>CM068309.1:13396910-14019410 GCA_034768735.1 Schistosoma mekongi | reverse complement strand
GGCTGCAATTAACAGCCAGTGATTAGCACAGTATTTTTATTTCACAGTCCCCTTCATGGCTTTCTTCTTACCTACTCCTAAATCAGTGAATATAACATGTCGCTGTATACTTTGGTTAATCCATTAATGGATTAGGTCGATGTCTTTCTAGGCTTATAGATAGTTTGTTAAAGCAAATCCTGTTTTGCTACGATAACTCTGTTTTCATCCTCTCTTATTCACTTATTTCCTCCTAGTTGAAATTACTTTATCTAAATTAGAAGGTAAATTGAATTGATTATCTTTCATAAATATGTGATTTTCTTTTCATTCTCATATGTTGTATAAGTTAAACGTCGATACAACTATTCATTTTGAAGCTTTCATCATTTCGCATGTAATATCTGCTTACAATGTTTTCATTTTATGTTTTGGTTGATGACTCATCGTTTGCACACATATTGATTGTATTAGTTGATGAGTCATTGATACAGATGAGCTGTCATCACTACCATTCAACAGTTTAAAATCACTCGGTTTCTGTCGCAAGGATACTTATGACGTATTAAAAATCCATCACCTTAATAAATACTTTTATTTTATAATCTCATTTCATTCTTTTAACTATTGAACCATTCCGTGGATAATTTTCGTCACTAACTGGCACGTCAGAAAATTACCAGAAGACATTACACTTTTCTTTTTTAACATAATTTTAAACTCCACTCATACGACCTCATTAAATTTAAAGCCTTTAAAAATTAAATGAATGAATATAAAAGTAAATAAGTGTCCAGTACTATCAAGCTTCTCTAGTTTTTACTAATCTGTAAAACTGGACATTTTTGCGTAAATTTCTGTCCATTTGTGTCTAGTTTTGATTGCATTTTTATTAGTACGACAGTGATTGTTATCTTCATGTACCATCCTCATTTTCATCTATCTGTATATATTTGTCTCTTTAAATTAACCTATGGTATTGGTGTATGCACGTTCATCATATGTATGATTGATCGGTCTAATAAATGTTCAGTCATATTGAATTCATATTTGGAAATAGATTTAGTTCTCTTTATTCGCATGCTTCATCAGTATAAATCTATACATATGTATGCATTTCAGTGCTGTACTTTGGTGTGTGTGTGTGTGTGTGTTACCATGTTAGTGTATTCATCTTATCTTTTACAGACTAATTGATACAATGCATGTTTAATTATAATAACTTCTTTGAAAAGCACTCATAAATTTCAAAATTTAAATGCTAGTAATAGACAAAGGTCAAGAGGGTCTGGAATGAAAAGGTAGGTAGTAGAGCTCAGAATCTAGTGGAAGTGAATCCGTCTACTCCATTGTGACAGATTCTGTACTATATCACTTATTATCCTTAGTTATTGGTTACGATGATTGCTCAGACCGACATTTACTGACTTCATAGACCGTTGTTGAAGTTCTGGTGCTTCCGTTCGTAGCTTCATACATACTCCTGCACCAGCCAATGTCGTGTGTCTAGGTAAACAGCTGTCTTACATACGTAACAGGAACAGCATTAGCCAATGAATAGTTAATTTTTCGTCAATTAATTAAACATGTTTGCCTATTACCCCATGTATAACCTTAGCATTACTCACAGTGTCATTGAACAATTTTCACAAGTCCAGTGCTGTTGTTTTACGATTTCAATTTCTCATTAGCATTCGACATTGGTTTTCATCGTATCCAAATGCATTTATTTCTCTTAAAGTTGACGAGAGGTTGTTGTTAGAATGAACTCATGCTATGGTTTTTCATTAATTACTCACCTTTTTTAGATTTTGCAATGTCTTTTCATTTTAAATGTAAACGTTAAATCTAGGGAAATTCTCATTTTGTTTTACTACATTTCGAATAGTCTCATTTTATTAGCAGTTGTTATTATGACATTACCGTTTTACTTATTTAAATAATACAATTTTTTTCGACTAATGTGTATAAATAGTAGTACATTGAGACAGATTAGTAACAGTTCTTAAATATCAAAACACTAGTGATCTGAAACCTTTACCAATACATTTATACGCGTTAAACATGTGGATAATTCATTTATGTCGAGTGGCGGTGTGTACGTCAAATCAACATTAGAATGTAGCAATTCCATCCAAAACTATGATAATATTATTTTATATCGAATTACACAGTCAGCTATGCGTCGAACATATTTGATAGTTTACACACCTTCAGATTACGTGTCACTAAAATTTTTTAAAATTTAGTTACACCCTCTTAATCATTCTGTTCATTCCCTTTCGTTCAAACCTGTTGGCAGCTTCTGGTGCTATTTCCTATCTGTAATCAAATCATACAGTTATCCTTATCCCAATCTTATATAAAGTTCAGGATTGCTATTTTAAAGGTCTCAAACAATGCAAACTGATTTACTCATTGATTTGTTAGTTATTCAGTCAAAGCCTGTATTTCGTTAAAATTAGAAAGTGGATCTCCACTAATTTTTTGACTGAATTTGGCCTCCTGACATTGAATAATGGCATTAAAGTGTAATTGTTTCCTTGATTTTTTTGGACGCTTTGAGCTATTAACGTTTTATTCTCTCTTTTCATAGCATGATTTATCGATGTCCGTATTACTAGTATTTAGAATGTAGTGTCATCGTAATAAATAACTATTTCATGTCTGTCATGCATATGTGCATACAATTTATAACGTTTGTCGAATTTGATCCCATATCGCAGTCGTTTTTTTTTAATTTTTGTTGTGGCTACTTATATAATTAAAACGTAGTAGTAGCAGTACTTGCGAAATAATTTCTGCATTATTCCTAGTAGCATTAGCAACTGTGTTTCTGATTTTTCGATGTGAATTAATCGTTCCTCCTTACGATTAGGCTTGTTATGATTCATATTTTATGTGTATGTAGCTACTCATGAAACCCATACATATCGTTTCTTGTGTTTGTGCATAATATGTCTTTTAATTTCATATATTTCAAGTCGTCGTTGGCTCTCATATGACTCGAATGGAAGTTCAGGGTTCATTGTTTAAAATCACCTCACTCCAGGTTATTAAAACTCATGTCATATAACACAATCCCACCAATCTGGGTAATTTCGTGATCGAATCATTTGCATGGTTGGTTGTATGTAATTTAATAAATTTTCGATGTTATTCTATGCTACTTATTAGTAGGCAGAATGATTGATGAGCAATTTTATTTGCATTTGACAGTGCGACAAATGTGATGAGTGGATTTTTATCATGTTTTACAAGTTGATTCTCATTCATTATTCATCATTAATAGTCTCTCGATGAAAATGGCCAGTAATAGCTTGAAATTAATTTGTAGAGCATGGTAAAAAGCTTTCATTATATTTATTGTCTTTTCAGTTGTAAATAAAGTTGCCCATCTACCCACTAATAAGTAGCATAAAATACTCAAAATTTATTGATTTCGATACGCTTAGTTACGATCAACCCATTCATCACTGATGCTTCCACGTTGTGGTTATACATAAATTTTGTTATCTGAAAAATGCATTAAAGACCAAGTTACTATCATCCTTGGTTGCTTGCTAATGTAAAAGGTTACAAACTAAATGGAGGCAGCTGTCTAATTATTATATGTCTTTCAAGTGGATCTGGTTTTTAATATAAACATGATCAAAAATGAGTTGTTTTCTTTTCCTTCGGTAATGTTGATTATTTCTGAGTCCGTGTTATAACAGGTGGAAAGATTTTATGAATGATTTGATTAATATTTGGAGCTGATTTGACTGCGAGGGATAATTGCTCATAAATCTGACTGAATAATCCAATCATTTCCAAAACAAACTGAAATCAGAAGATAGATTAACTGATCAAGAAATACGAGTCGTTTTACATGACGAAGCGACACACTTATATACATTTGTTCTAAATGAAACAAACACGGCCGATACTGGTTATTAGATATTGCTCTTGTAGGTCACTATGAATTTGTGACATGGTTTTTAGGCTTACTTATTGCTCCCCACATGAATTTGTTTTTTCAACAACTGTTATTTTAATCGAGGTTATCACAGTTTCCAGCAATAAATATAGTATTGATAATAATAATAATAATAATAATAATAAAGAACCATTTTCTTATTATTGCTAAAGGTGGAATAGGTATTTTAGGTGGGCCAGGTTTTGTTCCGGGTACAAATGATCTTCCACAAATTGATTCTGCTCTTCAATCACCTGTATCACCGTCACGTCCACCAATTGGCGAACATTTTCAGTTGATTTCCAATTTATCCTCTTCGCTTACCTGTGGTTCTACTGCTACTAATAGTAGTAGTAATACCAGTACTGGATCAACTTGTGTTCGTACAGTTTGTATCAGCCCAGATGCCCGTCATTTAGCAGCTGGTGATCGTGACGGAAGTCTACGGTACGTGTTATTTGCCCACTATTATACTTTGTTTCTTAATTGAACTTTCATCAGTATTCTCTTATTTGAGGGTGAGGGTAGGGATGCTTGAAAAGCTCGTCTAAACGGAGCACGCATTGAACGTAAATGAGTATTTATTAGTTGTCTTTTTATGACCCTCGGTTTTTTCCTTAGACAATTTTTTGTTATTCGTTACATAACCGAGTCATACAGAGTTAGTTTATCATATTGAGAAGACGGTATTTGAGTTTTTCTTGCGAACTTTAAAAAATTAGTGACTTATTTTGAAGGGCCATTGTGTAGTGTTAAAAAAATATGGCGTAATGTTATTTTTTGATGTCATAAAATAAAATTAATAATACTGATTGCTTAATTTTTCCTATATTGATTGTATGCAAATCTTAGCCCCAATCCTTAATTCCAATTAGAAACACTGTGATAAAACCTAAGAAAACTGTTTCTATCCACATAGTAGTTTAAGATGCACATTTTATAGCTGTATGAACAAATTTGGTTAAAAATTTTTCTCTGTTTACATACAGAAAAACTCTTAGGAAACTTTTGATAAAACCAATAATCATATGAAGTCTGTTCATTCGTTTTCTTTTCTGATAAATTTACATTTTCTCTTACAATATACATCTAATTAACTACTACTACTACTAAACTACTGACTTTGGGATAAAATGTTAGCACACTATCGAATTGGTTTATTTTAATTCTGTACCTATTTGTTCTTTTATAAAATTGTTTCTGATTAGTCAACATTGGATAATAAGTGTATATTTAGTCACTGACGAGAATATTTTTACTTCAAGTTTTTTACATTCGTTTACAACTTGCTTTATTCGACGCACCTTAGGTGGTAGGGCTATATGATACCAGCACTAACTAAAATTCTGTATACTTAAGTTGTTCGTAGAATTGTCACTTGGTTTAATTCAAGTTGTAGCTGTTTTTGTTTAAACTTGTTAGTAGTTGACTTTAAAACCATGATCACAGGGCGTACTGTAACCAGAACAAGCGACTTGAGAAGCTTGGTCACCTTAAGTATGTATGGTTCGTATCAGTCACATATATAAGTGCCTTCTATAAACTGTTTTTGAAAACAAATAAGTCTTTCTTTTACATTTTAATGTGTTGAAGCTTAGTTCAAATTTTATGGTTTGGTTTTGTTTGATAATACTACACTTATTTTTACATGCAGTTTAACTCTCTATTATATTGTGACTGCCCAAAAAATTAGTTAATAATACTTTTTTAGTGCCGATTTCACTGGTATTATTATGTATCTTTTGTTTCATCAACAGTTAATGCTGTTATTTAGTTATAAAATGTTATTCTTCTAGCTAGATGCGTTTTTATTTCTGTTATGACGTAAAGAAAGGAAGGAGGAGGGGATGATTTTGGTTGGTGGACGCGAACATCAATAGAATGCGTGCCTAGTTGAGAATGCGACACTGACCTAAGCCTACTCACCCCCCACAAGCCGACAATAGGACAACCAGAATTGCGAATAGGAAGACTGAGAACTAAGAACCGAAAACTGAGAACGTATTATATTTTAGTCATGTCTTTATATACACATAAAATCAGACCACGCAGTAAACCAATCATAAATCTAACATTGATACAGAACAAAAGAAATAGTGGCAGTGAATGGGGAGAACTTGTACACAATAAAGTAGACGTAGTTCATAGTTAATAAACAATGTACCAAGAGCAAATATACAAAACGAGAGAACCGAGCAAGCGAAACGTAACAGTCATAGAAATAAAATGATTACATCACTCATGAATAAAATAACGAGAATAGTCCCCCAAAAATACAGTTCTGAAATTTCGTTACTTTTCTTTAATCGCCCGGCGTAACAATTTCATTGTTATTGATTATGTATTTTTTTCTTCTAAAGACATATCATTTGTCTGGGTAGGACAGAGTAATAGTGACAATAAGAGTTTTAAGGAATATTGTCTACTTATATTCCGCTAGTGGTCTCAGTTGACTTAGTTACCCTTAATACTCTCTTAAATACAATCTATAGTGGTTCGAGCAAGAAATCAGGCACGAGCGATTTAAACTTTGGTAAAATATTTAGACATTCAGTGAAATAGTTTGTACCGTTATTTCTACTATTTGAGTGCACTAGATTATGTGCTTATATCAAAAAGGAAGACTTTGAGATTAGTTGTTCGATTATGTCTGTTTGATATAGACCAATGTAACTTTACAAGTCTGTTTATTCTCTAAGTTTGAAATACTTATTTATTACTACTTCATTCGGCTGTTTGATGTTTGAAGTTACTATGTAGAAAAGACACTTTTATAAAACATAACATATGATATTTAGTTCATTTTCCTTCATTTTAAAGGGTAAAAGTTAGAGTCAATCTGCTACACTAGTGTCAGACAAACATGACAGTGGTCACTAGTCAGGGTTCCATGCAGATATCTTAGTTCTAATGTAAGGCAATTGCATCCCAAATCGCTCAATGGTAACATCTTAGACAAAAATTAAATTTCTTAACTTCTAATTTTATGGGGAGTATCAGTTTCTTCTAATTGCAGACAGCTCCTGTTAATGAGTGCTATCTAAGTGAAACCTAAATCAAACAGGCTTTTCTGAATATTTGCTTCAACCTCCTAACATTATCTTTAAAACTTGATTGTGTTGTTTGTTGATTAGTAGGCCCAGGTTTAAATCCTTTGTGAAAATATCTGTTTACCAAATTAAATAATTAATAACCATGTGACTATATTACTTAACATGTGATTTATATGGTGTTGTTATCCATTAATTAACTATTCTTAATTTTTCTATATAAATTAATTAACAGTTTCTTTAGAATAATTTGGCTTACAAACTGAACTGATGCTAATTAAAGTAATCATTGTTACTCTTAATAATGATTAATAATTAATCGATTTATTGACTTCTAATGATATATATAACATTCATTTTTAGAGTTTATTCTTTGGAGACATTGAAATTGTTCTGTCAAATACCTGCTCATGATAATGAGATACTATCGTTAAATTTCTTTCGATCACATTCTGGTAAGTTGTAACAATAGTGTATGCAGAATTGTTTATATACTTTACTGAACTAATGTAATATATGATCACAAGATTTCTTTTGTATTTGAAGTAGTGATTTAGTAGTTAAGGTGTTCACCTATCGACTATTAGGTAGTAGGTTCCAACTCTGCCGCAAGTATGTGAGTATGCCTAAGCCGTCATCTCTTTTTAACACGACCAAAATGGTATGACTTAGAAATTAGTAGAATTTGTGATCCAGATTAAAATGTACCTGCTTCAGGTCCTAATGAGACCTGATATCTCCAACTACTGATCGCGATTATTGCACGAGCCCCAACCGGGCAGCCTACACTTACTGGCATGGCTCAGACTAAGTCATCTACGTAATGGACTGAAGCAACGTTTGGCCGCTGCTACTTTTTGTCATCCTCTACTTCTACACCAGACAACTTCGAGCTTCGTTGTATGCGCTTTGTGTGAATGCGTAATAAATGTTTAAACTGACCCAGTTGAAGATTATTCATAATTTCGTTGACTGATTTGCAGTCTTTGCCTAGTGTTTTGTGTCTTGTCTAAGCATTACTTACTCTTTCATTCCAAGATACGCGAATGACGTTTCAAAGGCACTTACGATCAAGGATCTGTAGCCTCTTCATGTCTTATCTTTTCATTGCTAGTATTTTAGTTGTAGAGTGATTTAGACCCAACATGTATTTAGTATAATCGTATTTTTGTTTAGAGACGAATATCTGGTACACGCGACAAATGATTCAAATCGTCAAAAGCTAGACGAGCCTTCTAAATAAATTCTGAGATTTCGCCAGTCAGTGATACGTCAGGACTGATGAGACCTATGAGATTAGTGAAGTGATTGAATCTTATGTTTACTTCACTCCGAATGATTTGTCTAAGAAATAATCTAGACTTGTCCTGCTGTAAGATTTCTCATTTACAGCGAAAGAGCTTTACCTGAAACCTGCTTGTGTTATTACTCATGGCTTTCGAGAGACTGTTTGTTTTCAGCGTCTTCATCGAATAGGACTTTATCATCAGCATATTCTAAGTCGATAAGTGGACCTCTTTAAGAAAACAACCTCTGAAAGTTGGATGAAGCAAATGTAATTTGTGTAAGGACGTTTATAGAGGAACTATTATATTCCCTTACATATAACATGTGGTTGTAAGTCAAGTACATAAATTTGTACGTGTTAAACTATTTACATCATTAGTTTTTTGCTCCTTTAAAATAAGATTTTGAAGATCTACTGTTGTTGTTCAGTGATAGTGTCTCCCGCATAGACTAGTTTTTTCAAAGTCCAAACGGTTTGTTGTAATCGCTGAAGTTAGCTGAATTATATCGGTATTTCGTCAGTGAATTCATTTAAATATTCCAACTTGACTAAAGCCAAAAATATGAACGATCAGCTTATTATATTAGTTAAATCATACTGTCTCTGAACCTCGAGGGACTTCAAGTGAAAACGAAAGATCTGTGCCAGCGGTCTTTAAATTTTGGATGCATCCGTATATTAACGGCTTATAACGAAAACTGTCTTTTGGAAATTGCATAATGTATAGTCATTAAATGTATATTTTGTAGTATTTTATGTACCTCATATGACTGACTTTATATCAAATTATCAAATACAAACTACATAGCAATAATGTTAAATGGGCCAGTCTTCGCAATTGATTATTGGTTATATTTTTTATTCCAAGATATTGTTTCTTGTCATTTAAAGTGTTATAAGGAGATTTCCATTCTCTAGATTGTGTTAAATATTATAACTCTATGCGGGGGTTATGTTTGCATATAGTAGTCATCTGTGGTAGCTGAAAAGATCATTGATAACTAGATAGCTGTTTCGTCCTTAACGGTACGGATTCGCTATTTCACCTATGGCCTTCGGGTCTTGTTTAGAACCACCGAAACTTCAGACCACTGCGAATTCTTATATAGTGGTTTACATTTTCAACTTCAGTGACTTTGCGATATTGGCCTACTATCATTCGATATTATTGGTAGCTAATCGCCTTTACTTCACTTATCGTGGCTTCACACTTGTCTAGCTATAGGTAGTTGAAGATATAAACTACGAATTTAAACAACCTCTGCAAATTCTCTCTACTTCTCTTTTTCTTCAAAATCAACAGTAATGCTGAAAAATGTTGAAGCTTGTTCAATTAATTGAACCAACTTTTTATACAGTTTGAGAAACAAAGTTCTTGAATCATTGTTTTTGTTCAGAAAACGCTCAAGTAATAAGGTCATACAAATAATTTAGTATGGAATTTCGTTTAGTTATAACATTTCATTTTGCATTATTTGAGTGTAACACCTTGTTTTATATACTCCATGTAATCGTTTAATTGGTATCCGTTTAGTATGACCTTCATTAACCAATAATTAATGCATGCAAACTTGTATATAAATGAGGTATATTTTGTCAGTAGATGTAAGTAAGCAGAATTCGTTTTACTTTTGATGAAATAGTAAGTCTTCATTTCTGTAGATAGTACTTTGTCTTCTTTCTCTAATCGAGTTATTTCACATTTCAATTCCACGTCTTTATCATGATGTGTTGAATACAAAAATAGGTTATCAAGCTGTCAATCACTCATTTCACCGTCTGTTACTATGCCTTATTATTAGTTAAGATTACCTGTCTGTCATTTGTTGATATTTGTTATGACTAATTTAATTAACCCTTCAGATATAGAAAACTGAGTAATATTCTGTTTTATTTAAAGCGGTTGTGTGCAAATGGTTTAATGTATAGGTTACATTCGGCGAAATAGTGTCTAGTAAAGCTCACACACATTGAAAGTGAAACACTTGTCACCAGCAGTGTCGGATAATTGTTATGATGTATCGTTATTTAATGAAAGCTGATATCGTACTATCGGATACTTACTCCACGGTTTCATGAGGCTTAATATTACGAAATCTGTGATGAATATCGGTTTTTGACTAAATGTACTTTTTGATCCATGTTGACCCAATGTGCTTGAAAATGTAGAATGACACTCTAACGAATAAGTTTTAAATCTACTGCATTGCACGTTATCAGTATTTTGACATTGACTTCATTCTTTGTACGTTTTTTACATATTTTTCAGTCCCTCAACTGGTTTTGTTGTGTTCCGCATCACGTGATCGTATGATTCATATCTTCGATCCGAATAAAGAATATTCTCGTGTGCAAACAATATCCGATCATTCTGGTGCTATATTTTCTGCTAAAATTATTGAAACTGATGATGGTGAAATTCGTTTAATTTCTTGTGGCATGGATAAATCATTGTTATTTAGAATACTTGAAGTGAGTTTAGTACACACAAATGTATGTGTTGCTTTATCGTAAGAATAATAAGCTAAATACAACCATATGTTTATAGCCTCTTCTAGAGGCTCTAATTACTGTTAGTACGTATAGGGGTAGTTGTTTTCACAGTTGTGAGAAGATGAAAAAAGAACGTCCGCTTCTTAAACCGAGTTGGTGATTTTCCGTAGGTTCATCTCGAGGGAATGAAAAATCTTCACTCCATACCAACTTGCGGTAAAAGGTCTTCGGATCCTGAATTAACCATAATAGTCTACTAACTATATTTATATCAATACATATTTGGCGTATAATAAGAAACATTGCGAATCGATATGCCTGGTATTTGAACACTTGACACTGATTTTCTATCCATTTTCTAAACCCCAAAATCTAATTCTGGAGATTTTACTTAAAACAAGGATGTTATTTATAAAGTACTTATACTTACTATCCTTCAGTCGGATACGAAGCGTCAAGAAGTTTGGTAATTATTCACTCAGCATGCATCACATCGATTTTCTAGGTGTTTCTAGGGACATTGGTCGGGTAAACTATTTTCTGTACTTTATCAACCCTTGAAAACTTTTCCGAGCAGTTCTCGAGGGAACCCAACAAGAATCCTTTAAGTATATGGCGTAATTTTAAATGAATGTTTTATTTATTCATATATTATTTTTATTGTAATAGCACAATTTTAACTATTGTCTAAGTATAAAATGGAAAACCACAATACATACAATATGCATAACTTTATTCTCACATAAATCTCTTCAACTTATTTTCTACATGAAAGCCTGATGAATCTGGTCAAACAGCACATTTCGCACTTGAACATCATCTAGTTGGACGGCATTCTCAATTGGATGCTGCAGTTACACCTATGCTGGCTAGTTTGTATGAAAATCGAGCAATTCCCGCTAATCGAAAACGTTATCTAGCTGTTGCATGTCAAGATAGAAGGTTGAGGATTTATAACGTTGTCACAGCACGCCCTGTACGCTGTTATCGTGGAAGTTATACTGAAGATGGCTTTCTTGTTCGTTGTTCTATTGACCCAACTGGATCTCTTATTGCAACTTCAGGTGAGTTTTGTCCAGAGCATCTTACTTTAAACTAAATAATTTTTATCTCACGATTTAATTTTTTCAAGTTAACATACTGTTTCAAATACTTATGTTTAATCGGACGAGTATGTCTAAACTTTCTGTGTTTCAGACAGTTTTTGAAAAATCCCATACTTCTTTTGGATAGAATCATATTTTTAATTATTAGTTTAGGGCTAAATAATTGCTGTTTCTTCCATTTATCAACGATGGAACTTGAAACAGCTGAGTAACTTATGTTATTTTAGAATTTGAACTGAATCGGACTAAATTATCTCTTCTAACTTGTGGCTTTTCCTCTGAAATCCGAGCCTATTATTCACTTGACAACTGCTTTACAAAATGATATGGCAACAATATCAATGTAATTAGATTAAAGTCTTGATATATCATGAGGCGACTGTATGAAAATGTGGACTATTCGATACTAATTGAAGACATTATATTCATCACAACAGGTGAAGATCCTGTAAAGTCACGATTGTAAACTATAAAGAAACAATTACGCATTCGTGCTTCAAATGTGCCTGATACTTTATCATAGTGACCTGGTTGTCATTTCATAATCGAATCGAACTATATTAGCTGGAGCACTTGTTTCAACTATTCCAGTCAGGTAGCTCGCACTGTGACTAGTATAAAATTGGATAACTCATAGTCCGAGGATGAAGTTGTACTACAGAGTTGTGGTTACAGTAAGTTCTCTCTATCAGGTACTACTTTCCTGTAACAGAAAGAGGGAGGTTGAAAAAGCGTGCTTTACTTTATCCCACGGATTTCCGTCACTAAAGATAAGGTCTGAAAAGCAAGAATCTAAATCATCCGAAACTACTCACGAAATGTTTACGCTTGACCTCTGTCTCTGTATTCACGGTCCTGAATCACCAATACCTTGCCTAAAATAGTTTCCACATGTAATAGCGTCATTCCATGATGTGGTCATCCGGGAAGTGACAAACACCCTCATGCTTCTAACAACACTGGAAATAGTCTGAGCTTCTTCGTACTTTTCAATTCTAAAGCGATATCAGTTCATTATTTAAATATGTGTATTTATGAACTATGATGTTTTTCCAATGGTGAATTAATGTATGCTTTCATTCATAATTCTTGTTTATTGAAGAGCAATTATTGATTTATTGCTTCCATTTAATTTTATTTTAGGTTCTGATAAACAACTGAATTTATTTCATTTACTCACTGGTGAATCCATTGCAACATTATACGGTCATTCAGAGTTATGTTTTGGCTTAAGATTTCTACCGAATCTGCGCTATTTAATATCTGTTGGCGCAGATAGTTGTATATTTGTCTGGCGTTTATCAGCAAACTTAACACAATATTTGCGTGAACGTATCACTTCGTCGTGTATGCATAAAAATGTACTGGGTAATTCAATTAGTTATCCTCAGTTGGATGGGATTCCATTGGAAGCAACAACATCAACAACGAGATCGACAGTAACAAAAGAAGTTGTAGTCGGAGGTTGTAGTAGACTGTTAAATAATAATCATTCCGATTATTTTTGTCCTCATAGCGATCGTAATAAATTAAGTGTGAAATCTCAGAGGTATACATATGAACATAACGATAATGAAGGTAATGGTGAAGATAACGATTTGAATGATTACAATCCTTTGTTATGCAATAATGAAATGAATGATGATGAGAATGCTGATGGTGATGACTGTGACGATGATGATGTAACATCGTTTAGTCAAACCATTCCAACGTCTGAATGGAATGATTCACTTGCCGAATATGTTGATGACGACGGGCAGGATGCCCATGTCGATATCCGTGATGATGGTGACAATGCGGAAGACAGTGAAATCGATGCATTTCCTCTTGACGATATAATATCTGCTGATAATATTATAAATCCGTTTACTACTAACATTAATGAGCATACGAACATTAAGCATAATGTGATGAAACGTAAATCTATTGTCAAGTAAGTGCGGTATATTGTAGTTTTCTATATTTATTATCACTACTAAAAACTTCATTTACTTGGAGATAGTTGACAAGTAACCCTACTCGACTTAGGCTTTTTGTTAGTTGGCGCTCATAAAAAAGACGTCTTCAGGTAACTGATGCTTTATTTGGACATTGATTCAGTGTTACTTAGCTTTATATTCTGAGATATCACTGGAATACTTGAGATGAAACTGGTCTTTAACTCTACGGTGTAAGTGATGTTGGACTACTTATACTAGTGGCCACATTGCAACTTGGTCAATGAAATGCTTTCAAGAATAGGAAAACAAGGTTGATAACTATTGAGTGATTAGTCAATGTACAGCTTTAGTTATATTCTTTTCCTTCTAAGGTGATGGCGAATAACTTCTTGCTTAAATTCAAACTAGGGACTTTTAGTTTTGTGCTTCATCAGTCATTTTAATTGGCCATTTTTCAGTTACTGTAGTTCATATGACAGGTTTTCCTATTTCATAAACCTGGGTAACGCGTGCTCCATCCAGTAGGATACCGAAATTCTCGTTTTAGATTCTACTGTTAGTCATAATCCGGCTTTGCTGAAAATTGTCACTAAGTTGTAATACTAAGGCGATTCGTCAGAGAGACTGATCAGTTGCAGTTCTTAGTCTACAGCTTGATGATACTAACCCTTACAAGTAAGATATTGGCAGCTCTCTCCGTTGATACTGCTAACTTTTGTTGTACGACCACATAACCGAAATTTCTCTAAATTCACTTAATTATGGTTTACGTAGCAGCTTCAGTATTTATATACACAATAACCGCATATATATATATATATATATATATATATATATATATATATATATATAATTTATCCCGTTTTTTTTGTTTAAGTTAGGTTGGACTTAGCTAGTTGTTTTGTGTTCCCCGGGGATCTCGATTGGGTGCTATTAGAAATCAGGAAACCCTCGACATCTGTCTTAGTGTTAGGTTCCTGAGCAGTGAACGCCTACAGCCGTATTAAGGATCAAAACTGGATCCAAAATGTCTTACTGTGAGCACCCTGATATCAGTACCACTAGACCTTGTTTGATAATATGGCAATCCTGTCACTAGAAACCGACTCAGTTATGCTAATAGTTGAGTATTCACAGCAAGGCCTAGAGATATAATTTGGTATCTAGTGTGGTTATAAGTGAGTACCGCTAAGGAGTCTCGCATTCAAACGAAAATGCTGTTTATTAGTCATTAGTTTTCAGTGATACCCAGTCGACATCAACCTCTGACCGATACGAACAATATATGTATCTCAGTCTAATATCATATTTAATTTTGTTTTTGGTTTCTTTCTTAATTTTTCCTTAGTGGGAATGACTCAAGAAATTTGTCTAATAAAAATAATAATACTGTCAGTCATTTAAGTAAATCCAAGATTTCCGTTAATACGGCTCCAATGATTCAAAATAATAATATCAGTAGTAATAATAATAATGGTAATAATCGTAGTGGAAAGAAACCAGAATTCTATTTCAGTGTTAGCGCACTCCCAGCTTGGGCTCGTAGAAAGGTATGTTTAGTGTTTATAGTGGTAATCCTTTCTTAAAATTATTTTTATCAGTTTCAGTCCTTGAATATCAGCAGCCGGAAACTACAAATCCTTACTGCCGTTTTCATAGCTATTAAACAATTAAATGACTATCTGATCTCAGTAGCTTAAATGATAACATGTTATCGTTGGAAACAAAAAGTACTGGTTTTACTCTCTATGCGAACATCAGCACTTGGATGTGGTAGGTTCATGCAACTAACAAGGTACATACATCTTAGTTTCCGAGTCACAACCCAGAAAAATTCTAAACTTCATACTAAGGGCTATGTTGAGGCAATATTATCAGTGGTGATAAATGATAACAGAGATAGATTGATTGCACTACCGAATATAAACAACGGGAAATTACAAACTATTACTAATTATTCTGAAACCTTTTTTATTTATAATTATTGATAGCACATATATGTACTTGGAATGACTAAATGCCTTTTTTTCGAAATAGGATTTGTAATTATTATCTAACTTTTATACATAACATCATATAGTCATTTCATTTTCCAACAAATGAAACTATGTTTAATTCTATAAAAATTTGCTTTATCAATGAACTAAAGGAAATAGTGTTACCTCGCTTTTTTGCGTAAAATTCATAGCTCAATGACAGAGAGTTTGTACTTTATGAAGAACTAAATAAAAGTGACCTACACTTCGTTCTTAAGTACACTTGAAGTTGATAAACTTATCTGCTGCGCAACCACACGTTGAATATGACATTGTGTGAGAGCTAATTTGCAATATAACAACTATTCTTAAATCTAAAACATATCCGTAACGCCAATTACACGTTGGGCGTACTTGATGTGATGTAGAGCATTTCTGAGGCTGTTTGTGACGTGTTGATACAGGAAAAACCATTTCTTATCCTTTAGAGTGATCTTAGCTTTCTATAATAATTTATTTGCGTAGTGTTTTGTGGTTGGTTCACATAATGAGAGTGAAGTTTCACTGGGCTATTTTATAGCCAATTACCATCGTCGGTGGAATATGGTTGCACCGTTTATACCCTTCGCATAAATTATTTGAATAACTTATCTTGATCAGTTACATAATTTTATTTGATGTAGTTTACCATGGATAATTAATTACATTTAAAAATATTTACCTCACCTTATCCAAACAACTTAGTTTTGGTTGTTTGATGTCAGCTTCAACTCCTTTATATCTGTGGAAGCATTGCCTAAATTTTCAAGCCATACATTTAAAGTGTTCTGTTATAACCACTTTAGGGTTGTAATTACGTGTATTACATTGTGTAAGCTAAAAAAAATAAGAGTCTGTATTTTTGAATGGTTAATGTCCATTCCTTGATACTGTGCTCGAGTCTCAACACCAGAATGCAAGTACATCTGATTTTCAAGTCCTAAATATTTCGCAAGATATTTCCTGGATCCCATTACTAACCTCAGTCTATGTGTATTTTAAAACAACTATGACAGTTTACATCTACTGTTTGGCTTTTATACACACGCATTACCTTTAGTACGTTAATTTGAATCAAGTAGTAGTTCACTCTCATTTCGTATGGCTAATATGTACATATATTTGGATAAAGTTTAACAGTATGAGGTAATACGAATCACCTCTTCATCTACAAATATTTTAATTTCTTTTCATGATCCGGGGGGGCGGTCATTTTCTTATACAATCAGCGTCTGATATTATTGATTTGCATTTAGTTATTGAATTCCAAACTATATATATATATATATACTCCTGTGTTCTATTTTCTAATTTGCTACTGTTTAATTTTTATCCATACATTTGACACTTGCACATGTCTACAGCTGAGTCGTCGTGAATCTGTGACTATTGTACCAACATCTCTACCACAGGTGATAAATATATACATATTCATTGTTTGCTTTTTGTTTATTTTATGATTTGTAAACTGCTAACCGTTTCCCACTATTCCTTCGTATGCATGCATATGTATGAAGTATTCGACGTATTTTCCATGTATACCACATTATTATTTACTTTTAATGTTTATGATTAACTGCATGATTACCTTGATCAAATTGCTCTGTAATTTGGTATTGTAAAGACTGATGTATATTTAATTTGACATCTGACCCAAATCATTTCGTGATATCAGGTTAAAAATTTAACAATCTCTACAACACTCAATTACAATCAATATCAGCCCTCAAGTGACTAGTTTTTGGAGGTACTTTTTGGAGTCTTACTGAAATTTGTCCAGTTGAGTGAATACACACTACTAGGATGAAGTAAGTGTTCATTACTTCTTGGTTCCCAATGGTTGTCTAGCTCAGACCAATTCGTGATATTAAAAAATTGTTCTATGATTAGCAAGCTATAAATTCCACTTGTTTCACCAATTTCTCTTATCTTTTCTAATTTACATTATAATCAATACTAAATATTCTCCTCCAGAAACATGGCAGTAACTCGATGATGAAGACAATATGTTATCTGGAGGATAATGAGTAGTTTGGTAAAAGATATCGTTTTATCCACTTTTGCGCGTTTCTTATCTTTTAAGTACATAGTATTTTTTCACTGATTCAGTCTGCTATTATTGCCTTTAAATAAACCCGGTTTCTCGTTTTGCACATTTTTATCTATTTCTCCTTAAATGTACGCTTCATTCTAGTACGTGGCCAATTAATTCTATAAAGTATATGGTTTTATGTAGTGTTTTTCATCATTTTCTTTATCAATACACCACTTTGTATTAGCTCGTGTACAACTTGCACATTGATAATTTTGTTGTTATTTTTTGTAGGACTTCCTTGATTCGGTTTCAGTTACTTAAATTCGAGTGTATTATGTTTACAGTACTTCGTATTTATTTTGTTATGTTTAGGTTATTAATACTGAAATCGATGTAACGGGATCTGATTCAGCTAGTCAAACGTCTGTAGGAAGTGGTCCAGTACTTCCTGCGTCAACTAGTGCTTCGTATTCACATGAAAAACTACCTAATCACGTTTGTCAAACATCACTCGCTAGAATACCAAAGCATAATCATCTTCGTGATAAATCGTCAATTGAAGATAATTTTGAACGCGTTAGTCAGCGTATTAATGCCATTTTTTATCACATGATTATTTTTAAAGATAAGTCATTTAATAGCAGTTTTCACCTAGATTTTCCTTAAATTGTAGTCATTCCTGAAGCGGTGGTTTAGTAGTTAGGCTGTTTGACTTCCGATCACTAGGCGATAGGTTCAAGTTCTGATATGCCGGGCCCTCAAAGAAGATTGGTTATCGAGATCTGTGTTTTCGAACATTATGCAAATTATTATAAATATGGATTATGTAATCATTTAATTTCTATGACTGTTACGTTCGCTACAACCAACCAAATCTCTCCTTTTTCACGTCATAACAAGTTCTACTCCAACTACTTCTGTTTAGGCAACTGTGAAGTAACACTAGCCATCAAATAAAGTTTGGCTGAAAGAGGCAAACAAAATAACCTGTAATTTGTGAATAAGTAAAAGTAGATCAGTTAATATCTGTTGTTGCTTCTCAATATTAAAGTTGTAGTTGTTAAAGGAACTTTGAGTCCATATGTTAGCTTAGTTTGTAGAAGTGTAGTAATCATAACTTTTTGTCGTCCTCTTTAATAGTAAGCATATGATTACATAGTCCTGGAATTCTATAATTGTATTTTGTTCACACATTTTAAGTGTCGTAAAATTTAACACTTCTTAACTTCATGTTCATACACATTTCATTTTTACTCTACCTGTTAAAAGAACCTATTAACACCTGTGTCCGATTCGACGACAGCTGGTGCTACTACTGTGCCATTATCTGTTACGCAATCTACAATATTAACTAATACGTATGATCATCATAATTTTCATTCACAGATGTCTAGATCGGAATACAATAGTCGAGAATGTTCCAGTACTAATGAATTTACAAAAATCAGTTCAAACGAACAATTTCGTGAGCGGAAAGGTAATTGGTTCTCTCGTGCTATTTCTGCTCCGGATACACCTCGTTTTTGTAAAAAAGATGTTACTAGTGTAGATATTAAAAAAAGTATAATGTCGACAGGAACGACAACGATGATAACTGCGTCAGCAACGGCAGCGACAACAAAAACTCGGAAAATGATTGATAATTCTTCGACGAAAACTTATCCTGCTCAAGGTTCTTTTGAATCATCATCTCCTGTCAGTCGAGTCTCTGTACAGAACAGACCTAAAGATCTGGTTAGTGTTTAGCTAAATTTGCGTTTCTATATGTCGTGATGTGTGTGTAGTTAACATTTCCACTACTTTTGAATATATTTTGTGGATGTTAAAAATAGTATCACAATCCTCCATATGTAGCATTTGGCTAGAATCTGTACCTGGTAATGAATCAACCAAACGTGGTTCTTTTACTTAAATAATATTCATTTATGATTAGAGATATTTTTCTTATCATATGCACAAAACTTAGTTTTTAAGGTTGTATTCATAATTATTACCTCCAACTACTTATTCATTTTCAACCAACTTAAACTGTAATTAAACAAGTAAATGTACAAAACTTAAATCGGTTGCAATGTACTATGTAAATATTATTATTATTATTGGATGTTGTGAGGATTGTCAAGTTTCCAACTGTACATCACAAATTGACAAGGTTTAGACGTTATTAAAAATTAGGAAGCATCGAACGGCTGTTTCTTTCAAATATAACTTTTCAGCATTGTACATCCCTGTCATTACCATGGATCCAGCCAAAGATCTTCCAATGAATGATTGATTCTATCAGTAAACATTGGGATAAGTGTATAATGATAAGACAAGTGTTGACAACAAATATATAAACTCATTTTGGAGGAACAAGATATTATTCACTTGTGAAGAAATTCGAATAGTTCACTTTTACTTAAAGTTCGTACTAACGATATCATCTAGAAAGACAGCTAGAGCTTCAGGATTAAATTACCTAGCTCAGAGGACACACCTATATCAAAATCATCCTTTCAATGCTACAAATCCCAATCATCCTAAAAGTTATCAAATTTTCATAGTAACATCTGTCTATTGCTTTTTTTTTACTCCTGTTTGATTTTCTCTATCGAGGGTCATCTTCTTGCAGCTGTGTTTAGTCATACTTATTCAGGCAAACGCTATCAACACTCAAGTTTTGTTCACTTTAAGCTTATTTCTGATGTATCTTTAGTAGCTCTTGTCACTCATTCTGAATGTTTGTGAATTGATGGCATTTTTATCATGCTATATTCTACATCGAACACCTGAATATGACATAATAAGTGTTCGGGATGTGTTGACTAATTGTTTAATGTGATCATCTATAAACCAATTAGTCACATTTTGGAACCTCGATCCTCCTATTTCAGTGTTAATAGCTCGAGTATCATGATTTTTTGTCATCTGGAAAGTGCTGCTTAAAATCCAGTGCATAAATCTATACTCCGAGACCCCAGCTAGGAGCAGCTATAAAAGTTGTTCTATTTAGTTTTATGCAGATAACCTATCGAATTAAGGTTTGTTTTTGAAGTTAATATCTATTAGATGAATATTTTGACTTAATTCTTTAATATTTCTATTTTCCATCTTTTATTCAGGCTATTCAACAAGTCACACCACCGTCACATACTTATGAAGTTTGTGCTAATGGATTATTAATTCGTGAATCGATTACAAGTTCAAGTTGTACAAATGCATTACCATTGTTTAACAGACCTAGAAACAGATCGTCTAATCAACGATCTTACTCAGCTACACAATTAATTCCTTCAAGGTATGAGACACATTTTCATTTTTAAGTAAGAGCATTCCCAAAAGTTCAGTATTCAAATCAATTTATCCTATTCATAAATACACTTAATTAGTCATTTGCGAATACAGAATCACATCAAATTATGATAAAGAGAATTAGTTATAGTTGATAGATAATCGGTGAAACTTCAACATCAATACAGTTATTAACGCTAGATTTCGTTAGAATGCATACTACTTCAATTAACAGTTGGATAGAATCAACAGAAAACCTTGTACATTCTTTGTTTATCTCTCTTGTCTGCTCTTAACTACGAAATTTATCTACAACCTATTAAAATCTACTGTTAAACTCACTCGTTTGATTATGTAGATGACACTGAAATGGAATTCTGGTGAACAAACGTGTTCTTGTATTTAACTGTTGATAGTTTTGCATTCTTTTTTCAAAAGTTACGCTGGTTAATGTTTGGAGTTGTATTTAGTAATAGTTCGCTTTGTATGTCTAATGTAATTCGGTTCACAAGAAAACTTGTAAATGTACATGGATAGGTTGGTAGTTGGTTATTTTTGTGTCAGGTTCTGTTACAGGTACTGTGACAGTTGTCACCTCCCTAACATTCACATCATGGAAGGGTTTCTCTATGAAGTACCTGCAAAGGAAGCCGAATTAGGAGTGGTCTTGACGACCTGGAAGTGTGATCGCATTGAGTGATACATAACTACTTGAAGCTGGTAACATGCAGCTTTTTATGAGTAGTTTTAGGCATGTCAACTCCTTATTTGTCATGGCCTTATTGTCGGAGACAAATTCATGAGGTAAGGTGTGCATTTTTGGGACTTACCTTCTTTAAACTTGTCCTTCTGCTATGAGGAGGCAGCATCTCTGTCATGCTAGTTGTCTGATGGAAACACTACTTTCATCAAACCCCTGTACATACCCAAACCTGATTTTAGTCTCACCGTTATCCAACTAACCTGACAAGCAATGTTGGACAAAGGAACGAGTGTTCCGAGGAGTATAGCCCAACTGGTTCATCACAATAGACAAGCCTGACGTCTACATCAAAGTTACGACTACAGTCAGGTGGTCACTTTTGTACACCTCATTCTCAGCAAATGTAAATATCATCAATCTTTTATTAATACGACATAATGAATTGTTATAATTGTTACAGCAACAAAACTTTTTGAGAATTTACGGCTACCTCTATTTGGTATTTGATATTTCACTAAGACTCATGATAGTCAGAAGGTAATCCCTGATCTGGTCTGTGATCAGTGAATGGTCATTTGATTAAAATACAACACATCCATCTGTAACCAAACCAGATGTATTATGGTGAAATGATTATTGGTTCAACAACTACCCAGTAGGAATATCCAGACCACGTATATTGCGTGAATACGTAGAGACAACTTACGGTTCATAGATTTGATACTTTTCCTGTGGCTCATAATACTTTTCATTACTGTTATTTCTGTTATTTTATTTTCCCGATAAGAATGCAAATTTCGTGTATTATTTGAATTTACGTCACTTTGATTTCTCATATCGAGAAATCAGTTCAGTTCACAATTATTCAGCTTCCTACTTTATCATAAGAGTTGTGTTACAGCTTGGTATCATGGTGCCTCGGAAAATGGAGCAGTAACTTTATTTTTATTGGTCAAGTTCAGAAATATGCATTCTCCTGAATCTGTTCATAGATTAATGTCAGTTGAGATGCAATTGAAATCCGAGTCTTATCATAAAATTCCTCAACGGTTACGTTATTCCGTGATAAATGTGAAAATTAATTAGATCTCTGCAAAACTATTTCAACCAAACTATAATACTAAGCTTATTAGTGATTCACTTCGAGATGAGTTACCTAGGTTGTGGGAGAAAGTCATGGTTAGTGAAGTTCAAATTTGTTGGGAGTAAAATAGTTATCACAAATGGTATTGGTCGTCCCGCTAAGGTGCGAATCCATTGAAGGTGGAGTTATCCCATTGAACGTCAACCAATTGATTTTAATAATCACGAGTTTTCCGTGAGACCTGAAAGTCCTAGATTTAATCTGTCGCGGCTTCATGGATGTACATTGTCGAGGCGTCCCATACTAAGTACTCTTTGGTTTTCAATTTCACTACGACTGGTTTCAATGTGTAACAAATACGAGTTGCATATATTTTGAACTTTTTAGTCACTGTTCATAATTAAATGTTGATTATATTTTAAAATTTGAAAGTATGGATTTATAATGAAGTGTTTAGGCATAAGAGCATGTAAATTTTTTTCTGGTCTATATTATCGTAACTTGGTATTTATATTGTCGAAATCTAGTGTTAATAACGAGAACTGTCCGTTCTGCCTCTTTGAATTCACACTTTTCGTGTTCTTTTGATTGTTTGATTAACCGATTTACGCACGTACCAGATACAGATTTGTGTACTTAGCTTAGAACCATACTCCAGTTGTGTAATGACTAGCCATACTACTCAATCGCCCTGAGGTAATTGAGGTAGTGTACAGACCTTCGTCGATCCAAGTGAAGACCAAGCATCTTAACTACTAATCAACCTCTCCACTTATTCGATGTTACGCCTTATTTCTCACTTTAGGTGCTTCTCTATTTTTGTTTCTTCTACTGTTCAGCGGTTGTGTTTTGTGATACTTAGTGGTATGTTTTGCCCATTAATAATATCTTTCCAGCTGAAGTAGTTTTAACTGTGCTGAGTGTCACGAATTGCGATTGTGTTTATCTTCATTTATGTATTCTGTTTCTAATTCTATGATGTAGTTTATTTTCCAGTCATTTGTTTAGATTTGAGTAATGCAAGAACGATAACATTTGCAGAATACTTTCACTTCCTTGTATCTCGCTGCATTCTCATCAGCTACATATAGACTATTGATTTTAGGTAACCCAAAATAGTAATACTCATGTTGATTAGGTTAATTGAAATGTTTAACAGATAACATTCGATTGTGTAGGTATGGAAACTGTAAGAAAGTTTATTTTTGGGTATTTATAAATAAATTAGATAAATGTTCTGGAATTTAATTTCGTAGAAGAAAAAAAGTCCGAAAAATAATTCAAAGGGTCACGTCAAAATGCGAGTTCTACTGAATCGCTGAAATGGTTCGATTAAGTAATTATAAATACGCGTTATGAATTATAGCTCACCGAATTGTGTCCATGACTGGGTCATCGATCTAATGTTACCAGGGCAATTAAAGGTTAACTACTGACTCCTTTTGAGTACAAAGATCATGTTTTAATCTCTTAATTGCAGTGGTGTCAACAAATTTAAATAAGATCAATTTGTATTATTTATTAATAATTTTAGACGCATTTGTTTTACCAACCTTATGTCCCGTATCCTCCAAATGACATATGATTAAACTTCTAAGAGCATTTGCTTTTTTCAAACACAAGTTCTTCCGGATATATTTAATGAATCGTGAAGAGACCCGTCTTTCTGTCCTTTCAATGTACCTGATTTTGCAATTACATGTGAACTCATAAATACAATTGGACATGAGACGGGTATTTGTTCACTTTTATTTGATTTATTGAATATTGTGTTGTGTACAATGTTAGTGGTTTGACGGCAGGGGGTTCGTTTGACTGCCAATTCAGTCTAAGCCTTAATTAGCTGTCAAACAAACATTCGCTGCCGCCAAACCACTAACATTGTACACAACACAATATTCAATAAATCAAACATAGTGGACAAATACCCGTCTCATGGCACCTCCAATTATATTTATCCGTTTACATGTATTCACGAAATCAGGTACATTGGAAGTACAGAAAGACGGACTTCACGAAGAGATTGCGGACATGACAATGACAGACTTATCCTGCTATTCTTCTTTACACATCGATCAGTTAAGAAATGTTTGATAGACACTATCTATGCAAAACTTATGTGTTGGTTGCCTGTTAAAGTGTTCGCATGCTTCGGAAATGTTTGAATAAAATTTGCTATTCAAAAGACATCTGAATATTGCACTTGTTAAAGCTTTACTTCCCTTCAGTCATGGTTTTCTGGGAACAGATTCAAAAAGTCTAGTAGAAGAAGTTCTTTCAGTCTTTCGTATGTACTTATTACCACACATACATGTGAATCCCTGAACAAAGCTAACAGTAACTTCATAAAATATTGATTCAGCCTTGAATAGTTTACCGAACATCTGGTATATTGTATAAACACACTACATGAACTGCAAGAAAGACTTTTTCTTATTATCGTATTGATAACCCCCTATCAGTTTTTCCCGTGGTCTCTTAATCCTTGAATAGATTTTTAGTTTATCAGGCCAATTATTATATGTGAGTGCAAATCTAATCCCAGGTTGATTTTGTATACAGTTAATTTGCAGTTTACTGATTATTCTTTCGTGTTAGCACTAAACATAACTTATTATACTTTGATCAGTATTTTATAGTTTTATCGCCTTTTTGACGGTTCACCTAACTATAAAAGGCTAGACATATAGTACATCAGTAGTAGCATTTCTTCTGTTCACTTGTAAAACCTAGTCTTTTGAGATCAAGAACAGTAATTTTTTACTTTCAGTCATTTTTACCTTCTTAAGGGATTGCTTACATATAGTGGTAGTACTATTATACTTGTAGCATATAGTCCGATTGGCTAACTCAATTCAATGTATATTTATTGGTATCTTATCTTCAGAAACTGTGGCATCAGATGTTGATCATTTTTGTTCTCTTAATTATTCCTAGTTTTTATAGAAAAAAGCTGTGGTGAAAGAAAAGAGACTTTTGTTTTTCCCTTCTTTTATCCTCTTCTGTTATGCATGTATTGACTAACTACATGAATAGTCCAGCCAAAGAAATCTGTTAGTTTCAGTGTATATGGACTGACTAGATTCCTTCTAATTATCGATTCATAGAGAATCATTTTAATATTAATATTCGGCATGAATGATTTTTGTAAAAAATATATTATGATTTTCCAGTTTTCAATTCAGTGTTATTCAAATATCTTGTAGAAGTAAAGCCAAACTCCAAGAACGACGTCATGTTCGATCTCGTGCCAGTTGGTTTCCTATTAGGTATATATTCTGATACTCACAATGGTTCCTTTAGAGTGTGCGTTTGTGTGTATATGTGTGCGTCTTTATGCAATAACCCCATACATCTATTCATGTACATTATGTAATATATACCACTTTAACTAACCTTAATGAATTATCATCAGTGGATTGGTTTACTTTTCGTTTTTATTGGTAGTTATACATACTAATATTTTCGTTTAATTGGGGTGAATTTAGCGATTGTTTATTAGTGGGTTTCATTGGTTTTCGCTTTCTTTTTCAACTACTTAACATCTAGAGACAACCCTATTTTATTTTACGAGAATATCAATGATTTTCTTTCATCAAGCTTGTTTAAAAGGTGTTTCTTTCTAACAACCAGTACCTTCTTATAATAGGACTAGTTATTGAAAGGTTAGCTCCGATAATAGTTCACATCACGACGTTTTGATGGGTTCCCGGTCGTTAAGGTAAGGTCTGAATGGTAAAGATAATACATCAAATTTTACTAACAGAATTTGCGTGTGACTTACATTAAGTGATCGTTCCTTAGTTTCTGTGAACAAATGTCTATCAATTATGTGGGCAACCAGGGAGTGACAACTTCACATACACCTTCAACTGGACCTAAGTTCCGTTCATCCTCCTCAATTACATGAGGGCACGTCATTAAGGAGCCTCAAACTGGGACTAACTAGTTGTACAGTATTTCTGTGGTTTTCTTTTTGATGTTGCTTCATAATAAGAATATCATGAAGACTAAGCGAAATTTCTGTAAAATGCACATAAATGCATAAGTACGACTTATTAATGACCATAGTACTGTTTCCGTTAGTGAACAATTATTTAAATTGTGTATATTCATCCAATTTAGACGACACTATTGCGATAATATGAGTATGATTGGGTTACAGTTGTTGCTACGTTACTTTGAATTAGTATCGTGTTTATCTAGGTCATAGTGCAGATTGCATTTTATCTATTAGAAATAACACATTTCGCTTATTACATTTTGGTTTAATGTAACTTGTTTATTTCTTTATATTCCTCTCCTTCGTGCTATACTGCTAATCCGACTTTCAGTTTTACATTTAATAATCAGTAAATAATGGAATTCATTTGATCACTGTTTCATCGGTTTGGTTTAGTTTAATTTGTTTTACGAGTTTTTGTTCTTTCTAACTTTACACTGGTTCAATATTCAATTGTATAGATTTTTTATTTCCCATAAATACTGACGAACTCACAAACAAAATGCATAACAAATTCAAGTGATATTTTTTTAGATTGTTTTGCTTTTTCTAAAACAGATATTTTCCGTTTCTTTTGTTTGGCTCTCAATGTTCACCGAATTATATATCCAGTACTTTAAGTTATTTTCCCATTCGTTTAGTGTTCTGCTTATCGGAGTGTAATTTCAATCGAAGATTTCATCTTATGCTCTAACTTTGATTATATTTACACTTTTTGTCAGGAATATCTATTTCACTATAGTGATATGTTCATGAAAGTCAATTTTCGAGTAACTCCTGATGTTTGGAATCAAATTTTTAGTTAAAATGATACTAATATATGCAGTATTCAGTCACTAGGTGAACGAATATCTGGCACACCCACACGATAATAATCAGAGTAGTCATGCTCATTACCTTTATGCACTGGGAGTGTTGTTTACGAAAGCGATCATCCAGTGTATAAACAGAGTCGGTGAATATTGAAGGTTTACCAAGGGAAGTTGGAAAACTCTTATTGCAAATTAATGTTGCACATAGGCTCCAGGTTTCTGAGTGGACGAATGGCGTATGAACTTATTTCGTTCACTGACTACCATGTAACTTCTTCTTCTAACGATATTCCACTTCATTGTAGATTAAATCTCTAGTGAAAGGCTTGCGGAATAGCTTCCTAGAAAATCACGTAACTCTTTGTCTGGCTTCCTAACAGTATCTCAGCGCACGCAATAATGATGCTTTATTTTTATGAAGAATATGATCTTTCCTAGTTGTGTTACCAATACATTTTTATCGATAATTTGTACCATGATTTATACATTTAAATAAGTAAATAAATGAAAAAAATGTGAACGGAAAAATGACTGAAATTATTGGATATACAAGTCAACCAGTGAACGAGCGTGTAAGACGTTGTGAATAACTGCGTCGTTTTTGTCATTAAATAACTTCTAACTTACTTTTATCTTGTTATCATTTGTATGTAATATTCCTTTTTTTTAATTATAGTTCTCCTACACGTAACAATCCTCCTTCTCTTACTATTGATAATGAATCAACCAGTTTACATTCAACTAATAATTTTCATTTTATGGATGATACCAGTGCTTTAAATTACAATCAGTGTAATCGTTATCAACAGAATAATCATGAGAAATTACTACGTGCTTCAGTATGTTATGCACTTTTATTTATTATCATTACTGTCATAAACTAATGGGCTGCTGTTATTAGAATTGATGATTCGTTGATAGGGATGAGTGTAAGGGCTCGCGTTTCGTCCCTTTTTTGAACTGGTTGTCTTCATATACTTACACTCTAGTATGTTGATTATCGTTTTGAAACCCTTTGGATCTTAACGTAATATCCACTGAGTCCTGATAGTCTTTAACACTTGTTTAGTGGGTATGACGTTTATATTACTAGTATTAATGTGGATTTGAATAATCCTCTTACTTGTGTTGAGGACTGAAGTTTGAACGGTTTTCATTAGCAAATGTACGTCCTGATTGAATTGCTTCCGTTTCGGTTGATTATGATCTCAATTTATTAGGTACAATGACAAAGAACTGAATAAAACAAAATAGTCAGCCGTTACTTCGCGAAACTGGTAGGTAACGGTCTATATGTGTAAGCACACCTGATGTAAACAGAAGAAATATGGTTAAATATTACATAGATAGTATCACTGATTGTGATGTATAATATTCAAATGTTATTAAAAATTTACTTTGGATTTGGTACGTAAGAAATCAATGTTTTTGCCATTACTAGTGACTTATAATCATTATTATTACAAGAAAATAGTATATTTGTAATAATAATGTGAGTGTGGCTACGTGATTCATATTTGCTAAGCTTCCTGTTACTAAGTTATATGTTCGAGCTAAGTTCAATTCAATTTGATTATAGCATTCAGGTGGTATTTATGGTTCTCTCAGTGAAAGTAACGTTAAACTCCAAGCACCTACACATCTATTTCATCATTATATTCTATTATTTTGTCCAATGATAAACGGTGTGACTAAATTTAGTTTGTGGCTGGTAAAGGGAATCGCATTCGGGAGTCGTCAGTTGGATATATCTACATCTCACTGTTGATATTATCACTTGTGTTAAAAAGTTAAATGATAATAAAAGTCCTTAGTCTCTTCATTTAAGCGATACGTTTTTCTATTCGTGGAAAGTGATTTTAGATTATTTGTGTTGTTGAATCTGTTTGATTATATTCATTGTTCTAAAGTTCAGTTCATTAGTAAGTTTGTTTAAAGCCTGTAAGATGCATTCTGTTCTAGTATATATATGTGTATGAAGAGTAAAGTGTAAGGCAGTCTGAGATAAGAAAAATACTTTGAATACACTTTTATTCAATAAATGAAGCCATTATCAATGACACGGATACGAAATCAAAAACAGTAGTTATTCATAGAAATCACATTATAGAACTAGAAGACGAACTTTTTCACAACATATTTCGTTTCTGTTCTTTTGTATTTTTAACTTAGATGGATTTAACTTCAAGGGCATCAGGACCATCCTTGTCATCTTATCAAGGTAGGTTTTCTACTAGTTTTTATCCTATTTCTAAGGCAGTAGTCGTCTTAATATAAATGAATGGCAAATAAGTGAATGTTTCTCGGTTTCTCCATTTGTTAGATTTAATGGGAAGAAAGTAGTATTTTAAAATTGAATTCATTTCTGACAGATTTATACAGCAGTGAATTCTCGAGAAATTACTACTGTAGTATGTAGAGCGGTTGAGTAGTGGTTAACGCGTTAAACTTTCGGTCATTAAGCCGTGTTTTCGAGTCCCGCTTCATACTGGCTTGGACAGCGAATAGTATCACTAATCCTCACACAGAGCATAGCACCTCAGCAATATATCCGTTTATTTACATAGTATTATACATGCGACAATAATCCGTCGAGGTATAGGGGTTACTAAGCATATAATCCCAACCATCCTAGCCGATGAAGATTTACAGTCTCATCAACCGACCTCCTGTCTTTGTGTTGTTATGTATTGTAGAGACTGTTGAAATTTTAATTTCACATCATGAACTTTAGACAGCCACTAGAAATCAGGAAGCTCTAGATAACTGTTTCATCCTAATATGAAACTCCTTAAGTGCATTTGATACCCGACCAGTGATCGAAGCAAAGAATTTCAGGCTTTGTGTTGAGTACGTAGCGTTTAGACCGATGAGTTAGTGACCAGTAGTTTACAATGCGAATTTCAATCAATATCGATTAGTGGTTTTTATTAGGTGGCTTAGAAGTAGCATACATGTTTTAGTTTGGTAAATGGACAGTTCCATATAATCGTGATTCTGTTTTATTGTCTCACCCGTCTTTACGATAAAGAATATTGAAAGTTATTTCTTTTTATTTTAATTCAGTTGTTGTAGATTACGGATTAATACATTAATGATTACGACCCTACATTTGTATTGATTATTTTCATGTTTTGGATTCATAACACAAATTTATTCATTAACAATTTCAACACCAGATATTTTCCGTTGCCAGATCTTGTAAATATCAGTAGTATAAAGTTATGAAAGTTAGTTCAGCATCCTAGGCACTATTTGCTTATTTTGCTTTGTATAACTAGTTAGTACCACTAGCGCTCACACAAATATATATTGAGTATATTTTGTCCTCATAAATGAGTGGTCTTACCACCTTCTTAGAACCTACTTGGATGTATACATACTTAGTTTTTTTAATGTTTTTTACATTGCATTGTGAACACTATTTGATGAATTATTTTGTTTCATATACATCTCTATTCAATCTCTTTATACCCAATTTCATTTTCTCCTTGCTTATTTTTCGTGTTTATGAATGCTACTTAATAATAATAAGTAGTTAGAATTAATATGGAATGTGCTTAACACACTGGATGGATGTTTTATCTTGATATGAGACTCTTTAAGATTGGACATCCATGACATTACTGCTGGCAGAACTCAGGGCTAGTATTTTTCACTGTTATCCTGCAACTTTTACAGTGGTGTCATGTGGTTCAGATTTATTAGTCTCCACAATATGTAACAGTTAGGGTTGTGTTCAGCATAGAAACCTATGCTTTGTATATTGTCTCATGTAATATATTGCAGTTACAATAATTCTGTTATTTATTTATCTTACTGCCTGTTCATTTTTCTACTCATAATTGTATTTCTTTATTTCTAGTTAGCTTTTTTTATTACATAAAACTATGTAACCTTTGCTATTTACAGGGACTTATTTCATTTTAAAGTAATTTTCAGTAGAACCTGGCTTTGTTAGTTGACAAACTTGAAAAAAGAAGCACTATGTGACCTATTTGGTTTACTTCAAAAATGTATCACCTAATTCATGGTCCTTTCCGTACTTTTATTTTTTAATTACTTATGATACGATGGCTCTGCTTTTAAGACGTTTGACATTCAGTCACTAAGTTATAAGCCTAAACCACACCCCACTTACTTCACTTTAGGTAATCGGGTGGTAATATCATGAGTTCGCTTAATTTAAAGTGTAACTGGTAAGTAAGTTATAATGCAGCACTTACACGAATGACACATTTTCCTTTCAATAACTGAGGTTTTTGAAAGTGTAACTGACACAATCATTCCATAATTTAAAAATATGGGAATTTCTGCCATTCACCTCGATTATTAAAGTAGTACTAAACATCTGAATGAAACTAGTATTTTCACCCGTAGCATTCACATGGAGCTGAGGTGCAACAATAATTGTATTCAGTACCCTAACTTTTGTTACAGTAGAAACTTTCAGTACTAATTTGTCAATATTCCAGCAACTTCCTGTCTAACATTCATTCAAAAAATATACTCTGTAAGTACAAATAAATGTCTGCAACATTTCAATAAGTGAAAGTCGAAATTTTTAACATTTTGCGGTTTTTCTTCAAAGAACAAATAGCGCAAGTTGACATTGTTATTTAGGTCAAGGTAATTGAAAGTTAAATGTATTTGCTTGCGTTTGTGAACTATGTGTGATTATGAAGAATTTGCTTCATGAGGAAATGCAAAGAGCTTTTAGAATAATTTTGATGTTTTTAGTATCGATTCTATAGCTGCTGTAAATAGCATGTACTAATGTTGCTGATTATTAGGTCGTTTTGTATAAATTTCATACTTGTTGATGAGAATCAAAAGTTCTAGAAATACCTCCCAACACAAAGCATTACATTCAGTAACCTAACTTGTAGATATGATTCTTTGTAAAAGTGAAAGAGATTATTCCTTGATTCTAACTAAAGCACCTCAGTGTTGATTGTCTTACTGAATACCTAAATTCTATAAATTTCAAAATCCTTTGCAATTCTTCTGTAATGTCATGGCGATAAGGTAGACACACTGTATTATTCCATAATGTTCCATCCGATTATTATTCAGCAATAACTCTTGCTCTTATACATTTTGATGATATCCAATGGAAAATTGTTGTGTTAACTGTATTCCTATATTCTTTTTTGCTTATCTTCTTATGGTGTATGTTCATACCAACTCACTTATTTTAGAATTCCCGTCAGTTCTGATAGGTCTGTATCTGACGAAATCTCATCTCGGATTTAGGAAACTCTCTTAGTCTATGCTAAACTTATATCACTTGTGGCGTAAGCGAAATATCTGTATCTCAACGAAGTGCCAAATATACTGAGCCGTCCGCTCTGTTCTGGTGGCTCTCTGGATCTAGAGAGAGTTTTACATTGAATGGATGTGCTGAGTTTAAGTCAATATGTCGATTTGAGTGTGTGTGTGAGTCTAAAAATGGTAACTAATTATGTTCAAGAATGTCTTTTTAATATTGACAGAAGTGTCATCTGCATATTCGAACCAAATTGGTTGTCATATCCGTCACACATCTTTCATTAACCATGGAAGTCTTCTGCCAGTTCAGTTACTACAAACTGCTTTTTTCACTCATTATACATAAGATGCATAAATCGCAATGTATTTGTCTCATTTCTTCAAAGGGCAGATAAAAAGAGAAACATGTCAACAACTGGAGCGATTTTGTTTCTTACATGTACTTAGCGTCACAATAACTGTTAGTACTTTATAGTAACGTGGCATTACATCCAGTTGACATTCATAATTATCCGGTTCAACTAAATTTAAAACAGAACGGTAAAATGCAATACATGTATTGTTGGGAAGTAGATGATACAAGTATTCGAGCAGACCACTTTCTAGAAATTCTATGCATACGTTTTCACCGATTTATACACTATGTAAACATTCAATAACTATTCATCTTTAGTTTTCTTATTATTTCACTTTTACTACTAATCAGATTCAAGGAATCGTTTATTCACTATCAAAAAGTACTCATCACAGTATCTTACTACATTACAACAGACTAACCACCGAATAAATAATGAGTCTATATCCAAAAGTTCAACACGTATTCCAAACTCAACTTTGGTAAGTTGAAATAGACCTTTTTTACAATAGGAGTATGAACGATTAGTAATAATATTGCTCATCATAATTATTTCCTCTACAAGCACCGGTTATACAAATTTAATCCAAGTAAATGTATAAATAACCATAGTAATGACAATAGTAAATGCCGTTAAACTTAGTCTCCCAGCTGAGTGTAACGTTGAATATGGCACATTTATCCAGGTTGTCACGACTAATTAGCACAAGACAAATAACAAAGTAAAGAAGTCGTAGCAAAACTAGTGATAGTGATAAGAAGGTTGAACGTAGAGACTGTGACTCGAAAGAATTAATCCGTAGTAATTAATGTGTATGAAGATTCCATAGCTTAGGATTTAAAGAAGTATATAGTGGATGCATCCACGTCATTGCTACTAATTCTGGGCTATATCACCTGGTGTCTCCAACTATTGGCTACAATAATCGAGCGGACTCCAACCAAGTAGTCCGTACCCACCAATAGTGCTCAAACTGACAGCCACTAACTTAACCAACTGGTGCTGTTTTTGTTTGGCCGCTCCAAAATTTCCTCTTTTCAACCTCTATACTAGTCACTGTCATGCAAAGAGGTAGATGGTGGTTAGACAGACATAATACATATCCCAGTGACCTCAGCTGGTCAGCTAGTCAATCACAACGTAGAACTTGCTATGTGTATACATCAGTTCAAGTTACCATGCTTCAATTAGCATAGAGAGTAGTGGAGGTAGTAACAGTATTAGTAGTGATGAAGAGGATTAGGGATCAAAGATAAGATTCACTAAAATACAAATCAGTGGCTTAACTTTATGAAGGTTGAAAAGCTTTCTACAAAATTTATCTTTTACTCCATCTGAGCTGTAGTCAATGGGAGCGTAGGCAGAGGCGACGGCGTATGTCCCCATCTTTACGAGTTCTTACTGTCCCGTTTGGTCGGACAGCGCACAAACGACTGTCTCTTAGAATGCAGTCTAGAAGAGCATATTCTACCTTTGAACTTAATTGTATACCCACAGCAGCGAGGCCTTGGGTAGGGGTCTCTGAATACACGAAGGACAAATCGGGCTGATGAGGTTAAGCGAATGAATGTACGTGGATCATGTATACGCGTTTCTGAGACGCAGCATACATCGATGGCGCAGGATTTTAGTCCTATCTAATGAGGCTTGTTGCCCTATTTAGCACAAGGTCCGAACTTTAAAAGCCTCAACATGTAGTTTAGAACGAAGTTTCAGGAGACCAGGAATAACATTTTATGAACTCGAGCCATTAGCAGTCTGAGGTGATAAAGGTATACGGGGAGGTTAGTCGTGAGGATAAGAGAGTTAAGAGTTGATGGTAGGATTTGTTCGCGAACAAGATGATCTCGTGTGCTGTTAGAGGTATGAGGGCGGTTATCACTTCCTGGCTGCCTACTACATGGAAGGGTATCGCTTATTGAGAGACCCGGAAAGTATGTTAGGTTAGCGTCGCCCTTAATGACCTGAGAACGTGATCGCGGAGTCCAGGGGGCAACTGCCTAAGACCGATCACGTACGACCTTCTTATAGGGTTTTTGAAGTGTTGGCTTCCCTCTTCATAAGGCCTTACTGCTGAAGATGGGAATTCATAAGGTAAGGTGACATTTTAAAGGTCATCCCTTTATAATCTCTTCCTTACTTTGTGAGAAGCAGCATCACTGCAGACGCTGGTTTCCTGAGAGGAACATCTTACTACTGTCACATCCTACTACAGGTAATAGTACGACTTCGTCCTTAAACCTTAAGCTGTTGCCTTTGGTATTATCGCTTACTAGCAGGCCTGTTTGGAATGAGATCTAAAGAAACATGTGTTGGGTCATCACAATAGACAAGCCCGATCACGACGTCAAGGTAACAACTACGGTCGGGGCCAACCTCAGTATTGTCTACTCGGTGGACCTAGCAAACACGAGCAACCTCTCAAAGCCATCTGTGATCGAATACGAGTAGCTCATGAATGTTATCTCTTAAGAGCCACATCTCATCCATGTAGTAAACCAGATCAGATAGCTACGCAGTATACCCGTGTTTTGGTTAGCAAACGGGCACTTCTCTGTAATTGGTAAAAGACAAATTATAAAAACTTCAGCTAATATATATTTGTGCCAGGTTCTTCAGTGTCTATAACTAATTGAATCATTGCACATAAAGCATGAATGATAATAATTAGTAAGAATCGCCATTTAATAAATTTCGACATCAAGCTGATTCAAGCAGAGAATTTTTGTTATTGTCAAGGATAAACAACTACCTAACTAAATAGATAAGTGAAGTATTTCATTTAGTGATTGACATGATTTGGAGATCAAGTGGGTGTTTTTACTAATGCTGAGTTCTCTTTCGTTGTTATTCTGGACAACATCAATGCTTATATATTGCTACAATAAAAGATCTATTCACTTTCATGGCGTTTAATCTAGTTGAAACCCTGAATAATATATCGTAATACTAGAAAAAGTCCGTTTTGTTAGATTTAGCCGAAAATGAAGTGTGTGAAATGCATTCATCCACATGAATATCCAATCAAATAAATAAGACGATGTCGTATTGTTTCTGTAAGTAGGTTCGAAGCTCATGTACACGTACGTATAACTCACAATTTTCGTTTTGACAAAAGCTGCCTTCGTGTTGAAGTTATCCGCAACATATAAAATAATTATTGAGTTTATCATACCAAGCATTTTCGATTATTTTCCTGTTTATTTAATGAGTGAGTGCTACACACCATCATCAAGAATTTCAAGTATCTCAAGTTATCCAGAACTTTATGCTATATAGATGCCAGTGTAGTGCTGCTCGACATCCCATACAGAAAACACAGCAAAAGTTAGGGTTTGAAGTAAAAACTACAACAAATATTACACTGTGTTATACATTATTTGCTCGTTAAGTGGACAGAGTGATCTAAGATGATGAATAGGACATATTTGTTGTACATTATAAACTTTGAGGAAAATTTCTCTAACAATATTGTGTGACCAACTTTTTATTATCTGGTCCCTATTTTTTGTATCTTAGTCGCAATATCAGTCAGATGAATCGAATCCCATTCGATCAGCAGCAATAGAATCCCTACATGCACTTCGTATAGCCTTAGATCTGGCTATCAGTCGACTGACAAAATTAACTTGTCAAAACCATAGAAATGAAGAACATGCAGACCTACGTCAAATTGTAACGGAAGAACTTGAATGGAGATTTTCACGCTTACGTGCTATGCTTGGTTTATCACCGGTTTGTGTTGAAGCACCAGTAGCTCGCGTACTACTTGCAGATATTGTTGAACGTTTAATCCCAGAATTAAAATCAACTTCGTCGATGTTAGATAATACAGATGCCATTAACAACAGCAATAATAATGCTGATAATAGTCTAGATATTGAAAAATCAATAGATTTGTCTGATACTCCTGTATATAATATGACTGAAGAAATAAAGAATATTGTCAATCATGATGATTACACTGATGATAACGAGGTGGATAGAAAAACACACAAAGATAACTGTAGTCAATCATCTTTAACTCTTTATCGTGAAGAGGATGTTGATGATGCTGACGTTACTGAGAGTATTCATGAGACACTTATTCAAGATGGTAAAACTCTTGAAGCAACCTGAGGCGAAATACTTCTTGTCTTTCTATTGTTCTTTTGTACTTACTGTTTTTATGCTGCATTACATCATGGCGTAAAAATTTACTGCTTATTTTCTATTTTATTGAATTCATCATACATTTGAATTGTTATTATTGAAACTATCAAATAGTAAATAGATAAAAACATACACCTTCCAAATTTACATATGCATTTAGCATCTTTTTCAAAATCCTACTTGTCCAATGGAATTTATGAGGTGTAAACATGACCAATTCTTATGTATACGTGTATTTTTTATTTGTTATGCTGCCTTTTGTTAGATCACGGACTCATCATAGTACTAACATTATTACTGCTGCTACTACTAATAATAATAATAACGACGATAAAAATAGTGATTAAAACCATGCATGACTTATTCATTTATGCATGCCCTGAATGAGTTCATACATTGGTGTGTATACTATATTCTCTTCCATATTATTGTTAATAAGACGCCTTTACTTCTCTTCACTTTGTATCACTCAGTATGTTATACTTCTTAGCTGTTTTTTGATGCATTTCAGTGATGAATTGAGAAAGAACACTGTACACATCCTACTTAACATAATAGCGCTTTCGTGTTTTATCTAGTTGCTTTGTTTTAATTAATTAAACAATATTCAATATTATCTGTATTTTCTCTGCTTTAAATATGTACGTACTTGTTATGTGATTTGTTAATTTCATCTCTGCCTAATCTTTCAAATAAATTAAACACTGTTTTGTTTGTATATTTGCCAATTATTTTTGGAACACTTAATCAGTTTTTATTGTTTTAAGTTTTTTCTTTTTATTATTTGTGTATCTGTGTAAGGTGAAATATACACAGGAGTTCGCATATTTATTTATTTATTTGTTAAAATTGTCTACTGTTTACTTTATTCATTCTTCTTATCTTTTGACTTTTCATTTGTATTTTTGATTTATTAACTATGATGACAATATTGATACAGTTATGTTTATTTATTCATTGGAATTACTGAGAAATCATTTGTCATGTACAATGATTATTGTTAAATTTTGTTTTACATATAGAAAAAGTTGTAGAAACCAAAAATTGTATGTAGATATTTGCATAAGAATAAATAAGCCTACATATATTATAGTAGGAATAATAGTAATGATATTAAGTATGCAGAAACATTTTTTTTCTTTCAATATTGCTGTACACTTGGGCTGGGGTGTTCAGTCAGTCAGTTACAACGTAGAACTTGGTACATGCGTACATCAGTCCAAGTTGCCATTCCCAAATTAACAGATAGAGATTAAATTGTCGGATCAAATCCCAGAGTAGGGGAGGTAGTAACAGAGTTAGTATTAATGGAAAGGAATAGAGATCGGAGATTAGATTTAAGGAAATATGATTCAATAAGAAGAAAATCATGATAAGTTTAGGAACTTAGAATTTGGATGAAGACAATGAGTGGATGCGCCTGCGCTGTTGTCAACGATTTTGAGCCATATCACCCGAAGTCTCTTACGATTTGTGACGATCATCATGCGGACCCCAACCAGGCAGCCTGCACCTATTATTATGGCTCAGCCCAACTACCAATGACTTCATGGACTGGTGCCATGTTTTGGTTTGGCCGCCCCTAGCTTGGGTGTTAGTCTACAACATTTTCAATATCATATCCAACACTCAGTAATTTCAAATTGTATACAGGTTTAACTTTATGATGTTTAAACCAAATGTTCAGTTATCTATAACTGATTCAGTTGAACTTTGAAAGCAAGTTACACTAAGAAATCTAGACAAGTTTAATTCCATGCTTTCAATAAGTGTAGTGAGAGGGAAAGTCTTTAATTGTGTCTATCTATCGAATAATTCTATGTTAATATGACAAGAGTACAGTTCATCCTAACCGTATTTAGTGAATGTATTTTAAGTAAATCAATCATCCACATACATGTCATGGATATTGGTGAATGAGAGAAATAAGTATACATATGTACAGATGAAAACAAGTCTAATTAAGTAAAAGTCAAGATCATAAAAATAAATGGAAGAAAAGAAATAATTCAGAGACTTCAGTGCCAGAATCCATTTACAAAGAGTGATTTCCAGTAATAATAACCAGCTTTTGGATAATCACAGGAAACTTTACTGACGATAATCCATCTCGGAAAGATGTATGCTTGGAAAAAGTTTCGATGAAAAATTGACACCAAACATAGGAATACTGAAGGAGTAAGCACTTGATAGTTTGAAATTCTTCGGAAATCAACAAGAAACTTAAGTTAGTTAGGTAGTCATGTATCAAAAAATGTAAATCTGTTGTCAATAAACTCTAATACACAGGTTATCATCGATAAAAATTCATACTTCACTATAAATTGTAGATTTACGTAAGCGATAGTATCACATGCCAATGCAATTAGGGGTAGATGAGCATGTGCCTAAATGGACGTAAAAAACAGATCCATATAGCCCAGTATGGTCGATGACAAACATTCCCCACTACCACGCATTGAACTGCTTATTGTTATCAACAAATCAGTTGGTAGGCAAAATATCTTGAAAATTCCGAGAAAGAATAAAATTCAACATCAAGTAAAAACATAATGTGCATACTAGTGTCTAACTTCGAGAGATTATTCCTAGATTTAGTGCCAACAGATGACAAATGCAGGTCAACTACGTCGCGAGGCAGGGATAAGATACAAATCATGTAACATATCACGAATTGACTCATACTAGGAATTTCGGCTAATTGATACCGACTCAGTGATATAAAAGCGTTACGAGATCATTTGCGTCCCTTGCCTATTCAAGAAGACATATTTACTAGATTGAATGGTTGTATTGTATTTTCGAAAACTAATTTTTCGAATGCTTATCTTCAGGTTGAGGTTGCAGAAGAATCCAGACCGTTATTAACAGTAAACGAGCACCAAGTGTTACTTCCGCATAATAGACTACCGTCTGCAGCTCCGTTAGTTTTTCAACAAATAGTAGATAAAATCGGCCATTCGTACGTGAGATATAACTATCTGTTACACGATATTGACCAATCATATGCCTTCTTCCAGTCATCTCAGTTTGTTCGATCGTGGAAGCACATTGTTAACGAGTTTCATACTAGGATGAAAAAAGTGTCAAATATCTTCTAATTTTTAGTAATTTTCTAAATAATATCAATTTATAGTGTGAAACTTTCAATTTCATATAACTATTTAGATGAAAATAAAACAGTGAATAACAGTTGGTATTCAGATATATTCACAATAACTAATTTATTTTCTTTAGATAAGAGAGACACGCTCCTTTACATACATGCTAAAAAGTGAACCTAAGTAAATAAACTATTACTAAAGAGTAACAGAGAAAAATAATAGGAAGGGTGAGGTGAGAAAAGGAAAAAACATCACCTCAGGAGTTTATCAGTCTGACCTGAAGATATATAAACCATTCAGAACGAAATTATATTTATGAGTAGAAAAGGTATTAGCCAGTAAAAAACTGAGGCATTTTCTTCTGTATTATACTGCCTGTTTGATCTCATGAGAAATTGATAGCTTTTCCACAAAACGCAGAGAGACAAGATTCACGAAGTGCTTCAGATACCGTCTTTAATTTGAAAAATAAACAGTGAAATTCGAATTGATAGCATTTTAAACTGTGGCAGTAAAAGCAAATACAATTAAAACGTTATTGTCATACATATTATTAGTTTATTAACTTTGGACCGAAGAAATATGAATGTTGTTTGTATTCGCCATAGACTGATCATGGCTAGGTACTACTGAGAACTAAGCAGAACTGGACAGTTATTTCATCTTAGAATGGGGTACCTATGACCCTATAGGGGATTGGAAACAAGAGCTGGAGGCGAACGCTTAACTATAAGTACAACTGAACAGGTGTCCAATGGTCAGATTCCCACCCTAATCAATTTGTGATACAGTGCGACCGTTTGTTATATCGGGAGATTCAAGAAGAGTAACTAATTTTCTGAACTGTTTTGCAAAAGACTATTTTATTTGTTTTCAATATGCATAAATCGGTTATTTTACTTTTGTTATTGTCATATTCTAAACGCCCTAACCTTTCATTACACTAATGAACTGTTTTCATATCATTTATCGTTCAGGAACTATGGTCAATTAATCATGTATCTGTACCCCAGTCCTTAGTCATTATTGTTTCCGTTTGGTATAAATGTTATTTTCCCTATTGGTATGATGAGTGGTTAGGTTTTGTGTATATATAAAGGAATGCTTGAAATACAGTACGATTTTGTCTGGTTGGTTCATCAATCTTGTATTCCTCATTCCCGCTTGGGATTAAGTGGGCATATGGCTAGAAAATCCAATTGGCGCTCATTAATGTGACTTCGTGCGTGCAAAGTTGCATCAACCACTTGGTCATATGAATCGATCATATCGGCAACTTCTAACAGCATAACAAGGTCATCCGATGCTAGTGGTGATGTGTCACTCTCACAGACTGTTTGAACTTTACTAGTAATGACTTCTCAATAGAACTGTGAGGCTCATGAGGTAGGTTACTAGTGAGCTGATTAATTTAATACTGTTGAAGTGGCTTCATGGAGATTTATTTTAATTTGTTATGAAACAGCTATCCAGTGGTATTAGACTGAGATACATCTGTAACAAATACAAAAATAAATTGCAACCAAGCTTCACAAAGACTATGAGAATTACTTTTTAGACCTTTATCTCACTTATACCCTTTAGTTATTATCCGTCCTGACCACGAGTGTAAATACTATCATCACGGATATCTTTATCATTTTTATCCTTATTATCTTTGATACTAGTTCGAGCAATTTCCAAAGTCATTCACATAATCTGTCAACGATTCATCTATTTTTTCTACCTATAAGAAAAAATCCATCCTGTAGTACTACTACTATACACATAACTCCTAACAAAATATAATGACCAATTATTTGCCCATTTCTATACGACCTTTAAAAGGTTTTAAATTAGTGTTAGAACAATCACTAAATAAATGGTGGAGATGAACAGACTACTAACTCACAGTAATATCTGAAACACTAGGTTACCTGCCATATGCTAAAAACCACCACCTTTTAGGAACATTTTGAGTAGTTGCATATAAATATTGTTGTAGATGACGATCTAATTAAAAACAATATCATCAGCTTACATATGATATTCTGATTAGTAAAATACGGATTTTTAAATTCCATGATGTTAATTTATTATGCTTTCTAGTGTTGAAAATGTAATTTTACTTTAGCTGATTGTATAGCAAGTACAAGTAATCCCTAAGTATGAATAAATGACGCTAATACATATAATATTTCAAAAAGCAACATAATCTTATGGTGAAACAACATTAGGAGAGTTAGTAACAGTGACTAAACTCGTACAACTTATTTTTGTAAATTCATTTTCCATATTTTGATTACATGATTAAACGTTTATTTTTAGTATTTGTATATTCGGCTCACCCTAACCCTCTAATTGACTGACTAACTGTTATTGTACAATTTTTAATGTACGAAGTAAAACTAAATTGTGTACGTGTTATCTCATCTTACTATCTCAACTTATTTGTTTTGTATTTGGTTTTCTAAGTAGTCTGCTGTGGGGTCCATTATTGCATGGTATATGTGGAAATACAAGACTGCATTGACTTCCATTTGCAGTGTCGTTTCCTTACTCTCAGTACCATTTGAAGGGTCGCGGATCAGTCAACTGTTTGCCGATCAATCAACGTCCACATGTTTCAGGCCACGATGATAGTTTCAAGCTTCATGGGATCGTTTAGACACAAGATCAGTAAATCACCTATTTTACTCACTCGCGTTATACTTACACATCATCATCCACAAGATCAAAACAAAAATATGTCCGTTACAAATGGTGTAATTCACTAAGCACAGAATCGTGCGCTCGGCTTTGAGCCACACTTTACGTATGAGAGTTAGTGATACAACCTGTTTGAATCGTAATTAGTGAAGCATGAGTAGAACCTAGGATCTGGTAATTTATAAGTCGAACGTCGTAACTATTAAGTCACTTAGAATGAAACCATGCTACATGTAAACAACTAAGGGTAATCAATATTGTAAAATTAAAGCGGTTTAAATAAAAGGATCTATATGCTTTAAAACATGACTAACCGGATGTGCATGGCAAACACGTGCAACGTCTTCAGCTGAAGCTCCATATTCCATAGCTAATACAGCTTCGTTAATTAGTTCACCGGCGGAAGGGCCAAGTAAGTGTACTCCAAGAAGTCTATCTGTATCTTTATGGGCTAAAACTTTAAAAATTCCATCAGTTTCGTCATTAGTTTTAGCACGTGAATTTGCAGATATTGGGAACTTGCCTATTCTATACGACAGGGAAAAGATATGTAAATTAAAGAACTAGTGCAAAAATGCAAGAAGTAGTGAGTACAAATTAAACTTCATCAAAAAAGAATCAAATAAAATTAACAGATTATCGATGAAAAAGTTGCTCACTTGTAAGGAATGTTTTCAGCTTTCAATTGTTCTTCACTTTTACCAACCCAAGCACATTCTGGATGAGTATATATGACACTAGGAACACAGTTATAATCTATATGTACAGCACCACCAAGCATTCCTTCAACACACATTATTCCTTCATCTTCAGCTTTGTGTGCCAACATTGGACCAGGTATACAATCACCGATAGCGTAAATACTAATATGTGAAATAAGATAGATAAAAAATTAATTCCAGCATACAATACAGTGTGAAACAGTAAATTAGTACATAAAACCATGATGTGTATTGAATGTCATAGGAAAAAAAATCATGTAATGTTACTTCGAAAAATTTACCATGAAAAACCATGTAACAAATATATTACGAAACTATGCAAATGGTCCAAAAAGCAATGCCTCTAAGATCCAGCTTTATAAATCAACTGTATGTATCATCAATGATATGAGTAAGAAATCTAGCACGATATTACCATCACAAAAAAATGTTGTATTAGGATTAACAGATGACAGCATACAATTCTAGTATACCGCCTCGTTTTAGAAAACAGTAAAACTTAACATAAATATCACGGATTGGTTTCAACACAATTTAGATTCACGATTAAAGATGACAATTGTAATAACTAAATGATGTTAACTAAAACACCACTGGTGTCAGTGATAAGAAACTTAAAACCTGACACCAACGCATCTCGGCTAAGATTATTACATTATACTCAGGTATGACGAGGGAGCATGTCAGTAAGAAGTCAGAAAGTATGAAATAATGTTAAAACCCAAGATTTGGATGAAGATAAATAATACACACACATTATAATTACCAACTAAAAGGTTAGTCTAGGGAAAAAAAGAACCTTTTCACAAACGAACAGGGTAAATATTGTTGAGTTGCTTTATTAAAATTTGACGATTGAAGACCTTCAGATCAGTTTCAATTGGCATGCTGGCATACACTAACTTATTTAATAAACAAATAACGGATTAAGGTTTTTTCTGAAGTTAGTGTACAAACACTTAAAAGATCTTTGAATTTTTCTTTACTTTGGTTAGGTATTTTACTGACACATTATCAAATTATAAAAAGATGTTTACTCATTAAATATTTGAATGATTTACTTTAATACAATCAAATGTTCTATGAGTAACGTCAATATAGGAGGATCGTATCAACCCAAAGTAAATTGTAAGCATTGGATTTTCTTCTCCTCCAATAAAGTAGATTTTTATTGAAGAAAAGTAAAAGTTGTAATTATATTATTAACAAGATCACTACACTACAACTAGGCTTTGAGATAGACGTCTCAAGATGACAGTCAAAAACAAAAAACCGGCTAGTTGGTCAATACATTTTGGAAATTCTGGAACGGTAAAGAAGATTTGTAGATCAGGAAGATGGTTAGGTTTTTTTGTGTTCCTTAAACTGGATGGTTTAATTGAGGAGCTTTTATCGTCATTTTGGACGACCTCATCGTCGTAAACTTCAGATAGAAGTGAGCTGTATAATTTTCTCCACAAGTGACTAACAGCTTATTCTGTCAACCTTGAATCTGACTGGTTGTTGTTCGCACTTGTTCTGTCATTTTTTGAACATTTGCTTTGATCCTTCTCCCTCTTGACCTGGTCCATAGTATTGTAGTTGTTTATTAATCCCATAATTGGTTGGTAAATGGTATCTATCTCTACGTATTTATTGATTGCCGACTGACCTAAATACCAAGCTTCCAAAATTTCTCTGGTTTTCTTTGTGTTTCCTCTACCTAAAATTACTACGTTTCCCCGACCAAACTTGTGTCTATAATTGTCCGTATGTACTGATATAAGAGACGATGCGTCGTGGCACTTAGTGGCTAATTGATGTTCATGAAGGCGGAGATGGAGAGGTTGGCCGATTTGCTTGATGTAGTGTTTATCAGTATCAGTTACCAGTTAGTATCAAAAGCGTTCGGCGTTGACATGGATAAGTGTTACTAATGCAAGTCGAAGACTATAAATACTTGTTTTACAAAATGAAGAGTCGGAATTCAATTGCGCCATAAATTTAAATTTAGTATGTAGTATAGCGAATGAAAATATAGTTAACTCTAAGTCAACAGTAGTATGAGAAACCCATTTGAAAAATGTATCACTGCAAGACAAAATGCCATGTAGAGTCAGGATTTCATTCATTCTATAAATGTTAGTCAATAGTATTTGAGTTGACCTGTGTTTGACATACTTTATTAATAAGAATCATTTTACTTGAAGCATCTACTAAATAAATTTGCCATATAGAATACAACACGGTAATACACTAATTTGGAACGTCAAGACTGTTGATAGTACAGGTAAGAGAAAAGAAGTGTTCAAGGTATGTGATAAGTGTTAGTAACCCTAACGGAACCAGAATCGGCAGAATGTACCTAATTGCCTCCATAATAAAGCATCTAAAACTGTTCCATGTTACTTGACATAAATAATGATCTTTCAGACATGAAAAGTCATAACGCATTGTTATTGTAGTATTTTTGATTTTGAAATGTATGGTGATCTACAAACGATCCTACTTAGTTCAAGATCACGAAGATTTTTCCTTTTCATAAGCAGGTTATATGTCTCAATAAATTACCTTGTTCCACACTGAAAACCTTGTATGCGAAAAAAGACAAACAAGAATAATTTTAAGCCAAGTATAGACATTAGTCTTAATTAATGGATAAACATACTTTGAAACAGATGTTTGAAAGCTTTTATTAACGGGAATTCGACCCTTCTCGTCTAATTTTGATCCCAACATTTTCTAAACCAAGTCCGCTGGTATATGGACGTCTTCCTATACACACTAGGAGGGTATCACAGTCAATCTGCAGTATAAAGGAAGTTTGGCAAAAATAAACGACAATAAATTGAAATTAGTGTCTATATGGACTAAAGTACGGTAAAACGTTTGCTTTAACAACAAAGTCGCTTACATTTTGAGATTTTCCATCTTTCACACTTTCTAATTGCACTGTGATAGTATCTCCAGATCTCGAAGCTGATAAAACTTTAGTATTTAACAGAAATTTCAGACCCTGTTTAGTCAAGATTTTTTGAAAGTTTTTGCTTATTTCAATATCAATACCCATACCACCAACATGACCGAGGAACTCCACACAAGTGACCTGTAGGTAAAGCGGTAAAGAGATCAAAATAAGCTAAGAAGAAATAAATACTTTGTTATCGATCAATTAGCTAAAAAAACATACAACCTGGCATAAACCTGTGTCAACCCAGGTTGCCATATCACATAGCGGTAGCATCGATGATTTTAAAGTCGATTAAACACCAATAAGACGAAATGTAAAGGTATGAATGAATGGATACTGAAGCGTAAGATCAAGAAGTAGAAAAAGAGTAAACATACCGAGGCTATTGAGGTCGATTCTAAGCCATGTCATCAAGCATCTTCAGTCACTTATAGCGCTTATCGTATGAGCGCCAACCAGGTCTAGTCTTCCCAACAAAGCTACAACAATGGTTTCATGAGTTCCAGACACGTTTTAATTTGTCTGCACCTAATTATCGTCCAACTTATTTCTGGTGTAACTAACACTGCGCATTAAAGTAGATGGTAGACATATGTAACATGTATCATAACCATATCGATCGATGAGGATTTACAATCTCATCAACTGATTTTCCATTTTTTCTAAGTGTCATGTGTTTAACTTCAGTATTGTTCACGTGGCCATCTCATGGTACCTGAGTAACTGTTCGGAGAAATTTATGGCCAGAAAGCTGCAGCTTACGGATATCTTACACACCCATGTTCCACAGCTACAGATTGACATAGAGAGGACGTATAATCGTTCTTTGTTTGGCAGACGGATATCTCACTTACGTTACAAGTGGAACAGGTTGGCAAAAGCTGAGCGGACATTTTGTCAATCACTGACAGCTTTCAAAGTATAGGGGATTTTAAAATATAATAGATTATCAATACATATGTTGACTGTCAGTCGAAAAGCAACGATAAAAAAGAGATTCGTTGAAAGCTGGGATAAATATGAAGAGATGTCTAAACTAGCCTGCAATATGCGAAGACTGATTCCATCTACCACGCCACTTCTCACATATCCACTTAGGTACATAGACTTTGTGACTGTTTCAAACGGCTAACCACAAAATGTATGGAGTCACATCATTTTTGAAACATTTTGGTCTCCAATATGTGAAGTGCATACCGTACAATAGAATACGATTTGGATAGCCTGTATCTCCTTATATAATGCAATCGATGACAAAACTGAAAGGGAACGGTGCGAAAGCACATCTCTGTGAAGAAATACGATGTCTGCACATTTGTTTATAAATAAGCCACAATTTTGAAATAAAGGCAGTTCCGTTAGACATCTCGATACTGGCTATACTGGCTGGAACAATCGCTCCTCAAGGTCCTACCATGCCAGGCAGGTCGGTTTAAGAGCAGTGAGACCAAAACCCGAAAATATAAGGTCCGAGGACGAAGTCGTACTCTCGAATGCACACATATGTGACGGCAGTAAGGTGTTTTCCTCGGACAACCAGCATAATAGCGGTGCTGCCATCCCACAAAGGAAGGGCAGGGTTATGAAAGGTCGACCATAAAATGCACACCTCACCTTACTCCACGGATTCCTGTCTCCAGCAGTAAGGCCTCAACAAGTACGGAGCTATAATAACCAAAACCTCTCTCGAAAGGGCTGTGTGTGACCGGCCTCAAGCAGTTGTTCCTTGGGCACTACAGTCACGCTTCCAGGTCTTTAAAACCAACTCTAACACATTTTTCTTTTCAGGTACATCAAGAAGAACCCTTCCACAGTGTGGGCAACTGGAAAAAAATACTCGCCTTCATATCTCTAACAACACACATGATCATCGCCATTTTAATCAAACTCCTTCTTCTATTCCTAATATTTATTCTGCCCCTACCTTCCAGGCTAAATCTCTATCTTCAACTTCCTCCTGCGTCATCAGTGCCAACGGTTCTGGCCCACGAAATAACGTCCCGAGTATACTAAGACCACGCTCCAAACTTCACATTGGTGCATTCGATGTACGAACCCGTCCGTATCAAATAGGGCAGCAAGACTCCCTAGCTAAGACATTAGAATCTCACGCCATTGATGTATGTTGTGTCTCCGAAACATGCATACAGGATCCTAGCATGGTCATTCACATCACCTCAGCTAGTCAGAGTGAACAACCTTCGCGACACATTCTTCATTTATCTGGCGGCTCAACAACAACTTCTCGTTGGCTAGCCGGTGTAGGTATTGTGTTAAGTATGAAAGCAGAACAGGCACTTCTCGAACGCATTCCTGTCAAAAGTTGCCTATTTGTCATCCGACTAAATGGTTCAGTAAAAACTCGGAAAGATAGGCATACATGCCGTCGTCTTTTCGTTGTTTCTGCCTACCCCACACTAATTGCAGCCCGGATGAAGTGAAGGATGAATTTTACAGAAAACTTTCTGACCTTCTTCATAGAGCCAAACACTCACATTTGGTATTCATGGCTGGTGATTTTGACGCCCGAATAGGTAGCTTGAATCAATCTAAAAGACATTTAGGTGGATGCTTCAGTGTTCCAGCTGAGAGAATGGATAACGGCGACCGTCTGCTATAACTTTGCTCAGACAATCGTTTATTTCTAGCCAACATGAACTTTAAGCCCAAGCAGTAACATCGTCTAACATGGCGACCTCCTAGCCCTACTCAGACAGACAGACAGACAGACAGTTACAACGTACATGCGTACATGGTACATGCGTACGTCAGTTCAAGTTGCCATGCCTCAATTAGCAGATAGAGATTAAATTGTCGAATCAAATCCCACAGTAGGGGGGGTAGTAACAGAGTTAGTATTCATGGAAGGGAATAGAGACCGAAGACAACATTTTAGAAAATATGATTCAGTAAAGAGAAAATTATGATAGGTTCAGAAACTTAGAATTTGGAGGAAGAGAAGGAGTGTGTGCACCTGCGCCATTGCCAACGATTTTGAGCCATATCACCCAAGGTCTCTAGGCCATTTATTACGAGCGTCACGCGGACCCCAACCAGGTAGTCTGCACCTATTAATATGGCTCAGTCCACTGTCAGTGACTTCATGGACTGGTGCCATGTTTTGGTTTGGCCACCCCTAGCTTTCCTCCAGCCTACTCCTACACCAGACAGCATTGCTCGTCGAGGTAGGCGGTGGTAAGACATACGTAACACATGTCATAACCACTTCAGCTGATGAAGATTTACTACTTTATCAATAGACTTACCGTATCTACCTAGTACTCTATTCCTAACCAGCATATTGCTTACTCGGTGGTCCCAGCAAACACGAGCAATGTTTCGAAGACATCTATGATCGAATACCAGGAGCCTACAAACATCTTTTATCCCTAATGGCCATGTTTTACATCCATAAAGTAAGACGGACCGAACTACTGCGCAGTAAACGCATCCTTTGGTCAGTAGTCGGATGTCTCGCCTACGCCACAGATGACGCAAATTCCCAAAAGCTAATCGGGTCTTATGTATGCGCGCATAGACTTCAGAAGACACCAGACCGTCAGGACTGATGACGCTGCCAAAATAAGTGAAACGGTCAACACATTCAACTACCTCACTCCCTATCACTAACTTCGGTGTCGAATCAAGCCAATCCTGAAGTAGCATTTTGCATTTGGGTGGAGAGAATCGCATCCCAAACATCCTTACATTGATGTTTAAGGTAGTCAAAAGATTCTGCACTTTATCAACATCGCCTAAGAGAACTATATCATCTGTTGCTACCTTGACGGTGTTCGGGCTTGCCTATCGTGATGACCCAACCGAGCTATATTGGCTGAAACGCTTGTTCCTCCAGGTCCTATCATGACAAGCAGGTCTGTTGGAGAGCGATAAGACTAAAGGCAGCAACCTAAGATCTGAGGGCGAAGTCGTACTGCTGGCTGCAGCGGGGTGTGACAGCAGTAAGGTGTTTCCCTCGGATAACCAGCATCTGCAGCGATGCTGCCTTCTCACAAACGAAGGAAGGGGTTAGAAAAGGTCGACCCTAAAAAATGTCACACCTCACCTTACTCCACGGATTTCCGTCTCCGGCAGTAAAGCCTTCTAAAGAACGGAGCTAAACACTTCGAAAACATCCCATAACAAGGTCGTGCGTGATAAGCCTCAAGCAGTTGCCCCTTTGACTCTGCGATCGCGCTTTCGGGTCACTATGACTAATACTAACCCAGTTTCCTTTTCAGGTGCCTCAGGAAGTAATTTCCTTCCATGGTGTGGGCAGCCAGGAAGTGAAAACCGCCCTCATACCTCTAACAGCACAATAGATTATTTTACTCAAGGTCAAATCCCACCCTCAACTCTTAATAACTACCTTATTCCCACGACTAACCCGTCTAGCCCTACTCAACGGTGGACTCAAATAGATCATATCGCCATTAGTTACCGCTGGAGAGGCTCGGTAAAAAGCGTTAGTGAGACGATCTCCGAAAAAGATAAAAAGGCTTATTAGTTCTGTCTAGACGTTTAGAACGATGGACTGAACACTTCAAGGAACAGTTTAGTTGGCCTTCAGTCGCTCTAGAACTTCCCACTATTTCAAAACAGCCAGAATAGAAAGTCGACTTAGGTCCTCCGACTCTTGTCGAAGTCGAAAAAGCTATAGCCAGTCTAAGGAGAGGGAATGCAGCAGGACCGGATGGATTATCCTCAGAGGTCTTTAAGGATGGTGGTCTCACCTTCACCATTAGGATGACGAATATTTTGACTAAGGTTTGGGAACTTGACATAATTCCGTCTGACTGGCGTCGATCGTTAATCGTCCCAGTATGTAAGAAAGGGTCACCACCGTCCTGCGATAACCATAGAGGAATTACTTAGACTAATATAGTGTCTAAAATACTAGCTTCTATAATTAACAGACTGTTAACCACAACTCGTGATCTACAAATACGAAAAATCCAGGCTGGTTACAGACCTGGTCGCGGTTGTATGGACCAGATATTCATCATTTGTCAGGTTTTAGAACACAGACATACTTTTCGGCGCCCGACAATGGTGGTTTTTCTCGACTTGAAAGCGGCATTTGACTCTACAGACCGAGAAGTTCTGTGAAGATAGGGAGTGAAGTAGTTGAGCACGTCGACCACTTCACTTATCTTGGAAGTCTGATTAGCCCTAATGGGTCAGTCTCTGACGAAATCTCAGTACGAATTCAAAAAGCTCGTTTATCGTTTGCCAATTTACGTCACCTATGGCGTAGACGAGATATTCGTCTCTCAACGAAAGGGAGTGTACTGCGCAACAGTTCGCTCTGTCTTACTGTATGGGTGTGAGACGTGGCCATTAAGGGCAGATGACACTCAAAGGTTATTAGTTTTTGATCATCGATGTCTACGAAACATCGCTCGCCTTAGCTGGGATCACCGAGTAAGTAATAACGAGGTTAGACGACGGGTGTTAGGCAAATGTGGTAAATCGGTCGATGAGGTTGTGAATCTTCATCGACTGAGGTGGTTGGGACATATGTTGTGTATGGTCAACCGCTATCTGCCTCGACGCGCAATGTTAGCTGATATAGGAATAGGATGGAAGAGAGTTAGAGGTGGCCAAACCAAAACATTGCATCAGTCCATGAAGCCACTGACTGATGAGTTGAGTCGTGTCGGAAGCTGCAGACTACTTGGATGGGGTCCTCGCGATTACTGTAACCAGTGGCTAGAAACACTGAGTGACATGACCCAGAACCGCCTACAATGGCGCAGATGTATTCGTCCATTGTCTTCCCTTAAATCGTGAGCTTCAAGTTGTTCCACAGATTTCCTTCCACGCTCCATAAACCATATTCTATAAGTCCACACTCCTTGTTATTATTATTTTTATTGAAGTCACTTCTACTAACGTAGTGTTAGTCTTGCAGTGCCGTAGAGGTGTGGCAACTTGAACCGATGCACACATGTGCCAAGTTCTATGTTGATCATACATACAATTCTTAGACCCCTATGGGGTTTATTCGGCAATTTGAAGTGAATCACCTAAACAAAGCGAATTATAATTGGATGTTGTAGATAATGATGAATGCTCATTTGACACAACAAACTGGTCAGGTCATGATTAATATCTACTATACTGAACATAGTTTGTAGAAACTATATAATTAACACATAAGAACGAAGCACAAAAAACCGTCATTCAAGAAACCAGGTGATTTGAATTTAAAAGTAATACGATTAGTTAGGGAACAGGAACGGATTGGATCATTAAGTCCGGAATTAAAGGAGTAGTACATGAGGAAAATATTATATACCAAGGTGCAAAAAGCAGTCAAGCAAATGAAGTGACTTGATCTACAAATAAGATCATTTTCCAGAAAACACATATTCCAAAAAATTAATTAAGAACTGGTCGTAATTTCCAAGAAAAAAATAAAAGTGAATTACTACAGATCTTTAAAACTTACTTCGGCACCTAGTCGCTTCCAAACAGAACCTAATTCGACACCAATAACTCCTCCACCAATAACTACAAGATGTTCAGGAACCTTAGTTAAAGACAATGCACCAGTGCTTGATACAACACACTGTTCATCGATCTCAATTCCCGGAAACGGAGTAACCTCACTCCCTGTCGCAATGAGAATACGCTCAGTTGGAATTCGTTCTTCACTCCCGTCTGCTTTTGTAACCAAAACTTCATTAGGGTTAACTATCGAGCCAACACCATTGATATGATCAACCTGAATTAAGAAGAGGATTAAGACTGAGTTCATATATTTAAAAAACGGCTTGGTAACAGGTAATATCACGATAACCAACTCAAGAATAAAATACAAATGATGACTACTTTATAAAGCAACTTCGTGACACACCTAGTAATAGTAGGATAATCACGGACGTTTATTTGTTGTATAGATCTGTAGCAGGCACAAACAGAAGTTGATGTTTTCACTGCCATCTCCGATCTTGAGATACAGACATTCTTGGCTGGTAATTTGGCGATTTCGTATTTAAAGCTGGTTGGGACAGCCAATACACGTGTAACAATTTTGAAATAATTTTCAGACCTATTCGTCACTAAATGCAATTGCAACGTTGGTGAATAGATTTAGAATGAAATAAAGAAGCACTCTATAGTAAAAATGGTGCGGAAAACACAAAAGTCTTTTTGACGCTACGACTTTCTTGTCATAATATTTCAAATAACGTGTTTTGGATCATTGTATGTTGGAAAACAAAAGTCCACAAATTCCTATTTAGACGTACTTTTTAACCAAAACATTCACAGGAATGAACACCTGGCTACACGCCTTAATGAATACAAACAACATTTCTGCTGGATGCGCATTCCACCGAGTTGCGTACTTATAGAAACTGAGTCGAAATCTAGCAACTTTCTGCCTGAATATATTAAGATTAGAACTAAACTACACTGCCGTGTGAGCGTAGTAACTAATTTGCGAGCTGTTACTTTCAGCACTGGACTGAGAAATCCTTAAGAACATTGGTTTTTCATCCATTTAGGTAATATAGAGATACCTAGCAATCATTAAGACAAGCTATATCCTCTAATATGAAAAGATTTGATGCTATAAACGAGGTTATAGCACTTTTGCCAAACTGTCCATATTACAAAAGTTATATATGAGAACGTACCTTGTTTTGTCTGAATAAGTACGCTAATCCGCCGGTCAAGCTTGAAACAGACTTTTCTTTGGCCTTCAACATACCAGGTAGATTAAGCTTAAAACCCTCAATATCGATCCCCCGATGTTTCATTTCATCAGAATGAACAAGATGGTATAAATGCGAGTTGTTCAATAACGATTTGCTCGGAATACAACCAACATTCAAGCAGGTTCCTCCTAGTGTATCATTTTTCTCTACGCATACAGTCTACCAAAAATAAATCGAAACCTGTTGATTATAATTCAAAAACTAACCTTCATGCCCAGTTGTGCAGCTTTAATAGATGCAACATAGCCACCAGGACCCGATCCAATGACAACCACGTCAGCTCGAAGGCGATGAACTACAAGCAAAACCTTAACGAATATCAGTTGATACTACCAGAAACTGATAATCCTCTTGAAACACACTTAAAGGCTGACCCCATGTGGTGAATCTAAATGAGTATTTGATTTTCTATATACAAAATCATACAGTGAGAAGTCCAGTCATTTGTACTCCAGGTTCGTACTTAGCTGTAACGACTAAGCCGTATTAAACGCCAGTATCAAAGCAGTTAATTGAAATATTTAATAGATTTAAGGCGCGGTAGTATAAACCATCAAATTTGTTTACGCTTGCGTTTTGGCGAAAAGAGACAGTGATGTTCGTTTGCCGTTAGTTACAGCAGTTCCAGATACTATCATTAAATTATTTTTTCAACATTTTTTGGACCGTGGAAGTTACTATGAGTGACATCACTCCAACACTAGGCAGCAAGTTGGTTGATTATTAGAATGTAGTGTATGCATACACTTGGCAGAAGGAAAGAAAGAATAAACAAAAGGAAAAGGAAAAGGTGAGTTGAAACAAAGAGCATGCTACCATGGTTCATACATTTCTGGATTATCTCTATCTGTTGTTTATATAGCACATTTTTCGTTTACTTTGCAATCGCTAGTTTTCCCACTTTTCTTAAATTATTGATGGTACCTATTATATTTTGCATGATTTAGTTCTCTGGTTTGCACATTTGAATCAGTATTTCTTCTTTGTGTAACGCAGTATCGAAGATCATAAAATTTACGTACGTCGAGATGTTACTGCCTGATGACTTTGCTGACTAAGTACGGGGAGTGCTGATTAATCGTTATCCTAAGTCGCCTTATGAGGTCCTTAAACAATCAGTTATTCATATCACATTGTACCACAAGTATTCTATGCAGCCTTCATGCATTGCAACTAGAGTAACTGTAAGTGATTTCACTAACGATGCTCCACTCTTAGCCGCATCCCTAACCAGACTACACTTATTTCACATCTTAGTCCGGCATATACCGTAAGTCCTTCAACCAAACCTCTGTCTCAGATTCCTAATAATATTTGTTACTTCAAACCACAACAACTTCAGGTTACGTTTAACTCACTGTCTCAACATCCATGCAGTCGAATCTTAGCGCATTTTACAATATAGTTGGAAATGTTTCTACAGCAAACTTAATAGCCTGTACAGAAAGACCTGTTTTCGAATGTGAAAATGACACTGAACATTTTAATGCTATTCTAGGACCACCTGTGCCAGACAACCGGGAAACTCAACCATATTACGCAGCAACATTCCTCATTGTTGATCTTAATCTGATGTATTAGATACATCAGTCACTATATGAAATATTTCTGAAACTGATCATAAATATGTGTTCTCGCTTACAATTGGTCTGCGTAGGGATGATAATGATAAATGTTTGGCAATCCCATCTAATGCTGATCCAATGGACAAAAATGCACTATTCTCCTGTTATGACTCACGTAGTCCAAATTCATCAATAAAACTATGCCGTCTCAATTTTGTTAAATATCGTCATTTGAGTTGATGTCGTAATTCCAATTTTATCAATTTTGAAGAGCCTGGATTATGCCTATCTCCTATCTGACCACTGGGCATGTCAAATAGGTGTTAATCTTCAACCTTATACTATGTTGTTAACCCATCACTACATCAGACCTGAGAGACTGCATTTTTCTGAGTACTGTGTGATACTTTGTTGGTAAGACTCATCAACTCTGAATTACAAAGACGTAGTATGCTCGGTAAATATTGTAACAAACCGCACTTGATTTCCAAAATTAGTTTAAGTAATAAATATGAAAAGTAGGAAACGAATAACAAGTTTTATCTGCTTGTAGCAATTTATAATGAATATCTTTAGAATAAATACCACCATTTAATTTGGATTTCGATTGATTAGCACAAAAATTATGACGAATACTTTCCGCTTCAACATCCGAATCATGATCAGAATGCAAGTTAACATCATCAGCAGGAAATTGTGTGCTTCATCCGATTAAATCTATATTCTTCACAGGAATCAGGTTTTCAGTATGAGAACTATTTTCTTTACTAGTAATGACTGAACTCAGTCTATTGGAACTAAAATTATTGTCTAGTAAACGAATATCACGTTTCTTCGCCGACTCATAAGAAATATCATTGAAATTTCCAGAAGTGTCATCAAAATTAAAAATTAAATTGGTATAATTTTCAGAATTTATTTCTGATCCAGACCGATTAGTAGTAGAATTTTGCACTTCATGGACATCGTTGTCATCAGTTTACAATTTTTCAAAAATTATATTTGGGACGAAATATACGAATACTAGTCTTTTTAATTCAGAATATGGCTGATGAATAAGACTGAGTGCCCTCCAATTTCATTGGAATAATATCGTTTAAAGACAAAGTCCAATTTCACATTTGAAGCAAAGTTAGTAATCTTAGTAATATAAAGATGGCAGTGTAAAAGACACTACTAGGAACTCATTTCCACTGCATGCGTACGTTATCTAGCAAACTGATGCCCATAGCGAGCTCATGTAAAAACCTTATCAGATTGTCTGCTGTTAAAAAATAACCTGAAAAATTCCGTGATTTATGGAGATTTTCTTCATTGTTCACCAAATTAAATAAAATCATTTACTGAAAACTACTAGACATACCTTGTTCAGTTGCATTAGGCTGAACACCGTTACCTGGACTCATGGATCCATGAATGAAAGGCACTCAGTTGTTTATCAAAAGTACACTACAATGCAATGCATGCCTCTGGTGCCCTAGTACTGTAAACTTAATTGTGGTTGGCTTTGTTTTTAATTAAAATCTTCATATACCGTGTATTACCTAACAGTGACTCTTTATCAAAACCCTTCTGTACTGATCAACCCATATCATTCTGGTCACGTCTGTAAACTGGTATGCTCTCATGTACAAAATGCTACTTCAGAATAAAGCTATAATTATTTTTGTTACAGCAACGGCGTTAACAATAATGCGACGTCGAGAAACTGTCCCATTTATTTCTGCCTTTCCTGCCTTATTTCTTCTCTTTCCACTTTTATCCTTCTTGTCTCCTTTATGTCCCCATCGTAGCCTAACTTAGTTTCTTATCTTTCTCTTATTTTTCATGACTTCCAACTTATTTCCCCTTTCTTGTTTGCTTGGGATTAGTAGAGTTGTTTGAGTAAGCGTCTATATGAAGTAAATGTATAAAAACTCTCAGCTGTTTGGTTATTATTTAACTATTGTTTAGTAACTACCTACGCTCACCTTGAACAACTACAAAACTCTGTGTCATCAAGTAGCTAAGTGTAAGTTGTTTGCATATAAGCTTAAAGATGGGGTGTGATAATTTGAATGATGTATTAAGCTACCAACGTGGCATTGAGGAAGTATGTAAAAATGGTAGTAAAATTGAATATCAAATAAGTAATGTTGCGCTTAGTACCTACAATTAAATACGGACGTATGAGAGTTTTCTGAAAGTGATGTGCACTAGTTTGACATGTAACACTAACAGAAGACATCAATAAGCACCTTTAATTATCTAATGCTGCTAGTTACAAGTTGTTTCAGTTATTAAGAATAGTTATCAGCTATAGTGGATGTCCAGTTACGTTTACTTGATCTGAGCGAGGACGGAAAGATAATTTTGTATGGATTTTATACAAATTCGAAGTGGTTATATGTGATTCAAATAAAAAAGACCCTCGTAATGGACCGCATATCTTAGCTTTAATGGCCCTCCATCTATTCTCACTAAAGTACAATTCCAAACTGGCGACCAACATTAGGCACCTAGTCGCTGATCATAAAACACGTGACAAAATGGTTAAATGTACCCACTGGGAGGAGGGTGGCGAAAATGTCTCTCGATTAGATCTATTTTTCTGTAACCGAAGGACTAAAGTATCGAATACAGAAAGCCCAACCCCATTCGTATTAACGACCATTTTTTTCTACTGCTCGGACTTATCTTTCCATGTTTCCCGGATCCCATGGTGTCAATGATGGTCACCTATTTGTTTTATTGGTCAATTGTTACGTTTGGTTTAATTTAGTTCCTTTTGAAACAGACGCTGCTTACCGTTCCGCTTGACTAATCCAAAGGAAATACAACTAGACGTACCTTGTTATCCGCTGGTAATTCTATTTTATTGAATTCTGTTGTCGAACAGCGAGCTGTTGATATTCGTAGTCGTTGTGAAATATGCGCGCGTTGCGACGATTGGGTTATTTCCACCGGCACATAGGTTGATTGGATAATCAAGTTATAAAAGTTCATTAAAATTAAGTTGCACGTAATTACTCAGAGGATAGTGCTAACATAGCATTCTAACTCAAAAGGTTAGCTTATGGGACATAGGTCGAGTAAACTTTGAAGTGGATACATAATATGTAATGACTACTACAGTACTTACTACGATGGGATGAGAGTAGACCCGGGAAACACACTCCGATAAAAAACTGTTTTCCTTATCAGCATGGACGAATACGGTGCCGAATTAAAGACATTCTCATTAAGTCTATTAGTCGCCATACACTTCTTTTCCAGACTCATAGTAAACCTAGCCTCCTCTTTTTTATCAAAGTCCAAGACTTCTAAAATCACAAGGAGTATACGCACTGCCTGGGGATTATGGCGACTTCCTTGGGGCTCGGTGGACTTGATGTTTTTCGAGATCCTATGCAACAAATGCGCCTTTTAAACCAAGTGAGATAGGAAAAGCTAATGAACTTCCCTGATGGGGTCTATGATATGAAATTGTAAGTTGTCGTATAGCCATATCGGGAGAAAGGGCGATTCACCCCTTGATTTGTAGGATTTTTGGGAGGGGCTTACCGTTATACACAGCCACTATCCTGAGGTGGGTGACCTACTAACCTAGGATTTCCGGTTTACCTTCTGGCTGACTAACATCCTTACACCAGTTATCGTCCATCCTACCCTTCCCACTGTTGGCTTAAGTGGTTTAAAGTTTTGAGCCTTTAACGACCATAAGAATACAGAAATGCTTAAATCCACTTAGGTCTGTTGTGTTAAGTGAAATCCGCTTATAGGTCCTTAGAGAATGTGCAACTCTTTCTTTTTCCTTGCCACCCTCCTAAACCTTCTCTAGCAGCGGGTAGGCTACTCTATTAGTGGTGGAAAGGTGCGGTCGTGCCCGTACATAAAGTGGTCAATCAAATGGAGGCTTCTAAAACCATCCGGTTTCTTTGTTCGTCTCAGCATACAAGGTCATGAAGAGAGTCATCAACAATTGTCTCCGTAACCATTCTTTAATAGTCCCCTATTACTTGTATCTCATCATGGATTTCTGCCAGGTAGGTCTTAAAACACGGCATGGAGTGGCCAAACTCTATCCGCAGAGCACAACCATCCCGTGCATTTCGGCCTTTAAAATTTCCCTAGAGCCATCGGATTCCCCACAGGGAACTGCAATCGATGAGTTTTCACAGGTATGTGATGGAGTGGATAAAGGACTATCCAGGTGATAGGTCTAGTGGAGTCAGAGTTTGCTTCGTTTGGTCTAATTAATTTGGAATGTTTAAAGGAGTATCGTAAGGTTGCATTCTTAAACCACTTCTCTTTTGTTGTTTACAAATGACCGAACTTTTGACTCAGGACTACAAACAGTACTATATGCAGGTGTGGAATGGACGGACAAGAGTCCGTGAATGTCGTTATCGAAAGAAGGCTGTTATTCGAGTATGATATTCCAATAACTATGCTTCGTTAAGCCATTGACAAACATCGAGTAATCACAAACACAATCGATGTATATTAAAAGTCAGAACGAAGAGTAGACGGAATATTTATTGACGAAATAACTATCGAACGTGAGGTCGAGAGTTAAAAATCAAAATTGTTATAAGTCAAATCAATATGTTCAGTATAAATATAAATGCAACGACCAAACAATGCATAATGTTCTGATAACAGTTCAATGCTTATACACAGAAAATAGTCAAGTTGATATTTGTCGTTAACGTACAGAAATCAAGCACTCATTCATTGTCACTACACAGGTATTGTGAAGATCTGGAGGAAGGTTCATTGTTTCTCAAATGTCTTGATTCTTTAAGAGGACTTAGATTGTATATGTGTAGTCTTCCAGCAACTTACTTCCACATAATATTAATAAATGTACAATTTGTTTGTGAACAATAAGGATACATCATTTTTGTACATGTCTGGTTGGTCTAGAGTTACTGTGTTACTCTGTAAACGACCTACGAATAAATAATTGTGATACTCTAAGGATACACTTTAATTACTCTTGGGGTTTCTCCCCGAGACTTTAAGTAGTTTTAATCCTGGACCTTTTATCAGTGTTTTCAGTAGATACCCAAAACTCCGCCTTGAAAGGTTGCGAATATCATATCCCCTACCTGAAGAAGGATATCGCTATCTTGAAATGTATTCAAAGAGGGACAACCACAAGGTAGTTGTATTGAAAAATAAACCTTACACAGCCTTAGGCACTAAACTTGCATCCAGTCTAGTACAGGCGGGTAAAAGAGGATGTGACCTTTATGCATCATACAGGTGATAACCCTCCTTGCTTCTAGAGATTGCCGGTAACGCCTAGTCCTAAATTATACCTAAGTAAACTCATTAGATAACACACGAAACAGCTAGAACAAATATTCGTGTTAACTTCTTTGTGTTTAGAATAAGCAAACTGTAGAACCAATTAATTAAAGAAGTGGTTTCAGCACCTCCCCCTGAATTTTTCGAAAGAAGGCTTGATGCATATTTGTTTTCTGCCGACCCACGAGAACAATTTTGTAGGAAGAGCACACTGGTTACTAATATTTTTAACTTTTAATAGGAACCTTTTTACTCTAAGTTTTAGGGGGGACCTGACAAGCACTGCGCTGTCTAAAACCAAGAAGAATTTTACCACTTAGACGCATACCTAATACTGCTAGGCATAGTTTGAAGTTTGACTACAGTTTTAGCTATAATTATAATAAGAACACGACAAGTAATATTCCTTCTCCTCGACTGCTCTGACGCGCACCTTGGAAAAAACGATAAGTTGCTTCTGTTCAACAAAGATTATCGTATGAATGTTGTCGATTGAAGTCATTGTTGTGGGTGTTTTGGTTTCAAGGTTAGAGGCAGCGTTATATTATTTGGTAATCCTTGCTAATGGGTGCCCCATTTTATCTTATGCAATAATATGCACAGACATCGTAAGACAGTTCCAGAAATTTCACAGACCTCAGCTTCTCAGAAACAACTATATGAATATTTGTCTGGTTGTGAACAGTTTCACGGGTTGTGGCTTTGTATTAATAGAACCGTAGTGCAAGCCATGCCCAAATGTGTGACCCTATCTGTGCGATTGTTAAGATTTTTTCATGCGGTGGTCATTTTTAGCCATCGTAATCTGGAATGTCCGGCCCCATACTAGTATCCTGCTAAAATATATATTCGAGTTTAGACTTATACTAAACTAAATAATGTGCGAAATATTTACTTAATTAGGCTAACTACTATGTACAATTTTTATGCTTTGTGACGTTTTTATCTAAAAATACATTCTCTCTGTTTATGCCCTACGCAATTTGTGTGTACCACTATATTTTTACTCCTCACTGCTGCGTTCCATTGCTTCATATATCAACGGATTTTACTTTCAATCGACATTTTACTGTTGTACACAGACAGTTCCATTTACTTTTCATTTAAACTTGGCCGTTAATTACTGTCCCCGCGCCTTTTCATAGATCATATCTCATGTTAGTTTAAATATTTCACCTGTTTGGTTGTTTCAGTGGTGTTACGAAAAGCGGTGCCATTAGTGGTTGTCGCATGTTTTGCGTTATCGTATCTCTATTCTACAGTTGAATTTAGATGTGCTGGTATTATTATTCACTAAATGACCAAAGCATTTGAAAATGTGGCAAAAATATAGAACACGATGAGCTTATGCCACTTTTATCTTGACCTTGACATTAGCTAGGCAAAAATTGACCCATAAGAAAGTGGCTTAGGATGAGATGATATTATTATTAGAAAACTCTTTCAAAATAAAGTATTACTCAAATGTGTACAATAATTTCACATGATTAATAAATGTTTTAAAATCACCTAATGGTTGTAAATATTTAGAATCAAAGTAACGTCTATATAAATACTCGTCCATGTGTCTATAAAGCATTTTTTCACGGATTCTTTTATATTTATGAAGATATTTTTTCAATCTAGATTACATGACTTCCATGTTATTCATATAAATCCCTGTTAACAGATCCACTATGTGCTGGCTATGGACGACGAACTGATGGCTGCATCCATGTCTAGATAAGCACCTATATGACTTCAAATCATGTGTAAATTGTTGTTCCTCGTTCGACATACCTCCTGATAATCGGAATTAAGGTAGATTTCTTTTGGTCAGGAACCCTTTCGAAGTTTCCTTTGCCTAGAAGCTGATTCTAAATATCAAATATCTAGTGTAGATTTTAATCTGAAGACGACCTACCCACACTGTGCTTATGCTGCGTTCCCGATTATATTTGCGTTTTCTAAGAACCATTTCATCGACCTTGACAATTTTACCAACGCCTCCCATAGATATTAGTATTCTCATTAGTATCTCCGAGCACACCTCTACATTACTGATACCACTATACAGATGTAACTTCGGTGACATCCGTCATGCCCACAGCAGCAGTCACCGGTGTCTCCAATAACCACCACGTTACTAGAACCATTATCTGCTGCAGAAAAATTTAGGAATCCGTGACGAATAAAATAAATCTAAGAGGTTTCTTGAGCTAACATTTATGGTATCGAAACATCAGTTTGTCACTCTTCTCCAAGCATTCGTCCAGATGCATAAACTCACCATGTCCTACGAAGTAAGCCTTTCTCTTACGAGTAACTAACGATAACTTCTAAGTTAGTGAGCATGCAATAAATCGTCAACATTGTCAACTGAACTGTGTGCAATGATCTTGCGATGAAAAATCGCCATCTCACTGGTTGGTCCCTATTCTACAGTCCTGCCGTAAATGTGATACAAGTTGACTTATCATTTGAACTGTATTTTCAAGCAGATCTAATTTGTTACCCAACATATAATCAATTACTTTTTTTATATAGACTTGAAATTCATATTTTATTCGCCTAATGAGTACTGAGGTAAGTAATGATAGTGAATTTACCGTATTCTTCTAGGTGCCCAACTACTTACTGAAGTTTACTCTTACTGGCCATACGAAGGCAGTATCATCAGTAAAATTCAGTGAAAATGGTCAATGGTTAGCAAGCTCATGTAAGTATTCGACTGTTGATCGAGTTTTTCGTTTCAAATAATACAGCGGCTGATAAATTAATCAAAGTGTGGAGTGCTTATGATGGGAAATTCGAGAAGTCTATAAGTGGTCATAAATTGGTAGGTTTAGTGATTTATTCTTGCATCTATTTTAATTAAAGGGGATCTCAGATGTTTCGTGGTCTTACGACTCAAGGTTTCTATGTAGTTCTTCCGATGATAAAACTTTGAAATTATGGGATCTGGTTTCTGGAAAGTGTCTGAAAACTCTTAAAGGTCACAGCAATTATGTATTTTGTTGCAACTTCAATCCACAGTCAAATTTGATTGTTTCTGGTTCGGTACGCTCTTCTAGTTTCTTTTTCTAAAAACTACTCTTACAGTTTGATGAAAGTGTTAAGCTATGGGATGTTAAAACGGGCCGATGTATTCGCACTCTTCCTGCCCATTCTGATCCAGTTACAGCTGTGAGTTATTATGTTTGCAGTTATCTTTAAAACTTATTTAGGTTAACTTTAACCGTGATGGCTCTCTTATTGCTTCTAGTAGCTACGATGGATTGTGGTATGTGATTTCAATCGTATTTCTTAAATAGCTAATCTGAATTTCAGTCGGATCTGGGATACTGGTTCCGGCCAGTGTTTAAAAACATTGATAGGTAATATTAATATTATCCACCTGATTCACTGGCAGATGATGATAACCCTCCCGTTTCGTTTGTTAAATTCTCCCCTAATGGAAAATACATATTAGCTTCCACACTTGATAGGTAATTCAGTTGCTTATAATAGTTAAATACTAATAAATTTTCGAAAAAGTTGCCTCAAATTATGGGACTATACTAAAGGTAGATGTCTAAAAATTTACGGAGGACACAAGAATGAGAAGTATTGTATATTTGCAAATTTTTCAGTTACTGGAGGCAAAGTACGTTCAATATTTTATGTAACTAGTCATACTACTTTCTTGATTAGTGGATTGTCTCCGGATCTGAAGACAATTGTATTTATTTATGGAATCTACAAACAAAAGAAATTGTTCAAAAGCTTTCCGGGCATAATGGTATCTTTTGCGTTCTATTTCTCACTCTAAAACATTCTCTTATAGATGTTGTCTTGTGCACTGCTTGCCATCCACAAATGAATATGATTGCATCAGGATCGCTAGAAGGCGATAAAACAATTAAAATTTGGACTTGTGACAAGTGATTATCCCCCCCCCCCGATGTTTTGTACTCCTGCTTCCGTGTATATTATCTCTGATGTTTTCGTGTGTATGGTTGCTTATATCATGTTTTTTACATCATACGAATTATTCATTCATTCCCAGTGAATACGCTGAGTACCTTGAGTAACACTGCGTGCATGTTTGGGGTGTTTTTTCCTTTTAAATGCGAAATTTTACTTCAGGACTGGTCTGCATCATCACCTAGGTTAGTCTTCATTTATCTCCGAAGTCGTGGGTTGGTGTCTGTAGAAATCTCTCCTTGGATTTAGAAAACTTGCCTGGCTTTTGCCGACTTACAGCGTAAGCTACATGTCCGTCTCTCAACGAAAGGTCTATTCTGTTTTAACCTGTGGATGCGAAACATGGGTCATGAAAATAGATATGCATAAACTCCAGGTCTTTGATCTTAAAAAACCTTCGAAGTATCGCCTGTATTTCGTGGAATGAGGAAGTGATCAATATTAATGTTGTATGCAGAGTACTAGGGAGCAATGACGAATCAGTCGAAGAGGTCCTAAACTCTCATAGACTGAGATGGTTAGGACATGTGCTGTATATGTCCGACTACTACCTGCCTCCCAGCTCGGTATTGGTTAGAATATGAGTAGGATGAAAGAAATATAGGGGTGGCCAGACCAAAACGTGGCATCAGTCAATTAAGTCTTTGACTGTCGGTCTAAGCCATGTTGGTAGATGCAGACTACTTGGTTGAGGTCTGCGTGATAATCGTGACGAGTGGCTGGAGACGCTGAGCAACATAGATCAAAATCGGTTACATTAGGGCAAATATATTCACTCTGTATATTCTCGTATATCTTGAGTTCCTTTATTCTTTAGTAAATACGTTTACTCCATCCCTTCCTATTGAATCATATTGTGGTGTTAATCATATGAATTTGATCGCATTGTGCTAATATGGTATGACAACTTGGACCTATGCATATATTTACCAGGTTCTCCGCTGTTCATGACTTGATGACTAACTAACATTTCATCACAAAGAAGGGAATTTTGTTTTCTTCTATAGACTGTTGGACAACGATCGTTTGTTCTGTATTGTTCCTAATTAATATTTCTGAGGCAAATCTGTCATTAAAACATTATTAAGCAATAAAATACACATCGTTACCAATTTATGAAATATAGATTGTAGTAGACCGGTATACAAAAGCTCGCGAAATCATGTCTAAGACTTTGGCTGATTGAATTACTAAGAAGCAAATGGTGCTACCTTTGGTGTCTGTAGAATAACACCGGAAAATATTTGTGAAATGTTTCCCATCTCGTTAATAGGTAAAACAATGAAGCAATTGACTGCGCGTTAGATTTAAAAGAATTGAGGTTTAAGTTAATGACATGTGTGGATACAACCGTAACTGTATCTCGGATAACGAAACATCTCTAGTTTATTATGTTTTCAAGTGGTTTAGTCAGTTTGGCAAACGGAATGTTTCCATTTCACTGAAGAAATGTTAAATTCCTTTTGTCACACCAAGTAAATAGGTAGCCATCGAGAAAGTACGGCCAAATGAGTTGGAACAGTGGATTAATAAATTGGTTTTTAGTCTTCTGGCTCCAGCAGCACGTTCTCAGAGTTTGGCAGCATAACCCTTTTAACGTAGGGGTTCCCAATACATCATCAAAGAAATGTGTCAACAAGAGTTCAGTCTTAGAAGTATCTTTATTGTTGTTTTATTCGCATAATGAATTTTATCGTTATTGTTAGCGCAATTATTGCCAGTAAATAGGACTAATAATTCCGGCCTGATACTATTTTCCAATTCGACAAACACATCTTTTGGATTTTGGTAAGTCTTCATAACTCCGTTAAACTTTCAGCTTCTAATGTGATACATTTTGCAATTTAAAGAAATAAAAAAGCCAGTGAAAGACAAAATTATTCTCAAATCCTAAGCATCATCAAAGGCACTATATTTACGAATAAGTCAGCAGTCATTAGAACAATCGTATATTGTATTACAACGAAACTTATCAACATCCGTTTTGTCATTTCCTAGATTAGTAAATTCTAAGTAGGCAAAATATAATCCTTTCTCAACTGTATTTTCTCTCACATTTCTAACGGGAACGATTGCGGTTCGCAGCCCAGAAGGATGTTTTTTCTCTGAACTAGATGGCTTAGTTGAGAAGCTTCCAGTATTGTCTTAAATAACATAATCAGCGCTTACTTTATGTAGATGTTATTCATAAAAAAGCTCTACAACTAAACCATCTAGAATAAAAACACAATACTATCACATTTCTGTTTGTTTCACACATTTTGCGTCGTATAGATTTAGACGTACCTGCTGTTTAAACACTGATTGTCTAACTGGTTGAGTGTATCACTTAGACCAACCTAGTCTTGATTGTGATGATAATACTGACAATCACAAATACCACACATAACAAAAAAATTCATGTCTTGTCTCTTACAACCTATTTGATGAAAAATACATCAGTAATGAGAAAAAATAAAGTTTATATTATTGACAATAATAAAATAATACTGCATAAATCATCCACTTAACAAATCAAATCTATAAAGCAATATCGCTGTTTATAGTGTGATCAGATTTGTGGATTCAATACCATTGAATACACTAGCTAGTGTTTCTTCTGGTGGGCCATCCGCAATTAATTTTCCAAACTGCATAACCATAACACGTGAGCACAAACGACGAACTGAAGCAAGTCGATGAGCTATGAGTAGTATTGTGGCTCCATGAAATTCTTGATCAAGAATTTGCTGTTTATATGTAGAATGCAAAGAAATTTTGTAATAACACAATATAAACAATAAATATCTTTTTAGTGGATTGTAAGGAAAGTATGTGGTATATTTAATTCTAGGTGGGAACATAAATTGAGTAGCTAATTAGTAAGATTTACATTCATTAGTATCTTGTTCTCCAACTCACAAAAGAACATTAGAATATAATCTTTACCTATAAATTGTGATCACGAAAAAATGACTAGGAAATCTATCCAAAGTAGATCAACCCATATGACATAGTTTTTGAATAATACTTCCACAATGAAATATATAAATTTTGATTTTAATTTAGAAAACATGAGGATATTATGGGAAACAAACTCATAAACGAATTAAGTGGAGATAGTTTTGGAAAGATTAGTCTTAACCTGTTATTTGTATTCGTCACATATTGAATCCAGGCAATCCGGGTCTTACAGAGAACGCCTTACTATCAACACCACTTAGCTTACATCCAACAGGTAAATATAGTTGTTTCCAGTCGCACTGAATGATCGTCGCGCTATATCATAAACTACTTGAAATGGGGGTCCTCACATTGGACGTCAGTCTAGAAGAACTGGTTGCTAGGCGTTCGTCGCGAAACCTCTTGTGTTGAGAACCTAAAAGTCACAACTAACATGTTAATAAAACGTTTTGAAATAGATGACTTTCATAGGAATGTATATCTGCGAACCGCACTAATACAAATTCATCATACAAGAGGTAAACTGCCTAAAATACTATGGTACAAGGACAGAGAGCAGTGTTATTATCAAGTAAAAAAATTATTAACTTCCCCTGGAACTGTGTAAGTGAATTAATTGTCCTCATATCAGTCTTAGTCTGGAAGAATTTAAAAGGTATCATATTGTAAAGATGCTATTGTGAAGTAAGTTTAGTAATGTACATATAAGTACACATAAATCGATGTCTTAATGCATTCAACGTTCATATACTAAGTTACAATTTCGAGTCTCGCGAAATCCTTAGTTAGATTGTTGGATAGCATTACTAACCTTGGATACATAGTGTCCCTTGAAGCTGAGTATACGAATCTCAAGTTGCAAATAATTTATAAGATAGTAGAGAAAGAAATGAACATTTGAAATAACATGGGAACTATGATATTTGAAATTTTAACCAGAATCGGATTTCAGCAAACATGATATATTCCAGCTGATAATAGATTCATGTAATCAGTTAATTGGTTAAATTAATGAAGAAAAAAACAATGCATAAAACCTTACATGAATAATTTCTTCACTTTTACTGTCTATTAAAGCAGTAGCTTCGTCTAAACAAATAATTTTTGGCCTAGGTTGACGAAGTAAGGCTCTAGCTAGACAAATCAATTGTCTTTGTCCAGCAGATATTTGACATCCTGATTCACCAACTTCACGAATTAACCAGTTAGAAGCTTGTAGACGACTTGTAGCTAGTTGGCATTTCAATAAAACATCTTCTAATACGGAATCGTTTAACTGACTAGTAATGATAAAATTTTATTTATAAAGAAAATGGTGAAAGTACTTAGATGATTAAAACATGAAAATTAAACTGCGTATAATGTATGGTTAAAGAAAATTGGAAACATGGCGTATAAAATTAAACCCAACAGCGTTTAAATGATGCATTCACGAGTTTAGCGCTAGTGAATGGTAAAATGCATAATTTATATTTCATCTTATTTCTAAATTTGCTAGTATTTTATTATCACAGAATAATCTAGTAGGTTAAGAAGTGGTCAAAATAACGACTTGACTTACAATAGGTGCCAATTTTTTGTAGATCATGATTTAGGCCATCATTGCAACGGTAGGAATAATCGACGATTACAATCTAAGGAGTGCTTTCAAAACTCGTATTGTTGAACTAAACGCCTAGTAAATACGATATCTAAATTCTTTTAATTGTAAGCTTTTTGTGGGTTTACTGACAGTTTATATCAACTAGCATGATTACCTTAATGTTTTTTGAATTATTTAGGTCACTTCCACTAGATTGACAAGAAACCTTACTGAAGAATCATTAATTATAACTTGGGTTATCATATAATTTGAAGGTAATTCTGACTAAAGACAGATATCAGTTATTACTATATTAGCACAGGTTAATTTTGAGTTACAAAGTTAGTACGATAACAATAATAATAATACAGAGGAGAATAATTCTTCAGTTAGCATACTTTTCAGGATCAAGATTATCACGTAAACATCCAGAGAATAAAAATGGTTCCTGACATATAGTTAAAATTCGGGAACGAAGTAAACTGAGAGGAATAGTGCGAATATCTATTCCATCGACAAACACCTTGGAAATGAAAAAAAACCAGAAGGAATGTAAATACGTTGATAAAAATAAAGACGAAAATTATAACCAATCATATTTTAAAGGCATAATTCCGATACTACATGATCTAAACAGCCGAGTAGTACATAGGGTTTAGCGAGTTCATTTTCATAGTGGTACAATCGTATCAACATAGATGTGCTTGAAAAAGTACAGGTTAGTTAAAAATTGTGTTTGTTAAAATGTTGATTAGTTATAGCGTGAAATTTAACTACATAATATTATAATAGACAACAAGCTACTTATTTCGAAGTTTGAGTTCATAGAGAAGTTAATACCCAGTGAAATTTATTGAGAAAAATATGAAGGGGAAAGAGTATTCACAGACTAAGTGCATAGTTCCTAACAAGATATTGTTTATAATCCTCCGGTTACCAGTGACTTGCTAAGGATATTAAACACAGCACATCTCTACATGAGCTATCATAGTCATCCTCCAATATACATTCAGGTGAAAGATAAGCTGCCAAAACTGACCAGCTCAATGTGTATATACACATTCATTTTCTCTTATGGAGCAGATGTGGGTTGTTCGTCAAGATCACTTGCACACTGCATTCGAAAACACTTAGCAGCATGACTTAGGGACTGACAACAAAGACTAGTAACACCATCTATTCTACTACTTGTTATAGACTCGGATCATTCTGCTTCAGATTCCTCCTCCGACGTAATTTACAAAATTCGGTCAAAGACGTGTACTATGTATTGCAGAAGTCGTAGCTACTCATAATTTAAATCGTAAGTTATTCATACCTCTTATATCTCGTACTTGATAGCCTTGTGGTGGATACTACTTATAAGGTCATCAATAAGTAGTAGGTAGCAGAGCGTCAAAGGGAATTAGGAAGAATCAGTAAACAGCATACAAGGCGAGTTGCGAGGTTGCAGAAAAGTAAAGCATGATTAAAATACCGAGAAGAACTGAGAACAACCAAGAGAAGCAAGCTAATAAACGACACAGTCCAGAGAACACGGAGGATGTGCAAATTGATGCTTGGAAGTAAGGTATGTAATATTGTATGACATACTCTGTTTTCACCAAATAAATCATTGCTTGCCCAATTGGTCTTTTCACAGCCTGACCAGCCGCGGACAACTTTAGCACTCGAACGCCTTGAACCATCCTAGTCGCAAATTCAGAAGACGAGTAGACAAGAACTTTATCCCAGTAAAATAGAGAGTGAGTTATGTATAAAATATTCGTATATTTATAGTTTTTTGAAACAACGAAGTCAGGATTATAATCCATTCAATCCGGACTAAGAAGTTTCAACTATTACCCGATCGGAATGCGCCACGTCGAGATTTTGGAAGGTTCTATCGATCAGTGACTAGATGGAATGTCTCCGGCTCTTTCAAGGGTCCTGGAAGCTTTGTTGAGGTTTCTGGGAGCCATATCAACAACACCATAGTCATAATTTGGTCATCTTACGTAATTTTATTCAATTTAAACATAGCCATTTAACAATAAAATAAATGTATTCAGAGTAGGATGATTTTTTTAATGAATCCATTTCTATAGTTCAACAATGCATGTATGCATAACCAACATAGAACCTGGCACATATGTGCATCGGTTCAAGTTGCCATACCTCTATGGCACAGCAAAATTAACACCACTACCATCAGTAAGAATAAAATAATAGTAAGCAAGAGTGTGAACATATAGAATATGGTTCATGAAGTGTAAAAAGAAAGTTACGGATTAATGTAAAGCTCATGATTTAAGGGAGGACAATGATTGAATACATCTGCACCATTGTGACAATAGTATGTATCTACATGAATATGTCTGATAAAGTACAGGTCAGTTAAAAATTATATTTTTTTTAAAATTAAAATGTTGATTAGTTATGATGTGAAGTTCAACTATATAATTATAAAATTTATAAATATAATTAGTGATCGAAAGGTTTGAATAACAAAACTACATGATCGTTAAAACAAATGGAGTAATTGTGAATATTATTAAATTGAAATGAAAACAATGTGTAAATAATAATCTCTAATTCAGGGTATAAAGACAGTAAAATAATACGGCGAAATAAAAAACATGAAGAAAACTAAACTATGGTAAAGAAAGGAATTAAACAAAGTGTTTCGTACACATAGCTGAGGTTTTAAATTATGGTTAGCTAGGGTTTCTGCTATATAAAGTGAAGCTAAGCAAATACTTCATTATTTCGTGTAAATGATATGGAAAGATGAACCTGAAGAAAAATGTCCTAACTCTATTATTATTACTATTATTATTTTAACACAAAATTTAGCATAATATAGCACCAAAATGTATATGCGCCTCACAAGTACAAAGGTAACGTTATGGATAAATTAGGGATGGAGGGCAAACAAGGGGAAAATGTAAGATTTGGTACGACCAAAATAGAATTATAAAGCAGAAGATATAGTCTGGGTAGAAACACAAACAAGATTTCATTCTTATTTAGAGAAATCATCACGCGTTTATGAAGATTAAAATAGGAAACTGCAACAAGATCGCCACTGGTTTCTACTGTGTGTTATGTCTGATAAAGTCTCAAGTCACTGATGTGCACCATCTCTGGGACTCCAACCAGGAAGTCGGCATAGATCGACAGAAGACAGTCCTATACAGTTTTCTTTCATTCCATGACACCATGTCATAAACTGACCACCTCTATGCCTTTTCCAACCAGTTTCAACGTTGGCAAATTATGCGCCATATGGAATCTGTTGGGATGATATTCATAAAACGTAACCAAGCCACCGAAGCCGGTGTTTAAAGATGGTAACAGTAACAGAGTTATCATTACTGCACCCGAAAACGTGGTGCCGACACTTGGCATTACTAACATAATGTTTTTTAACAGAAGAACTTTCTCTCTAGATGTTCACCACAAAGAATGAGAGTAAGTAGACTCTCCTGCCAGCCGAAGTCGTTCTTCAGCAAACCCGCCTTACCCCACTGCTGGATTGGGACAGTGGAGATAGGTGGTTGTATACCCTTACTTTGCCTGAAATATTTGTGCACAGAGCTTTTAGGATGTTAATAAATTTCTAAGGTACACTCTCATACAACAGACGATCCCAGAATACATTCTTGTCAAACGAATAGATGGCGGCCCTGATGTCAAGAAACACAACGATTGTTGGTCTGCAATACATGTGGTGGTGTTCGAACATTTGGAGGAGGGTGAAAGTGTGATCAATACATCATCGAGATGATCAGAAACCAGCGAGTCATGCAAATGCAACCAGTACTCATCTACGATATTCGGTGAACTAGAATTTAACCTAGAACCTAACTCGGATTGATATTTGGTTGCAACAGAAGCTGAAGTCAATTTACTAGTATCAATCCATTTTAGACAAGACGTTTTCTAGTCACTGAAACGCAAGACAAGTGTGGCGCGAATTAAACCATGACATAGTCCAAATAGGTGTTCCACAACAATCCACAGCCTTGAACACAACCATGCCAGCGGCAACTGATCACGAAGTGATCAATCTGTGTCCAGGCTTGAGTTGCTAAAGGAGTACGCCAGGTAGAGCATCGGTGGTGGCCAGGAACAGGTTATAGTCTGCACAATGTTGTAGAAGACGGTCATTGTTATCTGGCCTATAACCAGTAGGTCCCAATTGGTCGCCTAGGTGACTCACCTGTGCGCCTTGATGCTCAACCTACGCATTCAAATCTCCAGCTAGTACTACAATATCTGCCGGACGCGCTTCTTTGAAAAGAACGTCTGAATTTTAGTAGAACTCACCGGTGATAACATCCGGGCTACAATCCGTCGGTACGTAGATGGGGACTACGGAGAGACCGCTTCCCATATCAGTTTCTTCCTACTTTGATGGAACCTAGTCTAACAGAAAATAAGTGATTGTTAATGGGGATCCAAGTGACTAGTGTTGCCTACACCCTATCTGTTGTCCGATCTGCATCAATGTTGAAACGTTCACAGAGTCCAGTTTAAATGGCACACGTGGCTTTAGAAAGGTTGTAGCAGGTTTCGGCATTGACGGCAACAAACAAAAAGTCTGCCATTCAGCGACTTCAGACCAAACTGAGTGGATAAGGTTTTCACCATAGACAACAACAACTCTATTATATGTTGTAGGATCGATAATTTGACTTAACTTTGTTGCCTCTTACAATGCCATGCTGGCAAGTGCTCCAGAATAAGGCGGACTAGTAGCATCGACGAACGACCGATGGAAGACAACTTAATGACACAATTACTTCATCTGCTCTAACAACCATATATTTGTCATTTATTCCCTTTGATTATTAATTATATTTATGAACTTTGTAACTATGTAGTCAAATTTCATACTACAACTAATCAAAGTTTTAACAACCATACACCTTTAACTTGACCTGTATTTTATCAGACATATCCATGCAAATACATACGATTGTACAGCTATGGAAATGGATTCATTGAAAAATTGTCCTACACTGAATACATTCATTTTATAATTAAATGAGTATATTTAGATTAATAAATATATACATATGAACTTTATTTGTAAGTAATACTTATCTATTCTTTAGTTAACAAAATATGAATTCATGACCAATTCTAATCAAACGTTTATAGATTATTCGGAAATAGGTATTTGAACGAACAATTGTTGTTAATAACTTTGTTATCCATAATTTTAGCTGACTTATAAGTTGAATTAACCGAAGAAGTATAAGTTTAGTAAGTAAATCACTTGATTCGCATGTTCGAGTTCTATTTGATTTTAGTGTGGTTAGCCTGACAGTATAACCAACCGTTATAAAAAATGTGTGGATCAGAAAACAAAATATATGAATTAGGATAAACTTGTACATTCCCGTTGATTTGTTATAGACTGAAGCTAGTCAGTCATTGTTGCTATATGTGCATCCTGAGCGGATTGCCTCGATATAGCGAATTTTTCACAAGTATTATATAAGTAGTCTAGTGGTGAACGCGGTGGCGTTCGACACGAAACGGACTGAGTTCGAACCTCAGTGTGAACATCAACATTGGGATACAGGTACATCCAGCCGATGAGTCCCAAATAGGACGAAACGCGCGTCCTGGATTCCACTTGCCGGTCACAATCCAACTTATAAAATATATAAATATAAATTTATTCGTAGATCTAAAGAAAGTTGATAAAAGTAATTAAATTTATGGTGAAATCTATGATGATTCAGGGATCGTATAGCTTCTTAAATGTTCTCGCTTCATTAGACATTCGAAATCAATGAAAATGGTAAAATTAACTAATAGTGCAATCACGCAAATTGATTTGAAGGACAATCTTACCCTATCTTTGGGCTGGAAATCCTCATATATCACTACCTATGAACTAGTCTTTCCAAAGTAGATGTATACTATGACATACAACATCATGCTAGTCACATGTGGATCGTAAGTGCTTGGAACTCTTATGTTACAACCCTTCCCATGGCTGTATAAAGACGTTCTTAAACATCCGTCTAACCCTAGAGATTCACCTAGTTGTACTCATTTATCTAGGTACTTTGAATTAAATAGCCCTTCTCATGAAGAGATTCGAGCGGTTACAGCTCACTACTGATACATCTTTGATTATTATAAGGATACTTACAATCCTACCAACATTGAAATTCTAGGCATAACAATCTATCGTCCACTCAAAAGTCTACGCTTAACCTCACAATCCAACATTTAAGAACCTTATCAAATCTTAGTGATATGAAGACGAGATTAGTAATTCGGCTATATACAGTCTCATATATTTCCATTATATAAAACCACTTAAAATGGGTAAATAACATGTAGTGCTAAGAAATTACTGATTAGTAATCATAGGAGTTTGTTTCAAAATGAAAATTGTAACAAGATAAAATCAGATATTTGATAGGTATTTGAAAACAACATACCTACCTGACCAGTGGCACCAATAAATCCCGTTTGATTAGCTATATATTGATTTGTATGTGGTCCAGGTAAGTGGTCAACCAAACGTAATAACACTTTGATAAGACTACTTTTACCAGATCCTGTACGTCCAACAATTCCTACACATTCACCAGGTTTAATAGAAAAACTGACCTCATCAAGAGCTTTCACTAACTGTTCATTAGTTGACTGAGTGTTTTGACGATAAGTAAGCGAAACATTATTAAAATAAATAGATCCAGATGCTGGCCAATTAGGTGATAGTTCAGTAGGAAAAGTAATACCATTTTTTCTTTCTTTCGGCAGACGAAGGTGATTATGTGACGAAGAACGTGGTTGAGGTGCCTGCAGAAAGAGTAATTATATAAATACAAAGATAGTCTTAATTTATTTTATAAAGATTATAACAGTTACGATTTAATACATTATGTCAATATGAGTGAAAGTGATATGTAAGTAAGAGTACCGTTTTCTATACAAATCCCTTGTATAGACCATCGTGATTAATATATCACATCACACCATATATGTTTTGTATATCTCTCCAAATACTAGTGTCATATAGATATATGCTATTACCAGTATGCATATGATAAAATAACCGTAATTTTGCTTCATAAAATGAGTTGAGTTGATTAAACATGTCATACGGTTTACATGTTAACTGATATGACTTCCAACTTGAAAAATGTTCCTGAGAATCTGGTAAAAGTACAATTAACTGAACGGTTTATAAATCGACTGTGAAGAGTAATCTTTATAATCAGTCATAATCGGTCTAACAAATTCAAATGAACCAAAGAGGTAATAAATGTCATACATGTCTACTAGCTATTAACGAATCACAAAATTGCAGCAATAAATGAGTGGTTTATCGATAAAAAAACTATATTATTACAGGGAGTATAGAGATTTTACATGCTTAAAAATCTACTGACTATTTTTGGAGGTTTTACTATTTTAAAATGGGAAGATGTTGACACATTAATAACAATCCCATTCTTGAAACTTCATGCATACTCAAATAATCTTTTCGACCTTTTACATGTTTTAAAACAAAACTTAGCGTTAGGATTAGGGGGTTAAGGTTTAGGCTTAATGTTATAGATAGAATTGATTTGTGTAACATACTACGTGGTTAGCCATAATCTAGCCTAGTACTATGATTTTTACTTTGTATAATCAAAAATTTCTGGTATTCCTCGGCTCACTGAAAAATACAGTTCTGGAGGTATTAACAATCATATTTATTGTTAATTCGTCTATTAATAGGGAATGTCTGCTTCGAACTCCGTCGAATTCAATGATTAACAATTGTTGGTTTACGGTGTTGCAAATACAATGATAAATAAATTTAAAAGGAATAATTCAATACGATTCTTAAGTAAAACCTATACAAAAATGTAGATTATAAACTAACTCTGGGTTTTATTGATACAGTATCACACTCAATTGGAGTATCATCGGTCAATTCTTGACAACGCTCTACAGCTACAATATTTTTTTCTGTTTCAGTCATGTCATGTACAACACTTGTCATCAGACCAGAAATATTAAGTGCATATACAATTGATAAACCAACAGAGGCCACCTGAAAAGTAGAAATAAGCAGAAATACAAACTTCATGTTTAGTTTGGGGTATATAATTACAGATTATCGGATCTCAATGATTTATTAAATTGGCTACGAGATGTTCAACTGACAAGGTGAAGGTAGAGCAATACAAAAAGCGCATTGAAAACTTTAGTGCTTAATTAAAGATGTAAACAATCAAACGAACTATATAACAACATCAACACCTACCTTCTTAACTTTATGGAATTACTGTTCAGTACAGGTATTTTAATTATTCTAAACTACTCTACTGATTATATTAATTAGGACTTAGAAAAATCTGTCATTAACAACATAGGACCTGGCACATATATGCATCGGTCGAAGTTGTCACATCCCATAGGCATATGATGTATATCCAAATAATAGAAGTATTAATAACACCAGTAGTTATAAAAAGGCTAGAAATATAGAGTATGGTTTAACAAGAAAAAATGAATTTATGGAAAGACAAAATAATTTTAAGACTCGCGGTTTAGGGGAAGACTGTTGTGGGAGGCAATTAATGTAAAAGGTAAAAACATTAAAAGTTATTTTACAAAGGTTTTATTTATGTACATGGTTTGCACGGCTATTTACTATCCTATTATTATAGTTTTTGTATTGCCTTAGTTTCCAGCTTTTATTCAAATCATAAATTGTTGTTATAGCACTTTCCGTGCATATATATATATATATATATATATATATATATATATAATGTTTGAATTATACTAAAAAGGTCTTTGAGCTGGTGAATCAATGTCTTGTGCCATCATTTTATTTCATTTTGGGATAAAGGTTACTCACTAACGTTCATGTACAATGATCTTAGCAAGGATATTATTTTTCTTTCGTAAGTTTATCAAGCCTTAGGACATAACAAAGACAAACAATAAATGCACTCGATTTCGAGCTATGACACCCAACATCTTCAGCCTAAATAATTGTGGTTACAGCACCAGCACTGAGTACATGATTTGCACCTACCTATATGATTCAGACTGATTATTAACCTCATGAAGTGATACCACGTTTTGGTTTAGACACTGCTAGCTTTCTACGATCCTAGTCATATCAGTCAACAGAAATAATTGGTCTGGAAAAGTTTTAAAGTAAAGTTTTAAAGCAAACAAACTTCTACTACTTACTTGTACCCAGTTAAATAGTCGACCAAACAACGATACAACAACTGCACCAGTTATCACAGCACTACCAATTAACTGTAATCTGAAACTTAACCAACAACCAGCAGATAAGCTAGCTAATTCAGCACGTATTTGATCGGCTAATTTAGAGGCGGTTAAATATCGAAAACGAATTTCTTGTCTCAAACCGCGTATTACAACTAATCCAGATAAAGTATCAGTATAATGAGCATAGACTGGTGAACGGACAACACTGTAAGATAAACAATATAATAACAATGAAAACAACACTCAAAATAGAATGGATAACTTTCAACTTACGATTAAACTAGCAGTCATCCATTAGAAATAGGAACAAGTAAAATAAACAGCATGTAAGAATATTTGCGATTTACACCACCGATTTACAGCAAATAGACAGCTATTAGAAACGAGAATTCACCAGGTAGATGTATCTCCGTAGGATGAAACCCAATAACAGTGCTCCTCCATGACTAGGTGAGGGATTAAAACTAGAACCTTTGGGCTTTGTGACGAGCAATTAATGTCCAGTATTCAGTGACCTGAAGTTTAGTCGTTTTTTGCCAGACATGAGGGTCTTCGTTTCGATGTCAGGCGAGATTATAGATGTCCACTGCTTAGAAACTCCATTCTAAGGTGAAGGAACTGTTCAGTACTTTCCGGCTTTCAATGATGGTCTAGTTGCAATCAATTTGGCAAGTAGACAAACTCCCTATGCTAATAAATTGAATATAGCTAGCACAGTGATTTTGAGTAGATACCTGATTATAAATATCTGTTTGTATCTGTGGTACTATAAATAGCTGAAGTGCCCAACGTACAAAACAATCTTTCCTAGTTCGTGAAGTTTGCAAGGAAAGCAAATACAATTAAACATTTAAAGAAGGAAAGCATAGATATAACAGAATAGTTCAGTGCTAACATCTTTAGATTGTGAGGTTAGGTGAAATGGGTCTGAATCTCATGCAAGGAGCAACAGTTACCACAATATTGACGACGAGCGTGAAGTAACCACATTCTTTATGCAGGGCGCTTCCTGCAAAATACCTTTAACCACCTACCATCCAAATATAGTTCATAAGATATCAAATCACTTAGACAACTCCACCTGAAACCCTCCAGAGGTTGCTGCTGCTCCCAAGCCCGGATAAAGGAGGAGGGTTGGGGATAGGGTTAGGAACTCTACTCCGTAAAAACAACAACCCTGTTAAAAAGTGCAAATCAGAAAAAACCATTTAAATCCTTTGAACTCCGCCCCGGGGGTTGGTAGACCTTTACTTAGAAGAGATATAACGCCTCATGATGAAAGCCGAGCTTCATCCGAAACCACGAGGCTGAATCCCCTTCTGACAACCGAAGCAACAATTAATGCAGGTGACCGACCTCAAACAGTTGTCCCCTGGATACTGCGGTCACACTCTCGGGTCATCAAGACCTCCCCTCATCCACTTTCTTTTTCAGGTACCCCAAGAAAAACCCTTTGACGGTGTGGGCAACCGGGAAGTGATAACCACCCTCATACCTCTAACAGCACTCGAGGTCCCACTGTTCGCGATCAAACACGTTCTCCTTCTCCGGTTTCCATTATATGCACTTCTCCTACTACATCTTCAATGTGTGCCACTTGTACTGGTTACCTGAGTTCCCGAAATGCTATAGCAGGTCTCCTGAAGCCACGCTCTAAACTTCATGTTGGAGCTTATAACGTACATACGCTATGTCAAGTCGGTTAACAAGCTGTCTTAGCTAAAACACTAGAATCTCTTGCAAATGATGTATGCTGTGTCTCTGAAACACACATAAAGGACCCCAGCATGGTCATCCGTCTAACCCCACCTAATCAATGCAGTGGAACAGCATAATTCACTCTTCGTTTATCTGGAGACCTGACAGCAAGCTCACGTGGTTTAGCTGGTGTAGGCATAGTACTAAGCTTATAGGCAGAACAGGCACTTCTTGAGTGGATTCCTGTAGACAGTCGTTTATGTGCTGTCCGTCTAAATAGCACAATGCGAACTCGGAAAGACAGGGACACACGCCGATGCCTTTTTGTTGTCTCTGCTTATGCCTCCCCACTAACTGCAGCACAAATGGAGTGAAAGACGAGTTCTATATAAAGTTTTGTAGCCTCCTTCAGAAAGCTAAGCGCTCATAGTAATTACAGCAGGAGATTTTAATGCCCAGGTAGGTAGGCTAAGTGAGGCTGAAAAACACTTTGGTGGGTCACTCGGCATCCCAGTCCAGAGAACAGACAACAGAGATCGTCTGATGAAATTATGGTCAGACTACCGTTTATTTTTAACTAGCACAAACTGAAAGCATAGAGACATTGTTCAACCTAGCGACCTCCAACATCTACACAACAGGATGCAAATCGACCACAACGGTATCAGCTATCGTCGGAGAAGCTGTATAGAGGACTGCCGCTCTTTCAGGGGCACATGTTTAGATTCTGACCACGCCCTAGTGAGAGCATGTATCTCTATGCGTTTTTCTGGTCGCGAAAGGTCACATCAGGCAAACCCCTTAGATATCAATTCGAAACTGAAAATGTTAAGATTGCATTTAGAAATGGTTTGGATAAGCATTTAATCGCCCACAACCAACAGATTCATCCCGAAACATCTTGGAAGCAGGTGTAGACGCAGCAGCGTTATCTGCATCTAACTTCAATCCAAAAGATATGAAAGACCATTGGATCTCTAGAACTAGTGAACTGATGGAGGCTCGAAAACTCATTCCAGCAGGCTTGGAGAATAATGAAGGGCAACGACAATTAAAACGTAGACTGACAAAGAGTCTGCGTAAGGATCATGAATAGTAGTGGGCAACAAAAGCAGAAGCGATAGAAGTATCGGTGGCGGCGGGCAATAGTAGATAGCTGTTCCGAGTTATCAAGGACTCCGGTATTAAGAAATCGGCGGTCAGTGAAATTATCTCCGAAAAAAAGGGTCTATGATTCACTTTCAGTCTAAACTATAAGGGCGATGGGCGGAACGCTTTCAGGAACAGTTCGACTGGCCGCCAGATACTCTTAGCTTACCCTTTATCCCGGAGATACCTGATCACGTCTTGGTGGACTGTAGACACGTTATGTGCTGCCGTCTAATACACAATGCAACTCGGAAGACAGGGACACACGCCGATGCCTTTTTGTTGTCTCTGCTTATGCCTCCCCACATACTGCAGCACAAATGGAGTGAAAGACGAGTTCTATATAAAGTTTGTAGCCTCCTTCATGAAAGCTAATAATAAAGTAATTAAAGAAGGAGATTTTTAAGCCCAGGTAGGTAGTGCTAAGTGAGGCGAAAAACACTTTGGTGGTTCACTCGGCATCCCAGTCAAGAGAACAGACAACAGAGATCGTCTGATGAAATTATGGTCAGACTACCGTTTATTTTTAACTAGCACAAACTGAAAGCATAGAGACATTGTTCAACCTAGCGACCTCCAACATCTACACAACAGGATGCAAATCGACCACAACGGTATCAGCTATCGTCGGAGAAGCTGTATAGAGGACTGCCGCTCTTTCAGGGGCACATGTTTAGATTCTGACCACGCCCTAGTGAGAGCATGTATCTCTATGCGTTTTTCTGGTCGCGAAAGGTCACATCAGGCAAACCCCTTAGATATCAATTCGAAACTGAAAATGTTAAGATTGCATTTAGAAATGGTTTGGATAAGCATTTAATCGCCCACAACCAACAGATTCATCCCGAAACATCTTGGAAGCAGGTGTAGACGCAGCAGCGTTATCTGCATCTAACTTCAATCCAAAAGATATGAAAGACCATTGGATCTCTAGAACTAGTGAACTGATGGAGGCTCGAAAACTCATTCCAGCAGGCTTGGAGAATAATGAAGGGCAACGACAATTAAAACGTAGACTGACAAAGAGTCTGCGTAAGGATCATGAATAGTAGTGGGCAACAAAAGCAGAAGCGATAGAAGTATCGGTGGCGGCGGGCAATAGTAGATAGCTGTTCCGAGTTATCAAGGACTCCGGTATTAAGAAATCGGCGGTCAGTGAAATTATCTCCGAAAAAAAGGGTCTATGATTCACTTTCAGTCTAAACTATAAGGGCGATGGGCGGAACGCTTTCAGGAACAGTTCGACTGGCCGCCAGATACTCTTAGCTTACCCTTTATCCCGGAGATACCTGAGTAGAAAACTTACACAAGTCCCCCCCAACTCTTAGTGAGGTTGAAAAGGCTATAAGTAACTTGAAGCGAGGGAAAGTAGAAGGACCTGATAGGTTGTCTACTGATATATTTAAGGATGATGGTCCAGTTTTAGCTGGCTGGTTGGCTGATATGTTAGCCAAAGTCTGAGAACTGGACACCATCCCATCTAACTGGTCTCGCTCGCTGATCGTTCCAATCTACAAAAAGGGACAGAAATCCTCTAGTGATAACTACAGAAAAATCATTTCGACTAATATAGTATCTAAAATATTATCCTCTATAATCATTCGGCGTTTATCCAACAGTAGAAAATAGCAAACTCGAGAAAACTAGGCTGGTTTCAGACCTGGACGTAGTTGCATTAATCAAATATTCTTCCTGAGCCAGATTCTCGAACATAGGCATATGTACCAACGTCCGACTATAGTTGTCTTTCTTGACCTGAAGCAGCTTTCGACTCTGTAGACCGTGAAGTCTCGTGGCGGTGTTTGTCATTAAAAGGCGTACCTCAAAAGTACATAGATCCTATGAAGGCTCTCTACTCGGTCACCACCGGTCGGGTCTAAGCATATGGCGAATTGCCACGGGAAATGTTACTCCAGGATTGGTCTGCTTCTTCACCTAAATTAGTTATGGGAAGTGAAGTAATTGAATGCGTTGACCGCTTCACTTATCACGGAAGTCTCATCACCCCAGGTAGGTTGGTGTCTGACGAAATCTCAGCACGAATTCAGAAAGCCCGATTGGCATCCGCCAATTTACTCCACTTGTGGAGCAGACGAGATATCCGTGTCTCAACGAAAGGCCGAGTGTACTGCGCAGCAGTCTGCGTCGTTTTAACATATAGCTGCAAAACGTGGGCGATGGAAACCCAAGATATGCGTTGATTTCAGGTATTAAACCACCTTCATAGCATCGCTCGTATATCATGGAACAGTCAAATAAGTAATGTGGAGGTTAGACAAAAGGTTCTTGGAAAATATAGTAAATCAGTTGGAGAAGTCATTAACCTTCACTGACCAAGATGGGTGGGACATGTATTGGGCATGCCCGACCACCGCCTACCTCGTCGTGCGATATCGACTAAGGTTGAAGTAGGATGGAAAAAGGGTAGGGACGACCAAACCAAAGCATGGCATCAGTCCATGAAGACTTTGACTGTTGGTCTAAGCCATGTTGGTGGATGCAAATTACCTAGTTGAGGTCCACGTGATAGTCGCAATAAATGGCTGGAGACACTTGACGACGTGGCTCAGAATCGGTCACAGTGGAGCAAGTGTATTCACTCTTTAACTTCATCTAGATCTTGAATTCTATTATTATTTTCTGCACAACTTTACTCTCCTCTCCTCTGTTATCTTGCAGTGCAATGTGGTATGGACACTTGAACCTATGAATGTATGTGCCCTGTTCGACGTTGCTGGTGAAGATGATGATGAAATTACTTGGACTGGTAGCCGCATTACAACTTATTATACAGAATTCTATGTGTCAAAAACTAGACAAATATAAGATTAATCACAGATTAGAGATCGATCAACTCAAATATAACAGCAATATAAAGGAATTTTTAGATAAATTAGAAAGGAAAAACAACAATTGCATAGAATTTAAAGATTTCAAATAATGAATAACTAACTACACAGTGAAAAAGAAAAAAAAATGCAACAACTAACCTAGAAATTCGTTTGAGGTCTCGGGCCGCTCCACGATATAGCCTTTGAATAGACCAGAAAATGAATACAAGCGGTAGCAGGAAGAAAATTAACGTTGGTAGTGATATACAAACAATAACCAATGCACCTAGTAATCCAGCAAGACTGGCCAATAAGATATTTAATTGAAACGGCAATGCATCATCTACTGTACCAATATCAGATGAAAAACGATTCAGAATACGACCTTGTGGTGTGGTATTGAAGTAGCTCAATCGTCCCTGTAATATGGAGAAAACCACTTGAAGATATATGTATCTAAACATACAGAAATACAAACGCTTCATGATAAAAACATAACATAGGAAAAGCTGGAGAAATTCCTAGACTCAATGTGATGAGTATGCAGGGGTGTCAATAAGTAGCACTAATTTTCATCTGCTGTTAGTTAAAGCAGAAGATGGTAATGAATATTTTATCAAAGCAAACGATGACATTACAGAGAAGAAATGGATTTTAAATGAGTGATGAATTTATTGAAGTATCATACAGATTTTTTGAAGGAAAATGAAAAGAAAAAAGATGTATAAACCTGTCTACATGACTAAATAACATTCCGTCTTCTCGATTTTGTATTACAATTACTGATTTTTGTTGGCTGATTTCATATTTCACAGATAGAGGCCGAATGATTATTCACCTCAGATATGTTAAAAATCGCTTAAGCTCTTCTTTGTATTATAATCTTACCTTCATATATATTGTATCGTTTATAGAAGCAATTTGGCTTGCATATTTAAACACAACTGTAAGTCAATAAATATGTCTACATGTATTCATGATGTAAAACTGAGGTTATTGGATGCATTATAGTCTGTACATAACTTGTATGATTCTACGAACTTACGGATAACTTACAGTTGGCAATCACATTTCATCTCCAATTACGAAATACCAGAGTTAGTGTTTACAAGTAAGAAATAACTTTCACTAAGAAGGAATATGAAAACAGTTTATCGAATAAACTTATCGGTATGATAATACAGGTGGCCAATATTTATTCAAACTATGTATACAGTACAGTTAGACTTATTCGAGCGAAATGACTATGAGAGCTATCTGTATGCACTCCTGCGATAATATAAAGGGCTTGTAAGTCACTGTATTGCTAAATACTGGAAAATTCAAGTAGAAACACTGTCGTTTTCAGTATATTCTTTTCCTTGTCTATCCCATGAAAAGAACGAGAGACGAGTAAACACAAATGCGTGCTTCAAATAAATGATGGATGGGGAAAGTAATTATAGCAGCTGAATTGGTAGTAAAAGTATTATGATTGAAAATGGATGCAGGATAAAGGCTATTAGAAGCCTTTATGGAATATATTTTTATATAATTACATTTTGAGTGTATATTAAATAGAGTTTAATTACAACTTTTCTAAGGCAGACCTGAGAATTCTTCACTGTAATAAAATTTAAAGTTACTTTACATATAGAAACTTTTAGTTGATTGAATACATCACAGGTTGATTTTGGTAGGATACCAGGGAGCACTGGACAGCTGTTTCGTCCTGGTAGGGGACTCCTCAGGAGCGCAGAATCTAGGGTGCGCACTGCTGATGAGTCTTCCGCTAGGACGAAACAACTGTCCAGTGCTCCCTGGTTTTCCATGATATTCTACCAACATCAATCTGTGACGAATTCAATCAACCTAGTACATGTGTTAAATATCAAACTTGATAGACAAACCTCTAAAATTGTATCTAAGGCAGATTTATGAACAACAGATGCTGCAACTAGACCACCGAATGCAAACAGAATAGCACGAAATATTGTAGCAATCAGATTACTTGTAACTATAAATGCATAGATCTTTAGATAATATCCCGCAGTGTAATTGCGTCCATCAGACTGTACAACAGAATCTGTAATTGTTTGTATTTCACTGATAGATGAATTGTAAGTAATTGGCAATAAGTCATATGTTAAGTGGAAGGAAACATTATTGTATTTTATATAATGAACTGGAAATAGTTCTGTTTGGTTAGAGGAATCCCAGATTGATGTTACTACTGCTGTTGATGAGTCCCCATCATGTACCCACTGTGACAACCACCAGTCGGATGCATTCCTAGTACCTATTAGCAGAGTGTATATGAAGTAAAGATTGAAAAGATATGGCAGTAGTACAGCAAGAAATATATAGCAGAGATTGTTCGCAACGTATTCAATATTCACGGTAAGTCGTGTTCAAAAATTTAGTCTACATTCTTTTTCATTAGTGGGTGAATATAGTTTATTAAAGTGTAATTTACATTTAAGACTTCATTTCAACCCCATACAATATTTGTGTTTTTCATCCGGGATGTTAGCTTGCTCTACACTACCATATTTCTAGAAGTGGATGGATCTAGACGTTTGAAACGAAATCCTTATTAGTGTGATAATAAAAGGATATTGAAAGCGTTGCGGATGACCACAAGTCAGGGTATCATAACATAAGCAGATTGCTTTCTGTTAGTAAAGAAATTGATATATAGGAGAAAAAAAAATGAAAATTACATAATGAATCAAAACGTTACACTCGAATAATTTGTTCTAGGAATGATTCAAACCTGGAAAAATGATAAATAGTACATTTGCAAAATCTCAATGTACAGAAGCTTAAAATCTCTAGCATTTTGAGGCTTCAATTCAGAGAATAAAGAACTGAGTCAATTTAACATGAGTATAAATAGTCTACTTAGACGTCAGAAATTTATAGCTTCTACACATCGAAATTCTACAGATAGATTACTTATTGTAAACTATCCAAACCTGTAATCAATCTACTTCAAATTATCAAGTCAACTCTTGATAATAATATCTAAAAAAACAACAATGAATGATGTTTGAGAATAATATTCAGAGTAACACTCTGAAGTTGGACACATGTAGTACCTGGTTTCAATGCTATAGTGTGAATATCAACATTGAAATACAGATGAATCCATCTAAGTGCTCTCTGCATTACACTTCTGATTACAAACTGTACATTGTAAAATAATTCTAGATTACAAATGCACTAGTGAAAAATTGTATACAGTGATTCATATAGATAAATGTTACTTCGACTAGTACATAACTCACAGAATCGGTTACAATGGCGCAGATGTATTCACTCATTGTCCTCCCTTAAATCATGAGCTTTAAATTATTCTATAACTTTCTTTCTACGCTTCCTGAACTATATTCTATGTGTTAACACTCCTTGTTACTATTATTATTTTATTTTATTGAAGTAACTTCTACTAATGGTGGTGGTGTTAATCTTGCGGTGCCATGGTGGTATAACAACTTGAACCGATGCACACATGTGCAAGGTTCTATGTTGATTGTACATACATACACACTAATATGTTAATTGAAAACACTATTTGTGTAATTAGCTTGATGTAGTATACGACCTTTTCTAATAAAAAAATTGTCTCTATCTGACCTACGTGAAAATCTACATACAATAGTTTACAACTGATTACTATCAATAGATAAATTTCGATGTTGATATCGGTAATGCTGATATACTGCAGTGATTACAGATACTGAATTATGTGTAAAAAGTGCAAGTGAATCTATTTAACTTAAAATATTTTGATTGTGTTTTATTTAACTAAACAATGAATATATTCGTATCACAAATAAACAAATGAGATATATATACTTGATTTTTGAAACATATGTATTACTGTATCACTAATCTGATCAAACTAAAATAAACAGAACATAGTGTACGCGATGGTGAAACTTCAATCAGTTATAATAGTCAACTATAAGTAGTCAACTATTCAGTAATAGAATGCAAATTAATGCGATGTTTCCCTTAATCAGCATATAAATCATATATCATATGATGCAGTCGAATAGCGCGATGATTAGAGTTAACTACTCAACAAAACATAACACGCGTAGACAGAAAAACAAGAAGTGGGGAGATAATAATAGAAATAAGGATCATGAGTCGGTGGAGGAAAACAACATGGATTTAGGGAAGGATAATATGTGGGTCATCATCATCATCAGCAACGTAGAACCGGGCACAAGCGCCATGCCACACTAGCACTACGAGATTATTGAGGTAACGGATAGACAGAATACAAGAGGGAAGAGTAAGTAAAGATGTCCAGAAAATAACAATAGAATTCAAGATCTAGATGAGGTTAAAGAGTGAATACGCTTGCGCCACTGTGACCGATTCTGAGCCATATCGCCTAGTGTCTCCAGCCATTTGTTGTGAATACTGTTGATCTGTAGTTCAGTAATGTACAACGTAGAACCTGGCACATTCGTATAGGTCCAAATAGCCATACCACATAATGAGATAAAATTGATAAGAACAACACCGCAATCTAGTTTATCAGTGTTTATGTTAGTATAATCGTACTTAAGACCTAGGAGGAGATAAAGAGTGAACATCTTTGCGCCAACGTTACCAGATATCGACTGTGAGTATCATTCAGACCCCTATCTACATGGCTTAGACTAGGAGTCAAAGGCTACATGGACTGAGGCCACGTTTTACTACGGTTACTCTTACTTTGTTTTCCACCTTACTACTACACCACTGAACATTATTTGGCGAGGTAGGCGGTGGATGGGCATATAAAATACATCTCTAAACGACTTCAGCCGATGAAGTTTGACAGCCTTATCAACTGATTTGCCATCCTGGCATCCTAGTGCCTAGCATCTGTATTGCTTACGCTGTCATTTCATGATATGCAAGCTGAGCTGATTTCTGTTGAATTTTTTGGGAACAATACACTATTCACACAGGCCGAGAGATAAGAATAGCATAAAAAGATATTTTTACAACACTGATCTGCAATTTAGCAGCCTACAATTTCCGCCGATATATATGGCATAAAGTGATTTTTAACTAGTGATAGGAACTCAGATTTAAGTGATATCAATCTTTGAATAAAACAGCAGCAAATACTCAAATCAACTAAGTTATTCATTTTCTACGTGAATTCTTAGTTTTGACAGTTAACCATTACAATATCTCTAGGACTGATATTCGACTAATTTTACAGGCCAAATGTTATACATATGCTAAGACTACGTATGCCCATTTACTGGCTACTTTGACATCTTACATTGGCTGCTGTAAGAATATGTTAGAAGAAAACCAGGGGTGGCTAAAGTAAGACGAAATATAAACCCATGAAGTCATTAATTAATATGTCACATCGTGTTGGTAGGCGAGGACCATTTGGTTGGGGTCAATGAAATATGTGCTACGAATTGTTGGAGACGATAGATGATATGGCTCAGAATCAGTCATAGTATAGCGAATGTGTTTACCCTTTATCTTCCACTACGTCATGAGTTGCGACAATTTATGAAATTTATTTAATCTTTTATTTCAAACCATATTTATTCTGTTTCGCCATTATTGATATTATCATTATTTCGGCTCATTTGATACTCATATTGTTAATTGCACCTCGTCATGTAGATGTAGTATGGCAACTTGGGCTGATTCGCCTGTATTCTAGGCTCTATGTTATGATTCACTGATTACAAAAATAAGTTGGAAATAGAGTATTTAATAAAGCCCAAATCTAATATAAAACAACTGATACTAGTTTGAAGTGATATTGAAGTTGGTGTAGTGTTTCATAATGAAATATAACTGTCTCAAGGTCTCGAAAAGTTTCTTCTGCATGATGAGGCTTTGAGTCAGTCGTCAACATAAAGAAAGAAATCTGCTGATATAAAAATAATTTACTTGAATTTATATACAATAAACACGCTTAATTACTAGCTAATATCTACCTTGCATTAATGCCAAAGACAGGATAATAGCAAACGTCAATACGTAGCCAACAGCACGAGCATATGATTTGTAGATATGTGGACTAATGGAACCGATCGCCATATGTTCCACAGTCATATTATTATTATTGTTACTGTTTACGTTAATCTGAATTGATCCAGATTGATTGACGCTGGTGTCATCTTTAACACTAATTAACGGTACATCATCAGTTTCCAACACGTAACAGTTACTGTCTTTATTATCGTCATGTTGATTATCATTGGATAACATGTTTTCATTATTAGCAGAAATTCTATTGTAATCGGAAGAGGATTGATCATTAATATCATCGGAGTAATAATGACTACCTGGAATTTTTCGGCTAATACTTCCGTCTTGCAATTCAATAATGAAATCTATCTGAGCACGTTTATTAGGAACTTTCTAGATAGAAACAGAGAATAAAAACATTAAGAGGACAAAAATATAAGGTTGGTGTTACATTTATCGAGTCATTTGGTGTTAATCACATACTATTTGTCAAAGCGCAGTGTGACTCCGGATTAGTCTAAATGACTTGACACAATACGCACTATAAACTAATTCAACACTAAAGACTACAGGAGCCTGACATAAGTTACTACGCAATAGTCAGTCAATTTACGTAACTGATTTGAAACTTTTCCTTACATGAGTGACGTTAAAAGACAAAACGATTACATTTTCAATCATCAACAAAAGCACGCAACTTCGAACAAAAGTATGGATTAATATAATCAATTTAAATTAATAGATACCGTATGTAAGAGATGTAAACAATGTCCGAATAATAAATGGAGTAGAACTTAAGCATTAAAGTTAATATCTACATGTCAAGTGTTTGAATAAGTTATAGTAGATGAGTGTGTCCCACAATGACTATAAAAACAAGTAAAGTTAAAAGACCCGATTGGAGCAAGTATCAAACAACCATCTTCGGCCACTGCTAAATTATCAAAGAAATGATATAATTGGTACGACCATCGTATTTTTAATTTACGATGCTTAAGCCGACGAGGTTATCCAAAATCTCTAATCGGTAGATTGTCGGAAAATTATGTTCGGTCAATCAAATAAGCAATCAAAGCTACTAAGGTATTTTTGAGAGAACGTATGCATCGAGCCACGTTGAATTTAGAATAACTGCAATCACGAATTAAGAATATTGATGTAGATTTAATCCTGGTTACGTCAAATTAATTATATCTAAACATAGAGGGGTCATTTGGTTATACAGCGTTTTATAAGCTGGATGGCTTAATTACAGAAGTTTCATCGTCATTCTGGACGACGTTTGCGTGAACCACTGATAGTTCTTTAAACGAAAGAAACATATTACCATAAAATTTTGAAGCAAAGAGAGATAAAAAAAAGTTTAGATGGAGTTATTTAAAAAAAAATTGACAGTAAATCTGCGGTATATTTATCAGACAGATGTTTAAATGATTATGAAGTTCAATTACATAAAAAGAATCTTAATTTTAATTTGAGCAGATCACAATTATTGCCGTTCAAAATTATTTCTACTACTAAACCAGTTTTACAAAGTTTTTCTGATCAACAACTGAATAACATAGGAGAAAGGATTTTGGCAATTTTAATACACCAAAAGCATCATATATCTAATTTAACCAAAGATGAAGCTTAAGTACTAAACAAGTGAGTGAAGATAAATAGAATATCATTATATGAGAGCATAAAGGTAACGTTACAGTTATTATAAACAAATCAGACTACACCAATAAAGCGTCTGAGCATTTCCAAGACGGACGGTATGAGAAAATTGCATTGACAAAGATACGTGCTACGCTCAACAATAAGCGGGGACTAGCAGACCATTACAATCCATAAAAATAAAACTACAAGCATCCTTACAATTCATCAATGAAAAGTAGCAATCCCAATAGATTTCAAGGACTTTGAAAAGTTTACAACGATATACCAGATGGTTGATTTTATAAGTACAACAGCGCCTAACATCACTATATATCTAGGTAGAATGATAATCTAGTAAATCATAGAATCAAAAATTCTACTAACTTCAAAAACAAGACAACTGCAACAAAAATTGAAGAGGAAGAATTTACAGCAAGTTTCAATGTATAATTTCTGAAATTAGCTTAAGTTTACGACGTTCGTCAGATTCGACTGAGATTATTAGAAGTCTTGGAAATTTGCCTATGCTGCACGGTTGTCCGCTTTTCGAATTGACCTTTGTTAACAGAAGGAAGGTATAACATTAGGACCGCCAGTTCCACCTAGAGTTTAAAATTTATTTATGCGTTCGTTAGAGTCTAATGCAGCCTTGAAATATATGTTCCTTTTAAAGTATAGCTACGACAAGTGAATAATATCTTCGTTATTACGAAACGATAGAGACTGAAAGAATTATATGCAAAAATTAACAATATGTCTGAGATCATTAATTTTACTACGAAGTCAGAATCTGTCAAACTATAAACTAACATTTCTTCGTTGTTTAACTGGAAGAAGATACAACGATGTAAAAATAATTTTTTTTCTTAAATCGACGTATTCTTGGAGATATCAAAATTACAACTAAGTACATATACAAATGAGCAAGAACAACTATTGGTGAAGGTGATGATATTTTTGAAACAATCAGAATAAAACTCAACTCAGCATTAAAAAGAACTTATTATGCTGCAAAATTAGTGATATCGTACATAACAACATGTTCACTGAAACAATCGACAGGCATCCTTCTTATGTTACTGTCTAGTGTTTGTATAAATTTACGTGTACCTGCAGTAGCAGTTACATTGGCCGAACAGAAAGAAGAGCCTGCTTGCGGTTTAATGAACATGTTCCCAAAAATCTACGATTCAACGGATTAAGAACATTTAACAGTTCAATCATTAAACATTTGATTGACACAGGATACTAGATGGATATCACTGAATCATTGAAAGTGTTCAACAGACAAACAGCTTCGAATTTTCTAGAATATGCTGAGGCAATTGTTATTAAAAGATTGAAACAAAATTTATGCATCCAAAAAGAAACTGTTATAAGCCTTTCTTTACCTTGGTAGCCTTACTTTTGTGTCATTATTCTCATCGTTATTATTTTTCCGCAAAGTTTCACTAATTATTTTAATATTAGTTTATTCACTTTAGATCAGATTTAACGTTTTTTGTTACATCACCGTTCAACTTATGTATTATTAAGTTTAATAACTGGACTGAATTTACATTATTCTCAAATATTTTCAACCACCTCCTAATTTATCTTATTGTGTAATCATTTGAACTCTGATCTTCAGTTTGCCTTCTGGTACTTTCTTTTGTATCGGATATATATATATATATATATATATATATATATATATATATGTTCACATATCTAACATGTAGATGCGAACTGTTGAAGAGTACCACACTAGGAAGAAACGGCTGTCCAGTGCTTCCTAGTGGTCAATACTTGTTTAATTCAGGCCAATTCGTGATATCAAATTGACAATGAACAATCGCCACAACACCCAATTACTATCATATTTGAATTGATTTGATTTTTATGGAGATTGGTGTTAACTTTATTTGATTAGATTCATCACAGACTGATGTTAGTTTTTAATGGTACCCTAGCAACATTAATCCGTGACAAATCCAATCAACATATATGTATTTTTTTAAATTATAAGTCAAATAGTATTAAATGACTTTATCTATAGCCTAAGACTTAATTTTATCCATTTCAAGAATGAATACACATAGATACATACTTACATGCTACTATTCATTCATATAATTCAGAATCATTTTTGACTCATAATAGTTTTACAGCATACAAAAATTTATCAATGAGAAACAATTTGAAAAGTATTTGGTTGATTGAATCAATAAACATAAATGTTTCTATGAATTTTTATTTCTATTTTCATTATTTTTACCTGAAGAAATCTGGGCCTGTTTATACTAAGTGGAACATTTGAAGTTATTTATTTTCAATTGATGAAAAACTTTTCAAATATAACTTATTTCTAATGTACTCTATACGCTTAATGTTCAATTTTTGTAAAAAAAAAACTATCCATTCAAATTTAAACAAATGTACACGTAATATATAGAACATACAGTTTTCATAAAATTCATTTCAAATGGACAGACAGACAGTCGCAACGTAGAACTTGGTACATGAGTACGTCAGTTCAAGTTGCCATGCCTCAATTAGCAGATAGAGATTAAATTGTCGAATCAAATCCCAGAGTGGGGAAGGTAGTAACAGAGTTAGTATTCATGGAAGGGAATAGAGACCGAGAAGATTTAAGAAAATATGATCCAGTAAAGAGAAAATTATGATAAGTTCAGAAATTTAGGATTTGGAGGAAGACAAGGAATGGATGCACCTGCGCCATTGCCAACGATTTTGAGCCATATCACCCAAAGTCTCTAACCATTTATTACGAGCGTCACGCGGACCCCAACCAGGTAGTCTGCACCTATTAACATGGCTCAGCCCAATTGTCAATGACTTCATGGACTGGAGCCATGTTTTGGTTTGGCCGCCCCTAGCTTTCTTCCAGCCTACTCCTACACCAGACAGCATTGCTCGTCGAGGTAGGCGGTGGTCAGGCATACGTAACACATGTCCTAACCACCTTAGCTGATGAAGATTTACTACTTCATCAATAGGCTTACCGTATCTACCTAGTACTCTATTCCTAACCCACGTATTGCTTACTCGGTGGTCCCAGAAAACACGAGCAATGCTTCGAAGACATCTATGATCGAATACCAGGAGCCTACGAATATCCTCTATCCTTAATGGCCATGTTTCGCATCCATAAAGTAAGACGGATCGAACTACTGCGCAGTAAACGCGTCCTTTGGTCAGTAGTCGGATGTCTCGCCTACGCCACAGATGACGCAAATTCCAAAAAGCTAATCGGGCCTTATGTATGCGCGCAGAGATTTCAGCAGACACCAGACCGTCAGGGCTGATGAGGCTGCCAAGATAAGTGAAGCGGTCAACACGTTCAACTGCCTCACTCCCTATCACTAACTTCGGTGTCGAATCAATCCAATCCTGAAGTAACATTTTGCATTTGGGTGGGGAGAATCGCATCCCAAACATCCTTACATTCTTGTTTAAGGTAGTCAAAAGATTCTGCATTTTATCAGCATCTTCGCCTAAGAGGACTATATCATCTGCATATTCTAAGTCAGCTAGTTTATCTCCTGGAAGGAGGTCAACCCCGCCGAAGTCAGACGATGAAAATGTCAACTCTAAAAGTATATCAATGATAAAATTAAATAAAAATGGGGAAAGCGGGCAACCTTGACGAACACCACTTGAGGTAATCAGTTCTGATGACAATCTGCCATAAGCTCTCACTTGACATGTGGTATTCGAGTAGAGAGCTTGTATAAGGTTAATGTACTTCTCTGGTACGCCTTTCATTGACAGACATTGCCACATAACCTTACGATCGATAGAGTCGAATGCCGCCTTAAGGTCAAGGAATACAACTATTGTTGGGCGTCTAAAAGTGTGTCTATGTTCTAGAACCTGCCGAAGTTTGAATAGGTGGTCTATGCAGCCACGTCCAGGTCTGAAACCACCTTGGTTCTCTCTAGTCTGCTCTTCACGAGCTTTAGTTAGGCGTCGAAGTATGATATTTTGGACACTATATTAGTTAAGCTGATTCCTCGGTAATTGTCACAGGAGGACTTCTGTCCTTTCTTATAGATTGGAACAATTAGTGTTTGAGACCAGTCGGGTGGGATTACGCCCAATTCCCAGATTCTAGCCAGGATCCCGGTTAATCTCGCTGCTAAAACTGGACCACCATCCCTAAATATCTCAGGGGTCAACCCATCGGGTCCTGCTGCTCTACCTCGCTTTAGGTTCCCTATAGCCTTCTCAACCTCACTAAGGCTTGGGGGACCAGTATTAACTTGCCATTCAGATTGTTTGGGAATGGTGGGCAACTGGGATGACGCCGAGGGCCAGTTGAACTGTTCCGTAAAGTGTTCTGCCCATCGGCCCAACCTTCTGGATTGACAGTGAATAGTGCTCCCATCTTTTTCTGCGATAGTTTCACTTACAGTTGGATTTTTGATGCCCGTTTCCTTGATAAGTCTGAACAGTTGCCTACTGTTACCTATTGCCACTGCCTTTTCCATCTCTTTAGCTTTCGCTACCCACCACTGCTCACGATCATTTCGTAAGCTTTTAACCAGTTTGCGTTTAAGTTGCCTTCGCTCCTCATCGTATTTAGGACTAGACGGGATGTGTTGCCGAGCATCTATCAGTTCAGTAGATGCAGCTGAAATCCACTGAGTTTTCCTAACTTTTTGGTTTAGTTTACTAGTAGATATCACTGCTGTTTCAACAGCTTTTTGGATATCATTCCAAGCTGACTCGGGGTGGGTATCGTTTATACAGTTGACTAATTGATTTTTGAGTTGTTCCTGAAATATATTCTTGACTTGTTCATCATTAAGTTGGACTCTTATGGGGATCTTTGCCGTGGGTCTTTTACGTCCAGTGAGACGCAGACTAATACGCGCTCGTATTAAAGCGTGGTCTGAGTCTAAACATGTGCTCCAAAATGAGCGGCAGTCTTCTATCGAGCCTCTCCAACGGTGGCTGATAGCAATGTGGTCTATTTGAGACCAACGTTGAGTTGACTGTGGAGGCCGCCATGTCAACTTATGTCTTTCTTTATGTTTAAAGTTAGTGCTTGCGAGAAATAGACGATTATCTGAGCACAGTTGTAATAAACGGTCGCCATTATCTGTTCGTTAGGCCTCGACACCATAGGATCCACCTAGGTGCCTTTCAGTTTCGTCTAATCTACCTACTTGGGCATTAAAGTCACCAGCCATAATCACTACATCAGTACGCTTAGCTTTACGAAGGAGGTCTGAAAGCTTTCTGTAAAATTCATCTTTTACTTCATCTGAGCTGCAATCAGTGGGAGCGTAGGCAGAGACAACAAAATCCTTAATAGTGTTGATTAAATTCTATCAATCGAGTAATAAATTAGCTACTAGTTTAGGTGACTTGATATCACTGGTACTATATAGAGATGGTCACAAAACAGTGATCAATCAATGTATAGATCTCAGTCCTGTAGGGGGTTAATTGCCACCCTAACAGATAAATGGTGACGGTTGCAAATTGTGATACTGCGTGACACGGGATCGAATTCTCAGGAAAGTATAAGTTCCCTCAGAAATAGGAGGTACGCCTTGATGACGAGTGCCAAATAACACTAAACTGACAATTATCTGAGATATACGTATGTTACATCGGTTGATCACTGTGTAGTAAAAAATTTGATGTTCACTAAATCCTTAATAGTGTTGATTAAATTCTATCAATCGAGTAATAAATTAGCTACTAGTTTAGGTGACTTGATATCACTGGTACTATATAGAGATGGTCACAAAACAGTGATCAATCAATGTATAGATCTCAGTCCTGTAGGGGGTTAATTGCCACCCTAACAGATAAATGGTGACGGTTGCAAATTGTGATACTGCGTGACACGGGATCGAATTCTCAGGAAAGTATAAGTTCCCTCAGAAATAGGAGGTACGCCTTGATGACGAGTGCCAAATAACACTAAACTGACAATTATCTGAGATATACGTATGTTACATCGGTTGATCACTGTGTAGTAAAAAATTTGATGTTCACTAAATCCTTAATAGTGTTGATTAAATTCTATCAATCGAGTAATAAATTAGCTACTAGTTTAGGTGACTTGATATCACTGGTACTATATAGAGATGGTCACAAAACAGTGATCAATCAATGTATAGATCTCAGTCCTGTAGGGGGTTAATTGCCACCCTAACAGATAAATGGTGACGGTTGCAAATTGTGATACTGCGTGACACGGGATCGAATTCTCAGGAAAGTATAAGTTCCCTCAGAAATAGGAGGTACGCCTTGATGACGAGTGCCAAATAACACTAAACTGACAATTATCTGCAATCGAGTAATAAATTAGCTACTAGTTTAGGTGACTTGATATCACTGGTACTATATAGAGATGGTCACAAAACAGTGATCAATCAATGTATAGATCTCAGTCCTGTAGGGGGTTAATTGCCACCCTAACAGATAAATGGTGACGGTTGCAAATTGTGATACTGCGTGACACGGGATCGAATTCTCAGGAAAGTATAAGTTCCCTCAGAAATAGGAGGTACGCCTTGATGACGAGTGCCAAATAACACGAAACCAAGGTCCAGAGTTTTTTTCCGACTATTCCCAAACCACTTTTCACATCCTTATGATGTTAGACAGACTCTGATTCAAATTTATAGGAACAAAGTTGAATCTGTTGGAGGGATGCATATATATCCGCATTACTGACAACAGTGAGTACTGATACAACGAAAGAGATGTCAACAAGAGGAGATTATAAGTTATCAGGTAAAACAAATACAAAGGCATAGAGCATAGGTTAATAGGTATGGAGTATTGGAAGTCAGCTAATAATGATCAAACTCCATAATGATACAACTTACTTGGGACATTTTACTGACTAAGTAATAGTGCCAACGATTCATTTAAATTTAAAATTTGAGATCATGTTAACTAAGCTTAGTCACACAGGGAGCATGCATTTCCATTTCATATAGAAATAATATCTTTTTCCTAAAACTAATTTAAATCCTTTATTCAGATTGATGCGTTGCCAGAAAATGAAACGAATTTTTGAAAGATCTCTTCTAGTAGACAGGTTTCCACGTCGTTTCTCATGTAGCAAGATTACCGATGTTAAAAGAAGACCAAAGTTGCAGCTGTGGGGAAGTCAAAGATTTTTAATATTCCTAACCAATGGTTTATAGAGTTAGCTACGAGATGTAGTTACTGAAAACTTGGTGTCAAGACATGTTTACACCAGTGAATGAAATTGAAACACTGAGGCTTTACACTATTTTATTTGTCTGACTGAAAGAACACACAAACTACTCTATTGAATATCATTTGGCCTTAGTTGAAGTCATTATATTGAGTTTACGTTTACGATCTGAGTGGTAGCTTCAAGGTGATTTTACATTACTAGTCACCATTCTTCATTACCTTTTATCCAACAACAATAGTACAAAAAAAATAAATTGGATATTCGAATATAAAAAGTAGTGATGAACCCTGCCAACTACCTACAACCACCCTACATCAAAACATAGTGATTATAATATAGTATGTCATTACTCAGTAATCAATGTAAATATACGCGGGAGTATATTTATAAGACCTTCACTTACACTATTAATTAACCAATCGAGCCGATGTGTAACGATAATTCGTGTCCTTCCAGATAGAAGACCAAGTAAACAATTATTGACCACCTGTTGACCAACATCAACATCAAGTGCAGATAATGGATCGTCTAAAAGATAAATATCGGCTTTTTGATAAACAGCTCGGGCAAGAGCAACACGAGCTCGCTGACCACCGCTAAGATTACTTCCATTAGCTTCACCAACATCTGTATCCAAACCATTGGGAAGTTGATCTAAATCTGATTTCAAAGCACATGCTTCAATAACAGTGTTCATCCATGTTACATCATAATCAGAACCAAATAAAATATTTTCCCGTATAGTTCCAGCATGAAGCCAAGGAGTTTGCCCAACATAAGCATACCGAAGTCGTGGATGGGTCTTCATGTTTTCGTCATTTCTAAGTTCATTTTCTGAAACAACTGACTGTAGTTCACCCAGCACACTTAAAAGTAAAGATGATTTTCCACAACCAACCGGTCCAGTTACACCGACTAATTCTCCCTGTAAATAATGACTAGTGTATCAAATGTTCACTTTTAAAAGAATGATTGTATGAAGTAAGTGACTGGAACATAGAATATGATACTATAATGTGACAGTTTCATTCAATATACTCCTGGATATATATCTCACAGATAGTATTCCAAATAATATCAAGGGCTTTATTAACTTAAGACACATTTGTACATAGTTCTAATAGACAGTTTGATAACTCAGGTATATGCAAAATAAACACTTCAGAGTAAGCAGCAGTCATAAATCATACATTTAAAACTTCATTAGCGAGTTCCTTTAATCTTTATAAATACATACACACCTAGGCCTAATACAATTTAAGACACGAGCGATATTCGCTGTAATACCCATTCTGTTAGGTCTTACTTTGCCAGATGGCGAGACAGGAAAGCAATAAGACCGAACAAGCAAACTTAAAGTTTGTGAGCGAACTCGTACTGTTGACCCTACTGGGACTTAACAGTAGTGTGTTTCTTTAAGTCAACTAGCATTTATGAGGATAAAATACCATAACGGAAGAAAAGGCAAATACTAAAAGTGCACACTCCAACTAACCACACGGATTTTCGTCTCCATGAGTAAGTCCTTTAAAAGTATGAAGCTAACAAATTAAGAAATATGCAGACAAAAGCCGATTGTGACTGGCCTCAAAAAACTATCACTTTGGCTCTACGGTCACGTTTAAAGGGAAATAAAGACAACTGCTAACCCATTTATATTTGTAGGTATCTAACGTTTGTCTAACTAACGATCCCTACTTCTGTCTACCCTTGTTATTTGGAATATAATTTGTTCCTGTTCAAACGTGTTCTGATTTGGGATCTTGTCAAGTGTTCGGTGTCTAAGAATACTAAGCAATAGAAGTATTTGGGTCGATATATTTAGGAACATAACAGTGGCGACGGGGAAAAAGGAAAACACATTCAAAATGCCGATATCAGATGACCAGCTCAATCGAATACTACAACAACAGCAAGCACAACTCGATGCACAAATGCGGTTGTTAGAAACCCTTACGCAACAGCTGAACATCCATTGTTCAAGTTCACACGCTTTTTCAAGTACTTCTTGTGATGCAGTTGCCAGCAGCATACCAGAATTCTATTATGACCCCGATAGTGGAAATACCTTCCTCATGTGGTTCAAACGTTGGGAAGACACATTCAGAATAGAATTCTGTAAACAAGATGATGCATGGAAAACTCGATTGCTGATGCGTAAGCTGGGAAGTAATGAGCATGCACGCTATGCTGATCATATATTACCAAAGTTACCTCGAGAGCTCAGCTTCGATGAGACGGTAGCTCAATTATCAGAGATATTCGGCGAATCATCTTCATTGTTTAGTATTCGTTATCAGTGTCTTAATTTGGTGAAACGCGAAACTGATGAATATGGTGCTCTAGCAGACATCGTCAACAGAGAGTGTGAACGGTTCAAGTTACGCTCGTTGACAGAAGACCAATTTAAATGCCTTATATTCATCAAAGCACTTCAATCACCTCAAGATGCTGAGATTAGAACTAGACTCTTAACTCGACTGGATCAAGATCCAAACATCACACTCAGAACATTGACAGATGAGTGTAAGCGGCTACAAAACATCAGACACGACAATCAGTTAATTGAACAGGTAAATCCTAATTTAACCTGCAGTAGTGTCAACGCTATTACTAGGTTAATAAGCTCACAAACCGAGAACAAGTGGTAACAAACCAACGACTGCATGTTGGTTATGTGGTGATTGGCACTATGTACGATTCTGCCCATTTAAGAAGCATAAATGTCAGAAGTGCAATAAATGTGGTCATAAAGAAGATCATTGCCCACCGAATCGTACGTCTCAGCCCAAGAAGAAACATAGACGTCCTCGACACATGGTGAAGTCAGCCGAATCTCAATCACTTTCTCTGGTAGCAGCCTTTCAAACAGACTATGACATTCAGAGAAAGCATGTTACTATTCAGATAAACGGCATACCAGCTCGTCTTCAAATTGACACAGCATCCGATATCACCCTAGTGTCTAGAGAAACATATAACCTGCTTGGGAAACCGCCAATAAAGCCATCTAAGAAAATTGCTAAAAACGCTTCAGGAGGAGTTCTGCAACTGGTTGGCGAATTACAGTGTGAATTTTCCTTCAACGGAAATAGCTGTAAAGGAATATGCTATCTTACAGAACGACCATACCTTGATCTCCTTGGTCTTGATATGCTAGAAAAACTTGGAATAATGGATGTACCCATCAACAGTGTTTGCAGCGTGTCGTGTCCAGCATTAGACACTCCTATACGTGCAAAACAGACAGGTGAAAAGTTACCGGAAAAGCCGAAAAGAAAATTCGCTCCTGTTTTTCAGAATACCCTTGGTCACTGCACTAAAATGAAAGTTCATTTGCCCGTGAAACCAGATGCGCTGAAAAAATCAAGAGGGGAGGGGACCACCGAAGAGATCTTAGAGAGGTTCTTGCTTATCTACCGTTCCACACCAAACCCTCAGACAACTAACGGGGTCTCTCCAGCGGAAGCATTACTGGGCAGAAAAATACGGACACATTTCGATAGCATCCGTCCGACGCCAGCTCTTGAGCCTCAACGAAACGTAAAGATGGAGAAACAGTTCAATCGTCGGCATGGGGCGCAAAGACGATTGTTCACTGTGGGTCAAAGGGTACTTGCTATGGACTATCGAGGCAAACATCCTACCTGGACGGCTGGTCGGATCGTGCAAAGGAAAGGAAATGTGGTGTACGAGGTGTCTGTTGGCTCAGAAGTCTGGGTGCGTCATGCGAACCAACTGAAACCAACCTGCATCGCCAACAACGAGACGCGGTATGGACTACCTCTCGATGTTCTGCTAGACACCTTTGAGATCAACATACCTGAAACAGACAGGACAGTCGCTGTGCAAACGAAGGATGATACCACTTCCTTATTACCTAGAAGGTGGACAAATCGTAAGCACAAACCAGTACAACGGCTGCAGGTGAATCCTAACACTAGATCCTACGAATCTGCTCAAGGGGGAGGTGTTAGTGGGATATAGACCGGATTAAAGCATGCTCAGTGCATGATCGTGATGGCGCACGCTGATTGGCTACTTCTAAACCAATCAGCTCTAGTGGATTGTTGCAGAAGATTCTGGAAGCTTCTTATGTAAATACTATAAATACATTAACGTTTGTCTAACTAACGATCCCTACTTCTGTCTACCCTTGTTATTTGGAATATAATTTGTTCCTGTTCAAACGTGTTCTGATTTGGGATCTTGTCAAGTGTTCGGTGTCTAAGAATACTAAGCAATAGAAGTATTTGGGTCGATATATTTAGGAACATCTCAAGAAGTAAAACCATTTCACAAAGTGGGTAACCGGGAAGTGATAGCTGTACTCATACCTGACTTTTACAACCACCTAGTACAATAAAAAAGTCATTGTCCTATACACTGACCACATAAGGGGGAAGCACATAATTACTAGTATCCATAATTCAAAAATACAGTTAAAGTCAACACTAAAGTATCAGTTTATGGTGGAAATATCAAATTTCGGACCTGAATATAGACAACAAGAAAAGATAACCCTGTACAAAAATTCAGATTTTGATTTTAGTAGTGTAACATAGTCAAGTATTAACTTTTAACTTACCCATTGCACCTGTAATGTTATATTTTTTAATACTAAATTATCGGGATTAATATAATAGAATGATTCATTTATAATATTTACTGGCATACTAATTGTAGACTTTTCAGCAAAAGAACAAATAATTGGGTGATCTGATAGAATTCTAACATCAGACAATGATGTATCAGTTAATTCTAATGGAAACGAACCAGATACAAAATAAAAAAGTTTTGTAATACGTTGCATAGATATAGTTGCTTCCATAACACCATTAATAACCCAAGGAAATGCATTCATTGGACCAATTAGCATACCAAATAATGCAAGACTGGAGAATACCTTAAAGCAAGCGAGGGAACAACGTCAAATCAATAAGGTGTAGGTTTAATATGCTATACACAAATACCTAGTATTCAAATAATCCGCACAAGCCGATATACAGCTCGAAATCTGAATAATGCACAATAGTAAATTACAGACGCAGTTTATTCAATAATGTCATGGAATATGTAGAAAATTATCCAGCATTTTCAAGAGACGGATGAATAAATGTTACTGCAATTATAAACATAAAATATAAACACTCGATGAAACGTTTTCAATCGTTTGGTCTTGATCTAGACCATATGATAAATATTAATATTGCTTACTGAACTACTGCACTAGATGACTACAAACGCTCCACTATTTCCAAAAAATATGTAACATGTGTATATTTCAAGATGATCATATTATTGAGGTATACACATATATACTAGTCAATGAATAATGAAAACGTTTTACTAATCAGATCACAAATTTCGAGATCTATAAACTGAAATAACTAAAGATAATTTAGTTCGAGCAGATTCGAAATATGATGCAAAATATAAAGTCGTTTACAAATTCTCCGTCCTTCTTTAGAATAAAAAAGAGATGTAAAACATAAACCAAGAGTGGTGCAATTGGGCAATAAGAAAATCACCTCTGAATTCCATAGTAAGGCTAAGCGAAATGAGAGTCTAATTTCTCAATCAGAGCATGAAGGTCCTACTCAGTCTTCACATGATCATAGGAAAGTATGATGTTATACAAATTTTGACCAAGTAGTAGCTCAGGAGAGGGAGGACACAATTGAAAGGTTGGAAATGGTGGGGAGAAAATTTACAACAAATTTGTGAGAAAAAGCAATAATCCCAGTTAACTAAAAGAAAAGAGTTAAAGGAAACTTTTACAAGGCCTTATTTAACTAATGAACGAAACGATGAAACGATATTGGAAGTTTGTGTTAAAGTATATTATGAGAGATCGCAACGCAGATGAGTTTTTCTCGACGATGATTCCCTATACACAATAAGTTTCCTTACAACAATAAGGCAATTTATAATGTAAGTAATAAAATGTTTTTTTCATCCTTCAACAGTCCGTAGTTTTCTGCTGTCCAAAGTTGAGGATAGTGTTTTCACAAGGTATAAGTTGTTTTAATGCAATTAAAGAACCATATAAAAGTTTGTGAACTTAGGTCCGTACTATATGGGATGCCTGCCGGGCCATTTAAGCAAAGCAAAGTAAATAACAATTTGAATCTGTTGCCGAAACGGTTAGAAGTCACAAGCAAAAACCACTGAGTTGTTTCCCCCTCCTCATCACTTTAAAAGGTTCGTAATAAATCGTATTATCTTAGAAAGTTATGACTGAAGGAGGAACTGAAAACCAATTAGATCATCTACGAGCGGTCTTTGCAGAAGGTCGATTGTGCGTATACACAAGTCATATCTGTATGTGCCTGATACTAGACTAATCAAGACGGAAATGTAAATAATGCTCTTGATCTAGTAAATAATCCACTCGTAGCAATTTTGTTAACACTTGCGATTCGTACTTACTATGTGTCATTGGGGTAGCGTGTAATGTATTTCGGACCGCTTAAACACTAAGACATATATATATATATAAGTAGACCATAGTTTGCTCTTGGAATTAAATACGAAAATATATTATACTGATAAATGCAAGAAACGTCGAAGAAGTATCAAGATAACATGAATATAACTGAATATTTACCACAGAAGACTTTAATTCGTTTCCGATAGCCACATAAGTCGCAAATGTTGAGCTAGCTAGTAACGCAGGACAGACAGCCCAAAAGAATACACAGCAAGCATCTAGCAGCTTCTGACCACGTAGAGCGCTCAATTCCTGGACGCGAGAATGCATAATACGATTTATCATTAGATTTTCCCAACACGCTAGTTTCACTGAAAGCATATTTGATAGAATTTCAGACATCAACTGAATTTAGAAGAAAAAGTAATTACGATGGTTACTATTAGAGTGAAAATTAGTTGAAAAACTATATCACGTGAAACTTAGTAGAATGAGTACTAAGAAATTCCACATAGACTCCTATTACGTAGGTGGCATTACTACCTTCTGAATTTCAAGCTAAGATGTCCCACACGTGTGTGGATTAAAAAGATGAAATAAACACTGTGGTTAACTACTGTAATACATTGAGACTCAGTAGTGATAAAAGAAACAATATTCAGACTGATTAATGAACTGAATAAACCAGTCAGTCAGTTACAATGTAGAACTTGGCGCATGTGTACATCAGTTCCAGTTGCCATACCCAAATTAGCAGATAGAGATTAAATTATCGGATCAAATACCAGGGTAGAGGAGGTAGTAACAGGCTTAGTATTAATGGAAAGAAATAGAGATCGGAGATAAGATCTAAAAAATATGATTCAGTAACGAGAAAAGTATGATAAGTTCAGAAACTTAGAATTTGGAGGAAGACAAGGAGTGGATGCACCTGTGCCATTGCCAACGGTTTTAAGCCATATCACCCAAAGTCTCTAACCATTTGTGGCGATCATCACGCGAACTCCAACCAGGTAGTTTGCACTCATTAACATGGCTCAGCCCAATTGAATAAATCACTCTTATCTAACTATTTTAAGCAATTGGGAAGTATCCAAAATATAAGTTTAGATGCTGGATGTATTAAAATGAGGCATGTGTACATACTGACGTTTCTTTTTTATCTCAAAAATATATATGAAAATATGTAATAATTTCTTTGACGATAATTATAATATTAATCCTTAAAGCACTACTGTGCTACTTCATAGTGTTTTTATCTTGAACAACCGTTCCAATAAAAGGTGACTGTAAGTAATCAACAGGGATCGTGACAGTAACATTAGCCAACTGTAGGTTTACTAAATACTATGTATTCATCTACTACGTTTTGCAATCGTAATTTAGTGATACAAAACAGACGCCTAGGCTGGAATTCGTAGTGAAATTCAAACCTGCCAAAAAGTGGTTAGTAACCGAACGCGCTGATCACTAAGCTACCGCTCAACGGTAACGATTACGAACTATAAGGTCTAGATGGTAGTTAAACGAAGGGTAAGATTAGGGACAATAAAATGGCTTTTCATTTCTTTATAGGAGAGTTTCGGCCACATCTTACTGACGAATAAGATATATTTTGGAAATATTTACGAGGCGCTTCATGGATTTTAAGGATAAATAATGAGGTAAAATCATTTAATATGATTTAAATGTTACTCAACGATATATCGATGAATAAACGAATTTACTTATTTAAAAGTAAATTCGGTACGAAAGAGAACCAAAAGTGCATGTGCCATACAATTGGAGACACGGTATTTTGAAGAAATGAAATGTAGGTGAACACAATCAAACATGTTAAATTCAATTATAAGAAAAATCATATAGAATGAGATTTAGTTCTAATAGGAAGGATTTTACTTGACTGTAGATTATCTCATTTTTATGAAGTTTGACTAAAACCCGCAACAGGATTGGTACTGACTTCTACTCTAGGCCGTATCTGACGAAGTATCAAGCCGCTGAGTTGTACCACATTTCAGGCTCTGACCAAGGAGCTTGAACTGGGCAGAGAAACACTAGCCCTATATAGTTTTCGTTTTACAGAGCCATTTATGACAACTGATGGTCATGAAGAATGTGGGGTACTCGGATAATCTGAACATGTTAGTTCAGGTCAGTCAGTCACAACATAGAACTTAGTCGAGTGTAAAGGAAGTGATATAGAGTGAACACATCTAATAAAAGCCAATGATTCATCATATCACAGCTAAAATTAAGTGGAAACAAGCCATTTAAATTAGTTTTTAAGTAAATATAGAACTTGTGGTTTCCAGTTTGGCCAGGCGACGATAAATGTGCAGGCTTATGGGGGAACGTAAACTTATGCAATCAGATGGCATCAAACACGACTTAACTGAAAAAGCTGTTGAACTAGTGAATTATTCTCTAAAATGTCTAATAATATGATAAGCACATGATGGAAAGGGAAAAAAAGCTAACCAAACCTCTATTATTCTTTTAGTCAATTAATCATAGAAAAGCAACAAAAAACTATTATAGTCAAATGATGAGTGAGAAATGACACATATTTACCTTAATCCGTGTATCCTTATATAACATCAAACGGCGACTAAATTTTCCGATTTGTGCTGCCAAAATACGATTCAATGGAAGTAATACAACTAGAAACCCAATGCCTACTAAGCAGGCAAGCCCAAGTTGATGATACAGTAGACCGATTGCAACAAGTAACTGAAATGGCATTGCCCAAACTTCGTGAACACTCGGTGCCAAATTGACAATTCTGTCGGCATCTGAGGTTAGGTAGTTAATCAAACTTCCTGTTCCGACAGAATTAAGTGATGACGTTTTAAGGGATAGGATTGTTCGGTAAACCATCCCAGTTACACTAACTCTAACTTTAAAGCCGAAATTCGCCATTCTGTAATTATAAGATGTGCTCAAAACGGTTATGAACAGTGACAGAAATATAAGACTAAATCCGACAAGAACGCACGACCAAGAAGGAGTCTGAGAGTCTGTTAGGCTTAAAATAAAAAGATTCAAAATTACGGGGCCACATAAACTGAAACCACTAAGTAAAAGTTTGAGAAAACCAAGAAGCAGGAATTCCCGGCCAAACACCTTAAAACCTGCCTTTACAAAAGGCATGCAACTTTCGATTGTAAATTTATCACCAAAACGATCAGAAGATAGCCCAACTGGTTCATCAGTAGTTAGAGATTTCAACTTTATTTTGGGTATTTTTGATTCTAGTGTGTATGTATCCAGACGTTTGGGAATTGTAGGCAGATTCTGGAGAGAGTACAGTTCTCCGTAATAACCACTACGAACTAAATCATTAACCCAACAAAAGCATAACTTTGACAAACACGAGGCAGAATCATCACACTCCATAACATTTTGTGTAATTTCGATTGACTCGTAATTTTCAGTTAGTACTGTACCATGTATATTTTGTCTTAGCAACCTAGCTCTCCTGCGTCTAGGCTCTTCTGATGGATAAAACATTGGAACCTTGGAGGATAAGTGTAAACATAAGAGAATTATATGAACATAACAGTTAGTAACGACATAAGGCCTCCAAAAGTCATCTATTTCCAACTTAAAAGACCAGCAGTTTATTGCACAACACAAAAAATAAACTATTGAAAATAAAAGATGAATCCAAGGGCCTCTTGATGAATATTTCGTAGCTTTACCATGGAGAAAATCAAAGATGAATATTGTAATCCAGAGTAAAGCTGTTAGAAAATTGTGAGTAGCGATAAAACGAGAATTAATTGAGAATTCTTCTTTATAGTAGGGAAGCAAAAGTCCAAAAACAGTAATTGTACCACTGTTAGTAATGATGCATATGTCAACGGCTAATCGGAAGTAGAAGGCTGAACAATAGAAACTATCAAATGCCAAGTGGTTCCATAAGATAAAGCAATAAACTAGTGAGATGATTGTACATAATGCAACTACAGGGATTAAAACATGTACTTCAAACCAGCAGACGCCAATCATTCCATCATGCCACGGCTGGGTATTAAAGTCACCACAAAAGATCTCGTAAACAGGCATCGCACAGGTTTGATTGTGAGACGTACTGGTCGACCTTGAAAAGAAATCAGATAAAACGGTTTAACAAATTGATAAATGTATGAGTAAATAACATTTAGTTGGTTGTTTTTGTAAACGGCTTCTTAGAATGTAATGAAATTTGGTAATATCTTTAAAACAAGATGTTTGCGTCAAAAACTGTTAGATTGTTATTCTCAACTGAGATGTGTATTCTACCTAGACTTAAAAGTTTTCACTGTCTATTTTTATTGAGAAGCTAGTTTATTTTAATGAGCAAAGGCCTTAAGCATTCAATTAATGGCATAAACCCGGCACTGGGTCTTACCTAGCGATTAATTAGAAACTATGAATTCAAGATAAGTAAATGTTACTGTGTGCTTAGCTAATTAGGCGAGTTTCTCTAATACGATGAAGAACAAAATCAGTAATGACTGGATGCATAATCACGTTTGATCACGGGTAGATGAATGTTATCCTCCTAAATAGTCTGTTTAGTAGTGTGGGAGCGTTTTGGCTTTAGTAGTGCCGTAGAATTAATACGGATATTTCGGCGTTGTTGAACTCAAATTTTTGTTATGATAATGAATGAGTTTCGTCTGAATTTAATGGCCTACGTGTTCTCTAATTGCGTGAAATCGTTATTGTTTATTTGTAATGGTTCAAAATTACACTTAATCCAACAATAATACATTTCCAGTATGTCTGATATGTTGATTCATACATATCCACATACTTTGGTGAAAAGTACAATATATACGGTATTATATTATGGATTATCATCTTTCGTGGAGCCAAATGACAACAGCTAGTGTTGTGATTACAGATAAGAAATAAATATAATTTTTTTCAGACTACGTTTTCGATTAACTGTTAGGAATATCAGTCGTTATTGCTTGCTAATACTGGATTACGAAAGCACTATATTCAGCAATAATATGATTTCAAATTGCCTATATATCACAATATATTAAGCTGAATAATACACATGCAAAAATTATCAGGTAAATGTGTATATAATAGGTCACTAACAACGAATTTATGAGAGTTGCATTTAAGCAGAATCTAAATCCAACAAACACAGGATGTAAACAGGCTTCAGAGAAGTGTCTTCTTCAAATTAAGTTTAATCACACATTAAACATACATCCATCAGTTAAAGATACGATGTGTAAAGGATTATGACCAGAGTTGGCTGCTGCATTCTTCACGAAAAGCCTTGATAAGCATTGTAACATTTGTTCATCCATTTCATACCTAATTATTATTCTAAGGTGTGTGTATATCAACCAGTGAGTGTTTAGCATCTGTAAATTTCATAGAACACGTAGATATTTAGTTTCAAAATAATGTTGCATGTTCGATTGTTGTGTTCCGTGTCATGTACTTCGTTATTCAATTGACTAAAACTGACAAAAACAGGCAGGAATCAATTTATATTAGAAGTCAAAAATGAGAAGTATGTGAGTTGTTTAATTACATATCAATCAACCTATATGAAATTAACAACTACAAGTGTACGAAAGTATTCTGTATATTTATAAATGCAACAACTAAACAATATTTAATGTTTCAACAATAGTATAATTCTTATATACAGAAAATAGTTAATTTGATCATTATTATTGTCTTATGTAAATATGCATAGATCAGTGGTATAAAATTAAATTCTATGAAATTTAATTATTTCTAGAAAACTGATATTATTCTGTGTCATCAATTAATCAGCATTTTATCATTGTTGTATAATGGCAATTTATGTTGCTTATGATAAATATTGGCAAATTGAATAAGCATTTTGTGTTAGAAATAAGAATCAAATTTCATTATTCCTAAATCTAATACCTATATTAGTTAGTTACATGCCAATTTATGACTATTACCCCTTGTGAAGACTAAGCTATTGTCTAGCATTCTCAAACAAAGTCTGTTATGGGCTCAGATTTTCAATCCTTCCCAAGTGCTGTTCATTCTCCTAATGTCTGCCTCCAATCCTCGGCATGATTAGTTCTTTGGTCTTCCTCCTTTCCTTTGGCCTTAAGAATTCCATGTTGGCGTTTGTTTTGTGACGTAGTTTAATGATTTCCTCAATGTTTGACTTGTCCACTTTCAGCGTCTCTTCCTAATTTATTCTTCCGCTGAAGTTGGTTGGTTCTTTGTCAAGGAAGGTAACTGCTGATGATGTATGGCGAACGAATCCAAAGTATCTTACAGAAGTAACCATTTACAGAAACTTGTTTCCGTATGATGATGCTTTCGTAGTTTTCCAAGTTTCAACTCTAAGCAATAGAACTGTCTTCACGTTTGTTTTGAAAATTGTGACTTTAATGTTGACCTGAAATTCCTAAGGTTACTGCCAGTCCCAAATCCGGAAAGAAGGATGGTTAGGTATAGAGTTAGTAACCTTATCCCGTAAAGCACAACCCTGCTAAGAACATTAACCAGTTGTTTATATATAGGTTAATTCAATTTTGTCGATATTTAAGAACTGCCTTCAGTTGATGAACTATTAAAAAATAAGTGCTCTGTATATGAATTTATATAAATCATCCATAAGATATTACATTATATTTAAGGAGTGCGGTATACTTTTAGAGAATATACAAATGCAAACAAATAAAATTAAACGTGAAAATTTATCTAATAACCGTTAATATATGTACACTGATGTAATTAAGAGATTATAACAATCAAGTTTGCTTACGTCAGATGAGACTTATAATCAAGAAGCTGGATTTTAAAAACCCCACCACCTTTAATAATGTGTGGTTACGATATCCAGGTAAGTATTGGGACCGTCTTAATTGCACAGCAGCACTACCAGCTGAATACAGAATATAATCACTGTACGCACTATACGCGAAAATAAATATGAATTTGCTGTTACGACACCAGACACTTAACCGTCAACGAATAGTAGGGCGAACACTTAAACACTTTCATGTTATAAAAGTCAAAGACAAAACAACTTTATAATTCTTCCTTGTTTTCAATAGTTACCATCACTATTATTTTGGTAATATACCTTTTACCTATGCATTTCTATTTGTTTGTCTCTTTTCAACTGAAATAAATCAACATTACCACTCATTATCACTGAATGTTGTAATGATAGTTATGCCTGTAGTATCCTCCTCATATAGAATTGTCTTCATATATATAAATCATGTGTACATTACTCAACTCTAATCATAAGTTTCCAAAAAATACGTTTTTTTTCTTTTTCGATTATTTCTTTCTTGTTAAATTGTTATGTAATGTCATTATTCATGTTGTATATCATATCCATGGAATATCTTATAAAGAATATTATAGATATTTTATGTATAGTTGCTTGGGCATAAATATTTCATTAGATTTAAGATAACTATATTCTTAATTAATTAATCAATAATAATAATAATAATAATAATAATAATTGAAGTGTACCCGGTATATGACCAAGTTACGTTTGCAATGTTACCAGAGCAACTTCTAACGATTGGACTCACTCTTACGAATGAGAATAAATCAGAAAGCAATGAAGATTGGAAGAGAAGTAATATTTGATTGTGAATAGAGCGTCAATGGGATAGTAACGTCTAGGCTGGCAAGCTAGAGAGAGAGATGCTTCCCACGGTGCGTTGTGACGTGATCTGATGATAATGAGTGACCGAGCGCCTTCAACTAGTCGTGTCCGATAAAACAAACATGGTCAGCATCAATGTCGAGGACCTATGTAACTATTTATTTCGGGGATTATTTACCTCTACATAATAATAATAATGTTCCGTTATTATTCGTAAAGAATTAATTGCATCATTGTACCATTGGATGACTAGACAACTGTTTCATTCTAGTACAAAAATTTTTAACAATGTTCACCCATGACAGTTCATGTCAGTGGAATCTAGAACCCTAACTTCTCTGTCCCAATCTCGTGACTGGTGGAGTTTAAACAAATCACGAATTTAGCAGTCTTCACCAATAACACTGAATGTTCATCGAGTTATATCATAAAAATACGATTTTAATTGAAGATTCTAAACAAAAAGGTAATAGAAATATTGTATTAAAACTATCGTGTAATTCATATGCTTAAAAAGTACTTAAAGATATTAATGCATCTCAACTGGTACAGAACGACATTGAAAACTGAATGAGAATAATACAAGTATGATATACAGCTGTTGTAGTTTAGGAATTTGTAGATGATAATTGTAATTGTATTCTGTTTTAATGATGGTAGATGTGATTACACTGAAATTGTGGGACGATTCGTTTAAAATGGTTTTAATCAAAAGGGAAATATCGATTGAGTTGTGAAAAACAAGAATGTTTTATGGCGATGATATCTCTATTTGGCTATTTCATATGCATAGCTACACAATCATACATAAACATACGATAATCAAATAGAACACCAGTTGGTCAAACATAGCAACTAAAGGAATTAGTAACCGTGACTAATTGAACATAGTAACAAGAGTAGGAAATATTTAATGTCATTCTTATTTAGATCATCTTAGTGAAGACAGGAATCATCGAAACCAGGTTAGGTAAACAACAATATAGACATTTTAGAATAGATAAGGAGATTGAGATAAGTAGATCAAATGTAATAATTTTACGGTTGGATTGTGTTATACGATAAATTAGAAAATACAACGTATCTGCAAAGTAGATGGGGAGAAGTGTAAAAGTGTTTTATTATCAGGGATAGTGAAATTGATAGAGATAGAAGGAAGAGATAAGATATAGGAATTCTAGTAAATAAACTCACGATCTAAAGTACAATATGTAAGAAATTCAGGTTAAGTTCATGGTAAAACCAAAGGTTAAGCCTATTTCTTTTTGTACACATAGTTCGGGGTTTTCTATGTGCTTGTCTACAGCTTCAGCATTGCATAGAAGGCGGAGACTTGCTGACTTTCGTTGATTTTTATTTACCAAGTGGGTAACTTTGAACACGACATCCGACGTGATTGAGTAGTCATTAGTCACGGGATGTTTTATAATAGCGCTTCCATTGGATAAAGTTCTCGAACTTCCTTCAACAACATGGGTATCGACGACCAATATATCTTACACCAAAGGAGCAAGTGAATTGATAGGTACCTGGAAGAGGTCAAATGTAACAATTTTCCCTTTGGGTTATTTTTAGATAAAAGTTTACTCAAAAACAATTCTCAGAGTGGCTGCAAAATGTGGAATAAAAATTATGAATAATGAAACCTATGAAGAGTATCAGAACTGAAAGGCGTTTATAATCCAGAAACAAGGACTAATACTTTCTTGTTTGACAAACAAAGCCTCTAAATTTTAACATGTAGCACTATCAGAAGTATTCACCTGAGCTGATGATTATTTTTATTACGTATTTTTTGCATTATGCACACTCTCGGTCAGTCATGTATAACGTAGAACTTGGCACATACAAGAATGGATTTAAATCATCATACCACATTGTCACAACACGATCAAATTAACAAAGCATATCTTCAGCGATAGAAGATAAAACAAATGTGAGTATAGAAATGTAACAGAATCTATAATCCAGAAGATGACAAACAGTCAGTACACTTACTCTATTGTGACTGATTTTAAACCATTTCAGCAAATATCTTCAATCACTGTTCACTTTATTTTTATAAGGATTCCAATCAAATAGTTCACATGGCTCTTTCCAAAAGTCAGTGGTTTGATAGACTGTTACCAAATTCTAGTTGGACATTTCCTAGTTATTATTTTTTAACATTCTATTTAGTATTTAATCTATTAAATGAAATCTCGAAAATTCAATATTTCTGCATATACAATAACGTAGATTAGTGAGAAAAAAAATCACCATGTTGCTAAGGTTACACAATCATTTAGAAATTTTATGCTACAATCTGATGTTCATCATTAATTATTCAACATAAATTGTTAAATAAACATAATGTTACTGATAATTCTTCGCATCACCATAGCAACATTATCAATCTATAATGCTATTTATTTAGTGGAAAAATAACATAATAATGATAATAATAAATATTTTCAAATTAAAAACATATTTTTCAATATTTATCTATTAAAAATGGGTTTTATTTTTGTTTTACTGATAATCAACATTAAAGATTAGAAATGACAGACAATGAAATTTAGGTTAGTAATGCATTAATTTTCTATTTCATAAATGTTCTATTGAATAATAACTATAATGATATCAGTAATAACGCTGTTAATAAGTAGTAGTTGGTCAGTTATGAAAATGTTAAGCAACATTTAAATATGACCTGGTCTCGTGTAATTGGTATTTTCGTTAGGGGGAGTAAACAGTATGATGTTAATGAATGCTAACTTAGTTGTAGATTAGGAACAGTAGTAACTGCTTACTACTTTTAAATCAAGAGAATCGAAAAATTGACCTGATATATATATAATCCTCTGATCTCGTAGTTAGAATGTATGGCTTAAAAAGTCACAATACAGTGACTAATTAATGTGAATTTAGAGAGTGCTAAATCATGATCCCAGTAACTAAAGTGAACATTCAAATTTCAGTTAACGTATTTTATTATGTGAAATGTTTGACTTCAGCATGATTATCATTTTCATCACATTCCAGTGCTTCTCGAAAAGGATCTTGATTTATGTAATAATGTTAGTTAATGTTATATAATCATTTCACAGGAAAAGCATCCTTTAGGTGATCATAATATCTTTGATTATCGCAATGGGATTTACTAAATTATTAATTACTTCAAATAAAGTTCTTGATTGATAGCAGACAGAAAGGATTCTTTAGGTCAAGCATTAGTGCGGCCAGTAATTCAAGTAATTTGACAACTCATCCATCATATTTTGATTTCAGGTGATTAGGGTTACTTGGCTCAAAATTTTGACTAATCAAGATTTCTCGATAATTCACATTCGTTAGGAAAGTGTATCTACAATCTTAGGAAAGATGGTAGTCCCAGTAAGATTAAACAAATATTGTATAGGTTCAGTTATTTGCATTTGTCACAGATTGATGTAAGTTGTGTACCAACATCAGTCTGTGACAAATACAAACAACTAAACTCAATACGTATCTCCACAAACCCCCTCTTTTTAGTGCAATAATCAACTCACTGGTGGCTAAATTCAAAATGGGAAGCCGTGACCGGTGGAGTTCAGATATGTCGAAAATTAGATACTTAAAACTTAAAGCCTGAATGATCTAGCTTTGATTCCTTGAAAAAATTAAGAGATTTCTCACTGTGGAAGGGTCTCATACTATGGCAAAACAGATGAAAGTAGATTTTTCCTAATGTGCTCTCTAGTTTACGGAGAAATCCAACCAAAATCATTCTATAATGAATACGTACACCTAAACTTAATACCTTTCTTTACAAAACCACTCAATGATCGGTAAATATAAGTATCACACTAATCCAGGCGGTCATCTAAGATCCTGATAGCTGCATGGTAACGTTTTACACTCCATTGCATAGTGAAGTGGGTAAAAACCTACTAATGAGTGTTAATCTCATCAATGCAATAGCAATGCATTGCTGATAAGATTTTACTTACAAGAAACGTAGGCAATGAAGAGTATCATGTATGCTGCCTACAGAACCTACAATCAAAATTCATATCTTTAAATACTAAACGAATTGATATTGTTTTACTATCAACATACCATTAGTTATTAATCAAATCTTTCAGTTTACTAATAAATCTAATGCTAATTTATAATAACTCTGCCTGTAGCTCTCCTAGAGTTACTGTCGGTCCCAAGCCAGGGTAAAGGAGGAGGGTTGGACATAGGGCTAGCATCCCCATTCCGTAAAACCCAAGCTTGCTAAAAAGAACGCTAACCAGATTAAACAATCTAAACCATTAATTTATAATGAGAAAGTTATTTCCAAGCTTTATTATTATAAATAGCACTTTAATATTTTAAGATTATCTATTTATTTGTTTAGTTGAATAAAAAAATTAACCGATTGTTTATATTCAAATAATATTTTATTCAATATTAAAGATAATTATAGCTTTCTAAGTATAGTAAACACTGTGATAATGAGAGAATGAAAGGAAGAGTGTGATAGTCAGAGAAAGGAGAGTTGGAGAGGTAGTAATAATTCATTCCAGTATCTTATTCTCTGTTTATTTATCTCTCCCAAAAAAATGTGGTGGCACTTTCAAAGTTTACTTATTTAGTTGTTATTTTGCCTCAAGGGGAACCACACACACACACACACACACACACACCGAGTGTATACATTAGTTACAAATTAATTTCAATTTTATAAAGTAAACTAAATTTTGGAAAATGAACAATCTTTTCATAAGAAAACTCATTATGAAATAGTTATCATTATTATTTTGTTTATATGATATGATTCAATTGATAAAATTACTTACTTACTTACGCCCGTTACCCCTCACAGAGCAGCATAGCCCGCTCACCAGTATTCTCCGTTGAACTCTGTCCCAAGCAAACCTTTCCAGCTGTTTTCAGGTGCTGTTCATTCTTTTAATATCTACTTCCAATTCTCAACGCAGTGTGTACTTTGACCTTCCTCTTTTCCGTTTCCCAACAGGATTCCATGTTAATGCTTATTTCGAATTGATAAAATACAAATACTTTGTTTTAATGATGAGAAAAATTCACTGATTGATAATAATAGGAAATTGTAATGATGAAAAAATTTTGCACCCCAGGTGATTGACTTTTATAATGTTGAGTTTATTGAGATGACCTGTTTATTTGTGAAGTTTTTATTGTTATTTTGGATAGCAGCATTAGTGATAACTTCAAGTAGAAGTGAGCATTTCGAGTATTTCAAAGTGCGGTTCAACTGTGTAGCTTGAGGTAGTTACACACTGCTAGCATTCAATGAGATATCGCAAATGTATCACAAACTGACTGAATTAAAAATATTAATCGTTGGGAGCCGACTTAGTGGTCTAGTGGTAGAGCGCTAAATTCGAAGCCAGGACGTCTTCGGTTCGACCCCCGATGGGTTAGTGGATACGCACTTCTGAAGAGCTTTCTACTTGGACAAAGCAGCCGTCCAGTTTCAGTTTCTGGTGATGAATCGTCGTCTAATTCAGACTAATTCGTGATATCAAATTTGAATTCAGCAATTGTTACAACCACTAGTTATATTTCATATGTATTTATTTAGTCTGTTTTGAAAAGCTCTTTCTCTGACGAATTTTCTAGATAATGTCATTTTTATGTTCATTTTATCACTGACTCTAAAAATGATTGGCCTCATCCGTCTACGTTGATAGATTTGATCTAATACCACTGTGTGTATATTAATTGACATATTTTTAGAAATTCAGTACTTATGTATTAAACCAATTAGTTTATAGAACCTAACATTATCGAAACAATGAAGTATAAAAACAGAACTGAATTGAGCATTAACTTCATGTTGGCGACTTGTCAGCAGATATTTATTACTAACCATAATGGATGGTCATCGCGCAATATCACAAATTAATAGATGGGAATTCTACCATTGGATGCTGGCTCCATCGTCCAGAGGGTTAGACATCCGCCAGCCTAAACTCCCTGTAGTGGGATCTAGGGTGCTGATTGTAGAGGGGTCAGATACTAGAACTAAATGGCTGTCCAGTGCTCCTTGGTTTTCAATAGCATTTAGCCAGCAACAACCTGACGAAGTTGTACAATCTTATTTAACGTTATTACGGAATAAATAATTGTTTACTGAGATTACGTCATGAATGATGTAATAAGACATATCGTGTATCGAAATGAAGTAATTTGGGATCTTAAGATAATTGTAAAATAACAAAATGAATATAGTTTTTAGGTGGAAATTGTGTGTGATAATTATCCACTTAATGCAAATGAAAATGAAGAGGACAGAAATGTTAGTGATAGAATTAATAACTGAATAATAAGTATGAAAACTTCATAGAATGGGTGGTTTGCATGGTACCTTTGAACAATTAATAATGAAAAGAGGTGCATGTTTTTAATGGTGACTTACACAAGTGACAAAAAACCATATTAATAGTATTTTGAAATTGATCCCACTGATACATTATGTGATCACTTATAAGGAATAACCTGAAAATATCAAAAGTACTAATGAATTGAAGACCTTAATTCCTTCCTTTACACAGGTCGACACATTTCATGCTATAACGTTCATTTCGACAGTTATATCGGTCTATATTTTCACGAACAACAAATGTATAAATCATTACGGGCATATCATTGAGGAATTGAACAAAGTACATCCAAATTTGACTCCGTCAGATATCAGTAGTGATTATAAAAATTTAACTGTATTCACATATTATCAAGTATATTTAAATGAAGTTTAACAAAACTTCTTGTCCCATTTAGGTAAGAGTATTTGGCGGAGACTGAAACAGTTAACAAAATGCCAACATTGTATGACACATGAATACTTCAATCTACAGATTCCCCAGTTGGCAGAGATAGCTTCAGTACTGGCCACATATATCGTAACTACGTCTTATCCTTCGTAGAGAATTAAAAAGTACTGAGTAATTGTTTTGAAGATATTTGGATCACTAAATGTGCAAGAAACGAAGGTCACAGCAACCAAATTCTCTAGGTTATGTTGTGGAGCGTTCACGGTTCTGTTGTATAAAATCTTCCAAAAACGTGACATGGAAGCATTAGCCAACTAGTCGATATCACTCATCCGAGTATATGAGAAACCAATCATGCTATAGAAATTCAATGAGCTTATTGTAGAAATTCAGCGACAGTGTAAGTAAAGGTACAGGGAGGTGGCAACGCTCATTTAATAGACAGTACCAGAGTATATATGCATATCGATACTAGACTAAACTTTGTCAGTGACAAGTAAATAAAAGTTACGTAGACTACCTACCTGTTTCAAACTTCGCCATAGTTCTCTATGTAAGTAGGACTAGTTTGTTCGATTAATAAACTAGTCTTCCGAAACTTTAGGAGATCATTGAAATCAAACACTTCTAGGTGAGAATTTTAAAACAGCAAATCGGACTCAGACTTTGGCGGAATAAAAAATCAAACATGTTGCGTTTGACCAAAGAGTAAGAGAATGAAACGAAGATAACAATTACCAACAATGAGAAGTTTCAGTAAAGAGGAAAACCTTGTGACTACAGCATCTTAAACAATCGTAGACACTGTGTCCACCAATGATTGGAATTCACGTATTCATACTATTTTGAGTTATTTACATCGTAGTCGATCTCCTTCCATTTTTGTTTGAATACTTGACTGAATTCATTTCTTTGCCAGTGGCCCATCGTGAGACATTAGTCACCGACCAGGATTCTATAACCAACTTTATCCTGATCTCTCCTTTCCACTTGTTCTCAAGTGTTATTCATTCTTTTCATGTCTGTCTAATATTCCCGGCTTAATATATTATTTAGTCTTTCTCTTTGGAATTTAGGATCCCAAGTTAGAGATGACCTTGTAACGAAGTTTGGCAATTTCGGAAATGTGTGCTATATCCACCGCCAGGGCTTTTCCTCATTTATTCCTTAGTTGGAACACTTTATTTGTTTTTTTTTTATTGTATACTACAGTAGATTGTTACTGATGGTGTCATTTAACTAAATACCTGAACAACTTGTTTTTTATCACATGGTCTAGTGGCATTGAATAGAGCAATACATAAGTAATAATTACTTTTTTCAATTTCTCTAGTTACTTCAACTAAAGATAATCGTTTATTGTAGCATTAAGCTACACTATAGAAAAATATTTCAGTTAATCATAATCAAATTATTTTTGTTCACTGGTTAGTATACAGATATTAAGCTTGAATTCTCTTACGGATAGTTATATGCTTAAGAAGTTGTTTTATAATTTCAATATTTTAAACTTTATTCAATTTGTAACTAGGGATTAATGGAATAGTTAAATTCATAGTTAAGAAACTTCAATTATATTAATTATTATGTAAGTCAATTGTGAATTATCATAGCAGTATACATAGATGTATCATTCATTTAAATTCTAGGGAAGCTTTACTATGTAATGCTTAATTTGTAATTTTTAAAATTTTTTAGGAATTTATTTTAGTTACTAAGAGAATTTAAGTCTTACGTTTCCTTTTACTATGAATTCATTTCAACTAGATATATTAGGTTCGCACTATTGATGTTTACATTGAGATACTAGTCAAGTACCTTCTATTTTGAACTCTGACGCGTTATACGATGAAACTGTTATGTGTTGAAAAAAATGCACAGTGACCTTGATAATTGCCAATCAGAATACGGACGCGTCTGTCCCGCGACCACCAGTCCCCAAAACCGGAATAGAGAAAACAACGATTTATGGGTCAAACAGACACGTTGCAATCCAACCCAATTCAGTCGTGTTGTATTTCAATCATGCGTTTATATATACACAAAATCAGACCACACAGCTAAACAATTAGGGATTTTACGCTAATAAGAAACAGAATAGATTGTGGCAGTGAATAGGAGGGGTAACTTATACAAAACTAACTGACTGTAGTCCACAGTAAGCGACAACACAATAACAGAAAATATACTAAACGGGAGGATAGAGTAAGAGGAACATAACAATAATAGGAATGTAATGTTAATATTACTCACGACCAGAATAAATAAATTAGACCTCTAAAACACAGTTCTGGAAGCTTTTCACTCTTCTTTAGTGGTTCAACATAATAGAAACTTTGAGATGGTAAGTACAATCTTATTATGTTGCATTAATAACTAGCTACTATTATTAAACAAGTTCAATTCATTACATCCAAGAATTATTTAAACTTATGATATTTTTCTTAATTAGATAAACAACAAACTTAACAATATTCAAGAGATGCTACCAATGATGTAAATTTCAATCAATCAGTCAATCAATCAATGCCTGTTACCCCATGTGGAGCATAGACCGCCCATAAGCATTCTCTGACCAACTCTGTCCTTGGCTTTCCGTGCCAGCTCTTCCCAAGTACTGTTCATTCTCTTCATGTCTGTTTCCAATTCCCTACGTAATGTGTTCCTGGGTCTTCCTCTGTTTCTTTGGCCTTTAGGATTCCAAGTTAGTGCTTGTCTTGTGACACAGTTTGATGGTTTCCTCAATGTATGTCTAATCCACTCCCCAGCCATTTTTTCCTAATTTCCTCTTTGTGTTGGAAGTTGATTAGTTCTCTGCCACAACAGGTTGTTGTTGATAGTATCTGGCCAACGAATCTGAAGTATCTTGCGCAGACAGTTGTTTATAAATACTTGTATCTTCTGTAGGATACTTTTAGTAGTTCTCGGTACAAGTTTGAGCTCCATACAACAGAACTGTCTTCACATTTGTATTGAAAATTTTGACTTTAATATTGACTGACAGTTGGTTTGAGTTCCGGATGTTTTTCAGTTGTAGAAATGCTGCCCTTGCTTTAATAATCCGCTCCTTCACATCCGAATCAGACCCTTCTTGTTTGTCGATGATACTGCCCAAATACGTAAAGATCTCAACGTCTTCCAGAATTTCTCTATCAAGTGTAATTGGGTTAGTGTTTGTTGTTTTGTATCGGAGGATCTTGCTTTTCCTTTTGTGTATGTTGAGGCCTACTGCTGCTGAGGCTTCTGCTATATTGTTGGTCTTCATCTGCATTTGATGTAGTGTGTGAGAAAGAAGAGATAGGTCACCTGCAAAGTCTAAGTCATCTAGTTGCGTCGATGTTGTCCATTGTATTCCAAGAGTGTCTTTACATGGTGCAGTCTTCATGATCCAGTCGATGACCAGTAGGAAGAGGAAGGGGGAGAGTAGGCAGCCTTGTCTGATATCAATAATGTAAATTTCATGGATAAATTGAATGAACTTCATTCTGGATACTTTATAAAACTATTTACAGTAGTATACATGCACTGATAATAATTGTTAGTTGAGTAGATTTGATTTAAGTAATGTTAGAGTTATTGAATTTTTGTCATATTCAAGTTTTTATTATTCCAGTTTTTATTACAATGACTTTAATATTGTTTGATAGTGTCTAATGTAAAGCACCAGATAATAAACTGCTTTCAATATGTTACACATTAAAAACCGACAATAACTAGATGTCTTTCTAGATATGCCGCTAAAAACATAAGTTATATGAATCTAATCAAAGGAACAAACCTATGATCATCGGGCTTCTCAACGACTGCATAACCTTTGGAATACTGAGTAGGCGTCAGTGATATGAAAATTCTCACCTAATAATCGCCATACAACCCTACAGTGTGAATTATAATATGCATACTGGTGAATGACTTTATGTGGTTATTCCGAAGCTCTAGTAAAAGAAATGACCAATCGAGTTTAACTAATTTGAGAGTGAAGAAATTATTTGTAATGTTGTTTGATGAACTCATATAATATAGCTTAATGAAGTAAGAAATGTAGGCCAATGAATTCTAACTCAATAGTCTGAATGTTGAGCTAGGTTCAAGATCCAGTTCCTTATACGGTTGTACTCCTCTGTTTTCAATAGTTGCTTAACAAAGGTTAGTTCATGATAGGGAACTTCAAATTCAACAAGTTCTACAATATTCGCATCATAATGTTGTAATTATAGTTATGAAGTTACAATTGTTTCGTCATAAGCATTACTGTAAGTGTCTAAATCATATAAAAAATGTGACTAAACTTTGCCACATTTCAATGTTATGACTTGGGCATATTTTACAATAAACGTATAAATTGATCAGTGAAGTAGCTTCTCTTATTGCTGTAAAGTCTTAATGACCATAATTAGTAAGATTACATTATATTTCGCATAGTTCTTTTGTTCATTACTTACACCTTTTGATAAAAAAATAATAAAACAAACGTAGAACCAAATAACTTGCACTAGATACCTTCATTCATTCATTCATTAATCAGTTTGACATCCTCATAATTTGATTTTTCTGAACAATTCAGTTCTCTGCATAACCTCTTCTTAATTATTGTGTTGAAGTCTTTTCTTTTATAGAGTTACCATTTTGTTTTCATTACACATGTCAAACTTACTTGGGACAATTTTGACTTATTTGCTTAGCAAAACAACCATTATCACAATTTGTAGCACATTAAATGTACATTACGATTGTACAAGTTTAGTAAATTATATCTTCGAATAATAAATTTCCTTTGCTGAATATACTGTATTTTTCGTATTCATTCATCACTGTTATAAACTTGAACAGTTTGGTTATATAAATACTTACCAACAAATTTATGTACAGCATACATACACACATAAGTCTGGAGAACTACTGAAGACAAAGAAAGATTAAGTAGTTGTTTTACTTTGGTTATCGACTCCTAAACAGTATGTAACTATGATTTGATAACAGATAGAAACTGGGTACTTCAGACCAATTGATAAGCACAAAAATGTTAAGCTACTGAATTCTAGTATTAGTAGAATACAGCAATTAATGACTCTCAACGGTGATATTTGTCCCATTTTCAACATGTTTGAACTTCACTAATCACAACTTATCATTACACGTTGTAGAATGTATTTCCATGTTAGCAACCACATTAATAGAACAATAGTCATAATACACATTATACTAACGTTTCGCTTTAAATTTACTAAGAATAATTTTGCACTTTGTAACGTGACACTGATTTCCACTCATATACCAATCAGTTTACGTCATTTATTTCTTCCAGATTCCGATTTGATTAACACAAATGTCGTTAAACGAAATTTAGATTACCTTGTGTACTTATCTCTCAGGATCCCAAATATTCCTTACCGATAAATGATAAATATAATAAAACTTTGATCTGAAGTCCAGTACCAGTTGCTTTCATCAAAGTTCATGAGTTATAAAGATTAGAATTGGTTATTTATTCCTACTGACAACGTTATTGATAGATCCTTCACTGAAATCATATATAGATTGCAGATAACTTGATAAAGGTACACCACAGAAACTACTGAATCAAGGAATAGATATAATATTGTTTACAGTACCAATGTAGGTTGATTAAATAAACAGTCAAATAATCTTAAATAACATAAAATAGATATAAAGTAAATAACATAGAAAACTTCAGAAAGGTTTCTCTGCATAAAAGAAGAGGTTAGCAGCTGAATCTATGTACATATGGGCGGACAAAAATAGTGTATGTGAAACACAGTTAGTTACTCCGCGGTAACTTTTGATTAGCAAAATATACCCGTCATTTATTACCCATTAGGTTAGCAACGACCACAACAAGTCATTAATTAGTCGATTGTTATTTGGAATTTCTCGCCAATTATTTTATTTCATCAGTGTTACTTACTGTTTGATCTCTATCAATCATGATTATCATCGGTATACTTAATTTACGCAAACGTTCTAATTATACATATAATTGTTGAACTAATCCTACCCATAGCTTAGGCCTTTAGTTGTCACTATACTCATTTATAAGTAAAAATAGATGTTATTAGGTGTTGTGGAGATTGTTGAATGTCAATTTAAGATCACTAATTTGTCTGAATTCGACAAAATTTGATCACCAGGAAGCATTGGACAGCTGTTTCGTCCTAATATGAGACTCTTCGACGGCGTACATCCACGACCTCAAAAACTGAGTAAACATTAACATACGCATACATGTCATTTGTGTTTACATTCATACATACACACTTTTAAACATGAGGTTTGTCTCATATAATTTATACATTACACAAGTGGTCATTGTTGTTATATACCTGTTATGTACAACTGTGATAATTTTGATTAATTTCACTAAAGAAGCACGGACCAATTTGTTGAGCGAAACACTAGAATCTTTAAATTTCAGTCACTAAGATTAGTTCAAATAAAATTTGTATTTGTAATGAATTTTGTTTATTCGGTGCCTAGTTTTTGTCAACATATTCGATCAAATACTGACGAATTTTCATATAGATATTATAGAAGGTTATCAAATCACCTCAGACAAGTAAAAGTAACCAGGAGAGATTTAAGGTGATAATCAATTTCGTTTATAAACGTTATGAAGATTTAAACATCTTAAAGTTTACAGCTTTCATAAACTTACGAATAAACACTTTTAACTTTTTATACAAAGCTCTAAAAGCTGTCACAGGATTGATCTTGTTATCTGTGTCAGTTATAATGGTTTTTCACTAGTTGGGTCTAATTTAACTATGATAACCATCTAAGCACTTGTTCCAGCGCTCTTGATTGAAATGATAGTGTTAAGACCAGCTTCAGTTAAACACAATTAAAAATGTCTATGCAATAATCGATGGAATACAGATAGTAAACTTGTACTGTTACTCTAAAGACTGTTGATCGAATACCCTAGATATTGAGATAAAAGAAAACCAATAGTCTATTCCAGCTCCAATGGTAATTAATATGTAGTTATATACAAAATGCTTTAGCATATCATTGAGGATTAATTATTCAGGATGACAAATTTAGATCGTACTTAGAATTGTTAAATCAAATCCTTAATTCATTTGATTCAATTGGGTAACGACGGATCTCACAAAGAGCGACAGTAACCGGCCTTTACCTATGAGGTTTCTTAACCCCGCCAGTAGCAGGAGCACTCTTGAGTGCAGCTTTGGTGGCCACTTGTTTGCGAGGCTTCTTTCCATCCGTTGACTTGCTAGCTATTTGCTTAGTCCTAACCATTTCGAAACACCAAGAGAAACACTACTTTCTTCAACAATTTGTTAGTAGTATATGCATTACAACACACTTTTAATTGATATATAACATTAGACTTCTAACACCATAAATGATTTCAGGAGAAGTTGAACATAAAAAAATTTTCACGGTTTTCTTAATACATAAAATAGATATTTTAGTTTTATAAAACAAATGGATGATTGGCATTTAAGTTTTTTGTTTGTTTCATTTTTCTTTTTTTTTTTTTTTAACATGGTAACGTTTTAGATGAATGATGATAGTTTTACGGTCTAGTGAAATAAGTTTCCTTTTTTATGTTGGATAATTTGTAGAATTTTTATCATTTAATTTAATCAACTTGAAAAAATCTAATTGTCTATTGTGAATATGTCAGTATAACATAGAGGTTTGTTAATTATTAAAGAGAAATAAATGAAGATAAAGATAGTAAAGAATCAGTAGTAACCAAAATTTCATAGATAGTTGTTTTACTTTAATTTGTAAGTGTTTAATACTGAATACTTATCACTTTATTTTAAATGATACCAGTTATTACCTTTTAGTTACGATAAGTTGATATTAGAATAATTCTCCATCATAACAGGAATAAATCTCAGACTATATCAATAAGATAATTAAGTAGTGTTATGTTTCTTGTCAGAATGAGACAAACGCTCTGATTCTTATTGACTCATTACGATTTGCGATATGATCTCTAGGGTAGCCGAATTATATATTTGATCTCTCCGATTCTCGATACGATTAATGCGAACGCATTCTCTGATATTAGTACTTCAATAGGATCACCACAACTTGTTCCTTCCCAGCCCACAGCTATTCCAAAAGACTAGATTCGTAGCAAGATTATATTGTAAAGCAAAATATATCTATATATCACATTTGAAATTGAATTAATCGATAAAAGTCTACAGTCAATCTTACTAAAAAATCGATACAACGCCTTTCTCTTGCTTTAATAAACCATTGTATTTTTGGGGATTATGAATCCCCAACAACTGGAATGAGGGTTAGGCGTCACACATCCTAAAGCTGAATCTAGGGTGAGCACAACTGAAGAGTCCTATACTAGGATGAAACAGACGTCCGGTGCTCCCTGGTTTTGATTGGTACTCAATCAACACCAGTTTGTGATGAACTCTTTAACCAAAATAAAATGACAATCTTATGAATGACTTTAAAGACTAAACATGTAGTTTGGTGCATTGAGTAATGAAACAAGAATTGAAGGTATTCAAAATATTTATACGTTGGAATATTTTGATATGGTATAATTGAATTCATAATACACTATCACTTTCAGGTGTATTTAAACACTAAATTAGCCCATTGTAATGGTAAGAATCACCGGTACACTTTTATAAATCATTACGATGACTTACGAATACGTTGTCACTAAATTTATTTTATACACTTCTATGAATTTGTGAATTTGAAGAAAGGACAACTGGAGAAGCAGAATAAGATGGACTCATTTATTTCATGGATTCTCTTCAGCTGCTAGACAATCTGCAAACAAGTTATACCAGTCATCAGTAACAAGTACACATGCTACATATCAGGATGATTTACAAAATTGACATGGATGTGGATTAATGAAGCATCACAACAATGGAAGAATTGAAAGTAATTTTAAATGTTGCCTATTTACAGTTGAAATATATCAATTTTTCGGAAGGGAAAAGTTTAAAAGAATCAAAGATACAAGAATGTTTTAATCAAAACAACAACAGACAATACATCATAATCGTGTATTAGTTATGAAGGCATTCGCTAGATGGTTAAAGCCCAGATAAGAAACTTACGAACTTAATAGAATTATAGACTAGAAGTATTCCGCTTCCTACTTATAACACTCAACTGATATCACTCTGTGACGAATATGAACGACTATTTCAATACAAATCTCCGCTAAATCACTTCAAGTTAATCATACCTTATTACAATAAGGTGGGTTTGTGGAGATAGTTAATTGTCAATTTTGATATCACGAATTCATCTGAATCAGACAACCATTGATAACCTGGAAGCATTTGACAGCTGTCTCGTTCTAGTATGGGACTCCTTAGCAGAGCGCATCCACGACCCCATCAAGGATCAAACCAAGAACTCTCTGGTCCCGCGGCGAACACTTTACCATTGGACCACTGAGTCGGATCCTAACAGTTGATATTGCCAATTGAGTTAATTGGTGATACGTGGCACTATCTCTACAAACCCCCCTAATTGTAACTAACATCAGTGACTAGATCCTTGAGGTAATTCCTGGAGTTCTAGCCTGAAGACGTGGCCAGTGGAATTCAACCGTGTCGGGTGTGGGACGGTAACCCACCAATGGCATGGAGGAGGTCGCGCAACATATCGCGAATTGACTGAATTGGAAGTATCAACCGTTAGGATCCGACTCAGTGGTCCAATGGTAAAGCGTTCGCCGCGGAGCCAGAAGGTCCTGGGTTTGATCCCCGATGGGGTCGTGGATGCGCACTGCTAAGGAGTCCCATACTAGGACGAAACAGCTGTCAAATGCTTCAAGGTTATCAATGGTTGTCTGATTCAGATGAATTCGTGATATCAAAATTGACAACTATACCTAACTACTTTTATGATAAAATTATTCTCTATACAAGATATATTATAGCCATTTATTTAATAGTTTGTCTATAAACTATTATATTGTACAGTAAGATTTCGTAAGATTCTAATTGAAATGTGAATGTGTACATACAATCACCTGATGTTATTACATACATTAATTACTAGATGTCTTCTATGATCATGTGTATATTGAACATCTATGCTATATTACATGAATTATTATGTAAGATTGAGATATAAACAAACCAATAACATTCAATTGTGATTAGTTCCAAATGGAAAATAAAACATACTAATCAATCAGTTAATAAATATGGTAATAAACACTTGATTAACTAATTGATATTAAGTCATAAAATTTGTTAGAATGTTTTTTCCATCCCCCTACCACCACCACCACCACGAAAAAATAAAATTAATTAGCCTAGAAACAGTACAAATGTGTATCACTTCATTTATGTTAACTAATTATTACTGACTTATAGTATCATGTGATTGTAAACTTATCTTCTTTATTAAGTGTCTACTTCAATAGACACAAAAGAATAGAAAATCATCAATTAAATTATAAGTAAAAGAAAACAAAACTTTAAGTACTGAATAAAAAGTTCTCTTCCCAATGAGATTAATGAATAGCTTTGAGAATATTATCACAGAAAACGACTTCATTTTATTAAATCACAGTGTTGTTTTTCGAGATTACATTGTTGTAAATAAATGTCACTCAGTAAGTCGATGCAAACTTAGTATACTGGAAAGCTGTTTTATTCTGGCTAAGGATGCATTAATATTGTGAACTGAAGACAGTAACAGCAAAGAAACCAAGAACGTTTAGATCTAAAGTCAATATTTTTAATTACAACTGTAAAGCTGAAAATAATTTGACTGATGATTCATTTAAAAAATTACTTATTTCATATAACATGTTTATTCAGCGAAGGGATCTCTTTTCAATGATTTAAGTCTCAAGCTATATAATGGCATATATATATAGGCCAACAAGTGATTGTTAAAACTATAACTAGTGGTCATATGAAACTGATTGAAGGAAGGGGGTTTGTGAAACATAATGACTGTGTAGTCGGTAAGATGGAGACAGCAATTATGGTAATATTAAGTTGATAATAATAATAATAATCATAGTTGATTAAATTCGTCACGGATTAGTGTTGGCAGGGTATCATTGAAAATTAAGGAGCACTGGACAACTGTTTTTTCTAGTATGGAACTATTAAGCATTGCATATTTTAGACCCCACTCCAAGGGGGATTTCAGGTTAACAACATGTCGAGTGTGAGACAATTGTCGCCACTGATAAAGGATAGTAGTCATGTTACATCACAAATTAATGGGATTGGGAATTCTACCATTTAATACTGGCCGGCTTAGTGGTGAGTACGGTTTAGTACTCTCCAGCCTGAAGTACGCGTGGCGGATTCTAGTGTAAACACTGCCGAGAAGTTGCATACCATAACGAAACAGCTGTCCAGTTCGCCTTGATTTGTAAATGGAGGTAAAAGTGTAAATAACTAAATATATGAATAAATCAATCAATGTAAACTTTCAGCTTAAGAAGTGGTAAAATATAGAGGCGTCACAACCCAGGCTTCAATTTGTAGATCACCAGAGCTTCTGCAATGTAAAGTACATTCATGCATAAACGTCTCAGTTTATATAATCGAACTTTATAGAATATGCTATGAACTCTTTTCGCTGAATAGACTTGTTCTATGATTTAATGGATGTACTCGAACTAATTACTTATTTATTTTGGATGATACTTTTATTTTTAATATACATCTTGGGATTATCCATTTGAAATCTCACATCTCGATTAATATTATTTTAAGAAACATTAAGAACTAAAAACGGTTAGGTTTCTGTTTGATTCTAATATAAGCTATTTACCTTGAGTATACCAGTAATTGAACCTAGAACCTTTCTCATTTTCAGTGGACCCGTTGAAGCGAGTAACGCAGCATAGGTGGACTGACTGAAACAAGAGCTGTTAACCGGAAGTCTAAACTTTAACTTTCCTTGACTAGGCTTGAACATTTTTGATCCGATCCACAGTGCAGTGAAGGATTCCCACTGCTGGCAACCTTGTTAGGCAAAAACAGACGTTCACTTCATTATGGTTTTCAATCCTTATCTAGTTAATAAGTTACGTAAAATTTCGAATACAAAGGGTTAATTGAAGTTCAGTAATAACAACTATCTATGTTTTTTACAAGGTCGGATCATTAACTTGTTTAGAACAACCCGATTACACAAGTGGATATTTTCAACATTTTAACCCTTTCGAAGTAGACTATTTAAAGTATTTAAATATACTTATATAAAGTGCATCTCCAACTGGAAATAATTGTAACTTCTGAACATGTGTTTCGAGATTACATCATCAAGACGAATTTGCACTATCTGATTTGTTAATAAATTCACAGAATCAACCTAATAACTTTTTTGGTTACTTATAGTCATGCAAATATGTTAGGAATCTAAAATTGTATCTTGGTGGACTGATCGCCACTGAAAACTATCAAAAAACCAGGGGTGAAGTATAGACAATTTGTCCTTTTAGGAGATTCGTCTGTACTGCGAATCTATGTTCCCAGATGGAGCTGAAAGAGAACGTTCAGGCTTCGCATAGATCACTCAATCTTAATTCCAGAGTGTTGGTTTCATATTTTTAACATCCGCCAATTTGGGATACTGAGTAATAACCATTAATTTTCCTAGTAGGTAACGGCCTCAAATTCAACATAGTTGACATTCTTCGGCAATTCTTTAACATATAAACTCCGAGAACCGTTAAAATGACTGTGTTATTTTTAAAATAGTTTAATAATAATAATATTAATTTGAATCATCTGAATGGATTAGTTGGTGTCGTTCTTTTGGAGAACATACTTTAATATAAATTTGCATAAACGAATGACGTTCAACGACTTTCACTGACTAATCCCGTTAAACTTACCCAATAAAACTTTGAATTGCGGATACAACAGTAATAACTTTCCACTTTGGGCCATATCAGTGTATATGCACAACTGTATTCTCTGTTGTAAAGTAGGTTACATTGTTTGCATAAGTGAGCTGTTTCAAACAAATATCTGAACAATATCCTATCTAGTTTTCAAAAAGTTAATATAAGTGTATCATCAGTCTTGTTATCTGACATATTATGACTTCTAAACACACTCTGACCCACCAAAACCATCTTCTCATACAGTCAAACAAATTATCTCCGAAGATGTACAATTAAAAACTTCTGTATCACAGCTGTTTTATCTATTCATCATTTGAAGCTGAAACTATATGTATGAAAGAAATATATTCAAACTCTCAATGTACCAAGACCTTAATCTCATCTCTTGTTTTTGTAGTTATTATTCACATCTTTTCAACATTTACAATTGAAACACTCTTATTCCTTTCATTAATGAAGCAAATAAATAACTAGTTATGAATAAAAGACAGATTTTACGCCTATGGTTGTGCATCCTCTTTCATTACTTCATATAGATTGGTTGATATAAACTGAACAAGTTATGTTTTGCTTATCTGAGTCTGGTTTCTTAGTAGAGCTAACTGGCTATTGTTAATGTTATGATTACAGGTAAGAAATATATATGGCTTATTTAGGTTACGTTTTCGATTGACTATTCGGAATATAAACTGCTATTGCTTGTTCCTAATGGGTTACGATCTGACTGTCTCATAATAACATAATTTCAAACTGTTTATAAACCACTTTATTTTATATTGACCCATACACATCTATAATTTATGGGATGAGCATATATATTAAAAGTCAGTGATGATAAATATACAGTAGGCCTCAACATACACAAAGAGAAAAGCAAGATCCTCCGATACAAAACAACAAACACTAACCCAATCACACTTGACGGAGAAACTCTGTCGGATGTAGAAATTTTTACTTACTTGGGCAGCATTATTGACAAACAAGGAGAGTCTGATTCGGATGTGAAGGCACGGATTGGTAAAGCAAGGGCAGCATTTCTACAACTGAAAAACATCCGGAACTCAAACCAACTGTCAGTCAATATTAAAGTCAAAATTTTCAATACAAATGTGAAGACAGTTCTGTTGTATGGAGCTCAAACCTGTACCGAGAACTACTAAAAGTATCCTACAGAAGATACAAGTATTTATAAACAACTGTCTGCGCAAGATACTTCAGATTCGTTGGCCAGATACTATCAACAACAACCTGTTGTGGCAGAGAACTAATCAACTTCCAACACAAAGAGGAAATTAGGAAAAAATGGCTGGGGAGTGGATTAGACATACATTGAGGAAACCATCAAACTGTGTCACAAGACAAGCACTAACTTGGAATCTTAAAGGCCAAAGAAACAGAGGAAGACCCAGAAACACATTGCGTCGGGAATTGGAAACAGACATGAAGAGAATGAACAGTACTTGGGAAGAGCTGGCAAGGTTAGCCCAGGACAGAGTTGGTCAGAGAATGCTTATGGGCGGTCTATGCTCCACATGGGGTAACAGGCATTGATCAACTGATTGATTAATTGAACGATGAATATAAGAGAATTGTATTTGGAATAAACTTAAATTCGACATGCGCAAAATCAAAACAAGCGGGGCGAGCAAATTGTATCAATTTCTGTGTTCAATCATGCTGCAACATCCAAACCGTAAAATAACAACTGTACAGTCAACATAACTCGTTAGTTTGCTCTGGGATATTATCTGCTAATACAATGTTAATGGTTCAGAGATTTGTTTTTGAATTCGCTTATTGTTCTTTTTGGCAAATACTCGTTATTTTATAGGCTTGCAATTTATAAAAGGTGTTTTACGTATGTAAATGTTTTAATAAGTTTCATTATGTACACTTAGGCAAAATATTTGTTCAAGTATAAATGTTGTGACAAATGGATATAATGTGAAAAACCCAAACTAGATATTTGATGAGAACAACAATTGAGCGAAGAAATTAGTTTTTAATGAGTTTCTAATCCAGGCTCTACACTAATATATATGGATATTATTTACAATAATCATAAAATCAATACCAATCAACTGGTGATGTATCAGATTCTAATAAAGAAACAAGTACTAATGTGTTCATGAAGTTTATTGCAAATGATTAACGAAAGGTATAGTTGACATAGTAACTATTAATCAGACGTTACAAATCATGAATGAATGAATGAATAAGGATATGTCAACATTAAATTGACTGATTACATAATATGAAGCATGAGAATAAACGAAATGCTATAATCTATAGAGATTTATGGAGTTAATATTCGATCCCCGATCTTAATATCCGTCATAACATCTACTTAATTTTTTGTTAATCATTCGCAATTGTCTTCATGTACACATTGGTACATGTTTCATTATTATATTCTGATACATCATCACTTGATTGGCACCGATTTTGTCTTTATTGTAAATTATGTCCGTGCATACACGTGTAGAGCCTTCGTGAAAAACTAATTGTAAAGAAATTCCTTTACTCTATTGTTGTTTTTATTAGACAGATATAAGCTTCAAGCATACTTGTCAATAGAAGTATCTAAGGACGAACACTATGAATCAAGTTGATATATACATATTTTGTTTATTTCAGCTCTCTTACTTAATGTAGTCTCGGTTCTGTTGTTCACGAATAGAACTTTTAAGTATATCAGTTGTTTATTTATGAGTATTTATCAAGAAAAAAATATATGTAAATTATCTTTTAATTGAAGACACTTTTTGACCTATTAAAGATGAGTTATTACTATTTAGCACAATCATCCGAGGCTTAGATAGATTTATTTGTTGAAGGTTGGTGCATAATTGAATTCATCAAATGAACATATCTGAAGCTCTAAGAAACCAGTTCTACGATTTAGAGATGTCGTCAAACTGTGGTATATTAAAATAAGCTACAAATGATTGTATTTAACCGCAAGTGAAATTCTGTCAAACTAAAATATGAACAATAAACGACCATTAATCACCAGCAAACGTTATAATGCAAAGTCTTGAGTGATGATGAATTTTATTGACTAATTCTTCAATGTGATTAGTAAGCTAAGTATTAGTTTCAGCGTAACTCTACTTTAACCAGTTTGACGATGTAGCCAATCAATCAACACCTGTTACTCTACGTAGAGTATAGGCCACCGGCCAACATTCTCTAACCAACTTTGTCATGAACTCACTTTTCTACTTCTAGCAAGTGCTAATTGTTCTGGCATTTATGCCTTCTTTTAATGTCAGGCATAATGTGTTCTTTGGTCTTCCTATCTACTAACACTTTTTTCTGATTCCTTCTTAAGCTAGGTGTAGGTTTGCTCTCTGTCACAGTAGGTTGGTACTGATAGTGTCTGGTCAACGGATCCGAAGTATACTATGCAAACAACTGTCTATAAATACCTTTGTCCTCTAAATAGTGGCTACATCGAAGTAATCCACTCAGAATGTACATATGATAACAGAGTCTGACTAATTTTAGTCCATAGAAAATCAATGGGAAGATCCAAATTCATTTTAATGATAGTCATTTTATTAAATAATTTGCTTAAAAATCCTTTATCGTAAAACATCTTTATCATATTCGTAGTAGGCTTATTAGTTCCAAGAATTGACCATCATACGTAGCCTAGAATATACCTACACTTAGAAACGTTTATATAATGTAAGTACATTTGTACTTCATTGATGAGAAGGTATCTCACTATGATGATTTGTCAGTGAATAACTGCTTACTACTATTTTTCATCATCGAATATAATTGGGTGGAATTAAACTTTGCTGGCTACTTTAACATATTGCAAATTTTCCTTACCAAAAGCCTCACCATATATACACAAAACTAAAATTAAAGTGATCAACATATACTTACCACTCCGTCTTTTTATTTCTTCCTCTATTATATTTTCCTTTCATTATGGCTGTTTCATCAACGTCAACTATTTTACTGATGCCTACTAACGACAATTGTATTTTCAACAACATTTCCGGGCAAACATATCGCCATTGTTGATGTGATTGTACTCCTAAAACTTCGCTGACGTTTACAAGTGTCAAAGCCAGGGTAAGTGGTAGGTGCATCATACATAGATATTTGCCTCAAATTTGATCTACAGGCACTGAAAAAGGTCCCCATTTTGACTATCTTTTCTGCCAACAGCCAATACGACACAGAATAACTCATTTATGAGTATCTCCTGATCGTACTACAGTTGTATTCAGTCCAGAAACACAAGTAGACGTTGTGTGAAGCAGTCCAAGAGCTTGTAGATTACTAATGTCGACGTCATCATTACGAATCGCAATCAAGTGATCCAATACGAATACGCACGCATCCTTGAGATCTATACCATCGATTTCATTGGTTTTTTAAGGTCGTCAGAAAAGTTTAGTTTCGCTAACTTTTCAGACAATATTTTTATTATATAATAAGTATAAACTATGTTTGTACTAATCTCAACTACTGAAATTTGACGATTTCGATGTTTTATTCAGCAATCTAGTCCAAGTTTCTACAAGGTTAACTGATCAATATCAAAATTATGTAATTTAATGTCAATCAACCAATTTACTTATCTACTTGTCTAATATAAAAAAAATATGAGACAAATCTGATATGAAACTGCATGTATATTAATGTGATCAAAAAATGATGTGTATTTATGTGTTGCCGTGTTTATCTACTTTTAATCGTTGTTGAGTACAATAACAAGTTAAGCCGTAGGCTATCGGTACGGGCAAACGGTCACACATGTACAACAGGTAAATACATACAATTAGCAGATATTTAAATCTTCCGATTGATTTGGATTAAAACTGAACAGTCATTGTTGAGGTATGTTCATCTTGGGCTGATTGTTTAATGAACAATTTGACAAATATGCATTAAATTGGATTGTGGCCAGCAAGTTTACATCCAGCTAATATGCTCTAAATAGAATGAAATGTACTTCTTTAACTTAAGTTGTCAGTCACAATCCAACCTAAATCATATTTGTGGACTTTCGTTATATCGAGAAAATTCACTCCGTATACCCATATGTCTATAGAGACTGATCAGTTTTAATCCACATCAGATCAATGAAAAGCTTCGAATACCTGCAAATTGTGGGTTTGTAAAGTTGATCAATAAGACTTAAAATTAAAATATATCAGTAAATTAAATATGCTGATGAATTTAATGATTTAATTTATTAAATAAGGTAATTTATGATATATTCAATATAATACTTGACCAATTATTAATTGTTGTTGTTGCTGGCGTAACTGGTAATATAAACGGAATAGATGGTTGCGATCTACATTCTTTGTTAATCAGCAGTTGCCATAGTGTAGTTAACTGTACTACATCTGTTTTATACAAACTATTTGAGTTCTAATGTCTTCTACTTACTTGCAGCTTAATATACTATCAACAAACTCGAATCGAATCCTGACGAATTTTCAGTAAAAGGAAATTTACTACTTTATAAATTTCAGTATTGGTAGAAATTGTTCATAAAATGATATCGTTTTTTTCTGCATGCATTTATTAATTTAATGAATAATTATTGGTAACCACTTCCAATTATTAAATTGAGGTATTTTGTGACGATTGATATTAATCTTTGATTGAGTGAATTCGTCATAGGTTGATTTTAGTTGAGTAACATTGAAAATGAGGGAGAATGGGACTTCTCAGAAGTGTACACCTAGATTCCGACCCATGGGCTTCAAGTTAGTGAGCACCTAACCCTATGTATCACTTTGCTGGCCGGTATTAAATGGTAGAATTTCCACTTCCATCAACTTGTGATATAGCGCGACTCTCATTCGTTGTTAGTGATGATAACTGTCTCACTCTTATCAAGTTTGAACACCACCAGTCACGACTTCCTACTAGAGCTTCAGGAACCTCCTGAAATTAGTCACTAGTGAGCATATAATTGTAATTCAATTGTGATAGTTTGTGAAGACTGGTATGTTATAACGTGTGAAAAAGTTTTGTCCTGTTGATCAGTTGGTTGTGCGCAGACGCTTATTGAAGTGTGCCTAGTTAATAATTCGCGACTGCCCTATGCCCATTAGGTCCTAAACCGGAGATAGAAGAATAAGATCGGAATAAGATTCGGAGTCTATTTTACACATTCTCTTATATATACAAAATAATCATAGTGATTATTCATCAAATGAAATTATCAACATTTTTAATAACACAATTAAATGTTGTCAAATGTGTGCACATACAAGTGATGAAAGTTTACAAATCATGTTAACAGAAAATCAATACAACTTGGCAAAATGAACAATTGTATTTCTAGGGATTTCGAATCCCTAACACCTCCCCTTTTTGAAAGATGAAGATAACGACTTGGTCCCATGGTTTACGTAATTCTGAGTGTGATCGTGTACAACTATAAAGAATACTTAGAGAGGAAAAGAAATCATGATTAATTACGAATTACGTAAACAACCACTATCTACCACTAATCTCCTCCTCCACGGAAAATTGTGGGGTCCTTGCGTGGTAACCAGGTCAACATTTCATCGTTTTGAGAATGCATGGTCTTTAAGTCCACATTGCTACAACTTCTTGGATGAATTGGGAAGTTAAGGACTTGATGACGTTTGGCGCGTGCTTTGCAAATTGTACCAATTTCTCTCGGCTTAATGCTTCTCTTTGTTGAATACTTTAGCTTCTTCGTGTATACGGCAGACACTTTTGGCATGTTACTTAAGACAGCTTCCTGACTCGGAATGCAGGCCATACTACGTGTACCAAACAGGACTGTTTTCTGAGGTGGGCTAATGGCTCGTGCACATGGGGACTCAATGACATCAATCTCCGGCGATGCTACTGCTTTCTGGGGAACAATCGTAGTGACTGTGTCATTTTCCTTCTCTATTTCATCAGGAACCATGATAGGGACTGCGTCGGTTTCTTGCTCCGCTTCATCGACGAAAGCAGACACTAATAATCCATTCTCTGGAGCAAAGATACTAGGCACATAGGGCAGAGTTACTTCTGTCATGCAAGGCGATCCAATGTCATTAAGCTCAGGCAATGTTACTGCTACCTGAGAGACCATTATAGGAACTGCGTCATCAGTCTTTTCAGGATCAACCTTGAACAAGTCTTTGTATTTCTTAGACCAGGAATCAGATGTACTACCAGCCAAATACTCGAAATGAAATTGATTGATAGAATTGATGAGGGAATCGGCATGGGATGTGCATGTGTTTTCTGATAACCGCTTCTGTGTAAGATTCATTTGCCGGGTTAGGATTTCTAGTACACGTATCTGAAACTGATCATAGCGTTTATCCTGGCGTTCCAGCAAAGCTTCAACTTGTTCAAAGGTAAATGACATTTTAGTAAGTTCACCCGGTCGCCACTGTTATAACGTATGAAAAAAGTTGGCCTGTTAATCGGTTGGTTGTGCGCAGACGCTTATTGAAGTGTGCCTAGTTAATAATTCGCGACTGCTCTATGCCCATTAGGTCCTAAACCGGAGATAGAAGAATAAGATCGGAATAAGATTCGGAGTCTATTTTACACATTCTCTTATATATACAAAATAATCATAGTGATTATTCATCAAATGAAATTATCAACATTTTTAATAACACAATTAAATGTTGTCAAATGTGTGCACATACAAGTGATGAAAGTTTACAAATCATGTTAACAGAAAATCAATACAACTTGGCAAAATGAACAATTGTATTTCTAGGGATTTCGAATCCCTAACATGGTACTAAGCTTCAGTTGAGTGGATTCATCACAGGATGATTTTGATAAGGTATGCAATGCTGAGGGGTTCTATACTAGGATAAGGCAGTTATCCAGTGCTTCTTAGTTTTCAATGCTACCTTCCCAACATCAGTCTGTGACGGATTTGATCAACTGTTAATTCGTTCCAATTATTATTTAACAGTTTATTTGTAGTGGTATCATAATTTTTCACGTTAAGCATAATAATGGTGATAAGCTTTTAATATATTAATTTGATAAAAATATTTTACCTTCTATACGCTTTATGGCATTTAACTAATACTTAAATAGTACACTACAGATGGGTAGGAATATACATAGGTAATTTGAAAATAATTATAAAATACACATCAAATTGTAGGTATAATTAACTGGATACTAAATGGATGAAGGGATTCATAAACTCTCTTGACCAAATAGCTTTTACAAAGACATGAGTACTGTGAAGTAGAAAGTTATAGTGAAAGTGTTTCATTTAAGGGTACAAAGTTATTATTAAAATTCACATCTTAATTGTTTCATAGGGCGATTTAGGAAGAACAATTAACTTTCTAAACTGTGTTTTAGGAAATTATTTCAATTAGTTCAGTTGTGTAACGTAAACATTTTATCTTTATCATTATCATGCCTCCATCACCCTATCCCCCCCCTTCGTTGACTTATTGACTGTTACTATATCATTTCCAAATTGTGAACTACAGTTACGTAATTGTTCATACGTTACTCCAGTTCACTACTAATGTCTCCCTCATTTTGTATTGATGTTAATTTTCTAAGTGCTTGGCTGCGCCGTCACGTTTTATGTATATGTAAAGAAGTTTTTGGAATACAACTACATTTGTCTGGTTGGTTTATCTACTTGTATTCTTCCTCACTTACATCGTGGGACTAGTTATCATCATCATGTCTTCCATTATACTAATGTTTGCATTAAATTTGATGAAGCTGCAGCTACTTTATAAATAAATATTTAGAAGATTGAGAATTTTGAAGTCACTGAAATGTCATCATTAATTAATGTAAGGAGTAGGAGTAAAATAAGGTAACTCAATACCTTCATTCCAATCACAGATTAGATGTACTCGATTTGAATGATGAATAACTCAATAAGAGATTTAAAGTATATGTTTTATTTCTTTAAATAAAACTATCTAAGTCATATTGCTAAACTAGACAGCTTCGGGACTTGTATTTCTTGGTCAAGACCTGGTTGACGTTCACCTTGTTACAATATTATGAAAATTGCCGTAACTGACTAGAAGAAAACAGAAATATAACAACAGAGAAAAGCACTTGCCAATTAACTGGGCAGATAATAACCAAATGGAGATATTCGACAGGAATGGAAAACAAATACTGACGATTTAATGACACGTGAATATAACCAGTAGAACACATGATCATCAGGATGAACTGATTAAATTATTTTGTGGCGAAAATTAAGACATACACTTTCACTAACTTGTTCCTTGTTGATGTTATTTAGAGTAGTAACAGAAGCTTCAAAATCAACTTATTTAGTTCATTCCACCTAACATTACTTCAAAAATGTCATCATCATCATCAGCAACGTAGAACCGGGCACAAAAGTCTGTAGGTTCGAGTTGCCATACCACATTAGCACTACGAGATTATTGAGGTAACGTATAGACAGAATACAAGAGGGAAGAGTAAAGTAAAGATGTCCAGAAAATAACAATAGAATTTAAGATCTAGATGAGGTTAAAGAGTGAATACACTTGCGCCACTGTGACCGTTTCTGAGCCATATCACCTAGTGTCTCCAGCCATTTGTTGCGATCATCACGCTGACCCCAACCAGGTAGTCTACATCTACCTACATGGCTTAGGCCAGTAATCAAGGACTTCATGGACTGATGCCATGTTTTGGTTTGGCCGCCCCTAACCTTCTTTCGTCCTACTTTAGACTTAGCCAACACAGCGCGACGGGGTAGACGGTGGTCGGGCATGCCCAATACATGTCTTAACCATCTCAATCAATGAAGGTTAATGACCTCTTTGACCGATTTACCGTGTTTTCCAAGAACCTTTTGTCTAACCTCATTATTACTAATCCGGCTATTCCATGATATACGAGCGATGTTCCGAAGATTCGTGTGGTCAAATATCTGGAGTCGACGCATATCTTGAGTTTTCATGGCCCACGTTTCGCAGCTATACATTAAAATTGCGCGGACTGCTGCGCAGTACACCCGGCCTTTTGTTGAGACACGGATATCTCGTCTGCGCCACAAGTGCCGTAGATTGGCAAATGCCAATCGGGCTTTCTGAATTCGCGCTGAGATTTCGTCAGACACTGACCCACCAGGAGTGATGAGACTTCCGAGATAAGTGAAGCGATCAACGCATTCATTTACTTCACTCCCTATAACTAATTTAGACGAAGAAGCGGGCCAGTCCTGGAGTAACATTTTGCATTTGGGAGGGGAGAAGCGCATCCCAAATATGCCTGCATTGCTACTCAAGGTGTTCAAGAGACCCTGAATGCTGTGCGCGTCTTCACCAAATATGACGATATCATCTGCATATTCTAAGTCGACAAGAGAACCTCCTGGAAGGAGATTAATTCCTGAGGAGTTAAAAGAAGTGAGTGAGATTTCTAAGAGTACATCTATGGTGAAATTGAATAAAAAAGGGGATAAGGGGCAACCCTGACGCACTCCACTTGAGGATGAAATTTCTCGTGACAATTCGCCATATGCTCTGACTCGACCAGTGGTGACCGGTTAGAGGGCCTTTATAAGGTTAATGTACTTTTGAGGTACGCCTTTTAATGACAAACATTGCCACAAGACTTCACGGTCAACAGAGTCGAACGCTGCTTTCAAGTCAAGAAATATGTACGTAAGTGTTAAATGTTTACCATCAGATATCAAGTTTATTAACTCATATTTTTGTCAAAAATGACCTACTTCAGCCTAAATATGTTGTTTATTAAATATAACTACCAATATAAGTGAAATGCAGAATATTAAAAATGAACCAAACATACAATTCATTACTTTAGATAACATAATTAATGTTCCATTATGATTAGTTGTTGTTTATTTAGTTTAACAACTAAACAAGATGTAGTTTAAATGTTCAATTAAAAGTAACTGTTCAACAATGACGGAAAGTTGCATAATACAAAGGAATATGTAGTTACATTTGAGTGAATTTTGACATTTAGTTCAATAGGATGACATATTGAAAGAATTCAACAGTCATATATAGGGATCATTTAGTTCATATTGTATGTTAGTCATTCTTAGATTATTGAGTTGAGTTGTAATTAATTAAATAAATAATTTTAATTATTTTATATCATTATATGCTAATCATACAATGCAATCGGTAATGTTGGTCACGCTTCAAATATCTTTACACTTTGGAAAGTGCGATGAGAGTATTCTGTAGTCAATCAGTTAGCCACAACGTGAAACATGGTACGTACGTACATCATTTCAAGTTGTCATGTCTCAGTTAACAGTCAGTCAATCAATTGACGCCTGTTACTTCACGTGGAGCATGGTAAACTGAACAGCATTCTCAAACCAACTGTCTCATGGGTTCAACTTTCCAGTCCTTCCCAAGTGTTGCAATTCATATTCGCCTCCATTTCCTGGTGCAATATGTTCTTTGGTCATCCTCTTTTCCTATGGTTTTGAAGACTCCATGTTAGTGCTTATCTTGAGACGCAGTTTGATGATTTCTTCAATTTGTGTCCTACCCACCTCCAGCGTTTTTTCCTAATTTCTTCCTCGGCTGGAAGTTAGATTGTTTCCATTTAACAGATAGAGGTGAAATTGTCGAAACAAATCCCAGACTATTGGAGGTAGTAATTAAGTTAGTATTAATTGGGAGGGGGGATTCGCGATCAAAGATAAGATTTAGGAAAATATTAATCCCCTAAAAGGAAAATTATGACGAATCCAGAAACTTAGAATTTGAAGGAGGACAAGGAATGGATTCACCAGAACCAGTGCGTCATTCGAAGTCTCTAACCACTGGTTATAGTCATCAAGTGGACCTTAACCAGATAATCTGCACCTGTTAACATGGCTCGGTTAAATTGTCAATAACCTCATGGATTGATGTCAAGTTTAAGGAGTAGTCAGCAGGAAACCCTGGATGTAGGTTTCTCATAATTTAGCACTCGTCAGCAAAGTATACCAGCAATCTATAAGGGAGTTGTTCTTCTTTCTGATTCTATCGCGAGTCACCAATTTTTAAAGTCTACAACTGCTACCATTGAGCTATTTGGTCAGTGATCGACTTCCTGTAGGACCACTGTATGTATGTATGTATGATCAACAAAGAACCTCGCACATGTTTGCATCCGTTCAAGTTGCTATACCTCCATGGCACCGCAAGCTTAACACCACCACCATTAGTAGAAGTTACTTCAATAAAATAAAATAATAATAGTAACAAGGAGTGTGAACATATAGAATATGGTTCAGAAAGTGTAAAAAGAAAGTTATGGAATAATTTAAAGCCCATGATTTAAGGGAGGACAATGAGTGAATACATCTGCGCCATTGTGACCGATTCTGGGCCATATCACTCAGTGTTTCTAGCCACTGGTTACGGTAATCGCGAGGACCCCATCCAAGTAGTCTGCAGCTTCCGACACGACTCCAACCAGCAGTCAGTGACTTCATGGACTGATGCCATGTTTTGGTTTGGCCACCTCTAACTCTCTACCATCATATTCCTATATCAGCCAACATTGCGCGTCGAGGAAGACGGTGATTGGGCATACGCAACACATGTCCCAACCATCTCAATCGATGAAGATTCACAACCTCATCGACTGATTTACCACATTTGCCTAACACCCGTCGTCTAACCTCGTTATTACTTACTCGGTGATCCCAGCTAACGCGAGCGATGTTTCGTAGACATCGATGATCAAAAACTAACAACCGTCGAGTGTCATCTACCCTTAATGGCCACGTCTCACACCCATACAGTAAGACAGAGCGAACTGTTGCGCAGTACACTCTCCCTTTCGTTGAGAGACGAATATCTCGTCTACGCCATAGGTGACGTAAGTTGGCAAAAGCCAAACGAGCTTTTTGAATCCGTACTGAGATTTCCTTAAGGACTAACCAATTAGGGCTAATCAGACTTTCAATGTAAGTGAAGTGGTCGACGTGCTCAACCACTTCACTCCCTATCTTTAGTTCGGGTGTTAACGAAGACCAGTCCTGAAGCAATAATTTCATTTAGAGGGGGAGAAACGCATTCCGAAAATGCTTGTATTGGAGCTTATTGATGACAAACGATTCTGCATGTTATCAGCGTCTTCGCCAAACAGGACTATATCGTCAGTATATTGTAAGTCAATAAGTGGATCTTCAGGTAGGAAATCAATTCCTGAAAATTCAGACGATGACAGTGTAATTTCCAACAGTATGTCGACAGTAAAATTAAACAAAAGTGGGAAAAGTGGACTGCCTTGACGGACACCACTTGATGTTACAAGTTCAAATGACAGTTCACCATATGCTCTGACACGACTAATAGTGTTTGAGTAAAGAGCCTTAACAAGTTTTATGTACTTTTGGGGTAGGCCTTTCAATGAAAGACATTGCCATAGAAATTCTTGGTCTGTAGAATCAAATGCTGCCTTCAAGTCGAGAAAAACCACCGTTATCGGGCGTCGAAAAAAATGTTTGTGTTCTAAAACCTGACAAATGGTGAATATCTAGAATATGCAACAGCAACTACGCCTGAACCCTGCCTGATTTTCTTGTATTTGTAGATCATGAGTTGCAGTTAATCGTCTGATAATTATAGAGGCTATTACTTAAGATACTATGTTAGTCAAACTAATTTCTTTATGGTTATCACAGGACGACTCTGACCCTTTCTTATATACTGGCATGATTAACGATCGACGCCAGTCAGACAGAATTATGTCAAGTTCCCAAACATTGGTCAAAATATTAGTCAGCCTAATGGTCAAGGTGGGACCACCATTCTTAAAGACCTCTGAGGATAATCCATCCGGTTCTACTGCATTGCCTCACCTTAGATTGGCTATAGTTTTTTCCATTTCTGCAAGAGTTAGGGACCTAAGTCGACTTTCCTTTCCGACTGTCTTGAAATAGTGGGAAGTTCTAGAGCGGCTGAAGGCCAACTAAACTGCTCCCTGAAGTGTTTAGCCCATCGTTCTAAACGTCTAGACTGAGAGCTAATAAGCGTTCCATCTTTTTCTGAGATTTTATCACTAACGCTTGATATTTTATCCCCGGTTTACTTTATTAACTTGAATAGTTGTCTAGTGTTAACTAATGCCGCTGCCTTTCCCATTTCCTTTGCGTTCGTTACCCACCACTGCTCACAGTCGTTTCGCAGGCTTTTTGTCAGTTTGTACCTGGTTACTCTTCTCTCATCATCATGTTCGGAGCCTGACTGGATAAGTCTTCAGGAGTTCATCCATTCAACAGAAGACGTCGAGATCCACTGATTTTTCATAACATGTTGATTGAAGTCCTTGATATATGTCACTGTAGATGACACAGCTGTTTGGACATCTTGCCAAGTAGTATCTAGTTGGTTCGCATTTTTATAATTGCCTAAGTGACTCCTCAGTTTTTCCTGAAGTTTAAACATGGCTGTTTCATTGCTGTAAGGAATTTCTAATGGGTTTTACTGTAATAGTGTTTCTTCGCCCAGTAAAATGCAAGTAAATGCTTACTTGAACTAAAGCATGATCAAAATGTAAACATGTACTCTAGAAAGATTGGCAATCTTCTGTCGAGCCTCTCTAACGGTGACTAATGGCGATATGGTCTATTTGAGTCCACCGTTGAGTAGAGCTAGGAGGTCGCCATGTTAGACGATGTCACTGCTTAGGCTTAAAGTTCATGTTAGCTAGAAATAAACGATTGTCTGAGCAAAGTTATAGCAGACGGTCGCCGTTATCCATTCTCTCAGCTGGAACACTGAAGCATCCACCTAAATGTCTTTTAGATTGATTCAAGCTACCTATTCGGGCGTCAAAATCACCAGCCATGAATACCAAATGTGAGTGTTTGGCTCTATGAAGAAGGTCAGAAAGTTTTCTGTAAAATTCATCCTTCACTTCATCCGGGCTGCAATTAGTGTGGGGTAGGCAGAAACAACGAAAAGACGACGGCATGTATGCCTACCTTTCCGAGTTTTTACTGAACCATTTAGTCGGATGACAAATAGGCAACTTTTGACAGGAATGCGTTCGAGAAGTGCCTGTTCTGCTTTCATACTTAACGCAATACCTACACCGGCTAGCCAACGAGAAGTTGTTGTTGAGCCGCCAGATAAATGAAGAATGTGTCGCGAAGGTTGTTCACTCTGACTAGCTGAGGTGATGTGAATGACCATGCTAGGATCCTGTATGCATGTTTCGGAGACACAACATACATCAATGGCGTGAGATTCTAATGTCTTAGCTAGGGAGTCTTGCTGCCCTATTTGATACGGACGGGTTCGTACATCGAATGCACCAATGTGAAGTTTGGAGCGTGGTCTTAGTATACTCGGGACGTTATTTCGTGGGCCAAAACCGTTGGCACTGATGACACAGGAGGAAGTTGAAGATAGGGATTTAGCCTTGAAGGTAGGGGCAGAATAAATATTAGGAATAGAAGAAGGAGTTTGATTAAAATGGCGATGATCATGTGTGTTGTTAGAGATATGAGGACGAGTATTTCTTTCCAGTTGCTCACACTGTGGAAGGGTTCTTCTTGATGTACCTGAAAAGAAAAATGTGTTAGAGTTGGTCTTAAAGACATGGAAGCGTGACTGTAGTGCCCGAGGAACAACTGCTTGAGGCCGGTCCCACACAGCCTTTTCGAGAGAGGTTTTGGTTATTATAGCTCCGTACTTGTTAAGGCCTTACTGCTGGAGACAGGAATCCGTGGAGTAAGGTGAGGTTTGTATTTTATGGTCGACCTTTCCTAACGCCGCCCTTCCTTTGCGAGATGAAAGCATCGCTGTTATGCTGGTTGTCCGAGGAAAACACCTTACTGCCGTCACATATGTGTGCATTTGAGAGTACGACTTCGTCTTCGGACCTTATATTTGCGGCTTTTGGTCTCACCGCTCTTCAACGAACTGCCTGGCATGGTAGGACCTTGAGGAGCGATTGTTTCAGCCAGTATAGCCCGATTGAGTCATCACGATAGTCAAGCCCGATCACCACATCAAGGTAACAGCACGGTTGGCTGTAGGACCACTAGCGATTTCTACATAGTACTAGTAATGTCAAGTCACGTAGTTTAGTGGCCACATTATTATATGATAGATGGAATACGGTCAGTACTGTAAATGGCTTAACGAACACCTACATGGCGAGTAATCAATGCATGATATTCTTTATCAGTTAAAGATTACTTAATATAACGTGTATTATAAACCTCTAAAGAATAAGCACTTCCTATTTAGGTGAGCCATTGAATATTTAAATATACATATATGTAAAGCTGTATATTCGTTAATCAAAGGTGTCGTTGTTAAGCTTTTCCTGTTTTATCACTCAATTTGATCAAATTGTATTATTTACTTGATGAAATATACACTAGTTAATTAATTGTTTCATAAGATTAGTCGTAATTCTCATTATTATTAACATAATACTAACCATAATAATAATAATAATAATAATAATAATAATCCTCATGAACACTTTCGCCTATTGGGAATTCAAACCAATATCCGCAATTGAACAAGAAATAAACAAAAGAAAAGGACAATAACTAAAGAAAACGTATTAAGTAAGTGGATATCAATTTGGATCGATATAGGCAGGCAAATAAATAGATTGTAGGATAGCCTTCTCACCCCACCACCACCACCATATCAACAAGCACACACATTACCACTTATGTTTTTACGTATACGTAAAAACGTAATTGGTAACAAATAAATAAATAAGTAACGGTAAACAAACAAACAAACAAACAGCACACTGAAAACTTACAAATGAGAAACAACTAGAATAGCTAATAAAAAAAATAACAGATCATAGGCTTTTCACAAAAAAAAAATTATAAACAATAACAACAACAACAACAACAACAAGAGCATTTTGTTCTCTTTTAAAAATGAAAGAAGAAAGTAATCTTGTTTCTAATTAGTTTAATGCTTATATATATATATATATATTGTCGTGTATATAGTGAATAATCAATTTGTTCAATTTATTTATTTGTTTAAATATTATCCCTTGATTAAATATGATAGATTTATTGATTAATAAATTGATTGATTAATCAATTGTAGAATGTTTAATTTATAGAATATTGATTTCAATACATTAAGATTATTATTGTCATGTCATATAATTAAATGCTTCAATTTATTATTTCTGATAACATTATCAACGCTTACTTTATATATAGATGTAAAATGGTTATTTTCTTTAACAACTATTAAATTGGCTTATTTTGACATGCTTATCTTGACTGTTATTGTAAGTAGACAACCCTGGATACAATTTTGATTTGGGAAATATCAAAATTCTAGATCAACTAAATTCAGAGAATACTGGAATATTTCTAAAAGGCTGGTATCCAAGATTGTCTTCAAACAATCGGAATATCAGTTTATTCAGAAGAAGGTCAATCGACATAAGCTGAACAAAGCATTCAACAGAAATATGAAGACTAGGAGTGGGGACATTCATGTTAGTCTGAAGAAAAATAAAATGTACATGATAAAACAATTTATCTCAGTGAACATAGAATTACGAAATTTTTAACTATATGTTATTTGTATTCTCTTGACAATGCATTCATATTGCACTAGATTTTTATTCAGTAATAGTAATACCTAAGTGACTTTTGGTAACCTGAAGGATATTAGACAACTATTTCATCTTTATTTAAGTTGAATTGTGACTGGCAAGTGAAATCCAGGACGCTCGTTTCGTCCTAATTGGGGCTCGTCGGCTGGCTGTACCTGCATATTTATTTTTGATCAATGCCTTTACAAAGAACTGAATCCAGGACACTTATATATTTAGAATGTACTTATAGGTAATTGTAATCAGATTCATAGGTACATACTTTTATATTTAAAGCTGGTCTATTATGGTGTTAATTTTTATTTTTATAAATTGTCACTTCACATGAATTTACAACAAATCAATTTAGAATTTCTCTGTTTCCATTTCCATAAACTAAATACAGCCTATGTAGTGAAGAAAATAAATACTTATTTACCACTTTATTGGCAACTTACGATTATATATGATCTATTTCTAGATCAACAGATTTTATCAGCAAATGCCTAAATACTGTGCAAAATTAAATACTATCTATCTTTTTTGTTATGGCTACCGGTGGAATCCACGACTTGCGTTCTTTATTATATGGAAATCATCCATACAGCCTACTTATGGTCTCTTTCAGTATTCATGCGAGGTTGAACTCAGTATGAACTACATAAAATACAAATTTTTATGAGCAACTCAATAGTAGTAATATGAATCGGAAGATTGGACGAGTATATTACCATTTAATTATGGTTGTGGAGTTCACTTAAGATTCTAATGAAATAAATATTTGTCTAATTATGATGCATTAACTAATCAAAGTGCATAGTGATTGTGGTGTATTCTACTGTGTTAAGCTATTGAAAGTAAGCTTACACCTTACTCATTACCATTAACTTAGTAAATTTATCATTATAATCATTCAAAACATATTTGATTAGGTTTAATTCAGACTGAATTTTAACTTATTAGCATAGTTTACTAACAGTAATCATTTTAGTATTTAACTTATCATTCATGTTGAAAAAAGTGAATAAAGTAATTTACATTTCATAAAGTATTATTCCTGTGGAAATTATATCATTTAACCAAATTTCATTAATTTTATTTACATTCAGTCTTTAGATTTAGTTTATTTATCTTTGACCCTGAACTATAGTTACACAATCTTTATTAGATTATCTTTGAGTAATAATAATACTGAAGCATTTTATGATTTTATTAACAAACTTGCTTAGCAACTTGCTTTTTATAAAATTCAACTATGGATTACACTATGAAATTGAATTCACTTCTTCATTGATTGAGTGTAGTAATCAGTCAGTCAACGTCTGTTGTCTCACGTGGAGCATAGTCCACCGACCAACATTCTCAAACCAATTCTGTCATGGGTTCAACTTTCCAGTCCTTCCCAAGTGTTGCAATTCATACTTGCCTCCAATTCCTGGTGCAATATGTTCTTTGGTCATCCTCTTTTCCTATGGTTTTGAAGATTCCATGTTAGTGCTTATCTTGTGACTCAGTTTGATGATTTTTTCAGTATGTGTCTTATCCACTTCCAACGTTTTCTCCTGACCTCCTCCTCAACTAAAGTTGATTTATTCTCTTCCACAAAATAGGTTGTTGCTGATGTTTTTTGATCAACCAGACATAACCATTTAATTTAGAAGACGGTTGAAGAGGATTACTTTTATAATTTTGACAAATTTAATTTGGTATCACGAATTCGTCTGAATTAAACACCAATAAAAAAACTGCTATCGGAATCGGACAGCTGCTTTGTCCTAATATAGAAGTTCTCAGCAGTACGCATCCACTATCCCTTTCAGGGAGCAAAACCAGCAAGCCTTTGCTTCGCAGTGAACGCTTTATTATTAAAACCAAGGATAATTATAACTCAGTCATTTGACGACAGGACTACACAATCTCATCGATTGCCAATGGTGGCTAACCGAGTCACATTCGACACGGTAGAACCCCAGGTCACGTCTTCTCACTAAAAAATTGTGAGTTACCTCGTGAATTTGATCACAAGTAATCTGATATTGATTGTAATTTTTTGTTGTGGTGATTGTTGAATGTTAATTTGATAACACAAATTGGTCTGAGTCAGACCAGTGTTTTTAGTTTTCAATAATTGTCTAATTTAGACCTGTTCATCAAATCAAATCTCTACAACACTTTGTTACAAGTTCAGTGGTGTCTTTTGGCTTTAGTAGTTAAGACAAAAGAAGAATTAAAGAACATTGAATGATAGGTTAGGCTGTAATAATCGTTTTATTGTTATACCAGAACTATGTCGTTTATATTGTTTCGTCTCTGTGTAACTGATAACATTAAAGAAAATATTTATATGTAATCATGAGTCTAAATCATATTTAGTTTTATTTTATGAAATATGTATATAGGCCTTCACAGAGTAATTACGTAACAATGTCGAACGACTTCATTGATTCCAAACATGAAAAGGTACAAGTGAGATAAAATAACCTATTGTAATCAGATTTTCTGCATGTGTTATGTCATTATCAGTTGATAGGTTTTTTCATAATATCATCTTCAATATGAAGTGCACCTATTTATAAGATGATAATGTTTGTTTAAAAAAAAATAACCAATTATTTTAAAAACATGAATTAAAGAACCTGATACCTTTAAGTCCTAAAGGATTTTACTGAAAGTTTGAGTATTTATACTACAAGTATCTAATGAGATTAAGAAGTTTTCACTAAGATATGTTATTGACTGGTGAAATGTTGACAATCAAGTTAATGATAAATCGTTTAACTGTAAGTTGATTAAAGATAGTCGAGAGAAAATTTTCTGTAACTTAGATTTCCTGCTAGTTAGCGTTCGCCTGTAATCTAGAGCAATCTGGTGCTTCTTGTAATAAAAGAAAAATTAATGTAGCACAATTTTTCAGTCTATGCATGAGCTATTTCAGTTGCGACAGACAAAAGTATATTGGTTGCTTCATGTGTGGTGATCTCCGTCGTTTTCCTTTAGTCCTTAATGCTAACCGATTATTTATATTTTTCATTAATCGAAATAAAACACTTCATACTTGTTGTCACTAATCTAAGTTTACTCGCAGTGATGTCTTACTTTCATTCGAACACCAACAAGCGTTAAGCAGACCTAATCTTGTCCATTGAATTATTATCGTGATGTTAATTTTACTGAGTTTGTGATTCAAAATTCAAAAGGCTGGAAGTTTTACAACAATGAATTTATTAACATCAATGATTAAGCACCGTATAGTCATCTGAGTTTACTCTTCATTCAACCTAGCCTTATTATTAAAATAAGCTTGTATCTTCCCGTTGATTTGTAATGGACTGAAACTGGTCAGCCTTTGTTGCCATATGTGCGTCCTGAGCGGGTTGCCTTGACATAGCGATAGTGCACAAGTAGTATTTAAGTTGGATTATGACTGGCAAGCGGAATTCAGGACGCATGTCTCGTCCCTATTTGGGACTCATCGGCCAACCAGTTTCAGTCCATTACAAATCAACTGGAAAATACAAGCTTATCCTAATAACACATATACCTGTTCGCACAAGTGTGACTGTCAGGACACAGTAGCCTAGAGGTGAACGCGGTGGCGTTTGGGACAAAGCGGACTGAGTTCAAATCCCAGTGTGAACATCAACATTGGGATGCAGGTACATCCTACCTATGAGTCCCAAATGGGACAAAATGAGCTTGGTGGATTCCGCTTGCAAGTCATAATCCAACTTAAACATTAGCCTCATTATTGTTTTAACCATTAATAAGCGCTAACAAATATACAGACATAAACATATACTACTAATATGTATACTTATATTGTAGTTTCTAGGTAAAACTTTGTTTAAATCAGAAAATAGAAAATATAAAATACAACCAAAATTGAAATGCAAAAATATAAGTTATTGAAATTAATTTGTTTCTATAACAATACTAGATAAATATGTGTATGTATTTATGTGTTGTATATGTGTTTATGACTTTGTATGATTATAAATTGAGTAAAATATGAATATACTACTGGGAAATTAATGTTACACTTTTGTCACTTCTCTCTTTTTGTTTTATGTCTGTCTATGTTAGTCAAGTTAATTAACATTCATTTTGCATAGTAGCTAAATGAGACTTTTACTTTTCTTCAATTCTAATTCGACATAAATAATAAAAAAAAAAGTAATGATGTAAAGAAAAACAAAACAACTTACAGTTTCACATAACAATTTACTTGTGTCAAAATAATTTTGCTATTAATTTAATATCACGAATTCATTTGAATTAGACAATCAGCGGTAACTACGAAGCACTGAATAGCCGTTTTATCCTAGCAAGGGAGCTTTAGAAGTGGGCATCTATGATCCTGCTAGGAAATCAATCGTAGGAGCATCAAACTTCATGTCTCTTGATATTCATTACGACCACTGAGAGGGTTATCAACTAACGGTTGGTATTTCTAACTCAGCTCATTGGTAATACGTATGCGATACTGGATCCATCACCATCGTAAGGTAACTGAATCATACCCAACATAGGTGAACTCTACTGGTCACGTCTTCTTAATAGAACTTTGTGAATTATCTCCCAAAGTTAATCACAAGTTAGCTAATATCTTTTGCGAACGAGTGTTGTGATGATTATCAAATGTTAATTAGATATCACGAATTGGTATGAATTAGACAACCAATCGTTGTTTAATCTTTACAACATCCAATTACAAGAAATTTATTGTTTGAATTGTTTATGTAACTTTTAAGCAGCATGATTTGCATCATACTGACTTCGAGAATTGTTACACTGCTCACCTTCGGATCCAACAAGAAACTGAAACTTACCAAAATAAGATAAAACGGCCGTCCAGTGTTTCTTTGGTCTCACTGGTACACAACCTAAATCAATCTGTAATGTTAACAAAAACAATAAACTAAAAATAGTTCTCCACACAATCATATCAACTTAACTATATGCACCATAGTTAGTTCGTAGAATATAACAGTTTTATTGTTCATCTGAAGAACATTGAAACGAGTGCAATAGACAAATGCATATTAGGCCTTGAAATTTTCCATTTTTGTGTGCTATAACAATATCAAATACCGATATATTTATCAAAAATAAAGGATCTGTTTAGAAGAGATCCATCCCTTCAAAGGATTATGTGTTTCCAAAAAAGTAAACTGCTTAAATCTTACACACGATTCATTTACGGGGTAATGCAATAAAGTTTAGCCTATCATTCACCAAATACATATTTCCAAACAAATCTTAATTCTCTATACTTCAGCACATTGCTGATTGTCTCTTAACCCATTGTTTAAGTTCTTTGTTAAATTATGATTTAGGTTAACCAATTTAAAACATGAATTTAATCTAAGCATTTCAATTTAGTAAAGTACATTAGATCATTTTACATTGTCTACATGTAGCTACATTGTATTTCCATGGAATATTTCTCTCTTCCTAACCACAGGTTACCCCGACCAGGTAGTCTGCAACTAATAATATAACTCGGTTGACTTATCCATAACTTCATAGGCTAGTGATATGCTTTGGCTTGGTCTTCTCTGAGTGTTTTTCCAGACTGCTCCTACCCTAGACAACAGTGCTTGTCAAAGTAGGCTATGGTTGGAGATATATAACACATGTTCTAACCACCTCTCCTGAAAACTATTCACTACTTCATCAATCAATCTAAGGACTTTACCTAGTGCCCTATTCCTAATCCATATATTTCTTACTCAGTACCAGAAAACACATGTTATATTTTGAAAACACCTATTGTTTAATACCAGTAACCTACGAATATCATTTATTCTTAATGGCCATGTTTCACACTCATAAAGAGGAACAATCTTAACGGTGTGCAGTAAACTTTCCTCCGTTTGAGAGAAGAGGAGGAGGGTTGCATGAAATCGCTCAGTAATGCATTTTATCTCTTTGAAAGTTGTTAAATAACCTTAATTTATTAAAAGTTTTATATGTAAAAGTATGAAAGTATTCAACGCCCACAGGTTCAAGTTGTCATAACACATTAGCACTACGAGATTACAGAGGTAACGTAACAACAGAATACAAGAAGGGACAGTAAAGGTGTGCAGAAAATAATAGAATTCAAGATCTAGATGAAGTTAGAGAGTGAATACACTTGCACCACTGTGACCGATTCTGAGCCATATCGCCTAGTGTCTCCAGCCATTTAGACTATCACGCTGACCCCAATCAGGTAATCTACATCTACTAACATGGCTTAGACCAACGGTCATGGACTACATGGACTGATGCTATGTTTTGGTTTAGCTGCTCCTACCCTTCTTCCATCCTACTTCAACCCTAGTCGACATCGTGCGACGAGGTAGACGGTGATCGGGCATGCGCAATACATATCTTAACCATCTCAGTCGATGAAGGTTAATGACCTCTTCGACTGATTTACCGTGTTTCCCAAGAACCTTTTGTCTAACCTCAATATTACTTATGCGGTTACTCCATGATATACGAGCGATGCTACGAATTCATTTATTTTTGATTTATATTACTTAATTATAGGATTTAAAAGTTTGTTTCATACAGTAATATGAATTTAAACAGCATTGTCTGGCATAGTTTGCAGTTTGAAATGTTATTTTCAAGGCTATTTCTTTCACTGTTAATAAAATTAACAATAATATTTACCAAGTGGAGTTGAATGTTAGGATTTTCTACTGTTTGACAGGTATCATCAATGCATTTATAAAATCACTTGGTGTCACATGTACATTTACAACTACTCTATTGATTTCGTATATAAACACTAAATGATTGATCAATAGCAGATAATATTTTGTTGTTTAGGTTTTAGTATTAATCAAATTCAACCAAACAAGTTGTAATGTAGCTACTTGTTTCATAGACTTATCACTGAGGTGAAGTTTTATCAGGTGGCAGAAGCGCGAATAAAACTTAATTTTGGTGACTGCTGCTGGAATTTAGCTACAACTTAACGTTAAACATAAAGGTCTGTGGTATATTCTCATTAAAATTAATACCAAGGATGAAACGACATGTAAAAGCTTAAAATAAAATAATCAGTTTATTTAAATATTGATATGTTGACACAGTTAAAAAGTGTAAATCCGTTTAAATAACTTCATATCCGTTGGATAGTTTAACGACTATGTGGATTAAGTAGCTTAGTGTGTAGTATATTAGCTTCTAAAATGAAAGTTACTGTCTTTGAATCTTTGTGAGAAAATAAACGTTAGGGTATTGGTATACAGCTGATGAGTATCAAACATAAGAGAACATGAGTCCTTGATTTCACTTCTACCTAAAATGCAACTTGGATGAAATATGTGATTAAATGACACTTTCAAATAATACAAAAGAATCCCATATTTCATATACTATTTATGTCTAAAATTACTTCAGTGGAATGTAACGTTCACTTCATATTTTAAAGAAAGTACACATGATAGACACTAAAAAATAATTTTGTCTCCAATTTAATCATAAGAATTTGGTAACAGAAAGAAAAAAGAACTGTCCAGCAATTCTAAGGGTTATTTGGCTAAAATCATTTGATAAACTACATCCTAGTGGAACTTTATCCTTGAGTATACCCATACTTTTATTTCTTACTGATTGCCTACCTCGACAAGCAATGCTTTCTGGTGTGGGAGTAGGCTGGAAGAAAACTAGGGGGCGGCCAAACCAAAACATGGTACCAGTCCATGAAGTCATTGACAGTTGGGCTGAGCCATGTTAATAGGTGCAGACTACCTGGTTGGGGTCCGCGTGACGCTCGTAACAAATGGTTAGAGACCTTGGGAGATATGGCTCAAAATCATTGGCAATGGAGCAGGTGCATCCACTCCTTGTCTTCATCCAAATTCTAAGTTTATGGACTTATCATACTTTTCTCTTTACTGAATCATATTTACTTAAATTTTATCTTTGAACTCTATTTCTTTCCATCATTACTAACTCTGTTACTACCTTCCCTACTCTGGGATTCAATCCAACAATTTAATCTTCATTTGCTAATTTGGGTATGGCAACTTGGATTGATGTATGCATTCACCAAGTTCTACGTTGTAACTGACTGTCTGTCTGTCTGTCTGTCTATCTATCATATTCATCTTGTTGTTGTGTGCCAAGTATTATCAAACTATTGTTATAGGTTTCGCCTTGACAACATTTACAGCCACTGATTACATTCAACTGAATGCATTCTCTAAAGTGTATATTTAATGAAATCTTCTAAAACTCTTTTATACAAATGTTATTATTCTTGATGATGCGTGTTATGAGTAATTTTTCTTGCGAAATTTTTTTCTTCATTGAATCTACAGTAGACTAGTGAATATTATTATTTTAATCTCGTAGTTCTTCTGTGAATGCCAGTCTTTACATTTTTTTTCTTTGACATAAAATATTACATAATAGAATAAACCATTCTATTCTAGTTTGTTGTTTTACTAATCCTTTATGAATTTATTTTATGTTATTTGCCCAATTAAAAGAAATAATCTGTTTAACTTTGAATAAATATTGTTAGATGGTTTCTTATATAGATATAAATTTCTATTATAATAGTATTACGTCAATTTTTCTCTGAATGTAAGCTATGCCGTATTATGAATAAGCTGAAATGTCGATTACTCTATAGATCCACATAATCTACACGATATAATCGTATATGATAATAGATTCATAATGTTTTTCGACATCTTCTTTGAAGGTGTATTAAAAATGACATTGAAAAAACAGAAATTAAAAAATTTAGAGTGCATACTGTTGAGGAGTCCTATACTAGAATGAGACAGTTATTCAGTGTTCTTTGGTTTTCAATGGTACTGTACCAACATCAATCTATGACAATTTCAATCAACTAATTCTATATTTGCTTAATAATTTTTAGTTGGTTTAGTGAGTTTACATTTTTATGTTAGTCTACAAATGAAAAGTTTATTTGCCAAGGGTAGATTGTACACTATAAAACTCAATCTGGGAATTAATTTTGACAATATTCAAATAGCAACCAACATAAAGAATAGAAACGTTACACAATGGATTGATCTAGGGTGGATAATCGTTGAAAAAACGGAAGCCTTAAAGAGATGTTTCGTCATAGTATGTCAATAATACGTATACATAAATCCTATAGGAATCGAACCCATTACTATTTAGCTTTACAGCAAGCGTCTATACTTTAGACCTTATAGCTGGCATCACTTAGTTGACATTTTCAATCCTAGGCATTTTGTTATATTGTTTAACTATCATTCAATGTTATTTGTTGGTAAGTCTTCACGCTCCAATCCCTAGTCATGACTTCGTACTAGAATTTCAGAAATAAACCCTCCACTCTAATCATTTGTGTATGAAATAGAAATTTTCACTTAAACTGTTTCACTTCAACACCTCATAAGTAAATATGGAAGAAACAATGGCTTTAAATAACCGACATGCTTTTATACAAGTTAGGTGTACTGAATCGGGGGTGTTTAAATTCCACTTTAAATAAATTCTCATTATGCTCAAATCGCTTGACAATATACAGGATAACCAAAACTAGGATCATTATGACTGTTTAGGACTTTCAATTTCACTTAAGGATACCCCTAAAAGCGTATTTGACTCGTTATCTCGACAATATTTAATAAATGAATAGTAGATTTTGTGAAATCATATAGACTCCGATTGAGAATAAATCAAATTTCTCTAAAACAGTAATAACTGAAAGTCTTTTTTCGATTTTCATTCTGATTTATCAGTTGTTTAAAATTATATGATTTGCTTGAAAATTTGAATGATTCTTTAGTATATATTGTTAATCAGTAATGAAGATTAGGAAGATCTTTGACACTGTAGTTTTATTTTAAACAAATAACTTTTTAAAACTAGAATTCACTAAATAGCTGTCTTTCTAATATAAGATCCTGAGGAAATGTTTATGTGCAATAGTTCTAGTGATTGTTCTCAGGGCTTTTAGCCATTTCAGTAATCTATTAACCGTTAGACAAGTAAATTGGTACTTAATAGTATACATTTTTAACTTTAATCAATTTACCTGTGACAAATATGTCCAGTGGCATTACATGAACGCAGTGAGATATAGAAAATTGACTAAAGTTCGTGATGTAAGGTATAAATATTAACTTATTGGGGTGAAGTTTAAGAGCTTACTAATTGGTCTGTAGGTCTTAGATGCGATGGACGATGGGGTAGTGAACACGTAATATTGAAGTGCATCATATCAAAACGGCTTTTAGGTGCTTCATAGTATTTGGTAGCTACTTAATTAAATTTCGTGCCTGATATTGTAGAGGACAAAAGACCACGACGTGTGGTGAACTAGCCACGCGTAAACTGCGCCCCAAATGAGAAGGACCGTACATAGTCATCTCCAAGTACTGTATGCTGCACACCATCAACAAACGTCGTAAGAATGTGTGCTTATGCGCCATCACCAAAGGTGAGTGAAAGACGAGGCTGACAGTACAAAGGATGTTACTGCAAGGTTATGCGAGGGCAGCGTTACTGGTAAAATGCATTGCCTTAAAGTACCGTAATGCCATTTGTCGTCATTCAGTCTATTAAACTCCGCCATCAACATAGCCACTACAACCTTCCACTTCGTCTTCTCGCAGAAACACACCACTCCATCAACGCCGCCTTTGCACACCCTATCAGTAGCACTCTTAGTACTGTCATCCTCCCCTTCTGCTCATGCACGCTGACAAGCTCATTAATTTGACTATGAATACATTTACTCCAAACGTTTCTGAATCATTCGAATAGCCACTAGTAGTTTTGTAGAAAATTCTCTATCACCTAAAAAATTTTTATTAATAATTTTAAAAGTTAATAACATAGAGTTTAATGATAACTGTAGAATGATGTCGTTTGTTTTCGCTTAGGTTGGACGACTAACTCTCAGAACTGTGGTTTAGAATACTGTTTCAATTATTTTAACTATGAGTAGCGTAAACAATTTATTTCTATCATTGTTAAGTCCCTCTTACCTTATCTTTCCGTTTAGCATATTTATTGTTAGTGTAATGTCTCTTATTATGAACTACAGTTAGTTGTACACAAGATTCCCCTTTTCATCACTACAATTTCCTATGTTTTATATTAATGTAAAATTTCTAATTGGTTCACTGTGTGGTCTGATCCTATGTATATGTAAAGGAATGCCTGAAATATAACAGAATTCTGTCTGGGTGATTCGTCAATTTAGTGTTCGCTTATTTCATTTTGGGATAAAGTGGGTATAGGGCAAACATACAGTGATCTACTAGGCACCCGTTGGAGTTGTTATTTCAACAACAGATATTTCGCCGTAACATTTTCTCATTTCAAAATTTTCTATGCCAGGCATTCATTATACTTTTACATTAGATAAACATAATTTAGATGTCATATATTCACTACTGTTTTAGCAAGTCAATTTTTGACTGACAATATTAATGAGTGTGTTTGTACATAACAATTGGTACCCGTGTTAAAATTTGATTCCTTTTGAAATGGTAGATAGGTGATTGAATATAGCGGTGAAATTAAGAAAGATGACGTATACTTAAGTTCGATTGTGACTGGTAATCGGAATCTAGGACGCTTGTTTCAGTCCATTAAAAATCAACGGAAAAATGCAAGCTTATCCTAATGACCAATATTTGTTTATGTTAAATTTTCAATATAATCTTAAAGCGCCTATGCGTAATATTAAACTGTACTCGATAGAGTCAATTTAACAACTAGACCAACAGAAGTGTATACAGAACCTAATATGTAGTTATTTAGCTAATAGCTATTTGGGGATTTATATTGAATGTCGTTATGGCCACACATTTATACATAATATATATATATATATATATATATATATATATATATATATATATATGCTTATACTACTAGCTACTTATGTTTTCCTAAAATAATTCCTACGCATAAGCAAACGTTGTATGGTATCAAAGGTTGAGGAAACAAATGTTGTATTGAAAGAATACATAAGGAATGAGAATGTAATTTGTACGCCCACTGTTTAAGTAAACAATATATTTCTTAAATTTTATAAATCCATGAAAATCTGTTCAAATCATACATTGAACATTAATAAAATTGTATGAAACATCTTATTTTTTTAGAAAAATGTTTTTATATGGTAAAACGTTTTTAAAATTCCAGTTAGATCTGAGTAGGTAAGAAATGGCTTAAGTTAGACATCGATTGTAAACAAGGAACTGATACTGGACATCAGTTTCGTTCAAGTATGGGACTCTTTAGTAACGAACATCTACAACTCCAACAGAGAACCGATTTCAGGAGCTTCAGGCCTCACGACGAACGCTTAAGTATTAAGACTACTGAGAAGGCTGGCATTCAACAGATGATATATCTAACTTAGCCCCTACACGTTAGGCTTGTGCTACCTCATAGTTGGTTAACACTCTCACACCTGACATGGTTAAAATCCATTAACCACGCCTTCTCACTAGAACTCCAAGAACTACGTAGAGAATCTAGTCACTAGTGAACTGATACTGCTTGTAATTAAGTGTTTACGGAGATTGTAAGAAGTCTTGATCAGTGAAGTTTTAACATGTTGGGTGTGAGGAAGTTAACCAATGATGGTAATATATGTGGTCAGACAAATTTATTGTGTATGGACTAGGTTAGAAATACTGCCTGTTGAATGCCAGCGTACTCAGTGGTCCTAATTGTTATGCGTTCGTCGTGAAACCAGAAACTCGTGGGATCGGTCCCCTGTTGAAGTTGTAGATGCCTATACTTGGGCGAAACATCTGTTTAGTGCCATTTTCTAGTTTTCGGTGGTTGTATAACCGAAACCCGTTCGTGATGTCAAATTAAAATCAGCAATCTCTACAACACCAAATTATGAAATCAGTTGTTGTACGTATAACAGTGGTTCAGGGTTTACAGCTTTTGAGAACAGTTTGATGTAGTTTGTTGGATAATGGTAGATTGTGCAAAACCTTAAAAATGGCTACTGTGAGTAACTTATTTATCCACATTTTATGATATAAAGTAGAAAAGTGATACTGCACTGAAAGTGTCTGCGCCAACAATAGTCTCCTACTCCAGTAGAAAAATAAAATTTACTATAAATATATATGAATACTTTTGTCACCTAATACATCCATGTGACTTAGATTTACGTTAATATTTTATTCTTAGAATCCAATATATACTTATGTGATATATCATCTTTTGCAAGGAGTAACTAAGTACCTACACAGTCAATTCATTCCATTAACTGTAGGATATTTTTGTTGACTTTGTGCTTCATACTTTTATTTTATTCACTCTGGTTGTAGATGATCGTGTATGAAACGTGAATGAAATCTACTTGTATTACCTTGTTTATTTTTCTTCTTCGCATCATAGCATCTTAGCTCTCTTGAGAATGAAGGAATATGCGATATCATGAAATTGAAAGTTTAATTAGTGATGTCTCCACTCCTCTTCCCCTACATCAACTTCATCCTCTTCATGCTATTTATTATCTGCAACTATGTACATACACAATATTTTTTGTTAATAGTGATTATATAAGTATTACGCTTTCACCTCCGTGTGGACCGATCGAAAGCTATCGTATATTTTATGTACGAAAAGCGATTTTCACATTAATATATTACTAATTTATATTGTGTTAAAATTATTCAATTGTATGATTGCACTGTACACACACTGTTGCTGCCGCCTTGTACCTTTTATAGTGATGCTTAATTAAAACGTCCCTTAATTTAGTCTTCATTTTAAATTGAGTTTCTTTTGTGGATTGTGTGGACTATTACTTAATTCCTGTTACAGTGTCAGATACGGTATAATTCTACGCTCTTAAAGTCACTCTCAGTCAAACTCATTACATCATCATTATTTAACTAATCAATATGATTCTGTTGAATAACCGAATTAACACATTTTATGTGGTAGTTCCGTAAAAAACGAATCATCCGCCTAAGGAGTTGATGTTAAAATAGATTCCTATAAACATATACTCGTATGTACTTGTATTAACTTTTAAAAATATTTATATCTATTTGTGACTGTTGTAAGTGGTTATTATTTTGTTGATGTATTTGACCAACACCTTTATCCATCGTAGTTTTTTTACTACAATGAATTCATATTGAGTAAAAACAATAAATATTATGGGATGAAGTAAATTCATTTCATTTCACTTACTCTAATTCTCTCACACAGTCACAAATTCTTGTAAATTAGTAAGATATTTAAAAAGTGTAATTTTAAATACAACATACATGTAATATTCATCCGGTTTCAATACTGAATGTCGATCATAACGGCATTTGGTTTGAATTGTTGCTGGCAGGTAAAGTTCAGTACGCTTGAGTCGTCTTGTCTGAGACTTGTCAGTTGGATAAACCTGCATCTCAATGTTGACTCTTACGTTGAGACTCAAAGTTAATTCGTTTATTGTCGAGCATCACTGCGTCTGCCACTAGGCCATTGAGTCCGAACAGCCACAATTGTGTAACAGGTATGTATGTATGTATAATTGAAATACATTTGAATCTTTCTCTTGATTTGAGATAGACTAAACTTGATCAGTCTTTAATACCTGGATGACTTCGATATAGGCTTAAAGGAAGATTATAACACCTCTAATGACTGAAAAACTGGTTATCGTTAAAAGGTAACTCTATCAAAATTGTTTGTTTAGTCGTAACTACTACCACCAATACATAATAAATGATGTCCCATTACTGAAACGTTATAAGAAATTGGGAATCATTGTAAACAATGATCTTGAAACCATATATAACTGTAAGGTTACAGGTTATAAAAACTGTCAGATCTTCATGGAAACCTGAAAAGCATTTTAGAGCTTGAATGAAGTTCTGTTCACAATAGGTTCTAAACTCTTAGACCACTTAATCAACATATAATGGTTTATATTTCTAACTGTAGTTAACTCATATAATTAGGATAAGCTTGTATCTTCCCGTTGATTTGTAATGGACTGAAACTGGTCAGTCTCTGTTACCATATGTGCATCCTGAGCAGATTGCCTCGATATAGCGTTATTACACAAGTTATATATTTAAGTTGGATTGTGACTCACATTATTGTTTGACTTCATTCAGTGTCAATGATAGGTAGATGATTTACATACGACATAACTGAAATTTATTATTTCTATCTCATTAGAGCTTTGAAGCTACTTCCTGAAGTCAGTAATCAATAAACATGCATGAATCCACGTCATCTACTGTCTATCAACTATGAAATATCTTGATTAGTCAATGAGTAAGGTTTTATAATAATACCATAATTCACACTTTATTGAACACTTTTCATCGTTTATTTACTTGCACAATGTTTCCATAGTAGCAAAATGTTTCATGCATTCTATATATTAAATTAATGTTTATATTTCACTTAAGTGTGCTTCATAAAATAACTATTATGTAAACAATGTAAGTCTTATGTGGTTAACATTTATTTTTTCCGTCGGGGGGGGGTGGGTGGAGACAGAAGGGGAGGGGGGTATATAACCATACACAAAATCATATTTCCTGTATTATCGTTAAATGGAATTCATATTTTTGTTTATTTATTGAAATATTAACTTTAAATAAATAATAAATAGATTTGTATTATTATAAAGTTGTTTTTTTTTTTACTTTAATTATTATTATTCTTTTAATAAGTTAAACAAAAATGAAAACAATTAAAATGTTCAAGTTAGTTTAATGCATTTTATTACATTTCAGTTTATATATGAAATTATTATTTGAGTTGAATTGTTGCCAACAAACAGTATTCACCTCATACAATCACTTGTGAACTAATGTGATTTCGAAGCAATTCACCAAGGATGTAATGAGATTGAACAGTTTCAGTCTATGACAAATCACCGGTAAGATACAGATTCATTCTAATTATGTAAAGAAATTATTGTTTATAATAAATGACTATTTTAAAAAGGAGTAAAAGAAGATATAAATTCAGTTAAGGAATTAGAATTATACATGTAAATTACTGAATACTGATAATAATATCAGTTTGATATCATAAATTAGTCTGAATTAGACAGGCATTGATCATCTGGAAGCACTGGATAGACTAATTCTTGATATTAGATTGACATTCAACAATCTTTATAATACCCAATTACTGTCAATATCGACCCATTAGTGACTAACTCATTGAGGTAATTCCTAGAGTTCTAATGGGAAGACATGACCAATGAAGTGTGTGATGGCAATGGATGAGGTTTTTCAAACGTATTACGAACTGACTAAATTAAAAATACCAAATGTCGGGTGTCAGCCATTTTAGTGGTCTAATAGCAAATAGTTTACCACGGAACCAGAAGGTCCTAGGTTCGGTCCCAGATGGAGTCTTGGATGCTCACTGCTGGAGAGTCTCATACTAGGACGAAACAACTTCCCAGTGCCATTTCCTGGTTTTCAGTAGTTGCATAATTCAGACCAATTTGTGATATCAAATGAACATTCAACAATCTTCACAATACTCAGTTATAAGTGGCATGATGTTTCTAAAGTTACTGTTTTTGGTAGGGGGAAGGGATTTTAGGAAAAATAACCCTGTTAACTTTATTATTTTCTAAAATTTACACAAAAATTTTCATTCCGGAAAATTTCGGCATATAACACTGGGTTTTCAATGTTTCTCTTGAGATTGTGGTTTGGAACAGGGCATAAGGATAAAAAGGTGTGTAAACGGAAGATGCGGTTGGTTTATATGTGAGATAGCGATTGAGAATCCAGCATGGAAAAAAATCACGTAAGCTTGTACCACTGGAGAACAAGATACTAATAGATAAATTGTCTCTAGAAGTGTTTGTCAACAATTTCAGCTTTTCTTCGACCGCGATAGAAGTAGAAGCTTCGAAAGAAATAGACCTACGTCGTAGAAAATGCTCATATCGAAAAAATGGTTCGATGATCAGAATAAAAAAACAAGAAATGTAAATTATTAAATATGGTGGTCGTGGTGGGAATGTTAGGTCCCTCTAAAATAACCTGATAAACTTAATAATATTTTTCACTTTATTTGTAAATGTCTTAAATTTAACATTTTCGTAATGCCTGTGAGTTGATAAAATCAAAGCAAGTGAAGTAGGGTTCAAATTTACAACTTAGTGGGTTAATGTGAAAAATCTTAATTACGTTGACATCACCACCTCAAAATACATATGTGTAGACAATGACCAATAGCTCTATATCTAAACTATGGTAAATATACTACTGTGAGATAAAAACCAATAAATTCATTATTGGCTTCGTATACAATTAATGATCTATATAAGACGATTTCTATGTTGTACCCTGCTAATAAAATATTTCATCAAAATATTCAGTTCGCTTAGATGGTAGTCTTTACAAAACTAACGAATAGGCTCAAATGTTGTTTGATTATTCAACAACATACATGCATGTGACATGTTTCACTCTTTCCTCCCCCTTACAGAATATGCATGTATTCAATTCAAATAATATAACTTTGATAGGTAAATTATTTAGACACTTAATACATTCATATTGTTGATTACAATATACTACTGATGTGTACAGATGATGGAATCGACTTTGAACAGTCGGCTAGATCAACAGATTGCAAATATTCTTAGTATATAAAAAAACTGGATAATAGTTCAATGATTTTATAGTTACAGATTGCAGTATAAATAGATGTTGGAATAATATTTTCTGTAATTTAAAATATTCCAGTAGTAATGACATTATTTAAATCATTCGTTAAACGCCCATATGATGAATTACTATGCATTATACTGCATTCAACTACGTTTATCAAAACTGGTGAATACCAAAATACAAAAAAAGTTAAAATGTATTATGTAATTATCTTCTTAATGAGTTTTTCACTTAGTTTTCAATCATGCAAATGAAAAATGTAAAATGTTTGGTTTATGTTTACTTACAAATACCTGTTAGGTGCACATAGTTATCTTACAATTATGTAGAACAAAAACACTGGATACAACTTTATTTCAAATAAGATTGTGATTGGAATGTGTCAGGGTTACATCTGCCTTAAGAAAGATTTCAGGATACATATGTATGACTTATAAATTGAATTGTAAGTGACAAAGTAAAATTCAGAAAGCTCATTTAGTCCATACTTGAAACTCATAATCCCAGTGTAACTGTATCTCAGTGTCAATCATGGAACTGAACCCGTTTCCGTCAGATGTCATTACGTTCAATAGTATATCTGTCTAATTGTTAACTACAGCTCAGAATTCCATTATATTTAATTATTTTTTTTCTTGTTTCGAAAGTATATGCGAACTTATATGTATGTTTTGAGTAGGTTTTTTTGGTTCACGTATACTAAATTACGATTTTCATACTGAAATTAACTTGTTTTTCAATTTATTATATTTTCTTTGTTGGTTGAATTCGTCACAGATTAATGTTAGCAGGATACCATTGAAAACTGGGGGGGTCACTGGACAGCTATTTCGTCCTAGTGTGGAACCGCTAAGCAGTGCGCACCCTAAATTCTCCTCTAGGAGGAATCAGGCTGGCGAAGGCCTAACTATTTGCATCACTGGGTTGGCATCCAACGATAAAATTCTCACTTACATCAATTTGTAATATAGCGCAACGATCATCAATTGCGAATGGTGATAACGATCTAACTCCCTACAAGTCTAAAATTCACTTGTCACAATTTTTTTCTAGAACTTCAGGAACATGCTGAAGTTAGTGATTAGTGAGCTGATTAGCGTAAGTAAAGTGAAGTGTATTGGTTTTCTGGAGATAGGTATCTAGTTGTGTTGATTGGATTCGCCATACAGAAGTCTCATACTAGGAAAGAGCAGCTGCTCAGTGCTTTCATGTTTTTAATGGTACCCTACCAACATCAGCCTGTGACAAATCCAATCAACAATACTTAACACCTATCTCCACAAAACCACCTTATCTAAATTATTAATTTTCGTTAATTTAAAATGTTTTAGTATACCGTGACCTGAATGATAAACTTGTAGAGTTGTCAATGTCATTCTAAATAACTTTATCAGCGAGCGCTTCAAGCAAATGTTTTCGAAACTCGTTTTAATGGTCTGGTTTACCTTCTATTACCCTGGTTGGCTTTATTGTTTTCGTTTTTCTTTGTGTTCTTGTTTACCTGTTTACCTGTAACTGGTTAACTGACGTTTTTGAAGTTGACTGATAGAATGGATCAGTTCAAGGGTGAATAATAATTACATATTGATCTGAGCGGTATGCTTTAAGAAATTGCCCAGCATTTCCAGAATTTTTATAATTTAGTCATTTTCACATTGGGATTTATGCTTTTTGGCGTCTACGTGAACTAATATCCCTGTAGACATATCGGATTGCTTGATTGCTGTTTAGTATTCCTGTTAGCGTCAGTAAGATAGTCTTTCATTTTGTTGAATGCAGATTTTTCACAGATTTTATCTTTTGGTGTGCATAGAATGAAATGAAGTAATTAAGTTGGTTTATGAGCATCAAGCATTTCTAATGACCTTAAAATCATAATAGTAATTTCAAATTGCTTGATTTGGATTGTGACTGGCTAGCGGAATCCATGACGCGCGTTTCGTCCTATTTGGGGTTCGTCAACTAAATGTACCTGCATTCCTGTGTTGATATTCACACCAGGACTCACATAGAGACTCATTAATTACAGTCCATGATAAATCAACGGAAAGATCCGAATATATTTCAACTAGTGATTTCCAGTATAATCCGTTTCCTGTTTGCTGGAATTGTTTACACATTGATAGGTCGCTTTTTCATTCACGCTTCGATAAAGTTGCTAAAGGTGTTAATTTTATAAAGGACAAATAAATTCCGTTTTCTCAACATTTCGGACATTGAAGTTTAATCAATAAGTAACAGCTAAACCAACCTGTTCTGTTTTTTCATATCAGTTTATCTTCGTGTTTTTGTTGACAGTTTTGTCTGATCGACTGCTTACTGTTTGGACGCTATCGTAGAGGTCAACATACCTGTTAAAAACAAATTGACATAAATGGTATGTTGCCTAGAACATTCATGCCTTCTTTTGTTTCCTCAAGTTGAATGGAGACAGTTTCTTTCAGTAGGATTTACGTCCATGGTATAATACTTACATTTATATAAGTAGTAGTGCGTCAGAGTAGGCTGATTTAATTATTGTGGGATAATGAAACAGTTCGCTTATACATGAAATAAGCGTCAGTGATGTTGTTTAGCATTAGCTCACCGAGTACAAGTTAAAGCATCCAACTGAGATACGAATATAGCAACAACTACAAGCGACATGAAGGTATTTATGAATAAGAACTCCTTTGAAAAGTTAGCATATAAATATACAAGTATAAATATAACTTGTAAAGTATTCAGAGCATTATTCTCGAGAAGATCATCATATCTACTTACATTTGTATAAAGTTGATCTGTTACGCCTTTTGTCACCTGTCTGTGTAGAAATAGCCACTATGTCCTAAATAATTCACAGTTATTGAAATAATGAAATATGAACTAAGTGAAGCAAATGTGTACATTGTAATGTTTAATCTACCTACCTAATCAGTGACTGTAATTCTAACTATATTTTTTATGATCTGTGAGGTTATCAGTTATCCTTTCAAAGATATTAGAAGAATGAAATTACTATGTTCTAAGGGCTTCATTAGATATACTAAAATAGTTATGTTATGACGTGATTCAACCTCTTTGACAATACAAGATAAGAGTGTAACATATAAATCAATATTAGTTGGCAAAAGAAAGTGTTAAAGCAATTTTATCTTACGTAATAAACAATGTCTTTGCTGAAATTACCTTTAAGTTTTCTGCTAACACATTTCAGGTAGCAGAATCTTACACCAGTGGCTGTTTGCATTGTGGAATTAAAACATCCACTTCTACACGAAATATCCAGCTAGGGTAGTCTGGAAAATTAAATTTAAAATATAACTTAAAGAATGAATAATAATCATTCATATTTTTGCAACCTATGCAACCATGGACAGTAATCAAATGATTCGAGGTGTATTACAGACACTTCGTATGGTGTATCTATGTACGTAATGCACAATACTTTCATTTACTCATTGAAATTTAAGTTTATCATGCAAGTTTACCTTCTTCAAATAACTGGGTGTTGTGGTAACTGTTAAATTCGAATTTGATATCACGAATTGGCCTGAATTAGACAAAACTTACACAACGACTTATGTAAACGAGTCGAACTCAGAATGATCATTAGTCGCAGTGTGTATAAAATATTTTCAATTTCAGTTTAAACATAAAGAATATTGCACCAAGTTCATCATTGGACAAGAGTTATTCACCTTATCATTCTTAGACTCTACAAGCAGCCAGAATTAATCTCCTATTGATACACTATTTGATACTAGTGTAACCGGAACGAGAATGATATCGTTAGATTTTGGTTTCTATTTTTACAAATGTTTCACTTAATTAGGTAAACTGCCTCTTTTAAAACTATATTAAAATAAAACTTTGACGTTGGCATTCCAGAGCAGTAGCTGAAATAGATACTTTTTGGCGAACCATTTACAGTAAGTTTTGTACGAAAACTGATAAAGTAGCAATCAGGTTACAACTGGGTTGTATTCCAACTGATTGTTTCTTACATAATATAGAAAATTCTACACTTGAATGCATAATTGATAAATTTCATTTTTACAGGGAATATGCTAATGATACACTTATGATTTTTCATGAACTCATTGACCATAACGATATTCTGCAGTTTAGTGATTGCTAGAAGTTTAAATTAGAATTAGAGTTGAACTTAGAATTTCATTTCTTAACCATTTTTTTGTAAGTAATACAAGATGGCCCATCATAATAACCGCATAGAAAAATTTAGTCAGGAATGGCGAAAAACATTCTACAATGCTTAACTTCGTGTTATCTTTTCTAGCAGAACTTTGTTTCATGGATGTATTCAACATAAATTTACACTTTGTGTCACTTGATTGCACATATGTAAGTTTACAGAAGTCTATGAATACTATCTTGTTTAATTGTTAAAAGGATAATGTAAGTCAGCCACCATCTGTAACGGTAAATACTGTATAATACCTCGACACATAGCTGAACTGGAATCATCCTTTCAAATCATCCATTAAGTCAAACAAATTGGTCTCGAATTTGTATAAATCTTAGGCTTCTCTAATGAAGGGTTTGACTATCTATTAATTCAAGATAAAACTATATTCATGGAAGGAATATTTCCAAACTCTCATTTTCCCATAGTTTTAAGCCTATCTCTTGTTATCAATAGTTATCATTCAACACTTTCTAATGTTTCTTTGTAAGTATTATTTATTCTTTTTGTTGCATCATTCCTTCCTGTATATTCATTAAATGTAAGACTAAGACTTAAAAGAATATCTTCTTCTTACAAAAAGTATTCTCATAGTCATTATGATTATTACATAACTTCTGCCATAATTTTGCTACTCTAAAGTCTATCACGCAACTCTTAATTGATAGTTGAAATCCTTTAGTTTTTCTACATTGTATTTTAATAATTTTGTTTCAAAAAACTGACTTAATAGTATTATTTTATGATAGACTACTAGGTGTATTAAATTTACTGCGTAAATGATAGTACAACTGAAGTTAATGACGTCGTCTCAAAAAGAAGTTTTCTCAAATGATACTCCATTTATTTCTTTTGAACACATTGACTAAGGTCGTTGGTTCGAATTCTATTAACCTCTTATTATGTTGTGAACAACATCTCACCAATGTATGCGGAGACAATAACCTTGATCGTAACTATTACAGGAAAAACTCAGATATTACGGCAGTTGTTCCTCACGTCTACCTCATGACTCCTAGTCCCTAAGCGGATAAAAGAACACAAGATAATTTAGCAAGCAACCAACCAGTTAGATTATATTTCACTCATTCGTTTATGTGCACACAAACCAGACCACGTAGTGGACCAGTAAGAAGAATAACATTTATATAAAAGATCGATAGTAGTCTCTGTGTGCTGAGGAAACAGTTACTTTGTTAATTAGCCATTGTTGCTGAGTGAAAAACAAAATAATAACAGTTGACCGGTCTAGTGGGAGGTTATGGCTAAGGGAACATGACGATAATGGAAACAGTATAATCGATTTACATTTACTGACAATAAATGAAATAGTCTTCTGAAAGACAGTTTCAAAAGTTAGTTATTATTCTTGAACTGCTAAATATAGCACTTCTGTTAACTGTAATAAACGAATTCGGACTCTGTTAATAAGCTTTGATGATTATTGGTATATTACTTTAAATGACTTGATATCCACTACATCGCTGCCATCTGCCAAATGATATAAAACCGAGCTAAGTATACACTTTGTTTGACCGATACCAAATCACCTTGAAAAATGTTCATTTATCCGTTGTCTTTGTTACCTAGTTTTAAACCTGATGTAGCTTTCTCAACATGAAGGAAGTAAATGAAAGTAACCTATCATTCGTCTGAGAGAATGCTGCTAGTCGTCTAGTAGATGTTAAATAAAGTTTTCCTTCGTATAAAGTTCTTTAAAGCTCCCTTGCTATTCAGCGAAGATGTGACTGATGAGGTGCTTTAGTACAGAATAATGAGGAAGGGGATTGAAAAGGACTTCCTTGATAGAAAAACTCTGATTTTCATTTACTAATCGACTAGCACCATACACTTCAAAGATCAATAGTTTACTTGGATTTACCTCCTTCATGTAAACATATCAATGCAGCTACTCCTTTGGAGAAAGCTACATATGGCATAAAATCAAGCAAATTATTTAACGATGAATAAAGATCTTCCACTGTAATTCGGTGAGGGACAACTAATGAATTTTCGGCTTTTCTAGCAGCGATACAGTATCCTTTGATGGGTGTTGGAACTGTAACATAGCAATAATATTAATAATCTGTTTATCATGAATGTTGAATATTGTTTTGAATAGGTACAAATCCGAATTTCTTGTAGTAATTTATTCCTTCTAAATGTTCAACGGGTTGTTGTTATTCTTATTAACTATGAGGTTATTACCACGGAAGTTGAGACGAAAAGAGTTGCATTTCCCTTGACAGTGAACAAAAAGTATCATATTTATAGTTGGTTGAATTCGTCACAGATTAAAGTTAGCAAGGTACCATTGAAAACTAGGGAGCACTAGACAGCTGTTTCATGCTAGTATGGAAGAGCATCCAAAGATAGAATCCCCATTTCTATCGATTCATAATATGGCATCACTACCGTCCATTGCCATAAGTGATAAATGTCTTACTCCTTACAAGTCTGACCTCCACTAGTCACGATTTCGGAAACTTCAGAAACATCCTAAAGTTAGCTACTAGTCAGCTGATTCATGTAAGTGATGTGGAGTAGAGTAGTTGTGTGGAGATTGATATTAAGTTTAAATTGGCTGAATTTGTCATAGATCAATATTAGCAGGCACTTGCCAGCCTTAAACCAGTGAGGCAAAATCTAGGGTGCGCACCGCTAAGGAGTCTCATACTAGGACAAAATAGCTATCCAATGTTTTCCATTTTTCAATGGTATTCTTCCCAACATCAATCTGTAATGAATTCAATCAACTTAAACTTAATACCAATCTTCATAAACCACTTCACTAGTCATTAAATCTTCAAAATATCTCAACATAATCATTAGACAACTATTTTTACACGCATCGGATTTTCTTGAAATCCCTACACTATAAAGTGTTTACAATTAAATGAATACAGATGCATATCATGCTTTTCTTCTATAGCATGTATTTTTGTTAATTATGTAATGTGTAAAATCATATTTTATGTCGTCAATTTCTTAAATTGTAAGTTTGTTTTTATAAACTCATTATGCTATGGTTACTTCTGCATACTGAATGACAGTAATGATTATTAAAATATATTCAGATTTATATCCTCTTGTTAGCCTACTTCAGTATTAATTCTGATATAATTGAAAATTGAGATGGTTTTGTAGAGAATGGTATTTAATCTTGTTGTTGGTATTCGTTACAGGTGGTTATCAGTTGAGTGACAATCAAAACTAGAGGGCACTGTATAGTTGTTTCATCCTAATATGCAACTTCTCAGAAGAAGGCACCCTTGATCCTGAAAGGGAATCGAACCCCATTGCCTTTAAAATGCACTATATAAAATATGTCCTTTCAATATGCTCATTTTTAGCTAAGAATGGATACTATCATATTCATGTGTTATTCTGTTTGAATTGTTCTTTCATTATTTATTCTTGTTTCTTATCTTCCATCTGTGAACACATAAAGAAAACAACAGTGAAAACGACTGAACATCAAACGAAAATGCGACAACATAATCGTTATTTTATCTTTAAGCAGAAATTTTAAAATTTTTTCAATATTCACTTACAAATGATTAATTGGATGTATTGTTAGTACTATTTTATAACCAGTATTAATTCGTGATAGAAATTGTCAATTAAAGCATTTTTTTTATTTATTAAGTAACTCTATGCATGAAAGATAAAAATTCATTTTGTATGTAACTAAATAATATGTAGAATGTAAAGTGTAAAGAATAATATTAAAGATTTGTTATACTCATTCATTATGAAGTGTATTTGACGTAGTACATTAACATATATAACTTGTGAAAATAATTTCAGAATGTACAACAGTTTGTATTTAGGTATTGTGGAAAGTGATTGAAGTTCAATATAGTATCACAAATTAGTTTGAATTAAACAATCACTAAAAGGCTGTACAGTTATTTTATCTGACAATGGGATCTTTTAAACGTGCCAAAGTAATCTGTTGTATAGATTATAAAAAACTTCTAGTAGTAAATGCTTATAGTCGGAAAAGAATCTTTTAATAATAATAATAATAATAATAATAGCTTTAGTCAATAGCATGTTTAGTGTAATATGAATTTTCAGCATACAGTGTCTTAACAAGTTACTTTCTTATCGTGTACACATACAATTGAATTTACTCCAGTTCGTGTTCACGAAAGTAGCAAAATTACCACCACCACCACCACCACACTTTTACTTGATAACAGAACGATCTCGACGAAAAATAATTCATGTAGTCAAGATTCTTGAACTGCGATTAAACCACAATTACGGTGTATGTTAAGACTAAGAATTTTAGGAGTAGACGTCTGATAAGTATTGATCCTTTTTAACGCATGTCACCAGCCAGTATAATGTCTTCGTTTAGATCTAACTGAATCATTCATGATAGGTCGTAAGGATTATATAAAGGCATGTCAGTACACAATCCGATTTCGGAACATGATTGAGCAGTTAAAACAAAACGACAAAGTAACTTTTTGAGATATTTGGTAAAGGAGTGGTAGCCTTAGATTTCAATCAGGCCGCGTTTACACATCAGAAGCAAAATGGCAAAAACATGAAATATCCTTTTATGGAAATGAATATATCGTTAGGAGAAGAATATCTTCTTTTGTGAAATATGTATCATTGGAATATTTCTGAGCAATTGCTTTATGCTTTTGGTAGTTAAGAGTACTGTATCGATCTATCTGTTGTTAATATAGAATTAAAGAGTAAGGGGGAAGGAATATTAAATTGACGCATCATCATCTTAGACGATTGCAAATATTCTGTACAGAGCAAAATGTCAAATATATATGAATTTTGTGAATTATGTGTATTTGAATATTTGTATGTGTTACAAATGCTTGAAGATATCAAGTTAACGACCAATAATCTTCCTTATTGGCCTTACTATATTATCACATTTATAGTAACCAAAACTGAGGGAATCATTTTACAGGTACATTAATGTATACTGAAGATATAGAAAAGAACAGACAGTGCATACTATTCGTTTCTTAGCATGTCTGGAATTCATGAGCATTGTTAATTTGAAATTAATCAAACGTTTGTTATCTATGCATTCGTTCTAACTATTCACATCCTTGAATATTAATAATGTGAACGTAGTGTATTTATTGTTGCTAAAAGTTATAAAAATGCTTGTTTGCAGCAGATTAGTTAAACATATATCACTTAATCTTTTCACTATAATACATAAGCATATAATAGTTATTGTGAGGAAACATGGACCTTTTGTCGTCCACACTTTGGTAAAGCCACGGCTGACTACAGTTAATGTTAAGTTTACAGATAATTAGCATATAGTTTTTCGTAGTCTACGTATTTAGCTGACTGTTTAGAATACAGATCGTTAATGCTTGTTAATACGGGAGTACGACAGTACAAATCACCGTATATTGAATTTACTAATGCACATACATAAACAATCGGGTAAAGGTATATTCCAGAAGTCACTAACGATTAATTTGACGAAAATTATGTTTGAACAGAGCGTAAATCCAACAAATACTGAATCGAGAAAAGCGCCAGTAATAAGTTGCCTTCAAATTGAGTTCAATCGTACATTGATTATACATACAACAGGGAAAAGTACAATATACAAAATATCATATCTAGAGTAACATTGGCTGCCACAACACATTGAGTACCTTTATAATTAAGAGTTTTCAATCTCATTTCTCTTTTGTTGTCAACACATTAGATAGCTTTAATAGATTTAGATCATTCATCTGAGGTTTATTTGTAAAATAAAATGCATCAAAATAAATGCAAACTCATAAAATCGTGCAACCAAGTAACATAACTATATTTTACCCATAGTATAGTACAAGGGTTTTGAGTGATTCTTGAACTATCTTTGTGGAATAACCACCTTAACCGTATATCATTGACCTGAAAAATCCTAAGCTGATTATACGTATATACGTATATTTGAAAACCCAAGACCAAAAAATTGTTAAAAAGGAACTCATTTTTAACATATAAAGGTAAGAAACACAAATGCTAACCTCATCAAGTGTTAAGTTTTTGCTAAACAATCTATACAAATCAACACTTTTACTCACTCAAGACCTTTGAGTTAAACTAATGTTAATAATAAACCAATCCGAAATCTAGTTAAACCTTATCTTTAACCTTAACGTTAGCACAACTAGAACACTCAACTCCAAACAATTTGAATTTCTTTAGGTGGTTTGAAAAATACGGGTGTTATTTAGCTACATAGATAAGATAAAATGTTGTGATCTTTTAAATCAAAGGTATTAAAACCTATGTAAAGCTTAAATAATTACACAAATTAAAGAAAATCTATGAACATCTATTTCATTAATTTTCTTTATTACTGATTAACTTCTGATTGGCTAAAAACAAAAATAGACTTTCTAAAGTTGATTGGTTAAAATCATTATTCAAAGCGGACAGTTTAAAACATCGCACAAATTTATCTAACCAAAATATTTAGTGTAAAACTAAATAATAAAGAAAAATAAATGCAAAATCTTGAATTCAATATGAACGTATAGGGTATCGGTTAGTTAAAAAAAAAGAAAAGAAAAAAAGAGAAAAAAAACGTTTAACGTTAGTTACATCATCAGTTTCATAAAGTTGATATTTTCTAGTGTATTTGAATGTTTCATCTCTATATCATCTATATGAAAGTTATTTAACTAACTACTTGAATATTGTTTGCATGAATAAAAATTCTATAAAACACGAAATATCTTTATTAAAGTTTTGCATTAGATTGAGTTACATCTACAATGTATTCATTATCATTGAATATTGCGTGTGTATTCATTAAAAGAAAAAAAGCGAAAAAATAAATAAATAAAAGAATTAGATTTCTTTAAAATACAATTTCCTGTTATTGAATAATTTACATTAATTTTAACTTAAGTAATGATTTAATGTCATTTTGTACAGTACTATATGTAGATAGTTAGTACAGTAGATTGTTGGGAAAATTATTTGATTTCGGTGGTTAATAATATAGATGACACAATTAAAAGAGTAAATGTATTGTTGACTGACTTTATCAAGGCAACTAGTGAACTGTATGGTGAGCTGGCCACTACTAATCGTGATAATTATCTTATCATTCAATCAATTCATGATTATCTGTTACCCGTTATGCAGTATAGGCCGATGAGTAGCATTCTCCATTCAGTTCTATCCTAGGCTTTTCTTTCTACTTTTTTTGAAGTGTTGTTCATTCTTCTTTATGTCTGTCATTAATTCATGCCCAGTGTGTTCTTTGGTTTTCCTCTTTTCCTTTAAGCTCGAGGATTCGATGATAGTGCACGTCTTGCGACACAGTTTGATGACTACCTAAATGTGTATTATATCCACCTTCAGAAATGTTTCACAATTTCTTCCTCAGCTGGATGGTGGTTGGTTTGTTCTCTGGCACAAAATGTTGTTGCTGATAGTATCCAGCCAACGAATCCGACGTATCTTTCACAAAGAGCTGTTTATAAATACCTGTTTTTTCTAAATGATACTTTTTGTAGAACTCTGTGCAAGTTACAACCCTATACAATAGAACCGTCTTCACATTTGTATTGAAAATTTTGACTGTAATGTTGGCTGACAGTTGGTCTGAGTTTTTCTAATTGTGGAAATACTTCTCTTGCCTCGCTAATCCGTGTCTTCACAATTGCACCAGACCCTTCTTGTCTATCGCTGACGCTGCTGTGAATTTATGTAAAAGTTTCTACATCTTGCAGAATCTTGCTGTCAAGTGTAAATGGGTTAGTGCTTGTTGTTTTTGTGTCGAGGGATCTTGCTTTTCTCTTTTTGTATGTTGAGGCCTACTGTTGGATTTAGAAGCTGCCGCTACACTGACCATCGTCACATGTATTTGTTGCTGTGTGTGCTAGATCGTCTGAGAAACCTACGTCGTTTAGCTACCTGCAAGTTGTTAACTTCATTCCATTTTTTCCCTGAGATGTTGCAGTTTTATGACCCATTCAATTAGTAGAAGAAAGAGAGTGAAACATCTCACATTGAATAGCGATAGAAACATGAACATTTCGTAAACTGACCAAGTGGTCCAATAACACTGCATGCCAAAGGGGATCTCATGGTAGTCGGATCACTAGTGTTCACTGATGAAGTAATTCATTTTAGCATTGTTTACCTTACACTAGTAGTTTAATTGAAGGAAGTACCTAATGTTAGCTATCTTATTATATCTATGTTTATAGATTATGGTGGTACAAAACTGATTATTATTCCACTATTGGTAATGATTAAGTACATCAAAACGGAAGCAATGAATGAATTTATTTTCCATATTATTCAAATTAAAAGAAACACGTTAGTAAACTTTATGGATTTATAAGCATAGCAAAAATGTTTTGTTCTATATACGTGCATATTCAGGAAATTTCATAACATGTCGCTGTCTTTTCTGAAGAGTCTAATGAAAAGTGGACAGGCAGTAAAGTCAAGATCCCGTAATTCCAATACTGATTTAATTACTGAATACTAAACAGCAATATGTTTATATGATTAAGTTGATTAGATTCTATTGAATGGATTAGCACTTTAGAAAACTCAACGTTGTTTTTACTATGTATTTATTATAAGCAGCTATTTGAAGCTGAATAACGGTATTGAAACTAAGTTTCACACTAACCAACACATATTAATAAGACATGTCTAAACACTTCACGAGAATGGTATTTCATGTAAGACTTGAGCTTGGATAACCCTATGGTTAGTAGATAAAGCGAAATGGTACTGTAATCTAGATGTTTGATGGACATGACTTCATGTTAAAATTTCCAATATATTCATATATGAAGTAAATGTCACAAACATACAAAATCTCTTCTCAAGCTTACGGAAAATGAGAATTTTATTATTACTAGGCTGGATAAATGATCAGGAGCAGTCCTTGTAGATAAAATTACCTACAATGGGAATATGAATACAGTACTTAGTGACCATACTAAGTTTCGGGAATAATCACCTAATAACGATTTAACAGAAATGACTGAGTGTTAACTGGTCCAGCCGCTAAACAACCTGAAACAAGCAGGCTTCATCTCGATGGATTTATATGAAAATCTTGTTGGGGATGTCAGATCCCCATAATTCTCTTTATAAACCTGTTATTTTTGTGATTTATTTGTGTAAATTTAAATTACTCGTTTTTGCACCAAAAAGTTCCTTTTTTACCTTCAGTTTGTGTTTTCCACTTAGTGAGACACTAAATCTTATTGGTTCGTTGTTTATTTTAGTACGCTATTTGTGACATCCCAAGGACGCTCTCGTTTTTGTATATATACGCATGAGATGTGTGATTGTCATTCCGTTTGCCAGGCTACCTGTAGAATTAAACGCTTCTGCTGACTTTGGACTTCTTCCTCTAGTTAGCTGGGCTGGGGCGCTGTGAATAGCTTAGCTTGCTTGTTGTTGTGTCGCTGGTCATATGTTCGCTAGCAGGTATCGAGGTGTTTTCCTTAATTCGCGAAACCCTAGCATATCTCATGCCTATTGATACAATGACACTTAAGCTGTGAAAATGTACGATTAGTGGAAACAATTAGTTTTAAATGAAATGAATGAGAAAAGTTGGAATCCCGATTTCATCATTGAAATAACCCATGCTAAAATTCAATGTGAATTGGTTGCAATCGAGTTACTACCATGCTCGATGCTGTCTTAATTCTTAGGAGCAAAATTAGGGAGTAGTTTTTCAAAATATATCTTAACTTACCTAAAATTCCATTGTAGCTACTTGGATGACAATTTTATAATCCTGAAACACAAATATGGTGAACGAATTAATTATATCTACGAAGTAGTCAGTTTTACAATGGAAATGAAAAGCAGCAACAGTATTCCAATCTTTGATGTTTTATTGGCAAAGCAATTATATGGAATAATAAAAATAGGCATCTATTGAAAATCAACCACATTTTGACCCTTGTTTGACTACAATCTAGAAAAAAATCTATACAATTACTTGGTTCACAGAAGTAAAACTGTTTGGTCTTAGAAAATGTAATCTATAAGAAGCATAAAACCATCTATGACCTTTCTAATTAAGAACGGATACAGTTCGTAGTTCCCAGTACAACAAATGTCTATTGAATAATTTCTACTATGAAAGTACCAGCTGTGGAAAAACGCTTTTGTTTTTTAGCTTACAGTTCAGAATTGACATAATAAACTTTTGGCTAGATGGTTTGACAATCCAGTTAGATAAGTATTTAATTGCTTAGTTTATATTCTTAATACTTCAATGGGAATATTTAACGAATATAATAATATGAATAATTTTCATTTAATTTTAAATAATTACAATCTAGTTTTGTGATTGGTAGTAACAGAATTCATACCGAAAAAAGACTTCAAAAATAAGAGATCTGAAAATATTCATATCTATAACTAACATAGTTAGATTGATCAAAAAGCGATTTCTAAAGTTCTAGGAAGCAACTGTCGGTGACGTAATTCACAGTGTTTAAATTCTCTACTCATCTGAAAATGCAAACACTGTGTTAAATGTCCAATGCCTGTTACTCCAAGTGGAGCATAGACCGCCCACCAGCATTCTCCAGCCAACTCTGTCCTGGGCTTTCCGTTCTAGCTCTTCCCAAGTGCTGTTCATTCTCTTCATGTCTGTTTCCAATTCCCGACGCAATGTGTTCTTGGGCCTTCCTCTGTTTCTGTGGCCTTTAGGATTCCAAGTCAGTGCTTGTCTTGTGACACAATTTGATGGTTTCCTCAGTGTGTGTCCAATCCATCTCCAGCGTCTTTTCCTAATTTCTTCCTCAACTGGAAGTTGATTAGTTCTCTGCCACAACAGGTTGTTGTTGATGGTATCTGGCCAACAGATCCGAAGAATCCTACGCAGGCAGTTGTTTATAAATACTTGTAACTTCTGTAGGGTACTTTTTGTAGTTCTCCAAGTTTCAGCTCCATACAACAGGACTGTCTTCACATTTGTGTTGAAAATTTTGACTTTTATATTGACTGACAGTTGGTTTGAGTTCCAGATGTTTTTCAGCTGTAAAAATGCTGCCCGTGCCTTACCAATCCGCGCCTTCACATCCGAATCAGACCCTCCGTGTTTGTCGATGATGCTGCCCAAATATGTAAAGGTTTCAACGTCTTCCAGAATTTCTCCGTCAAGTGTAATTGGGTTAGTGTTTGTTGTTTTGTATCGGAGGATCTTGCTTTTCCCTTTGTGTATGTTGAGGCCTACTGCTGCTGACGCTGCTGCTATATTGTTGGTCTTCTTCTGCATTTGATGATGTGTGTGAGAAAGAAGAGCTAGGTCATCTGCAAAGTCCAAGTCATCTAGTTTCGTCGATGTTGTCCATTGTATTCCGAGAGTGCCTTCAGATGTTGCAGTCTTCATGATCCAGTCGATGACCAGTAGGAAGAGGAAGGGCGAGAGTAAGCAGCCTTGTCTAACACCGGTCTTCACTTCGAATGAATCTGTGAGCTGACCTCCATGCACGATTTTACAATGTAGTCCGTCGTAAGAATTTCGTATGATGTTGACTATCTTCTCGGGTACGCCGTAATGTCGTAGAAGGCTCCATAATATTCTCCTATCCACGCTGTCGAATGCCTTTTCATAGTCGATGAAGTTGATGTAAAGTGGTGAATTCCATTCAATTGATTGTTCAACAATGAACCGTAGAGTGGCGATTTGATCGGTACATGATCGATCTTTACGGAATCCAGCCTGTTGATCTCGGAGTTGGCCGTCGACTGGGCCCTTTAATCTGTTCAATAACACTCTGTTGAAGACCTTTCCTGGTACTGAAAGTAGAGTAATGCCTCTGTAGTTCTCACAATTGCTGAGATCGCCTTTCTTTGGTATCTTGATGAGGTACCCTTCTTTCCAGTCTGCTGGAACTTGTTCTTCCTCCCAAATCTTCCTGAAGAGAATGTGGAGTATCTTTGAAGTTGCTTCTATATCTGTCTTCAGTGCCTCTGCTGGTATGTTGTCTGGTCCTGCTGACTTGCCACTCTTGAGCTGTCTGATGGCCATTTTGATTTCTTCGACTGTTGGTGGGTCTGTGCTTATAGGGAGATCCGTGGCTGCTGCTTCGATGACTGGTGGGTTCAGTGGGGCTGGTCTATTCAAGAGTTCTTGGAAGTGCTCTACCCACCTGTTCCGTTGTTCATGCACTTCAGTGATTGGTTTGCCAGCCTTGTTCTTGATTGGCCGTTCTGGCTTGTTGAATTTCCCAGCTAACTTCTTCGTTGTATCGTATAAGAGCCTCATATTTCCTTCTCTTGCAGCTTTTTCCGCTGTCATTGCTAGGTCCTCAACAAACTTCCGTTTATCCAACCTGATGCTCCTCTTCACTTGCTTGTTGACTTCGGTGTATTCGGCCTGTGCCTTGGCTTTCTCTGCTCTTGTCCGACTGTTATTGATCGCTGTCCTTCTGTTCCTCCTTTCCTGGATCTTGTCCAGAGTTCTAACAGAAATCCACTCTTCTTGGTGTTGTTTCTTGAGACCCAAAACCTCCTGACATGTTGAGGTTATTGTTCCCTTAATCTCTTTCCAGTTGTCTTCCATATTAGTTCCACCTTTTTCTAGTAGATTATGAAATGCCTGAAACTTGTTGCTGAGAATTAATTTGAATTCGTTGCGTTTGTTAGTATCACGGAGAAGGGCTGTATTAAACTTGTGTAATACTGCTGCTCCAGTTGTCCAGTGCTTCCTCAGCTTCAGTTTCATTTTAGTTACCACCAAATGGTGATCTGAAGCTATGTCGGCTCCTCTCCTTGCTCTTACGTCTTCCATGGTCCTTCTAAACCTCTTATTGATGCAGATGTGGTCGATTTGGTTCTCCGTGATGTGGTCCGGTGAAATCCATGTAATTTTGTGTATACGTTTGTGAGAGAAAATGGTGCCACCTATAATCATTTTGTTGAAGGCACATAAGTTCACGAACCTCTCACCGTTATCATTCCTTTCTCCCACTCCATGTTGTCCCATGATGTCTTCATACCCGGTGTTATCCACTCCGACCTTGGCGTTGAAGTCGCCCATTAGAATAGTCAGGTCCTTGGCTGAACATTTCTCGATGATTGACTGCAGCCTCGCGTAGAAGTTGCAGTCTTCATGATCCAGTCGATGACCAGTAGGAAGAGGAAGGGCGAGAGTAAGCAGCCTTGTCTAACACCGGTCTTCACTTCGAATGAATCTGTGAGCTGACCTCCATGCACGATTTTACAATGTAGTCCGTCGTAAGAATTTCGTATGATGTTGACTATCTTCTCGGGTACGCCGTAATGTCGTAGAAGGCTCCATAATATTCTCCTATCCACGCTGTCGAATGCCTTTTCATAGTCGATGAAGTTGATGTAAAGTGGTGAATTCCATTCAATTGATTGTTCAACAATGAACCGTAGAGTGGCGATTTGATCGGTACATGATCGATCTTTACGGAATCCAGCCTGTTGATCTCGGAGTTGGCCGTCGACTGGGCCCTTTAATCTGTTCAATAACACTCTGTTGAAGACCTTTCCTGGTACTGAAAGTAGAGTAATGCCTCTGTAGTTCTCACAATTGCTGAGATCGCCTTTCTTTGGTATCTTGATGAGGTACCCTTCTTTCCAGTCTGCTGGAACTTGTTCTTCCTCCCAAATCTTCCTGAAGAGAATGTGGAGTATCTTTGAAGTTGCTTCTATATCTGTCTTCAGTGCCTCTGCTGGTATGTTGTCTGGTCCTGCTGACTTGCCACTCTTGAGCTGTCTGATGGCCATTTTGATTTCTTCGACTGTTGGTGGGTGCGTAGCACTGGATGACATTCATTGCAATCCCTTCCTTCTTCGTCTTGAAGGATGCTGTGATGATCCTAGGTCCATGAGGTTCCCATCTTATAAGAGACTTCCATGCATCTTGGGATAACACCAATGCTACTCCTTGTGTGTGTGGGGCGTTTTCTTCTTCGTGGCTGTCGTTGGTGGGTGCGTAGCACTGGATGACATTCATTGCAATCCCTTCCTTCTTCGTCTTGAAGGATGCTGTGATGATCCTAGGTCCATGAGGTTCCCATCTTATAAGAGACTTCCATGCATCTTGGGATAACACCAATGCTACTCCTTGTGTGTGTGGGGCGTTTTCTTCTTCGTGGCTGTCGTTGGTGGGTGCGTAGCACTGGATGACATTCATTGCAATCCCTTCCTTCTTCGTCTTGAAGGATGCTGTGATGATCCTAGGTCCATGAGGTTCCCATCTTATAAGAGACTTCCATGCATCTTGGGATAACACCAATGCTACTCCTTGTGTGTGTGGGGCGTTTTCTTCTTCGTGGCTGTCGTTGGTGGGTGCGTAGCACTGGATGACATTCATTGCAATCCCTTCCTTCTTCGTCTTGAAGGATGCTGTGATGATCCTAGGTCCATGAGGTTCCCATCTTATAAGAGACTTCCATGCATCTTGGGATAACACCAATGCTACTCCTTGTGTGTGTGGGGCGTTTTCTTCTTCGTGGCTGTCGTTGGTGGGTGCGTAGCACTGGATGACATTCATTGCAATCCCTTCCTTCTTCGTCTTGAAGGATGCTGTGATGATCCTAGGTCCATGAGGTTCCCATCTTATAAGAGACTCGTGGCTGTCGTTGGTGGGTGCGTAGCACTGGATGACATTCATTGCAATCCCTTCCTTCTTCGTCTTGAAGGATGCTGTGATGATCCTAGGTCCATGAGGTTCCCATCTTATAAGAGACTTCCATGCATCTTGGGATAACACCAATGCTACTCCTTGTGTGTGTGGGGCGTTTTCTTCTTCGTGGCCGGAGTATAAAAGCACATTTCCCGAGGATAACCGTTGCTGTCCAGCTTGCACCCAATGCGTTTCGCTTATTCCAAGTATCTTCAGGTTGTATCTTTTCATTTCTTCAGCTATTTGCATGGTCCTCCCTGTTTCCCACAGCGTGCGGACATTCCACGTACCTATACTAATGGTTGCTCTGGTTGTCAGAAGAGACATCGGCCTCGTGGCTTCCGAAGAAACTCGGCTTTCACCATGAGGCGTCATAACATACCTTCCAACTCCCAGGGCAGAGTGAAAATGGTTATAAAGGTTTTTACTGGTTAGCGTTTTTTTAGCACATTTGCTGTTTTACGGGATGGGGTTGCTAGCCCCATGCCCAACCCTCCTCCTTTATCCGGGCTTGGGACCGGCAGCAACCCTAGGGGCTACAGGCGGAGTTACTGTGTTAAATACAACAGTATATTTCCATATTGTACTTGACCTAGTAATCCTTGAAGTATTTTGCTACTGAGAGTGGTACAAAAATTTGTTATTCTTCCAGTGATACACTTTCCTCTCATCTAATCACTATGATATTGATAAAGTTAATCAAACTGAAGTGATTTTGTTAAAATAGGTGACAAGTTTATTTGGCTACTTTTGTTACAGAATGAAGTCGATTAGGTACCAGTGAAAACCAGAGGTCAATGAACAACTGTTTCTTTCTGGTATGTTACTTCTCAGCTGCAAGCACCATTGATTCGCCAGAGAATCCAACCCAGAACAATCAGGTTAGTGAACGTTTAACCATGTGCACTACAGGGTCGGCTGATGTCCAATAGTAGAATTCCTGCATCCATCAATGTGTGATATAGAGTCACAAATTTTATAATGTGAACGTCAACCCAGTAAGGCGGAGAGCTGGATGTTCACCAACATGAAAGCCTTAGGTTTGATTCAAACACAGAATCGAAGGTGGATACTGCTTAATAGTTTCCTTCGTGTACGAAAGAGCTGATCGGTGCTCCGTGACTTTTAGTGGTACCCAACTAACATCAATCTGTGACGAACACAAATAACCATGATTAAGTTAATCTGTTAAACGACTGATAGTTTGTAAGTTGCTTCAGTTTAGAGCACCACGTTACCCGTCAAAACACTTTATGTTGACAGAGTGGCTGGAGTTATCAAGCAACGTTAGTTCTTTCACACACAAATTGGTCTCTTCTTGCGGCCCAGAACCTCCTGACACGTTGACGTTAGTGCTTCTTTGATTCCTTTGCAGTTATCCTCCATAGTGGTTTCTTCTGCTTTCAGGAGATCTTGTAAGGCTTGGAACCTGTTGTTGAGAGATATTTTGAATTCCTTGAGTTTGTCAGTGTCTCGGAGAAAGCCTGTATTGAACCGTTGTACTGCTGACACTCCAGTTGTCCACTGCTTCTTTAGCTTCAGTTTTATTTTAGAAACCACCAGATGGTGGTCTAAAGCTATGTCAGCTCCTCTCCTGGTTCTTACATCTTCCATTGATCTTCTAAATTTTTTATTGATACATATATGATCGATTTGATTCTCAGTAGTATGATCCGGTGAGACCCATGTAGCCTTGTGTATGCGTTTGTGGGCGAATATTGTACCACCTATAACCAATTTGTTGAAGGCACATAGGTTTGCAAGTCTTTCACCATTGTCGTTCCTGTCTCCCAGTCCTTGTCGTCCCATGATTTCTTCATATCCAGTGTTGTCCATTCCGACTTTGGCGTTGAGGTCTCCCATCAGTATTGTCAGATCCTTTCCTCGACACTTTGCTATAATTGATTGCAGTCTATCGTAAAACTGATCTTTGTCTTTGTCGTTGCCGTCGTTGGTTGGTGCATAGCATTGGATAATATTCATTGTAATCCCTTTCTTCATTGTTTTGAAAGATGCTTTGATGATCCTGGGTCCATGTGGTTCCCATCCCACCAGTGCATTACGTGCCTCCTTGGACAGCATCAGAGCAACTCCTTGAGTGTGGGGAGCATTTTCCTCTTCGTGGCCGGAGTATAGTAGCGTCTCTGCCGAAGCCAATGTTTTCTGTCCAGCTTGAGTCCAATGGGTTTCGCTGATTCCGAGTATTGTCAAGTTGTATTTCTTCAATTCTGCAGCTATTTGATTTGTCTTCCCTCTCTCCCACATTGTTCAAACATTCCATGTACCTATAAAAATAATTTCTTTGGTTGTTAGAAGGAGCATCGGCCTCATGACTTCCAGAGAATTTCGGCTTCCATCATGAATTGTCATAATCAATCCTTCCACTCCCAGGGCAGAGTTTAAATGGTTTAGTTTGTTTAATCTGGTTTGCGTTTTTTTAGCAAGCTTGGGTTTTACGGGATAGGGATGCTAGCCCCATGCTTAACCCTCCTCTTTTACCCGGGCTTGGGACCGGCAGTAACCCTAGGAGAGCTACAGGCGGAGTTATATATTAATATACAAAGTATATTTATCACATCATGTTGCATAGTTTCGACTGAAACGTTTTTGAAAATGTCATCGTTGGCTCAAACTTCTCTTCTCTAGATCATGTGCTTTATTTGACTGAATTGTATAGGATGCAAATTTTTCATGAATAAAAATCAAATCCATTCGATGCAAGAAACAGTAATGAATAAACTTTAAAATTATTTACCTGTATTTATATATGTGCTGTTGAGGGATGATGAGTTTAAATGGTAGAAGGATTAAATTACACTGTTGATCTTAGTCTTCGACAGGAAAGCTCCATGTAACAGTATAGTTTATAGCTAAAACTACAATGAGATCAAAATCCGTCTTTACTATACTTATGAATTGTATTCTTCAAGCACTTTTACTGACATAATAAACTTGTTCATCGCATTCACTATCTTACGGAAATACAATTGCACAATGTTCTAACGCAAAAAAATTGGTTGGTTGCAGTAGAGTCTGTTTGCTTTACACCCGTCGCCAACTGTTATGACGCAATGAAAATTGATCGGTTGAGCGAAACGCCTGATGGAGTTTGCCTAGTTGATAAATGCACTTCGGCCCTATGCCCAGTCGGTCTCAAGCCAGAGATAAAACAAGACGATAGACCAACCAGATAGAATGAGAATCAGAATCATACTTTATTTCACACATCCCTTTATGTATACATTAAACCTGAACACACAGTCAACCAATTAGGAAACTAACATTTATACAAAATAAAAGTAATAGTGAGTGTTAGCCGGAGTACATATGCACAATTGACTAACCATAGTTCATTAAAATGAGAAATGATATAATAACAGTTAAAGTGTCAAATGGGTGGATAGGGCAAGAGGAATTGAGTAATAATAAGAATAAAATGTTCACCTTGAATACAACCAAAAATAATTAAATAGTCTACAAAACAATAGTTCTCGAAGATAATCAATCTTCTTTAGATGCCCGGTATATCATACAACTTTTAAAAATGAAATGATTGACAATTCAGTAAAGTATGCAGAACAATTAAAATCATTTATTACTCTCTACGATACATTAGCTTTTTCACAATCTTTAACTCGTATCAATCATACAATTGTAAATGAATCTACATTGTTATTGTTATTCTCACTGTCAGTAATAACTTCTTTACATGGCTATCAATTGATCAGATATAGAATGTACAATAAACAAAATGATTGTTAAGACTAGAATCAAAAAATATTTTCATAAATATTTTGATGAATCCTGAGAAAAAAAAAAATAATTTAAAACTATCAGTCACAAGTATCTTCTATCATTGTACCTGTTTGTTTAATTACTTTTTCAATGTAAATTGTATCTTCTTCATGTAAGTATAAAGACACTGAAAATTGTGATAACTATTATCTACTAAGAGAATAGATATGTGATGATTCTCATTCTGTCACTTTATATGTCACTTAATGTCTATCTGACTAAATATGTAAATATGAATTATATTCATTGGTTTATTCCTATTACAGCTTTGCACTCTCTTATATAAACCATATACCTTTTCATATGTTGCTATATAGTTATGTTTGCTTGCGATACACTACTCATATCTTTATTGGTGTTATTTCACCAACTATAATTTTCATATGTGTATACTCCCTATAATCTCTTATTGCTTATGTAAGCCTGTATATCTCTATGTGTATTTGTTGGTTTATGCATCGATAGTTTAAATGTTAGTTAGTTTACTTGATATGTGTGTTATGTGATTACCAAATCAAATTTCTGTTCCTTTTTGTTTTTCTATCGAATAAAATGTAATTTTGATGGAGAATCAAAAAACGAGGAAAAAAAAACGAGAATAACTGACAAAAAAATTTTCGTGAAAATATAAAATAAAAGTGAAAACAAAAAGAAGAAACTCAAAAATTGCAAACGATAATAACAGTGACGACAATAGTAACTAAAAGAAAATAAATTTCTTATAAACGTTAAGATGGATATACTTACAGTTTAAAGGAAGACACTGAAATGAATAGGGAATACACTTCAGTTAACTTCAATGTATTTGAATTTCACTTATCATCTTGAAGTTAAAAGTTTTCCGTTTAAACATTATATTATCAGTATGCAGTTTAGTATCCGTACAAATTCATTCATTAATTTCTATCATTAATGTATCATATTTCAATCAAGTTATTACATAATTTCTGACAATATCTATTCCAATAAATATATTGATTGTATATAGTAATTGAATATATGTATTTAATAATAATTATAAGACCACCGGATATTTTAATTATCATTAAAACATTTTCATACCGGCATAATCAATTGTACAAATTATCACAGACCAAATTTTCAAGCTTAGATATTTACGTAGTGGTTCAGCGGCTAGGCTTGCTGGTTGGGAACAAATTAGTACGAGTGAAGAGGAGGAAGAAACTAAAGAAACAAAACAATCAAATAGTAATCATGATGATATTAAACAAAAACAATCAATTTCAATTATTAACTTGGCTAAATCAAATGTTAACACAATACCAACAACTACATCAAGTATTGCATTATGTAAGCATAAATCAATTTGTACAGATAAAGTTAATAACTCATCAGAGATTGTGATAAAATCATTAATTAATCAAAAAGATTTATTACATCAACAAAATGTGAATAAAATAAAATTTGTAAATAAATCAGAATTAAATAAAAAGAAATCGAATGTAAAAAAAACACCAACTACAACTATACATAGTCAACATGTAAAATTTTCATATCCACATTTAAAACATTATTCATCATCAATAAAATCATCATCAACATCATCAATATCACCGTCAACATCAACATCAAAATCACTGAGTGCCAAAACAAAATCATCATTTACATCATTAACAAAACTCAATGAATCAATACCATTAAAAAGTATTTTTGATTTACATTCATCTTCATTAGTGAAATCATCATCAAATATATTTAATACAATATCAAGTAGCATTAATTGTAATACTAATTCAATTAAAAATAACACTGATTACATTTTATCTGGTAATACATTTATATATGAAGTGAAACAATCCTCTTCTTCAATTGATTATTCTAATCATATACTACGTGTACCAATATTAGGTAGTCGTCAGTCAGGTAAAACAACTTTAGTTAAACAATTTATTAATTGTATTGATCCTGGAAATCCATTACCTACTTATAAACAACCAAATTATTATGATCCAATGATTTCATTTAATGATCGTATATATCATGTACGTTTAATTGATTGTCCACCAATTGATAAAAAATTTCCAACAAATTCTATTGATGAATGGGAAAATTATCGTGGTTGGGGTTTAAGAAATGCATCAGCATTTATTCTTATATTTGATGTTAATTCAGAATGTTCATTTCAATATATACGTCAATTACGTGATCAAATTGTTAATGAATTTAATGATATTCCATTAATATTAGTTGCTAATAAAATTGATTTATTACAACAGATTACAACAAATGGATTGAATTCAAGTAATTTTATGCCATCATTTTATTCTACATCAACATCAACATCTTCATCAGTATTAACTACATTAACACCAGGACAATCACAAATGATACAATTCAATAATTCTACTTATCGTTTTAATATACGTCGTGATATTAATATGATAATAAAAAAACAATGGAAACGTACTGTACTTGTTGAATGTTCTGCTAAATATAATTGGCATGTAATGAATGTTTTTAAAGAATTAATGCGTATTTTAGAGAATAGAGAACAAGGTCATAAACCAACTGCAGCTAGAGCAGTACAAAATGCATTACGTAATAATCAATGTTCAATGATGTAATTTTATTTTGACTTGATTAACTACATGAAATAATCCTTTACAATTATTACATTGATGATGATGATGATGATGATGTTGCTATAGACAATAGATAAATGTATCTTAAGATAGAGGCCAGTTTAAAAAAAAAATATTTTCATTTTATTGTTGTTTTATTTTTCACAAATTGTTTTCTGTTTTATTTATTTATTTTTTTTCGTTTTTATTAATTTATTCATTTTTAATTGTATCTATTCTGATTATTCTATTTATATTAAAATTGATAAGAGATATAAAATGTTAACTACATACAGATGAGTATAGTAATTAATGAATATGCATAGATGATTTAATTCGTATATTGATTTATTGATTAAAGAAACTAAAATGGTATCGGATATTGATGATCATGAATACGCACATCAATTTAGAGTATTATCATATTATTATGATAAATATTGATATTGATGATTACATTGATTATTAATATATTAGTATTATTATTTATTACTACTATAATAGATATTGCTGTGCAGTACTAGAATTCATATTAACAAAATATATGCATTATTAACCGTATATTTTAATGTATTTATTTATTATTGAGTTAATATTAAAGAGAGAAGTTATTACTGTTTCGCCCTAGAAAAGGACTTCTCAGATGTGTACACTTTTGAATCAGTTGGAAAATCTAACCCAAAGCCCTCAGGCTTTATGGGGTTGGTTTAATTGTCAATAACATTGAACCGGTTGACATCCAATGATAGGATTTTCTCTTCCATTAATAATTCGATTATCATCCTTTGTTATTGGTGATAACTGTTTCATTTCTGATGATGCCTTAGAGGAATCTATAGTGGACCCTGTTAAGACGTCTCAAACTAAGATTAAACAGTTGTCTAGTGATCTCTAGTTTTTAGTGGCACCCAACCAACATCAGTCAATGACGAATACAGATGGCTAAACGTAATTAAAATCTCCACAAAACCACTTTAATTCAATTACAATAATCAGCTCACTAGTGACTAATTTCAGGATGTTCCTCAAGTAAGAAGTCATTGCCAGCATAGTTCAGATATGCCAGAATTCAGACAGTTATAACCAATAACAATGGATGATTGTCACTCTACATCAGAAAATAATGCAATTTGGAATTCTACCGTCTGACACCGGCTCAGTAGTGTTGATACTTGAACATTAGCTGCTAGACATGAAGGTTCTGAGTTTGATTCCCATGAAAGGTGATTAATGTTTACCTAAAACCTTTCCCACAGTATCTTAAAACACATGTCCAATATCCCTTAATTTGGAAGAACATCCTTATCTTAGGATAAATTTGGTAACTATTTGAAGTGTAAGATGGGATATTAAATTAGAAGGATATCACAATTATATAATTTACTTTAAATTATTGCATTATTTAACTAGATATTACATTTTGAATACAACTTTATTGAAGTTATCGGGGCTTGTATTATCAAGTGATCAATGTTTTCAAGTATGCAACAGTAGTAATTGTTAAGTTACTAAAGCAACTCGCCTATGTTTTTATTTCCTATAATGAGTAGTCAACTTTCTTTAAACTTTTCAAGTGATGTTACTTCTTTCATTGTCTGTCAAAACTGTAACCACAATATTCGTTCTTAACTTTTATGTCCATTGGATTAAAAAGGCTTTTTGAAAATAAAAAACAAATTAATTCAACTGAGAACGGTTATTTTTATGGATATTGGTAATTTTATTTGATGAATATATCACAGATTGATGTTGGCAGGATACCAATTGAGTTGTAATGAGTTCACTAGTGACTAACTTCAGGATGTTCCTGAAGCTCTAGTGAGAAGTTGTGACTGATGGAGTTCAGACTTCTTGGGAGTGAGACAGTTATCACCAATGACAATGAATGAATGTCTCGCGATATGCATATATGTATGTATGTATATATATATATATCACAGATTGTGGGAACTTGAGTTTATACAGTTGAGTCCCGACCTAGTGGTGCAGAGGGTTAGGCCCTTACCATCAACCTGAAGCCGTTGGTGAGGAATCTGGTGTACGCACTGCCGAGGAGTTCCACACTAGAACAAAACAACTGTCTAATGTTCCCTGGTTTTCACTGGTACCCTGCCAACATCAATCTGTGATATATTCAGTCAACTAAATAAACTAATTATTTAGGCTGTTTTGTTTGCTTTAGGTGACTGTTGAAATATAATGAGTTCATTACGGAAATGTTTACTTATATGCCTACAAATTCTTATATTTAATTTTTTGTTTTTGTTCATCACAAACTGATTACGGCTGGGTACCATTAAAGACTAGAGAATATTGGAAAGCTGCTATGTCATAGTGAATCGTCTTCAGTGATCATCCTTGATATTCCCAGAGAGTCGAACTGTGGACCTTTATGCCTCTCGACAAACGCTTGAGCACTATCATTCCTGGGCTTGTGTCTAATGAGAGGATTACCGTTTTCATCAATTGTTATTTGTGACAACTGTTTCCCACCTAGCATGTTAAAACTGTACTAGTCATTATTTCTGATTAGAATCCTAAGAATGTCTTAAAATTAGTCATAAGTCAGCCGATTATTATAGTTGATTTAGGGTGGTTTTATGTATTCTTAGTGGTGACACGAAAACTGCGTGTAGTCCAGTAAATGTCGAATGATGTCTACCATATGTTCATCAGACACAGAAGATTATTTCTGATTTGAAGTTATTGTAAGAACTTGTAATGTCAAACTTTCATATGAATCTCATCTTTATTAATGGGGGGGTGACTAATGCAAAGCAGTTAACGATTGAAGTATATACCAACAATTAAGTATATAAATATGAATCAAATATATAGAAAGTATGAGGTTTCAACGTACACGTATACATATATATAAATACACTCAATATACTTTATCTTTTGATGGTTTAACACGAAAGGAGTAATGGCCGTAATCATGTATAGATTGACCATTGCTTCAACACAAAGCAAATGAATCCCCACCTAGATTTACTGATGAAGTAGTTTACACATAATCACCAGGTGACAAATATGAATACTTTTAGGATTTTGGTTACATTTGAATTTCGAAAATTAATGGTTTAATTGTAGAGACTTCATTGTCATTCTGGATAACTTCACCGGCACAAAATTCTCATAGAAGGGAGCTGTAAAGTTTTCTTTACGAGTGACTAGCAGTTTATACTACGATCTCGAATTTAATTAGTTGCTACTGATACCTGTTCTACTATTTTTGATTCAAAACAAATGTGTATAACGTGACAGGACGTATGTCAGCAGAAATCAGTCAAATTCGAGGCTGAAAGTATAAGTTACTGGTTACTTGTGGAAAAATCTTACAGCTCCCTTCTTTCAAACTTTCGTGCCTGTGAAGCTAGGCAGAATGACAATGAAGGGCTCTACAATTAATCAATCAATTTTCAAAATCTCACTTTAACTGAAATCCCAAAAGTATTTATATTTATCACCCGGTGAGTATGTGTAGACTGCTTCATCAATCGATCAAGCTCCAAAATCACATTAAAAACAAAACAATTCTTCTGGGCTACGAATCTCTACTTTTAGACTTATTCACATTACATTTTAAGATGCAATTCTTAGGTTACTGTTATTCATTCATTTTAATGAGTAGAAGAGGAGCATAAAATTACACTGAACACATTTTGCTTTTTGGATTGTAATCTTTGAATGTTTCATAAAAGAATGGTGATGTATATCATTTTAAGCATCATTGTGGAAGATATCGGGATTGAGTACCAATAATTGTACACATATAATCCAACCTATGATTTTTAGTTCTTGTAGCCAATATATGAAAAACACAGTTTCTTGATATCAGTTTTAGTTCAATCGTGACGTAATATGGTACTATTAATATCTAAATAATAGTGGTTTTTTCACATAATTATATAACGTCTGATAATGTTTAACAACATTCATAGTATCAAACATTGTTGACTAGTTGTATAACGATGCAATAAAGTATATAAATCTATTAGTGAATCTAGTTGACTCAGGATGGAATTGTACACAGCATCATTTTCCTCAATATTTCAGGTTAGGGTTTGCTAACCACTACCAATTAGAAAGGAAACCTATGTAATTAAAAGTTTCCTCCAGGCAACAGTTTAATATTTCAATCTGTTGTTAGACATCTAGAGAATTATATTCCAATTTGTGATTTAAAGTGACTTCAGATTTTAGGATTCACTCAAAATTTAGTAGTGACCTTCATGAATCTTATCATAACAGATATTAACGACTAACTTCTTAACTCTTATTGAAACCTCGTCAAATGGAATCTAGGAAATAACCTTTTATAAATAGATTTTATTATAATACACATTCAGAACTATTAGAATATATCAAGCATCCATTTGAAGTAATGACATTTAGTTGAATTGAGGTGGTTTTAAGGTGATAGATATCAAGTATAGTTGGTTGTATATTTTACAAATTGATGTTGGTCAAGTACCACTGAAAACCAAAAAAACACTGGACAGCTATTTCCTTGAACGAATTAAAAATATGCGTATATTAGAAGTCCATCTACAAGAACAAAATATGTGTCCAGTACTTCCTGGTCTTCAGTAGTATCACCCCAACATCACTCTTTGTCGAATACAACCAACTTAACTTAATATGTCATCTGTTTATTGATTTATTACATAAAACTCAATGAATATGAAGCATGAATTCGGAGCTTGATGTAACTTTCACATACTTTTATTTATAACAAGTCTACATCTTAAAATAAAAATTAACTATCCAGTTAATTCATAGGTAATTCATTTGCTTTATTGATTTGGCAGCAAAATTTACATAAATAAAAATTCGTTAAAATATTGACGAGTTTCAATTTGTAGTTTTGTTTTCAGTAGTTTGAAGACATTTTGTCAATTTGGCTAACAAAACACTTTAACAGTTTATTTTCTAGTATTTTTACTTTATTATTTTTTTGTAGGTTGATTATCTAAAATGTTACTAGGATGAAAACACTTTCAAACAAGAAAATATTACAAAGTACAGATTGAATTTGTGACATTTTATTGTGATTATGAATAGATGCATATATTATGCGTGTACTAACAGAAACTACAATTGTAGTGGGATTAAATAAATCTTTCTTTATACATAGTGAAATCACATAGTTAAGAGGGGGAGTTGTGGAGATTGTTGAGTTTCTAATTTAATATCATGTGACAAGTGGTGTTCAACTATGTCGGATGTAAGTCAGTTACCCACCGATGGCAATGGATGAGATTGTACAAATGTATCACTAATTGATTGAATTGAGAGTATCAACTGTTGAACGTCAACCGTCTAAGCGGTCTTAATGATAAGGCGTCCACCGTGGAACCAGGTCAGTACTACGTTTATTCCCTGATAGGGTTGTGGATATGCACTGTTGAAGAGTCTCCTACTAAAATTAAAAAACTGTCTGGTACCTCCTGGTGACCGATGGTTGTCTAGTTCAGACCAATTCATGATATGAAATTTGAAATTACATATTTTGACCTAGATACTATTTACCAATATTATATAGTAAATAATAAAAGAATATTCAGTACTTTTAACGGCTTCATAGAATATGTACAGAATTGTATCCACGGGATCAAAGTTTTCTCCAGTAATTCCGTCTTCCATATTTACAATAATATAACCTTTAAATATTATACTACAATAGATAGTAAATTAGAATATGTGTATATAAGGTTGAATTAGACGGTATAATAATTTAGGAATAGTCACTTCTATCTAGAATATATCTTAGATACTTACAAAATGTTTCATTGTCGTAAATATTAAATTATGTATTCACTATTAATACAAAAGTCAATAATTATAACTAGGAAGTTATAGTTACATTTCTGTACTCTTACAAACCTCACTTACTTCTTTTAACTCCTCAGTAATTAATCTCCTTCCAGGAAGTTCTATCGTCGACTTAGAGTGAGCAGACGATATAGTCCTATATGGTAAAGACGTGGACAATATTCAGTCTCTAGAACACCTTTGGTAACAATGCAGACATATTTGGGATACGCTTCTCCCCTTCCAAATGCAAAATGTTACTTCACGACTGGCTTGCTTCTCATTGAATGCGTTGACCGCTTCACTTATCACTAAAGTCTCATCACCCCTGCTAGGTCGGTGGCTGACGAAATCCCAGCACGGATTCAGAAAGCCCGATCGGCATTCGCCAATTTACGCCACTTGTGATGCAGGCGAGATATCCGTCTCTCAACGCAAGGTCGGGTGTACTGAACAGCAGTCCACGCCATTTTAACATATGGCTGCAAAACGTGGGCCATTAAAACCCAAGATATGCATTGACTTCAGGTATTTGACCATCTTCGTAGCACCGCTGGTTTATCGTGGAACAGTCAAATAAATAATGTGGAGATTAGACACAAGGTTCTTTGGAAACACGGTAAATCAGTCAAAGAAGCCATTAACCTTTACCGATTAGGATGGTTGGGACATATTTTGCGCATGACCGAACACCGCCTACCCCGTCGCGCTATGTTGGCTAAGGGTAGGGAGTAGGGGCGGCTAAACCAAAATATGGCATCAGTCCATGAAGTTATTGACTGTTGGTCTAAGCCATGTTGGTAGATGCAGAATACCTGGTTAGGGTCGACTTGATAGTCGTAATAAATGGCTGGACACTTGGCGACATGGCTCAGAATCGGTCACAGTGGCGCAAGTGTATTCACTCTTTAACTTAATCTAGAACTTGAATTCTATTATTATTTTATTCACACCTTTACTTCACTGTTCCCTCTTGTATTCTGCTATTACTTAACCTCTGTAATTTCGTAGGACTAATGTGATATAGTAACTTGAATCTATGGGCGTATGTGCCCGGTTTTACGTTGCTGCTGCTGATGATGATGATGAGTTACATCGGTGAAAAAATAAAATAGAAGGAATGTTGTATTGTAGAGTTTGTGATAATGATATCATGCAAATTACTGAAAATGATCGATCAATCAGTATCTAATATATCGAATATAGTTCACGTTATTTATGTTGATACGGGCTTTGGATATATAACATCATTCTTAATTATTTGAATGTAATAAGTTGAGATTTTCATGAATTTTTTATTAGACAAAATTTTAATCATAAATCAATTACTGGGTAATATGTTAGTAATCCGAAAAAACTAATAGGGAACATTTATTATATGCTTGAAGTATAACTAAATAATTCTGGAATAGGATAATTTTCTTAAAGTGTAAAGCAAACAAAATGGCTAAAATTTCGGAGATGTTCTTAACCTCCATTATGTAGATGTGGTATGATCTTGACATAAAGTTAGAAAAGTTTTTACTCTTTTACTGTAATGTCTGCATTTTACTATGTTATTCACTTTTGTTAATATAAGGGAGTTTGAATTTTGATTTAAGTGAAGTCCTACTGTATTTTAATGATTTGACAACATGTCGGATATTCATAACGTGTCTCTCAAATAGGAGTGACATGTATTAGGATGAACTTGTATATTCCCGTTGATTTGTTATAAATTGAAGCTGGTCAGTCATTGATGCTATATGTGAATCCTTAGCGGATTGCATCGATATAGCGAATTTTTCACAAGTATAATATAAGTTAGTTTGTGACTGGCAAGTGGAATTCAGGAAGCTCATTTTGTTCTATTTGGGACTCATCGGATGGATATACCTTCATCCCAATGTTGATGTTCACAGTACGATTCGAACTCTCCGTTTCGTGTCGGACGCCGCCGCGTTCACCACTAGACTACTAAGTCCTGGATGCCACTTTCCAGTCACAATCTAACTTATATAATAGGAGTGACATGTGTTTTTTGACACAAATACATAAAGCTTTCTGTGTATGACTACCGTCTGCATAAGTAGTAAGTATTGAAAACACATTCTTTCTTTATCTTCAATGATTTGAGATATGATCTCAAATCAATAAAATTAGCCTAGTTGTTCAAAATTTGTAATAAAGTCTTAATGGATGATTTCCGCAACCATCCTGCGTATATTTTATTTTTGTGTCTGAATATATGCCTTCCATAAGGGAAGTATAAAAATTCATTTTTGTCATGATATTCCCACTGGTTTATCAAGCTCCACATCAACACTGTCTCCAGAATATTTTATAATTGAAATATTTTTAGGTATCATTTTGAGATGATAAGAGGTCATATTGTGTAATTCAATATGTCACTCAGTTTACGGTTTTCTATACGTTTTCCTTATATAAACTCATCAGGCATACTGTATTGGTCGGATTGGTATCAATGGAGTTATCTGTATTATTTTAATAATATATCATTTAAGACGCGATTGATATGAAACCTACTACTTATGATGAATAACATCTAATTTAATTACAGTACGGTGAAATATTGGTAACCATCCTAATACTATATTCACTGGTTTATCAACATAAAACTTCTGGACGAAGTCGGTCAGAACAGTTAATAAACATGCACAACTTCATGCTGTTAATAATCAGGACTGGATTTCAACAAGTGCACACTTGGTGGATTCCTTTAATACATCGCTTTGCCATATATTTTAGTATGATTGGTATATGGTTAACAATAAGATACATTAAACCACCTCATCCTATTTGGTATATCTGTATTGGAATGTTTCTGCTTATACTGAAAGACAAACTCATTAAGTGATGAATCTCAAACGAGATGAAACATCCGCCTTAGATTCCGTTGTATATACCAAGTGTACTATTACTTAAGGTATGAATGTAATAAGATAGTCTATTCACGGTATACGTATATATACAAGGACTAATAAATTTAAGTTTTAAATGTCCACAAAAATGTGTTTCAAACCCATCTTTAATACATTCAAACCTGATAACCGTAACAGTGATTATTAAAACGCAGTAATTCAATTAATAACATAGTTGTACTAAAAGCGATAGGTATTGATTCGAGTAATAGTGCAAATTTCAACAATGATGTGTAAGTACATCTACCTGGAAAGTCCTAGAGTATGAAACAGGCGTGCTAGATTTCAACGCTATCCAAATAACACACATACTAAAAATTTAAATGCAATTGTTTACTTGAATATCATTTGCATTAAATAATGATTAACATTAACATAAACTGAAGTCAGAAATATTAACAAGTGAATATCAACCAGTTCACTGTTCTACCGGCTAAACCCTTACAACATGACCTTAATATCCTGGGCTCTATCCTTTACTAAAATCGTGAATGTGCATTAATGATGAGTGCTAATACTAAAATGAAACATTTCTTCCGATATCTTCTAGCTTTCATTAGTTTACTAACTCTGGTCGTTTCGTGGCATCAATTTCCACACAAATCGTTTGACTTCAATTTGTTTTCACAAAGAGTTTTGAAAATACTATTGATATTTATCTATATTAATTGATTCTAGTAAAATATTATTAAATAAGTTGAAAAGTGAGCGCTTGAATAATTGATCTTGTCAGAGACATGACTTTCTTCAACTAAAGTTTTCATCTTATTCATATTAAAATAACTGTTACAGTATCTTTTGATTAATCAATAAGTCATTTTTAGCTATCAATTACTATCATTAAGATTGTTCCGTATAAATTTTTTTTGAATCATATTTTATCATTATTGATGAACATTTTACCAATATCATATTCATGCATATTTATCAACGATACATTCATGATTTATGTATTTTCTATTGCATAACTTGAAGATTATTAAAATGTAGTGTTTGTTGTCGATCATATATTCATTAGTAGTTATAATTATGATAGAATTTAAAATGAAAACATAAATACGATAGTGTGAACATTACTGTTTGGTACTTCTTGACATCAGACGGATACAAGTATTTATAAACAACTGCCTACGCAAGATACTGAATGTCCGTTGGCTGGAAACCATCAGCAACAGCTTACTATGGGAGAGGACAAATCAACTTCCAGCCAAAGAGGAAATTAGGAAAAGACGTTGGAAATGGATAGGACATACATTACGCAAACCATCAGACTGCATCACAAGACAAGCATTAACATGGAATTCTCTTGGGGAACGGAAAAGAGGAAAGCCAAAGAACACACTGTGTCGAGAATTGGAAGCAGACATTAAAAGGATGAACAGCAACTGGAAACAATTGGAAAGGATTGGTGAGGACAGAGTTAAATGGAGAATCCTGGTGAGCGTCCTATGCTCCTCAGTGAGGAGTAACTGGCATAAGTAAAGTAAAGTAAGTACTTCTTGACATGAAACTAAATTCTATTCATACATTTTCGCTAACTGTTATTTTTCTCTGATTGTAATCAAAATGTTTAAAATATTTGTTCGTATTAAGAATAAATAACATAGTGTTCAACTTTTATAATAAATTGTTTGATTTGGATTGTGGATTGCAATTGAAATCCAGGATGTTTGTTTCGTCTTATTTGGGACTTATTGGCTGGATGTATCTTCATCCCAGTGTTGATGTTCGCGCCGGGACTCTAATTCAGTTTGTTTCGTGCCAAATGCCACCGCGTTCACCACTAGTCTACTGGGTCCAGACAGCCAGATCCACAATAATTATGTATACATTCTCGTTGTACAACTGTGACTATCTGAATTCAGTATCTTGGTGGTGAACGCTATGGCGTTTGGCACAAAACGAACTGGTTTTGAATCCCGGCATAAACATCAACACTGGGATGCAGATACATTCAGCTAACAAGTCCTAAATAAGAGGAAACATACATTTTAGATTCCGCTCGTCAGTCACAATCATATTATCGAAGCAATCTGCTCAGGATGCATATGTAGTGACAGAGACTGATCAACTTAAGTTAATAAACAATCAATGGGAAGGTCCAAATACATTCTGATTTTCAGAATGAATGTTGATACGAAAAATCCTAGTGAATAAAACTATCATGAAGAAAAATGGAAATAAGAACCACATGTGTGTAAGGGAAAAATCCTTTGCTGCAATTATTTGATTGTTGTAACTACTAACTTTTTACTTTATCAAACTTTATAGTTAAGAGCTAATGTTAATCAATGGTTCCTGGGATACTAGCCAGATAGAATCTTCAATATTTGTCTATTAAAATGCTACAGTTAGACATTTTGTAAATTGATAACACGGTTGTGCATGTCAGGAAAAACAATTTGGTTGTTTTGCGTTAGTGAAATAACTTTGTAGTGATAGATATTAAGTTACAGATGTCTATATTTGTCACAGAGTGATGTTGGTTGGGAACCACTGAACCTTTTTATGTTTATCTATGCATTCACTTTCTTTAAACAATATTGTCAAAACAAGCTTCAATAAAGATAGCCATCCCTTAGTGTAGAGAAATCACAATATAAGTTTCATCTAACACGCTTTATGACTTTGAAATACTTCCAAAGTACTTACATTACTGAGATTGTTTATGGAGATTCGTATTTTTAGTTGATTGAATACGTCACAGGTTGGTGTTGGTAGGGTACCATTGAAACGCTTAGAAAACTCGAATCGTTTCATGTATGACGTAATGTCGTAGTGATTATTGCGAATAGATTATTTAATCACCGAATGCATTTAATGTCAATCTATTTGTCCGTAGATAGAAGAAGTAAGAAAATGATTTCAATTTATAAGCAAATACATGTACCTCAAAGAACCTTAAGTCATCCTTCAAAAACTTTTGTAATAAGGTTAGGTTTTACAAAGTGCCTACAATGCGGTATAAGGTACTACATAGAGCACATATGTTCTAATGATAAGAATGAAAATGAAATATATCATATTGCCAATTAGTTTATTATGAAAAGATGTTCTATGAAAATTATAATTCAGGCCATGAGAGCTCAGTAGACAACAAGAGTCAGTTAGAAACTTATGTACTAAATATGAAGTTTATAAATGACAATATCAGTGGAATGATAACACATAGTCAGAAAGTCTCCGTTAAAAGCAATTGTCTTATTATCGTAGTCAGTTAAAATGACAGACCATCGAATCTAGTCACTTTATATGTATTTAATAATGCTAGAACATCTAGGCATTTATTCCATGTAGATCTCGTACACCACACTTTTTGACTAAGTACTGAAAGATCAAGGTTAATTAACAGTTCTGTTATTACTTTATCAATCGGTGTAAAACATGAGATAGAATAAACGTTTCTTTCTACTTTTGGTGTTAAAAGATCCGGTACAAAGTAGAATAAATGTGACTTACTCTTCCTCTTTTTATTCATTTATTTACAGAATGTTTAAATTTACTTCTGCCTTCTCGTTATAACATGACTGCGTTATTTTAGCCTTCATTCTTACGTAGATAGTAATGTTATTTAAAATCAGGTCGAATATCCATCACGGAATGGCTTGAGTTACAAAACCGATGAAAGTCATGAAGTAATCTATAGGCATTTTTTCCTGATACAGGACTCCTCAATATTATTTTATTCAAAATTCCTCATGTACTTAGTGACAATTATTATGTAATCTGCTTATTATATGGCTACACTTACCTCACGAAACATTATATTAGATACAGTGGATTCTCCTTTCATTGATCCTCACGGGATAGAAATAATGTGATATTTTTACTTATATCCATGCACGTAAACGATTATCTATATAGATTTAACTGCATAAACCACAATTTCAAATCAAAGGAATTCTAAGAATGTCAAGAGTCTCTGTAAACATGACATTTCAATCTATGTGCAATCCATATGCACACTGATGTAGATCTCATCCATCAAATTATACAGAACAAGTCATTTAATCACATGATCAGAGTTCTACGAAATAAATAAGGAACCATAAATAAATGCAGTAAAAACCTCCATATCAATCTGTTGCAGACAAGGCTATCAGGACGAGCTCATTACTCCTAGAATAACAAAATGGATCACTTATTAATGGAGCATGTCGCTGATAACGTCATCTGGAGTGGCAACGAAATCTTCGTAATCTAACCACCGAGTTCAAGGAGCTTAACAATGGCAATGTTAAGTGGCTAAAAGACTGTGGCGTAAATGATGGGTTAAAAGATAGGTTTGTCGCAAATTTTGTATATACAATGATTTGGCCTGAAACCTATTTGGTTGTAATAGTTTCTATAAAGCGAAAGTAAAACTGATGTTCACTGTTTATTAGCTAATTTAAATTCCATGTATGTATCAAGTTTGTCTGGTGAATTCAATTATGGAATTTGGTCGGAGATAAGATTTAAGAAAATATGGTTCAGTAATAAAAAAATTATGATAAGTTCACAAACTTAGAATTTGGAGGAAGACAAGGGGTGGATGCACCTGAACCATTCCCAACGATTTCGAGCCATATCGCCCAAAGTCTCTAATCATTTGTGACGATCACCACGTGGACCCCAACCAGGTAGTCTGCATATATTAACATGGCTCAGCCCAATTGTCAATGACTTCATGAACTGGTGCCATATTTTGGTTTAGCAGCCCCTCGCTTTCTTCCAGCCTACTCCTACACTAGACAAAACTGCTCGTCGAAGTAGGCGGTGGTCAGGCATACGTAGCACATGTCCTAACCACCTCAGCTGACTAAGATTTACTACTTCATCAATAGACTTACTGTATTTACCTAGTACTTTACTCCTAACCCACGTATTGCTTACTCAGTAGTCTTAGCTTACACAACAGTTGGCATTTCTAATCTAATTAATTCAGGATATATTTACACAACAGTACCTATTGCCATTGTTAGTTAACTATCTCACACCTTACATTGCTGAATTCTACTAGTTACCTTTTCTCACTAGAATTCCAAGAATTATCTTAATAAGTTAGTCATTAGTTAAATGATATTTATTATAAATAGGAGGGACAATGTAGATTTCATTTTATCCTATTTTTATTTAGGCATGCGATAAAAGAATTATGCTTGGTGTCAAATAAAATAAAATAAGATATAACCGGAAATAAAGATTACAAAATAAGACAAGAACACTATGATGATTCTTTCACCCCACCCCACTCCTGTCTGACTACTTTCAAATTTCTTGTAAACATCCATGAAAACATAAATTATAATTAATATATTTGTGTTATGAATTCTCCGCCTGTAGCCCCTAGGGTTGCTGCCGGTCCCAAGCCCGGATAAAGGAGGAGGGTTGGGCATGGGGCTAGCAACCCCATCCCGTAAAACAGCAAACGTGCTAAAAAAACGCTAACCAGTAAAAACCTTTATAACCATTTTTACTCTGCCCTGGGAGTTGGAAGGTATGTTATGACGCCTCATGGTGAAAGCCGAGTTTCTTCGGAAGCCACGAGGCCGATGTCTCTTCTGACAACCAGAGCAACAATTAATATAGGTACGTGGAATGTCCGCACGCTGTGGGAAACAGGGAGGACCATGCAAATAGCTGGAGAAATGAAAAGGTACAACCTGAAGATACTTGGAATAAGCGAAACGCATTGGGTGCAAGCTGGACAGCAACGGTTATCCTCAGGAAATGTGCTTTTATACTCCGGCCACGAAGAAGAAAACGCCCCCCACACACAAGGAGTAGCATTGGTGTTGTCCCAAGATGCATGGAAGTCTCTTATAAGATGGGAACCTCATGGACCTAGGATCATCACAGCATCCTTCAAGACGAAGAAGGAAGGGATTGCAATGAATGTCATCCAGTGCTACGCACCCACCAATGACAGCCACGAAGACGACAAAGACCAGTTCTATGCGAGGCTGCAGTCAATCATCGAGAAATGTTCAGCCAAGGACCTGACCATTCTGATGGGCGACTTCAACGCCAAGGTCGGAGTGGATAACACCGGGTATGAAGACATCATGGGACAACATGGACTGGGAGAAAGGAATGATAACGGTGAGAGGTTTGTGAACTTATGTGCCTTCAACAAAATGATTATAGGTGGCACCATTTTCTCCCACAAACGTATACACAAAACTACATGGGTTTCACCGGACTACATTACGGAGAACCAAATCGACCACATCTGCATCAATAAGAAGTTTAGAAGGACCATGGAAGACGTAAGAGCAAGGAGAGGAGCCGACATAGCTTCAGATCACCATTTGGTGGTAACTAAAATGAAACTGAAGCTGAGGAAGCACTGGACAACTGGAGCAGCAGTATTACGCAAGTTTAATACAGCCCTTCTCCGTGATACTAACAAACGCAACGAATTCAAATTAATTCTCAGCAACAAGTTTCAGGCATTTCATGATCTACTAGAAAAAGGTGGAACTAATATGGAAGACAATTGGAAAGAGATTAAAGGAACAATAACTTCAACATGTCAGGAGGTTTTGGGTCTCAAGAAACAACACCAAGAAGAGTGGATTTCTGTTAGAACTCTGGACAAGATTCAAGAAAGGAGGAATAGAAAGACAGCGATCAATAACAGTCGGACAAGAGCAGAGAAAGCCAAGGCACAGGCCGAATACACCGAAGTCAACAAGCAAGTGAAGAGGAGCATCAGGTTGGATAAACGAAAATTTGTTGAGGACCTAGCAATGTCAGCGGAAAAAGCTGCAAGAGAAGGAAATATGAGGCTCTTATACGATACAACGAAGAAGTTAGCTGGGAAATTCAACAAGCCAGAACGGCCAATCAAGAACAAGGCTGGCAAACCAATCACTGAAGTGCATGAACAACGGAACAGGTGGGTAGAGCACTTCTAAGAACTCTTGAATAGACCAGCCCCACTGAACCCACCAGTCATCGAAGCAGCAGCCACGGATCTCCCTATAAGCACAGACCCACCAACAGTCGAAGAAATCAAAATGGCCATCAGACAGATCAAGAGTGGCAAGTCAGCAGGACCAGACAACATACCGGCGGAGGCACTGAAGACAGATATAGAAGCAACTTCAAAGATACTCCACATTCTCTTCAGGAAGATTTGGGAGGAAGAACAAGTTCCAGCAGACTGGAAAGAAGGGTACCTCATCAAGATACCAAAGAAAGGCGATCTCAGCAATTGTGAGAACTACAGAGGCATTACTCTACTTTCAGTACCAGGAAAGGTCTTCAACAGAGTGTTATTGAACAGATTAAAGGACCCAGTCGACACCCAACTCCGAGATCAACAGGCCGGATTCCGTAAAGATCGATCATGTACCGATCAAATCGCTACTCTACGGTTCATTGTTGAACAATCAATTGAATGGAATTCACCACTTTACATCAACTTCCTCGACTATGAAAAAGCATTCGACAGCGTGGATAGGAGAATATTATGGAGCCTTCTACGACATTACGGCGTACCCGAGAAGATAGTCAACATCATACGAAATTCTTACGACGGACTACATTGTAAAATCGTGCATGGAGGTCAGCTCACAGATTCAATCGAAGTGAAGACCGGTGTCAGACAAGGCTGCTTACTCTCGCCCTTCCTCTTCCTACTGGTCATCGACTGGATCATGAAGACTGCAACATGTGAAGGCACTCTCGGAATACAATGGACAACATCGACGAAACTAGATGACTTGGACTTTGCAGATGACCTAGCTCTTCTTTCTCACACATATCATCAAATGCAGAAGCAGAGCAACAATATAGCAGCAGCCTCAGCAGCAGTAGGCCTCAACATACACAAAGGGAAAAGCAAGATCCTCCGATACAAAACAGCAAACACTAACCCAATTACACTTGACGGAGAAATTCTGGAAGACGTTGAAACCTTTACATATTTGGGCAGCATCATCGACAAACACGGAGGGTCTGATTCGTATGTGAAGGCGCGGATTGGTAAGGCACGGGCAGCATTTCTACAGCTGAAAAACATCTGGAACTCAAACCAACTGTCAGTCAATATAAAAGTCAAAATTTTCAACACAAATGTGAAGACAGTCCTGTTGTATGGAGCTGAAACTTGGAGAACTACGAAAAGTATCCTACAGAAGATACAAGTATTTATAAACGACTGTCTGCGTAGGATTCTTCGGATCTGTTGGCCAGATACCATCAACAACCTGTTGTGGCAGAGAACTAATCAACTTCCAGCTGAGGAAGAAATTAGGAAAAGACGCTGGAGATGGATTGGACACACATGAGGAAACCGTCAAACTGTGTCACAAGACAAGCACTGACTTGGAATCCTAAAGGCCACAGAAACAGAGGAAGACCCAAGAACACATTGCGTCGGGAATTGGAAACAGACATGAAGAGAATGAACATCACTTGGGAAGAGCTAGAACGGAAAGCCCAGGACAGAGTTGGCTGGAGAATGCTGGTGGGCGGTCTATGCTCCACTTGGAGTAACAGGCATTGATTGATTGATTGTGTTATGAATTAGGTAATTCATAGTTTAAATGATTAAAACTTCTTAAATAAAACAACACAATATTAATGTATAGGTGAAAACACAATGATATAATGTTACCAAGTGGTAATCACCCATAAATGACAATTATTGATTCCAAATCCAAAATAAATAGAAATTAAACAACAAGATCAAAAGTCAAACAGACATAATGATTTATACCGTAAAACAACATGATAAATTTTCATAAATAAACTACTGTAGGTCATTTCTTTTCGTCAGCCCAACAAAGATCTGTCTGTTTCATCCATCAAACTAGTAGTCATTGTAAAAGTAAAATATAATAAAAATTCTTATTTTGATTTCAAATTAACCAACACGACCTTCAAATTATTGACTATTCAGTATTTTGATTCAATGTGCTCAACTGAGATGATTTTGTGGAGATAAATATAAAGTTTAGTTGAACATAATAGTTATAAGTTGATATCAGCTAAATACCATTGAAAAAGTGGGAGTATTGGGACTGATGGAGAGAGACCAATCCTACTGACTAATCCTCTCACTATTTTGCAATTGATGGTAGTGGAAATTCTACTATTAAACGACTTCCCGGCGATGTAGAAAGTTTTGGGTTCACTAACCTATATATTTTTAATTCTGTTCGTTGGCATGATCGACAGTGAACACTGTCAAGAAGTCCCATACTAGGGTAAAACACCCGTTCAGTTATTCCATGGTTTTGATTGATATCCAACCAATATTAGTCTGTGATAAATACAATCAACTAAGCCTAATAAGCATTAAATGTATTCACATACAGTTATTTTAAGCACATTACTGATATAACATTCAAAGTATGAATAAATAAGTTTAGGCACCTACAATGTCAAATATTCCCAATGGCAATTTGTCTATACCTTTCATTTCATTTCTCATTTAAATCAGAATACTTTATATTTTCATAATTTATTTTATACGCACTGGGAAATATTATATACATGTGTATATATATATATATATATATATATGCTTAATAATATGAAAATAGTTGTTATGCAAGATCGATTCCTGCTAATATGTTTTCTAATGACTTCTGTCTTCTTTTAAAAAGAACATGTGAATAAATAGAGGTGATTTGAACTAAGGCTAATCGTTACAAAAAAAATCAACAACATTTAATCTAATCTCAAGAGATAGACAAAGAAGAAGATAGAAAGAGAAAAGAGGTTGAAATTGAAAACACTAAAATCAGATATCACGAGATAACTTTATAACTGTACAACTTCTAGATTGAGATTAGATGATATAAAAATTGTTGAAGTTCAGTTTGGTATTACGAGGTGAAGTGAGTTAGACCACTATTGAAATCAGGAAGGATTGGTCAGTTGTTTTGTTCTATAGGCTTCTAAAGGAATGTAAGCCTATTGAGGTGGTAAGCTCCTTCCAGTAATAACTGATTTTACCTCGCTATTGACTAGCTTCAGTAAGTAACATGTTGGTCTCTTACACCCAAACTTAGGGGAATTATGGCAGATTCTTCGTTGTGATGATGAATAGTCGCACACTGTGACGAAACAGTTTTACAGTGCTTTCCGGTCTTTAGTGGTTATCCAATCTAGATCATACAGTGAAATTTCACAGATCACCCTGAAAGTGTTGACATTTCCCGAAATCAACCTGTAAACCATCTTTACCTAACATTAGGCTAATGGTTTAAAAAACTGTTTCGACCTAGTATAGGACTCTTTAGCAGTGCTCTTATCAGTTAACTAGTGACTGCAGGATGTCCCTAAAGCTGCAGTGAGAAGTTGTGACTAGTAGAGTTCTGTCTTGTCTGGAATAAGACAGTCATCACTGATGACGATGGATAATAGTCACATTATATCATAAAGTTAATGAAAGTAGGAATTGTGCAACTAGATGCGTTAGGCGTTCGCCAACCTAATACCTTTCGGGTGGAATTTAAAGTTACTTCTGTTAGAATACTTCAATTTGTAGCATATTAATCGATATTTTATTTACTGTTGTTTAGTTCAAATATGTACTTATTAATGTAATCAGCCTTATGAAGGTAACACACTAATTGTCAATAAAAATAACCTGCTCGATATTTTCCATAGTGCTCATCCTATGATTACATTCACCTGCTAAGATGAGCATTCCTAGACATCCTTCTTTCTAGAAGGAAGCATGAATCTCTTGAAAGAGACATATATCTAGAGAAGAACACATAGACAGATCAGTATATACACTTCCATAACTTCGCACCGATTCAATACAAAATTAATCTGATTACATGTCATGGCAACAGAATCAGGTTTCTCTGTTTTTCTGCATTAAGAAGTCGACATAAAATAACGCAATTACATTTTCACTCATTGGTTCGTTTATTACTCTAGCAGTCATAACGTACTATTAGGAATTTCCTATTACTTATATAGAGACTAGACTTTTTACTATTACACTTTTCACATTTAGCTTTAAATAGAATACCGTATAACGTGTATCTACACATCAGTTTATAATGTTGTTTGTCATTCTTCTTTTTAAAGTGTTAAATAGTTATGATGTTGGCTTCAAGAAAATTTTTCATTAAATGTTGAATTGTATCTCACTATACAATCAAATCAACTACCTTTCAACATCAATCTTAATATCATTTGAAGACAATTTATAAAATACTTTTGATTAAAACAAAGCTATTATGAACGAAAAATATCCTCATCAGGTTCTACACATATAAATCTAAATTAATAGTCTAAAATGAATAGCCAAGTTTAAAGTAATGATATCTTTCAAATTAGATTATAGTCTTCGAATCAATAGACGGGTGAATGGAGAAGTTTCGGTAACATCTTGTTAGACGACGTTATCGTGTACAAACTAGGTGATGACCCATTAAGATACGTTATCTAAAATTTCATGTCCGTCAGTCGATATATGAATGACACATTCACCTAGTGTAGAAACAATGCAACACAATTAGAAATTCATAGGCAGTTTAATTCACAGGCAGTGCATTCAAATAACAAGTTTACAAGTGATGAAGACTATGAAAATAAAGTATTCCTTTTAGATGCTCTAGTAACCAAAAACGTTAGTGAATCAATAACAAGGAACTTAAGTAGGAAAAGTACATGGACGGGGCAATATAAGCATACTTTTCGTTTTGTACCTTTGCAATGTAAAAGAAATCCTATAAAATCGGTAAAACTCAAATATCTCCAAACAGTAGAAGCAATTTATATTCAGACTAAAAAGCCAAAACGTTACGTCTAAGAGAAAAATATCCAGTGGCAACTTTTAGCACAGCCAACATCAAACCAAGGAAATCAGTAATCGTAAGACAACTGAGTTTGCCTATATTGACTCTTACATCTTCAAAACCTTTGATTTCTATTTCTTTCTAGAATTTTATTATTAATAATACTGATATGTTTACATTATTATTATCATTCGTCGTATTATCATATGAACAATGTTTACAAACACTAGATAACTAGTATTGTTTAAGTTAGATTGTGATTGGCAAGCGTAATCCAGGACGCGTGTTTTGCCTTATTTGGGACTTATCAGCTGTATGTACTTACTCCCATATGTTGATGCTCACACCGGGATTCAAACTCAATTTGTTTTCTGCCAAACGCTACCGCGTTAATCATTAGACTACTGATTCCAAACAGTCACATTTGTACAACGGGTGTATATGTAATTAGGACGAACTTTCATCTTCTCGTTGGTTTGTTATGGACTAAAGCTGGTCAGTCTCTGTCGCCATATGTACATCCTGAGTGGATTGTCTCGATATAGCGAAAAGTCACAAGTGTTGTTTACTATGGATTGTGACTGGCAAGCGAAATCCAGGACGCGCGTTTTGTCGTGTTTGGGACCACGTTTGAATCCCGGTGTGAACATCAACTTTGGGAAGCATGTACACCCAGCCGTCAAGTCCGACTGCCAGTCCTAATCCAACTTAAACAACACTTGTGACTTACCGGTGTATCGAGGCAATCTGCTCAGAATAGCAACAGAGACTGATTTGCTTCTGTTCATGACAAATCAACGGCGAGATACAAGTTCATCCTAATTACTCAATCACAAATTTACTATTTTGCATCATTTTATGCATTACGCTTAGTTTTCTCTCACCAAACTTTTGTTTTGTTTTGAGTATTATCCATATTGTTTACTTATATTTCAGCCCCATTCCCCACCCCACTTCTATCCAATATGTGTTCATTTTGATGACGATCATAGTCACCCTGACCATTTCAGTTGATGCATAAACAACTGATTAAAAATAGCATTAGAAACTATTCATTTTGACATTAATAATGCCAGATTCATAAACTACACTCTGATTTAAAAGATATTCCTGACTTAAAATCGCTTATTCACTCACTTTGGTTTATTGATTTGCATTTAGGAATGTAGAACCTTATGAGAATGTTCATTGTTCATAGTTTCTATGTCTTAAGACAAATGGAAATTTTTATAGTTTTCATTATTCATTTACTTTTCTGAACGATAGTTACTTTTTGACAGAGAAAAAGAAGAATCATTATTTGTTTTATTTTGTCAATATGAATTAATCAAAGTACAACTTCAGCATATAAAACATTAACGTGAAAAAGTACTTGATGATAAACCATTTGAAATGGAGTTCATTTTCCATACAAAATAAACGACGAATAAAACCCATAATACACATCGGTTGATAGTAACTAGACATTGGTATTCAACTGAATGTTAGTTATTTTAAGTAAGCTAACTTTTAGTGAATAAATTTATAAGTTATGTTGTATTGTATTACAATCATCTATAAGATGGTTACTAACACTACTGACTATTTTAGATATGGATTAAGTAATAATTAGAATAGATTTATTTATTTACAACTTTTTTGTTTCATGAACAAACTTCAACTTTCGGTGGAAGAATTAGCTAACTATCGTCCCTTGAGATCGGCATTTAGGTGTTAGTAGTGTTCTTGGTTTCGGAGAGTACAGCATTGATTATATTGCACATGAAACTGAGAGGAAAAGAGTTTACTTAAGAGTTACATAGTAAGAAGTAACCAAGTTGTTACTCCTACAATAATGATCATTTACAAAATGTTTAAAGATTTAATTAAGCAATACACTCTTCTGGTGGCGTTCTTAGTTTTGGAGATTACAGCATGTTATGTATTGCGGAAAAATACACAGTGCCCTTGATAACTGCCAATCAGTACACGGACACATCTGCCCCGCGACTACCAGTCCCCCAAGCTGGAATAGAGAAAACAACGATTTATGAGTCAAACAGACACAATCCAATCCAATTCAGTCGTATTGTATTTCAATCATGCTTTTGTATATACACAAAATCAGACCACCAATTAGGGATTTTAGACTAAAACAAAACAAAAGAGATTGTGGTAGCGAATGGGGGGGGGTAACTTGTACACAACAGACAATAACAGAAAATATACTAAACGGGAGATCAGGGTTAGAGAAACTTAACAATAATAGGAATATAATGTTTACATTACTCACAACCAGAATAAATGAATTAGTCCTCTAAAATACAGTTCTGGAAATTTTTCACCTTTCGTTAGTGGTCCGACATAACACAGCACTGATTATATTTCTTATGAAACTGAGAGGAAAAGAGTTTAATTTAAAGTTACAATAATATACGTTTACAAAATGTTTAAAGATTTAGTTAAGCAATACACTCTTCTGGTATTGAAGATCTTCAGATTCAAGTTTATTAGAATAAGTTTAATTTACAACTTTTACAAGAATGATGTAGGCACATCTACCCATTATAATTCATAATCGGTTGATGCAAACAGTTTATATATACTGTATATGATTAACAATAAATGTGTTCATGTAATATCAGTAGAATTAATTCTTGAATATATACACTCCTTCGTTTTTAAACTGATTGAGATGTAATGGCACTTATTGGGGAAATAATACAAGATCAGATTTTCTACAATTGAAGAACATCTGGAACTGAAACTATCTGTCAGCCAACATCAAAGTCAGAATTTTTAATAATGACATCAAGATGTTTCTGTTTTATGAAGATGAAATTTGGGAAAGTACAAAAACTGTTATTCAAAAAATGCAAGCATTTATAAACAGTCATTTACCCGAGATACTTCGGATCCGCTGGCCAGACACGATCAGCAATAACCTGCTGTGTCACGTAACAAACCAACTTCCAGCTGAGAAGGAGATTAGAAAAAACACTGGAGATGGATAAGACACAGTAAAGAAATCATGTAACTGCGTTACATGAGAAGCATTAGCTTGGAATTCTCAAGACAGAGGGACAGGTAAAAACCAAAGAAATTATTGTGCCACGAATTGAAACCAGACATGAATAACAGAACGAACAGCACTTTAGAAGAATTGGAAAGAATAGTTCATGACGGTGTTGGTTAGAGGATGAAGGTCGGCGGACTGTCAGCGAATGGTAACAGGCAATGACTACTTTTTAAAGCTATTTGGTCTTGCGTATTAATAAACGTAGATAATATAGAGTTTAGCCTACAAATTTCTTTTCCAGACAACATATTCATCACACGGAAGGGCATTTCCGACCATGGTAATAGTGAAATCAATGTACAAATCACTTGAATCTCCTTTTTTAGTATATGCAGTATACTGAGGATATTTCGTTTCAGGTTTGTCTATTAAAATAATCTAAAACGATTTGGTTTTGTTGAAAATTGCTGCGTATAATATACATTTACATATACTTTTAAGTGCTGATTCATAGCAAATTATATAATTCGGTTGTCAAAACCTACTGGATGAAAACCTATTGAATTGAGATGATTTGTGGAGATTGGTATTTTTGGTTGGTTGAATACGTTGGAGAGTGATGTTGTTTGGGTACGCCTGAAAACCAGAGAGCATTGGACAGCATCAGCATCATTAAAACACGTATCATCAAGACAATTCATTTATGATGCACATAGACCTAGCAGAATCTCACTGAATGATAACCTTAATGTCAATAATGCCGATACATAAACAACTATATATATATATATATATATATATATATATATATATATATATAAACTGCATACCTAATGAACAATCTAATGTTTAACATATTAACATTTGAAGCGAATGTTACTGGGTTCAAGACGTTAAGAAAACCAATAGTGGTATGCAGATATAACTTACTGGTGTATTTCAAATGAAGCAAAAGATTATCTTAAATCTACTTCCAGCCACAATCCAATTTTGTGTTGAAAATGTTATTTACTAACAATAAAGTGCTAGAGGACCAGAACAAGTTATATCAGTTTGTTAAGAACTTATTCAACTGAAAGTAAACTAAAGAGATAAAATCAAATGCAAACATCGTGTTCAACAACATGTTCAAAGGAAGCATTTATGCATAAAACATGGAATTTCCTGTACTAAATAGGACAAAAAAGAAGGAGATCTCCATGTGACACAGTATCATCGTTAAAATGCTATCTTTTCATGCTACTCACTTTCAAATAAAAAGTAATGGTGAATTGTTTATTAAAGATTTAATGTATACCACAGTTAACAATTTCTTCAAGAAAGATCTTAGAACAGAATCATAAGAAGATATGCATTCAGAAGAAGTTAACACAATATACATAATGCAATTTTCTTACTTAAATATAGTATCATTAGGAAAGATATTTATAGCGTATAAAAGTTCAACATGAAACTTCATAAACATGCTCTTAATCAAAATATATTTGAATCTCCCTGTTGTCTGGATTCAGTAGCCCAATGATAAACCTGTTGGGGTTTGGCAGAATATAAACTTAGTTCGAGTCCCTGAGTAAACATCAACATTAGAATGCAGATACATCCAGCTGATGTGCACAAAATAGGACGAAACGTGTGTCATAGATTCTTCTTGCTATTCACAGTCCAACTGAAAATTACTCTTATTCATTAGTTTCACATTTTCTTAATTTGATATTGTCAATGAAATGATTAAATCATGTCATTTAATGAAATCATTGAACAGTACTTGGTAACTACATTTCTGTTACCAAGGCAACAGTATTAAATACTTCAATACTAAAAACTCGAATGTTTATTTGTTTTTCTTTTATTTTGAATAATGAAACGAAACTACTTTCATAAATATTGATTTTAATCTACTTCAGTTTTACATCAATTATTTGTTCTTTCAAAAAAAAACAATAAATTACAAATATATGGTATGTCTAATTAGATTTTAAGTAATATATTCATAAGTAATGCAAAATATTCATTTTTCTTTATTCTTCATAATTAAATCATTTTTATTTTAAAAGTGGATTGTTTGTTTGTTTGCTTGTTTATATTTATATTATGACCTTGAGATCAAATGAGTGTGTAAAAGATTTTTTCATTTCTTTATGTTGTAGTTAATGATAGTCTGTAAAAATATCCTCTTGTAATTGGGTATTGTGTTATTGATATCAGATAAATGGCAGGAAATGAGTAGTGTTGAGAACTTGGATGTACTAGACAATTGATTCTTCCTCATAAGGGGAATGGTAGAAGTGTGCATTCGCAATACAAACTGAGAATCGTGTCCATGACTTTCAGGCTTTGTGGTAAACGTAAAGATGTTAAATCTTTTAACTATTCATCATCTGACATAACCCGCGCGGTTCAACTATATCAAGTATGAGGCAGTCACTCACCCTTGGCAATGCACTAAGTCACTTAAATCTAACGTGAATTGTCTTGGTTAAAAATACCACTTGTTATACGCGTTTAATAGTTTGATGATCAAACGTTCATTACAAAATTTCAAGATTTTACCCTGAATCTCTAGGCTGAGAAGTGGATATACACTTTTGTTAATTAGGTTTCTAGACCATCCTGGTTTGTAATGGCTACATAAATCCGGTGAAATTTTAACAAAAATTCGAAAAATATCTCATAGTAACTAATATAATTAGGTTTATTTTATCTGCATGATACTAATATATGGATATAAACATGTATTTATAACATTTTAGAGGGAATCTCAACGTCAAATTACAAACAGTGACTAGTTACGCGGTCTATTGTGTAATATTATAGCTTTATTGAACAAAAGTTTCAAACAACAAATTCAAGGGATTTGATCATTCTGACTATGAAAGGGACAGGTGATATTTTGCTATTAAAATGGAATAGTCCATGACTATAGAATAGTTTGAACATCCTGAAGTTAGTCACTAGGATGTTGATTAATGCAATTGAACTAAGGTGATTTTGTGGAGAATAACCATTAATGTAACAGATTTCTAGCTCGGATTTCTGAAGAAAACTCTGATTTTCATCTTGTTGGTACATATGGTACATAAAATCGGTTACTTAATGATACAACATGAATAAATTAATTTTATACAGTAAATTGTAGATTAATAAGTAGTATTAATCTTGGCTACAATTTAATTGTAATTTAAAGATTGATTATAATGATGTGAATGTATGCATTACTAAATTGTGGCAATAAAATGATCATGTTATTTTGAAGCCATTTTTTATCAAATAAACGAAAAGTTTGAGTAAATGTAAAGTTTTCTATAGCAGAAGTAATGAATTTTGTTTGACTTAGGAATGGAGGGTCTATTAATGTGCCAAGTATTATTACCAGTTTTTTTATCTGTGTATTGTAGAAACACCATTAAGTAATATGATTCATGTAAGTTCGAATAAATTCGGTTATTCGCAAAATATGTCCCAACCATCTCAATCGGTAAAGGTCAATGGCTTCTTTGACTGATTTACCGTGTTTCCAAAGAACCTTGTGTCTAATCTCCACATTATTTATTTGACTGTTCCACGATAAACCAGCGGTGCTACGAAGATGGTCAAATACCTGAAGTCAATGCATATCTTGGGTTTTAATGGCCCACGTTTAACAGTCATATGTTAAAATGGCGTGAACTGCTACTCAGTACACCCGACCTTGCGTTGAGAGACGGATATCTCGCCTGCATCACAAGTGGCGTAAATTGGTGAGTGCCAATCGGGTTTTCTGAATCCGTGCTGGGATTTCGTCAGCCACCGACCTAGCAGGGGTGATGAGACTTTAGTGATAAGTGAAGCGGTCAACGCATTCAATGAGAAGCAAGCCAGTCGTGAAGTAACATTTTGCATTTGGAAGGGGAGAAGCGTATCCCAAATATGTCTGCATTGTTACCAAAGGTGTTCTAGAGACTGAATATTGTTCGCGTCTTCACCATATAGGACTATATCGTCTGCGTATTTTTAGCCGGCGAGAGGCCTCCTGGAAGGAATATTCTTCATCTAAGTATTAATACTCCATTAATTGATCTATTGTACAGTGTACTTTAATTGTAGTAATTTGTTTGAAACAATTACCATAAATGATAGAAATCGGATGAAAGTCATATTGATTTGTGTATTATGTAATATCTTCGAAAACCTAGGAACTATGATTTAACATATTGCCTAATAACAGTAAACACTTTAAGAACCATCAAATGATAGTTTCACTTTGTATCTTATTTGATGTAAAATAAAGTTCTAATGTTTTTATAAATTTTTTCTAAATAATAAAACCGGAAGTTAATAATTCAAATTGACTTGTCTTTGTATTATAGTTATGTAATGATGTTTTTTTTAATCATATTTACGTCCGGTAGGTTGTATTCACGTGTAGTAACTAAATGGTGATGGAGTTGAGGTTTCGGGGAGGGGGGGGGAAGGGAAATTTTATTTTAACAGTGGAAAATTCACCTGTATTTTGAATGTGTTATTAGGTTAGGTATGCCAACTAAGTAAAGAAAATTTTCTTTTCTTTTATTAAACAATAAAGTTAACATATTTTGAATAACATTTAAGTTTTAAAGTAATTACTCTTTGTAGAACACTGTCATTCTAAAATAATTCATAATCATTGTTTACTACATAGAATTGAATAAACATAAGAAATGAAATAATATTACATTAGAAAATTGTATTACATAACAAGGCAGTAACTCACCAGTGGCATAGAGGAGGTCGCGCAATGTATCACGAATTGGCTGAATTGGAAATATCAACCGTTGGGAGCCGACTCAGTGGTCCAATGGTAAAGCGTTCGCCGCGGAGCCAGAAGGTCTTGGGTTCGATCCCCGACGGGGTCGTGGATGCGCACTGCTGACGAGTCTCATACTAGGACGAAACAGCTGTCCAGTGCTTCCAGGTGATCAGTGGTTGTCTGATTCAGATCAATTCGTGATATCAAAATTGAATTAAACAGTTAACTATCTCTACAAACTCCCCTAATTGTAATTACATAACAAGATTAAATGAATAAAATTTAAGTACAGAATAGAACTAAAACAAAATAAATGCGAAAGACATACATCTGTATGATGATGATGATGATGATCAAATGGAGTATTGAGACTATGCGATAAGGGGATTAGTGATGATCGGCTTCATTAAATCATTAACATTTAAATAGAATGAACTGACATTGAGTAATTTAATTTAGATGTTTTTGTAATAGTTCAATAGGGATAGTTATTTTTGTGAAGATTAGTTATTTTGTTTGATTGAATATATCATAGATTGATGTTGGCAGGATACCATTGACAACAAGGGAGCACTGGGCAGTTGTTTCGTTCTAGTGTGGAACTCCTCAGCAGTGCGCACCCCAGATTCCGCACCAGGGAATGAGACAGTTATCACCAATGACAATGGATGACCGTCGCGCTATGTATCACAAATTGATAGAAGTGGGAATCCTACCATTGGATGCCGACCCAGTGGTACAGATGGTTAGGCGTTTGTGTCAACCTGAAGCCCCTGGTGCGAAATCTGGGGTGCGCACTGCTGAGGAGTTCCACACTAGAACGAAACAGCTGTCCAGTGCTCCCTTGTTTTTTGTAATAGTTTGTAATTTTTAGTTACCAGTATCGTGGACAACATTTGATGTAGATAAAATAACAAAATGGATTATAAACTTGTGATATTTGAAGCCTCTATTCATAATGTACATATAACTATAGGAAGTTGTATATCATAAGTCGAAAAATACAAATATTTACAGATAATGTTGTAACGGCTGAATAAATTTTTAGCTTTTGAAGTGTTAAGTACTCAGTTGTAGTATAAGTGTGTGCATCAACAACGTTCGACTAATCCTAGATGAAACAAAATGCACTGTCTTTTAACCACAATCTCAATGAAATGGCGTTTGAAATGAACAGATTGAATTCAAATTTCAATGTTAATATTAGCACTGCGATTCAGATACATATTACTGAAGAGTCGCGAATCGGACGATACGTGATTTTTGAATACCTGGAACAATCCAAAATTAAACCCTTAAGTAATATTTAAATTACGTATTGCATGGATGATATCCGTCATACGTGGTTGGAAATGTTTGATAATTTGATTGAACAGTTCAATTTAAAAGATAACACTGAGAAACTTAAGATTACGTGTTGTGGAGATTCGAGGAGGACAAGTATAGAACAGTAATAAGATAAATTTATTTTATTACATCAGGTTCTCATAAGCTGCCTACAAACTATAATATTTCCTAAGAGAAATTATTAAAAAGATTACCACACTTAGTAAGTGTGATCAGGGAATCATGGGGTTGGGGGGGGGAATTAAAATTCTTTGGTCATATGATTTTTTGTTAACAGATTTTATGTTCTATAATCTTCACTATTACGTTATATTTAACAGCATCGCATTTTCAATCATCTTAACTGTACTTGAATCCTTGTTTCAGTATGATTCTACGTTCTGATCCCTGAACCGTGTCACTTATAAAGTATGTCAATTTTTATGTGCGATTTTGATGAAGTGATATTGTGGGAGGTGAGCGGCTGATGGGGACCTGTGGAACTAAAATAAATTTATCACACTCTGCCCATCTCGTAGTGATGTTTGTTAAATTTGAATACAATGTCTATATATATATATATATAATATAGACATTGTGTTCAAACTCAACAATTATCACTACGAGATGGGCAGAGTGTGATAAATATATATATAATATTGACTGGTAAGCATCTAATGCTGCTGGTGATGACCACGATTAGTTGGTGACGAATACAAATGCTAAGTCAAAATCAGCCCTTACAGAATCTCTGATGGCGTCATTTTGCGTGCAAGGTAGTTATCCATCAATGGCAGAGGGTCGGATTTTGCTGCATGTATAGCATTGAGCAGTGTTTAAAATATTGACTATTAGACACTAGCTCATTCGTCTAAAACCAAAGGACTGGCCACAAAATCATAATTTTGATCTCCAGTAGAGATATGGATGGTCAATGATGAAAAGTTTTTTACTAGGACAAAAAGGGTATTAAATAATCCTTGGCTTTTAATGAAGGGAGTCTTGCATAGATCAATTCGTAATATAAAGTCAAATTTGAGAACTTAATTATGATAAATATTGGTCATAACTAGTGATTAATTCTAATAGCCCGTTTAATTGGAATAAACCTTTAATTACGGATAATTGGCATTTAAGAAAACACAAAATATCTGAGAATACCAAACAGTTGTTTTGATAACATAAAAAAGGATTCATCAGTATGTACCAACCACCTTACAAGGGATCTTATCAAGAAACTTTAGGTGACACAATAACAGTACTCTTTTTAAACCAGTATATTGGCATACAAAACACTATCACAGCTGATTACCTATTCAATACCAAAATCAGGTAAATGTCGTATTTCCGACATGGTCGAACTGTATTAACACCTTTCAGATATATCGAAGTTACGTTTGTATATTATCCTAATTTGGTTAAAATGCCAGTTTGAAAGTTATTATATTTAGAGAAGAATCTTTATTATTATAGATTAACTTTATAAACCATTTAGAATAGAGAAGTTTTATGATACCTTTGAATTATTAATAATTTTGTAGATGATATCAATCCATTATGAAAATCATCTTCATTCTATACTAATCTCTACAATTCATTTCAACTAGAAAACAATAATTCAATTCATTTGAAATTTTATTTATTACTTACAAACATAACTGTTATTCTACGGTACTTATCTGTATTCTTCTATTTGTAGATTAGATTTCTGAATAGATGATTGAATAGATAACTAAACAAATGAATAAACAAATAAGAAATTAGAGAGATAGAGATAGAACGAGAACGAGAGCAAGTGAGGGATGGATGGATGGATGAAGTGAAAATAAAAGAAAATTTATCAAGTTATTCGATCAATGAATGTCATTCAACTAAAATTGTATTAACAATCATTGAAATTGTTTGACATTAAACTAACTAACACGAAAACAAGTGAGTAAAACATAAAACGAAATGATTAAAATAAATAAATAAGCAGTGAAGTTAGTAACAATGAAATTTATTATTCATTACATGATAAAGATATAGTTGTTCTATGGAATAGTAGAGAATTAGTATATTTAGATTTATAGTAAACTATTGTATAGTTTGTATAGATTGTGATTAGCTGGAGACAGTGTTTTCATTAACATTCTTTATACACAACCTTTTCAAGGCAGAAATTAAAATATATCGGATGCCATGGTGACACAGAACACATTTTAGTAGATGTATCTAAATGTATATCAATGACATTTTAATTCTTACTTTTAACTTAGATGACTTCATAAACTTATCATTGAGTTTTGGGAAATTTGTCGCATCACTGATAATCATTGTTTACCTCATATTTTGAGAACTCTTTAGATGTGCATACTTAAAACTAGGTACGAAATTATATTTAATAATATATGACTAATTCTGTTATAACGTGACAAAAGTTGAGCAGGACGCCCATTGTGGTGTGCCTAGTTGATAATGCGCGTTTTCCCTATGCTCACTCGGTCCCAAGCCAGAGATAGAAGAACAGGCCGATAGACTAACCAAGACAGGATCAGAATCAGAATGAGGTACAGATTCAGATTCGTATTATATTTCACATATTCCTTTATATGTACAAAGTAATCGTAGTGATTATTTAATCAAATTGAAATTGTCAACAATTATAATATTGCAGTCAAATGTTGTCAAATGTGCTTACATAAAAGTGATGAAACTTTACAAATCATGTTAACAAAAAATCAATACAACTTAATAAAATGAACAATTGTATTTCTAGGGATTTCGAATCCCTAACACCTCCCCTTTTCGAAAAATAAGGATAATAATGATACGTTTTTTGAGACTAGTTCAGCTTTGGGGGGGGAGGTGGTTAAGTAAAAACTATAATTTGCTCAAGAAAAGAAAAAGGAATATGATTAGTTACATCGAAAACTAGGAAATTACAATCTACCACTAGGCCCCTCATCCACGGAATGTAGTGGGATCTTTATGTAGTAACAGGAACAACGCTTCATTATATTGAACATGCATCGTCTTTAAGCCGGTGTTGTTGCAGTTTCTCAGATGAGTTGGGGAGTCAAGGGCTTGCCCACGTCTGGAGTGTACTTTGACGACAGTAGCAGTTTTTATATGCTTAATGCTTCTCCTTGATGAACGCTGTGGATTCTTGGGCTCAACAGACGGTCTGGACACAGCTCTTAAGATGACTTTCTGATCTGGACTGGCGGCTATGCTCCGCGCATGTGTGTTGGGATAAGCACTGTGGAATTTTGTGAATAATTTTCACACCGCGGCTGGCTTATCACCTAATAATTGTTTAACATCTGGAATGATTTAAACAAATGTCTTCAGTGCAACTCGTTACTCTGGAGCAGCGACACTAGGCACATATGACAAAGATACTTCTGTCGAGCAAGGCGATTCAATAGTATTAAGATCAGGCAATGTTAAGGCTACCTGGGGTACTATGATAGGAACTGCATCATCACTTGTAGGGATTTCGAATCGCTAACAGTTTTATACTGCATGTTTAATATATCATCTGCAAGGATACTTCATTCTCAAGAAGTTATTCAAGTTTTCAACTTCTTTTATCTTTTTGTTTGATCTGTGCATATCATCAATATTTACCTACAATTATTCGAAATGGATTCAATGATAGAACCATGTTCCTTTGTACTTCAATTGAATTCATTGTTTAAAATTGTTAATGAAGATTTCTGTAACTAGTTAAAATAACATGATTCTATGCAAAATATAAACGGCAGTGAAAATTTTGTTTCTATGCTGTTTATTATTAATCAGTAAAAACAAAAATAATGACATGAAAAAAAGCACTTTAACACGTAACTGAATGAACTAATCATAAACGATACCTTCAAAATGTATGTATTAAATATAAAACAGACTAAAATTGTATGGTGGTTAATAAGTGGAATGTAAGACACGCATATTATCTTATTTAGAACTTACCAGCTGCATTTCAGTGTTGATATGTACTTTGGGACTCAAACTCAGTTAATTTTTTTCATATATCATAGCGTTTATGGTTCATCGGGTTCAGATAGTCACACTTTTATAACGGGTATGTATACATAGTTTTCATAGATTTTTTATTATCCAGTTGATACAATTAACATGTAATTTCATTTTTACATGACGGAAATATTGAAAACGATTGTTGCTTCTGAAGATTTAGGCATTTTAATTGATTCTACATTCTTTTGTATGTATCTACAGGTAAAACTATAGCTAAATGTTGATGTAAAGTGTTTCATATGTTAATTTTAATGCAATTGAAAATTCAGTATTCTGAAAACAGTGATTAGACAGCTACTTGTTTTTCAATATGATAAGTGAAATAGATCACATTTAACTACCTTTTTGTCTCATAGCAGTCTTTACATTTCAATAGTAAAATTATATCAGGTTTTCTTCCAGGTAACAACTGAAATTTTATCAACGAAAACCACTAGGTGCATTAAATTATCAATACAAATTAGAGATTACCTAAAAAAACTACATAATTCATGGAATTACTGGAACCAACTTCTATTCATTTGAAAGAGATTTATTGCCATGCAAATGTTAAACATGAATCTTTTTGACTTTCATTCACTGAAGATTGTCAGTTTAGAATGAATCTAAAAAGCAATCAAGAATGCTTATTTTTCAGTGGGATGTTTTTAGTAAAGTTGCATTTATTTAGTTGAATGGTTTAATCATGAGATTATTGTTATTGATCTAAACAACTTTCTAACTTACCCTGTGATTATCTTACTACTTCTGTATGGATAAAGATATCGATTCTATATAAAATGGTCAGTTGATCACAGACTCACCTGAATAGTATGCTTTTGGAAGCCTTCTGATACAAGAATTCGTTAAAGCTAGAATAAGAATACAACTCATTTTTGTCACCTAGGTGAATGACATTAAAATACTGACTTTAGTTAGATCATAAGTGAGTGTGAATTGTGAATAGTAAGTAAAACATTATATGAATGATTTTATCTTGTCATATAGTATTTTTAGGGATTTTGAACCAACATGACAATTAGCTAGTAGTACATTTACAAGATCTCAAATTGTAAGAAGAATCAAATAGCTCATAATCCTCCTCCATTAAAACAAAAATGTAATCGTTCATAAATATGAAAATCATGAAGCAGTAAATAATCCCCAAAATAAATAGTTACATGGGTCCTAGACATTAATGCTGATCATGTTTGTTTTAGCGGACACGACTAGCTGATGGCTCTCGGTCACGCATCATCATCCGATCACGTCACAACGCACCGTGGGAAGCATCTCTCTCTCTAGTTTGCCAGCCTAGACGTTGCTATCCCATGGCCGCTCTATTCACGATCAAATATAACTTCTCTTCCAATCTTCATTGCTTTATGATTTATTGTCATTCGTAAGATTGAGTTCGATCGTTAGGAGTTGCCCTGGTAATACCGAAAACGTAACTTGATCATATACTGGGTACACTTCAAACGAAATGAAATCTACGATAAAATTATCAAACTTTATTAAATCTCATTTTCTATATTAAGAAAAAAACTTAGAATATTTTAAATTGGCAACTATAAGTTACTATGACCATAAAATACAGTGTAAGGTACTTCTACTTTCTTAATTAAATCATTATGCATATAAAATTACAAACAAGTTGTATGACAGAAAATTTTTCTATATCTCAAGAAAATTAAAATTTTACTAAAGTTTATTATTCCTTGAGAATTCCATTTACACTCTACTAAATAATCATGAATATTATATTTAAACTGAAAACTATATTCTGAATTTATAAATTCTATCATGTAGCATCAAGAAGGTAGACAAATGAACTCTAATCGAATCTCAGTTGATCATCTGATGATATTTATTTTCTTACAAGTTACATATTTGCATAAACACAGTGATTTACAATTAAATTTAAAGTTATGAACATATCAAAAACATTACTATTAAGGCATTTAAGGACACTGATTTTAGAATTATGTCTACAAAACTATGGAATATTCGATACAAGAGTAAAATATGTATAAGTAGATAAGCATAAAACACATTAATGTAATTTATGGTAACTGATTTTTATGTATTGAATGTTGCAAAAAACTTCGATTTCTAATCGAAATACTCCCATACGGTTACACGATTGTATCCTCTGTCATAAATATCATAATAACAGCCTTCAGGAGGTGAAATGTGGGGGGTGGTATTGTATAGAATAGTCCGAGGATAAATATGAAAGTATGGCAGGAAAACTGAGTTAATGAATTCATATGACGTACCAAAGGATGATTGGAAAAATCTTACTATAACTGGATAGCGTATATGGGCTTCAGGATCTTAGGGAAAAATTGGTGTATGGACCTATTTTACTAGCTGGATATTATCTATTAACCATATTCCACTACCATGTAGGTTAGACTTTTAGGTGGAAAGATATGAAAGTGATCATTTAAGAAACCTACCTACTTTGTTATAGGCGACCAGTTAGTATCCGAGCCAACATATAGTTATGCTAATTTATGCTTATAAAGAATGTGATCTTTTCTAGCTATATTTTGCATACATTTTGGTGCTTTTTACCACCAAGTTTGAACAAATAAAAAAATAATGTAATGTAGTCAGATGAATCATTCCTACTCTCCTTTTAAGTAACCTTCAGTTAGTTAGTTATTTCGCTGTTTCCATAAATATTCTAACCCATAATGACTGTAAAGTAAAACACGCAGTTTCACCAGAACTGTCAATCATAGTTCGAATAGAATAGTTAATAATACAGTAAATAGTCTGACAATTAGTCCTGCAGGACAATTTAAAAACTGCAGGAATAACGAGTTGGTTCTTATCAACTACCGCCATAATGTTTCCAGAATTTCCATTACTAAATGAATTAAATACGTTTATTAAAGCGAAGTTATTGTGCGTATACATAAACATTGTGTAGGAAAACTTTAAGTGATGTGGAATAACTGAGTGAAATACTCCAGGTGTATCTATATCATGAAAAAGAAACTTCCGGGATATTGATCATATGAAAACGTATAGGGTTGAAAATAAGTAGTTATGTAATAACGAATCATGTTGATCATAACTTAAAATAACATCAAATGTGTTAAACATAGTTAGGTAAAAATGCGAAAATCGTTAAACTACGAGAGGACTAGAATTTAGCTACTACCATTACATCGAACTACTTAATACTAACTACATGATATCTTGTATTGAGGAGATGCTTGGAAAGTGATCATCTAAACTGTCTTCATTTATCTTGATTAGATGCTTTTCGAGTATGTTCAATAAATCAAAGGAACGTTCTTCTTTATGTTCAGTCTGTGATTACTTTAACAGATAATAATGTAAGTTTAGAGAAATAATTGGTGGTAACACAACAACGATAGTTACTGAACTTTCATTTTAGCAATTAAACAATGTTATTTAACCAGGTTTAATAGTTTTGCTTAAGTGGTTACTGTTGTGTGGTTCATTGACTGCTCATGGAAAATCATGCCCATTAAAGTTGAACTAATTGATATATATCTACACTATGATGACATGTGTTCACAAGAACTTTCAACTAACATTACATTAGTAAGTGTTCACGTTTTATCTTGTGATAATAATATGGATACATTATAGCGCAAGTTGATGAAAGTTCAACGAGTCGAAACAAAGTCAGCAAATTCACATTATCTCGTTCTGTTCTGCTTAATTTTCAAACTAAATTTTTCTGTTAACATTATGTTGTTTTGAATTTCAGTTCACTTTTCTTTAGATGAGATATAAAAATAATTTAGGTCTAAGGGTTTTATATGAATAATTTCAAAACATTATAAATTATTATGTTAGGAAATGAATATAAGTACCTTGGAGTATTGGTTACAATCTAAACTACTTAAAATTTCTAAAGCTCATATGCAGTAGTAATCATGTATCTACAATAATGACATAATTAAACGAATAGGGAACTGTAAGATTTTCACAAAAATTATAGATACATATTAGTTTGATGTAAGAGTACAGCTTTAATATTATAAATCAACAAAAATGACTTGATTGGGATGGTTATTTTTGTGGATATTGGTATTTTTAGTTGGTTGAATATGTCACAGATTGATGTTGGCAGGGTGCCGTTGAAAACCAGGGAGCACTGAACAGCTATTTTGTTCTAGTGTGGAACTCTTTAGCAGTGCGCACCACAGATTCCGCACCAGTGCGTTCAAGTTGACAGCTATCGTCTAGCAAGTTGATGTAAGTGGGATTTCTACCATTGGATGTCGACCCAGTAATGCGGAGGTTTAGGTGTTTTCCGTCAACCTGAATCCTCTGATGGGGAGTCTGGTGTACTCACTGTTGAGGAGTTCCACACGAATAAAACAGCTGTTCAGTGATCCTTGGTTTTCAACAGCACCCCGTCAACATCAATCTCTGATTTATTCAAACATCTAAAAATGACGTGGATTCAATTTATGATTGTAGTCTATGGCAATATTTCATTAACACTAGATTATCACAAGCAGATCATACAATAGCGTCTGCTTAATCCTGATCGATATCTATAGATTACTCCTTAAAATGGTCGCCATGTTTTCCACCGATTATCTCCAACCATCTTACTTTACATTATTTTGTAGTCGTTTACCATAATGCATAAATTACAATTTCTTGTTAGTGACTTGTTGTGGGTTAATAAACAAGGTCTGTTAAACACCATAAGCTGTAAATATGGTTATTTACCTACGATTTTTATAATACTCACTTTTTTCATAATAGCGTTTAGTGAACTACAGCTATACTTGCTTGCGTAGTTTGATATGGGGTTTTGATAAACAATGAATAAATGTAGCAGGAAGTATTTTTGGTGAATGTTAAAAGTAATAAATTACACCACAGATTGATCTTAAATAAGTATCCATTGAAAACAAGTAACTACTGAATGAATAATTCATCGTATTATGAAGATACCTAAGTTATAATCATGTACTAACTGGTCATCAATCTTGTATGTTAATTCGGAGAATGATAGTGTGAGGCTATGACCAGTAGCATTCAAGTAATTAGTGTATGAATCAAAGTTTTCAAACATTGTAAATCTTCTGGATTTAGAGAAGTTAATTCACTGTTTGCTAACTTCATAATTCGTTGATTTAAGGGCTCCTTGAGTTGTCTGAAAGTTTTAGACTCAATCCTTAATGTTATCATGAAAGAGCACTATTAAGAAGTCCCTTACTGCGACGAAAAGTTGTTATTCAGGATTTCTCAGTATTTAATGAATCTCTAGTTACAATCAATCTATTTTGTATATTACTACAGAGCATATATGGTTAACTGTTGTTTTCTATAATATATACCTAGAAAAGAAATTCGAAGTTTTTAGATCACTTTCAAAGAATATATGTCAAAACATCTGCTCACTTGACCTATATAATTAATTAGACAGTATTTTGTAAAATAGGAATATAAAACAAAGTATAAACTATTCATTTATTTATTGGCCTCATTTACCATAAAAGCACAAAAGATCCAAAAAATATTGATGACTACACCAGTCAGTATAAGAGAGTGGAAGACAGAGAGGTATAGAACAAAACAATGACAATATATCCGATTCAATCATTCTATTTGAAATCTTTTATTTATAATACTAACAATAATTTGTAAGAATACTAAAAATAGTAATAGCAGTAGTAGTAGTAGTAGTAGTAGTAGTAGTAGTAATTTCAGTAAAATGTTTAAGTTTGTTTACCAGGAAATAATTAGGTTTATTTCCTTCAATTTTCCTTTTAGAATGGACATAATGTTTAGATATCAGTTGATGAAGTAGAATATGATTATCGACATATGTTGAATTATGTCAATAAGTTCTTTTCAACTGTTTCGAATAACTCATAATATGATGCAGTATAGTAAAGAAATTTGTTTGACAAATCTAACCAATGTTTAGGAAAACTTTTATTTAACTAATCGATTAATATTAAGTTCTAGTCACAAATTAATGATGACAATATATTATTAAAAATCAAGGGGTACTGGGCAGCTGATTTGTCCTAGTATAGGACTTCTCAACTGTGTGTATCCTTGATTCCATACCAGAGGCTTTGAGTTCAAGAACTTCTAACCCTCTGCATTACTAGGCTGTCAATTAATGGTAGGGTTTCTACTTCCATCAATACTAGAACAAAACGTTGCTCCATGCTCTCTAGTTTTCAGTGGTACCCTGCCAATAACAATCTGTGCCGAATTTAATCAACTAAAATAGACTAACAAGTGATGATAGATAGGGACTCCAATTGAATGCCACTTTGTGGTAAAATATTCAGACTTTAAATCTCATTAAATAACTAAAGAAATAGCCAACGGTCCTGGAAAATCCAAAAATCTGGATTTAAAAGTAGTAGCCAATACACGTTTACTCATTCCAAATGTTTTATACGATTCGTCTCTTTTACAAATTTACCTAAAGAAAGAATGATAACATGAACAAGATACATTGAATTTACTATGAATTAATTCATTTGTATCAATTATCACAGGATTGAATTTAGGTAAATTAAGAACATTAGTACACTTGTATATTCGAAAAGGAACCGTTCGTTGGTGGAGAGCGAATTGTTTGGAAGACGAAATTTTAATGATTTTGGATTAATGATTTTATAACAACGTGTTTATAATGATAATCTGTACTAACTACATCATGTAATGTGATAATAATTTATTATTACAAATTCTTCCTATTGATGTAAATGGGAAACCTTCTCTGTATGTACGTTGATACAACAGCTCAGGAAGTTTGTCTCTACATGCTTAAACGTTTAAATTGTCCTATACATTATGAAGGCAGGTAAGATTCCATGATTGTACAATCCAATTTAGTAGTTTATTGAGTTATATTCATGTACAATTTGTTTCAACCTCTCTTTCATTAGTTCAGTAATCAGCTAAAATCTTGACGGTGTAGATGACAATTACTTCTTTTCTACTATACGTTATGTTTTCACCATATACAGTCTTAGATTTTGACTTCGGTATTGTTTACATTAGGACTGGGGAGAGCGGGAACGAGAAAATGTTAAATCGCCATAAACAACATATTTAGAAGAAATTAATTGTATAATCATAATCCGAATTTAGTTGCTCAAAAATTGAAATAAACAGGAATTTGTTCGGTGAAGCAATCCCTTTTCGGCGACTTCATTTGTATGCCTGCACTAGCGTATATATATGACAGTAAAATCTAAGATCAATTGGTCAAACATGGCAACAGTCAGAAGTGTAAGCTAAATTAATAACCACGAATAATGAACATAGTAACAAAAGTCAAAAATATTTGATGTTATTCATATTTTGACTGTCCTTGTAAAGTGGGGAATCTTTGAAATCAAGTTAAATCAAAAATAATATGGAAATTTCAGAATGGACATGAAGATAGAGATAAGAAGAGTAAAAGTAATGATTATTACAGTTAGATTACGCAATATGATAAATTAGAAAATGGCGCGTACCTGAGATATGAATGAAAATAGGTTTAAAAAATGTTTTATAAGTGTGTGCGTGTGAGAGAGAGAGAGATATGGAAAGAAGAAATGACATGTAAGAATTTACTATAATAGACAAGATACGTATTTAAAAATTACCATGTGCATCAAAACAAAAATGTTTAAACGAACAATATTCCTTTCTATACATCATCATCATCATCAGTTCCTACAATCATGTGTCCAGAAATAATTATCTTAACATGAATTGCCATCTTTTAAACACAAAACATTACTGTATATAAGTTTCGGAGTATGTTGTGTATTGCGTTTGTTCATGTTATTATGTCATGTTTTACTTGTGTTAGTTGATAAGACAACTGAAATTAAATGATCATTACTCAAAGTATAAATGTATAGATGATCTGGTGACAGGGAATTAAATTAAATCATATGTTTAGTTAAAAACTTAGTAATACATAAAATGTTAGAAGTCAAGTAAGTAAGAATTTGTAAAACATTAGGTGCGGGGGGGGGGTTGAGCGATAATCAAATTCATCACATCTGTTAAAGCCTGGTGATAATCATAATAAGAGTATCATAATCAGACCAAAGCCTATGATTTTGAAATCATATTTGTGTTATTGTTGAAATACACTAACTCAGTGTAATGATTTCCTTATTTATAAATCATTATATGTAGTCTGTATATAAATTACTATGCTTACCCATATATTATTTACTATTTACCGTGAAGAAAATATTTTTAGCCCTATTTTTGTTATCTTAGTTACTAAGATCCATGTCTAAAGATATTGTGAGTAGATCCAATAATTCCTCAAAGTTTTCCGTCAGTCTACCAAATAATTGCATCATTGAAAGTATGTTACAACGGTTTATAAGACCAATTTTACAATATTAACTGAGGGACTTTTACTCATCTGAAATATCTAGGTACATGTAGATGTACAAAACAGACTGTTAAGTCTAGTGTTGGCATCACTTAGAATTCAAGGGTATCGCTTAGATTGTACAACCTTCATTTATCATTTTGAGTAATTATCATAAAGTCTGTGAATGAATATAGAAAACCAAATTAAATATCTATCTCTACAAAACCACATTATCCCATCTATAAAAACTAACCCATTAATAACTAAGTTTTAGATATTTTCCAAATGTAGATGACAGGTTGTATTTGGTGAGATTCATATTTGTAACCAGTAAAACAGTTATTACAAGTGACAATGACTAATTTTCACGCTATGTCGTGAACTGGCTAAAGGGGGGGGGGAAGATCAACAGTTGAAGGTTAGGCTAGTGGTGCTGATGGTTAGACGTTTATAGTGTAACCTGAAAGTCACGGTCAATATACCTTGGCTGCATAAAAGGTGTGCACTGCTATAGAGTCCTACACTAAAACGAAACAATCACTCATTATAATAAGTGATATATATTTGTAAAATTCCAATCAGTAGAAATTAAAATTTCTGACGTTTCGCGGCTAAATGCAAGTCACTTCTTCAGAGAAATGAATAACCGAATTTAATTAACACTCACTCATTATCTCCTTTTTTCCAGTGTTATTCAAACAATGTCAAACTATGGCGCATGAAAACGACAACTTTTTTATTTAAACCAATGTAGAAGTTGCTTGAAGTTAGTTTACTGGATAACTATCACTTACTTTATGGAAAACCACTGTTATTCTGTAGTTTAAGAGAGTATTTGGTGTATATAAGACAATGTATTCATTATACAATGAATGTTTATCTGTCATCGTAAAATAAATATCTTTCAGTTGTCATATAATCTCATTATTAAATTAAAGCAGAATCCAGTAAACAAATTATTTTATTTAGTTTTTCAGATTGTCATTTAGCAACAGACCAGTCAATTTGCATCAGATAAAAAGTCACCCGTGAATTTATTTTAATTTCCGTTGAAAATCACTTAGATGATACTTCTGGATAGACGTCATCATATGCTTTAAGTATCTTAATAAAATTACTTTAATGAATTAATACATAGTTTAAGTAAACAGACAATTGTAACTACATAGTTTCATCTTAAACGACTTAAAATACAGCGAAAACCTACAGGGGAGATAATATATGTAGAGAAGTGCCAACTGTGGTTTAGAATGCTCTACCCTTTATATATATACATTTATGAATTAGTAATGTAAACCATAATCTATAACTAATATCTAAATTAATAGCTTACATCTTCCAGTTTACTCCAGGTCACTGTATCTTAGTGGATGCTACTCAGCTAATTTTTTGTCTACCTCTTGCCGAGGTACAGTTACTCCATAACCACAAACAATGATCAGGTTACAAAAGTAACCAGACAGTTATTTGACGTTAATATCATGAGTTAACCTGCATTGGACTCGAACACATTCCTGGCTGTTTCAGGTTTTGTGGCTCACCAGAGCGAATGAAAATAATTAATGAATTTGAATTGATTGCCTGTTACAGATGGATCTCGGTTGCGTATCACTGGAAACCAAAGAAAGATGGACAGCTGTTTCATCGCAGTATGGGGCTCGTCGATATCACACACCTTCGACATCACCCAGACATTTAAGTTTACGGTCAAAAACTTAACTATCCGTACCACTGGACCAGCTTAATATTCTCGATCTCCCACTCCATGCACTTTGTAATATAGCACAACGACCATCCACTGTGATTGGTGATAGCTATCTTAGTCTCAACAAGCCCAACCGCAGTCAGTAAGAAAGTCTACCATAAGTGGGCCGTCTGATAGTTAATCGTTCGCTAGGAGATATGAAGATCCTGGGTTTGATTACTCGGTTAGGTTGAATATTTGCAGTATTTAGAAGTTGAGTACTTGGATAAAATGATTGCCCAATGTTTCCTGTTTATCATTGATATTCAACCGAGATTACAAACAACGATGTTAAATACCGATTTCCATAAGATCATTTCAACTCAAAAGTTTTTCTTAAGTTTTATATGACCATGTAGTTAGTTTCCACCATATTGAATGTAATTTTCTTGCATTCTATTGTACAACTGAAAGAATAAGCACATAGACAAAGATTATCTCATCAAGCTAATTATCCTTATAACACTGAATATCAATTGAAAATATAAATTTAACACTGATATTCATAAAGCATAATGATACACAATGATCGAATCGAATAACAGAATGCTACCGCCTTGAAAATTTATTCCAATTTTGTAATAGTAGTTTTATTAGTAGTAAATAACATTGTCAAAAAAAAAGATAATGTAATAATTTCAAATGATTGAATCTACACATTAAAATGAAATATAATGAAGTATAAGAATTAAATTTAAATTATGATTGTTTCCATAGGAATTATTTGATTACATTTAAATGAGAGTGAAATAATGAAACAATCACTGTTTATTGTAATAATCAGTGAAGTACAATAAAGAATACCATTATCAATTACATTTCAAATCGATAAATCGATTAGAAATCATTTCATAGATATCAATATTTAGTGTTATTTTGTCGATAAGTTAAATTATCTCTTAACTGTTATAAACAATAACAAAGCATCTACTAAAGATCTAAAAGAGTTCAACCATAATAAGAGAATTAACGTAGTTGACGGCAAGATGGATTTTATCAGCAATAACAAATGGTAGTTAAACTTTATAGTAAAGTGATTGATGGAAAAAAGTTTGAAGATAATATACTATTTACATGGTGATCAAAGAGTTTCATATTCACTGCAAATTTAGAAGGCTATGGTTTCGATTTCGTGTTAAATATATGGTCAACACTCATAGGTGGTCAAATATGAAAGTTAAATATCTGTTTAGTACTTGCTTATTACTAATTATTATTCTCCTTCTGTTCTCGAAATCATTTATGAATTATTGGTCAATTTGATCTATCGCTGTAGTAATTGACGATGGTTTTCAAAATAATGAGACATACACTACTTTAACATCAACTCATCATTAGTCAAAGAACGAGTTTTCCAACTATTATCTGTCCAACATTTGAATGAGAGATCAAATACAAACTAATTGTTTTCTAAAACATTAACACTTAATACCTTTACAATGCTTTCAGTGTAAACCATGCACTTTGTATGGATCATATTCAGAAACACTTCATTGATTGAATGAGTACTGTTTATTAATGTTACGACCAAAACTCCTAGAATCTTGATCAGATTGCAATTGTTTCTCCCGTACTGTAAAACCGGTTTATACGAGTGACTCGTAGGTTCACCAAAAGGTGATTAAATACGAATATATATGATAACTGAGGTATGCATAACACATATAAGAACTCAACGGTGATTGCATATTACATAGTCAACGTAATGCTCCAAATAACTTACACAATCAATTTGTAAAACACTAGGTAATTAAAGCCATATTATTAGTTATCTGTCAAAACACCGAGTAGTTCCTGTCAAATCAGGAATGTATTCCAAACAACAATTAATCGAACAGATTAAACAATTAGATAGAGTATATCACAGATTGATGTTGGCAGGATACCATTGACAACAAGGGAGCACTGAACAGCTATTTTGTTCTAGTGTGGAACTCCTCAGCAGTGCGCACCCCACATTCCGCACCAGCAAAGTCTAATAACTTGAATATAATTTCAAGTTGTATCTTGAAGCTCAGTTAAACAAGTATTTAAAAACAACCAAAATTCATATAATACCAAATATAAAGCTGAAGAGCAAAGAATTATCGATAAATAAATAATAATGATTATAATCTTGTTCAAATCAAAGATTAATTTAATGAACACTGTTAAAGGTACCAAATAACAAACAATAAGAGAACAATACAGTGAACTAGTAAAACTCGATCTTACATAGAAAAGTATATTGGAAAGATTTTTATTCATACAAATTGAAGTGTACTTTACATTAAAGTTACCATTTCGTACTTCATCTTTTGATGTTCCCTTCTTGTTTCTAACATCATTCATTATGTTACAGTGACATTTCCTTAAATGACAATTTTCAACAACTTCAGATATATCAAATGTAATGTCTGATGATCATCATACTTGAATATACTACACTAACTTGTTAAAAACACTATACTACTAACTCATATCTCATAATATGATGTCAGCTAGTCTTTGTTAATCTAGTTCTCTCTATTATTGTCTTTTTCTTTCCTAATTGATCTATGTATGTATTAAGTTAACATCTGGTTAAATTGGTAATTTATTCTTCTATTTACATGTATATCATTCTTGCTTTATCCAAAAACATTAAGCACATACAAGTGAATTTACTATTACCTAATTGATCCTGTCAGTATAGGTACATGAATATGGTTTGATTACAAAATGATTGTGTAATAATTATTACGTAAAATTGTATTCTGTAGAGTTCATCGATGGAAGTTAGAATTCTACCATTGGATGCTGGTTAGTAGTGTTAGTAGAGGGTTAGGCATTTACCAACCTAAAGCTCTTGGAGCGAAATCTTAACTGTTCACTGTTAAAGAGTCCCATAGTTGGACTAAACGTCTGTCCAGTGCACGCTGATTTTCAGTAGTACCTTATCAACATCAATCTGTGTAAAATTTAAATCAATCAAACAATTAATTATCAATAAAAATGCATCACATTGTTTAGGTTGGATTGTGACTGTGAAGTAAAATCGAGGATGCGCATTTCGCCCTATTAAGGACTTGTTAGCTGAATATATCTGCAACTCATTGTTGATATTTACACTGTGATTCGAATTCCATTGGTTTCTTGACAAACACCATCGCGTTCACCATTAGGCTATTGAGTCCAGACAGCATTGGGAATGTATATATAGTTAAAATGTGTTTAGATCTTCCGGTTGGTTTATTATGGACTAAAATTTAAAGTCTCTGTTACCATATGTGTATCCTGAATATATCACCTCTATACAGCAATAGTGAATTATCTTTATATGACAACAGAGACCGATCAATTACAGTCCATAACAAATCAACGAGAGGATCCAAATGCATTTTAATATTAGGATGGACTTGTATATTCCCGTAGATATGTTATAGACTGAAGCTGGTCAGTCTCTGTTGCTATATGTGCATGCTGAACGGATTGCCCCGATATAGCGAATTATTCATAAGTATTATTTAAGTTGGATTGTGACTGGCAAGTAGAATCCAGGATGAGCGTTTCGGCCTCTTTGGGACTCATTGTCTGGATGTACCTGCATCCCAATCTTTGTGTTCACAGCTGGATTCGGACTCAGTCCGAAGTAATACATTCTAATATATCTCATTGTTTTCATTATCGACAATGTTCTTATTGTGTTTTTGTCTTTCATTTCTCTTTATACTATAAAAAACAATTAATAATTGCAATTAGGGAGGTTTGTGGAGATAGTTAACTGTTAATATGGACATCACGAATTGATCTGAATCAGACAACCATTGACCACCTGGAAGCACTAGACAGCTGTTCTGTCTTAGTATGGGGCTCCTCAGTGGTGCGCATATACGACCCCATCGAGGATCGAGCCCAGGACCCTCTGGATTCGTGGCGAACGCTTTATCATTGGACCACTGAGTCGACTCCAAACGGTCGATATTTCCAATTCAGTCGATTCGCGATACTTTGCGCTACCTCTTCCATGCCATCAGTGAATTACTGCCTCACACCCCTCACGGTTGATCTACACCGGTCATGTCTTCACATAGGAACTCCAGGAATTACCTCTAGGAGCTGATCACGAGTGAGCTGATTTCTAATAGTAACCAATAATTAAGAAACATATATAACTACAATAAATCAATAAATACCATTTTATAATTTTATTTAAGCTTCTATGTATTTCTTAACTTCCATTCCTCTTCTATTACTATTTGTCACTAAAATAACATCTACATTATCAAAATATTGAAAATTAAACAAAATGTCAACAACATACATCAGTGATTGTTAACATAATTAATCACTACTCTACCTCTAATGTTATTTTACACTTATTTAATGTTATTACCAGTACAAATAATGTTATTGACTGTTATTGAATGAAGAAGAAGAAGGAAGAGAGAGGAAAGCAAATAACCAAACAAAACAATCAACCATCAACTAAAATTAATACCAAAAACCAAAAAAAATTTTAATGTTGAAATATTTTCGGTATGTTTTTTGTTTTATTAATTTTTTTTTATTTTATAATGATTTTTTTTTCTTTTTATGTAGAATAAATCATAATTCTGTCATTCTTTCTTAATTGTTTTCGACAATTATGATTATTGTTATCGTATTGTTGTTGTTGTTGTTGTTGTGGTTGTTGTTATTGTTGGTGATTTTCTTTTCGTTTTCTCTCTTCTCTCTTTTTTTTCAAATACAAGATAGAATGCTAAAAACAATTCATCAGAAGCAAAAAAAAAAACAAAAATAAGCAGTAAGTAATTTAACAAATACAAATAACTATTCTTATGATGCAACAACTGTATACTAATATAAGTATGTACACAAGTATGTCTATACTTTCTGATGATATATGTATATGATTAAGAAAAATGCTTTAGCAGATTAATGTTAGCTTAAAGACTTAGTGTTTAGTATTTGTTATATATGGTCAGTTTTCATTGATTAATAGATTGTAAGCAACTAATACCAGATTTAGTTATTTGTATTTGTCATAGATTGAGGTTAGTTAGGTACCACTAAAAAACCACAGAATACTAGAGAGGTGTTTCCTCCTAGTAGAGAAGTCTTCAGCAATACACACCGTTTATAGCACCAATGGATCTAATTTAGGATAATTAGTCTCATAGCAAACGGTTAACTATATGTGCTACTGGAATAGGGTAACATTTTAGATTTCTCACTTCAATCAATTTGTGGCATAGAAAGACAATCACCGATTATCACTGGTGACAACTGTCTCATTACTAACAAGTTTGAACTCCTCTAATCACGATATCCCACTGGAATTTCAGAAACATCCTCGAATTAGTTAATAGTAAGCTGATTATTGTAACTGAACTGAGATGGTTTTATGGATTAGGTATTACGTTTAGTTATTTATAATCGTCAAAGATTGGTGCTGGTTACGTACTGTTGACGCCAGAAAGCATTAGACAGCTGTTTCATCTTAGTATGCTTCTTTAAGCTTTTATATCCCATGTCGTGAGATGGTTACTAGTCATAAACTCAGAATTGAGTGTGTAATCCTTTGATATCTAGTAGTAGTTGGTTGTAGTTCTTTGAAAGCGCAGCTCAAACTTACATTTATATTGGCTAGTACTTGTTATCAAGCTTGAAATGAAATTAATGTAGCCTATGGTTTTAAAGCCATCATCACCTAATTTCATATTATGTAATATTCACATGGAATTATTCAACGAGACATTGCTCTCCTGAGTGTTGCTATTACACTTTACTTAAATAACAGGAAATTTTCATTCAGAACTCTGTATCAACTATCAACAAACCTCTAACATCAAAGTACCTTACCAGTCTGTAATGGTATACAGGTTAGTTCATTGAATATCTCAACATCGTTTACAATTTCAGCTGAAACTTGGAGAATTACTTCAAACATCCTCAGACGGATACAAGTATTTATAAACAACCGCCTACGCAAGATACTGAATGTCCATTGGCCGGAAATCATCAGCAACAACTTACTACGGGAGAGGACAAACCAACTTCCAGCCGAAGAGGAAATTAGGAAAAGACGTTGGAAATGCATAGGACATACACTACGCAAACCATCAGACTGCATCACGAGACAAGCATTAACATGGAATTCTGTTGGGAAACGGAAAAGAGGAAGGCCAAAGAACACGCTGCGTCGAGAATTGGAAGCAGACATTAAAAGGATAAACAGCAACTGGAAACAACTGGAAAGGTTTGGTGAGGACTGAGTTGAATGGAGAATCCTGGTGAGCGGCCTATGCTCCTCAGTGAGGAGTAACGGGCATAAGTAAGTAAGTAAGTAAGTTTACAATTTAGTGGTGAATAGAAATAAGTTTCGATCATTGTGTATTCGACTAGAATTTCAGTGTAAAAATAAATACTAAGATGTGTGAATATGAATAAAACTGGTAAGATTCAGTCATAGTCAACGTAGTGGTCAGTATAACTGTGCATACACCAGAGCTGGGATAATTCATACTAAAACAGTGAGACTGATAATTATCAAGAGGTTGATTAATGGGCAAGTTTTATCAAGCTCATTTATAACTGAAGATTAAAAAGCGTGAAGTTCAACCTTGCTGCTGTCCCTGATTTTGAGTCAGGATACTCTGCATTGTCAATCCTAGGCCATGGCTGCTTTATCGTCTTTAGTCATAAGGTCGCTACCTATTAATATATATCACAACGGTAGTCAATACCCACGTCTCAACTACTTTCTAACCAGTAGATATAAGAATGTATTAATCGTTCTAGTAACAAGTAATCACTGATAAATCATCATACAAATAAACCAGATTTAACAAAGTTACATTATAATAGCACTTAAAATACAGATCATGAAGTATAATTGATCATTAACGCCTGTAAGTGATTGCTTAAATAAATCAGACTAACGGGAAATGTGATTTATAGAAAAATTCTATCATGCATTATTGCACTATCTGTTAAATAGAATAATTTAGATGTATAAGACTATTTATATTGTCTTGCCAAAGATACGAATTTATGTAGCTTCAAGATCAAGTACACTTAGTAAATGAATTGAAGTTTCAACTAAAACAGTTAAAAGTAGTTTTTAGTTATTATTGAGTCAGAATACTCTAAATAAAGATTCGTGAAAGTTTTATCGTACTATGATTGGGCAGAATGCCTTTGGCTTTCTGACAGTTTCTGGGAGTCATACCAGACTAAATAAAAAAAATCCACTCTTCTGTTATAAATTTATTTGGATTTAATAACTTTGAATGCTAACTGTATATTCTCACATGGTAACAGGAAATGACTGACAGTCTGTTGTCACATTGAATGCGGGAACGTCATGCAAAGATACTACAGTTGTTAGCATAATTTTCTCGCTGTCTATTCATTGAAAAGTATGAAACGAATATACAAGAACTCATACATCTGTTATGCGACAGATGAAATAGTAGCTGTAGCAGTTAAATGTGTATTATTAAAAGAGGAAAGCGGATTCTAACTGTTTAATTCATGCATAATAACTATTTGACGTAAATGTTGCTGCGAATTTTTCATTGCAATTAAATTCGAGCATGCTATAATAACACACTTTAAAGCAAGCATTGCCAGACATTGTTCTGAAATACTGTGGGAAGGAATAATTAATTCTGTCCATTATTTCAATGATAAAACATCATCTATGTGAAGAATAGCTAACAATCTTCACATATTACAAAGTTTTACAATAATGTTATTGCATCTATTTCAGGGATTGTCTTGTTTACTGACAAAATCTTCAAGTTTTATGCACACATCGCAGATTGATTGCATACAATTAATACTGTGTAGCTGTTTTCTTCAAGTACTAGACTCCTCAATTCTCGTACTGAATACATAATTACCAGTATCACTGATCTGGTCGATGTCTAGTGGTAGGATTTACACTTTAACCAAGTTGTAATATAACGTAGTAATGACAACTCTCTCATTTCTTACATATTCAAACTTAATACGTCATTCCTTTACATTAGAATTTTAACAATCTTATAACTGATTGTCCTAGGTAGTTTTCAGGGGCTTTATGCAGAGTAATTTTTATTATTATACTTTATCCTTTTCATATTAATGACAATTGATTATCGTTGATTGCCAGTGAACACCAGACATAACCAATCTTCACAAAAATAACCATCCCAATTGAACTATAATAATGAGCTCATTAGTGACTAACTCCAGGATGATCCCCAAGCTCTAGTGTGAAGTCGTGACTGGTGGAGTTCAGACTTGTTAGGAGTGAGACAGCTATCACCAATCACAATGGATGATCGTCGCGCTATAATATATATTACAGATTGATGGAAGTGGGAATTCTACCATTGGATGCCGACTCAGTGGTGCAGATGGTTAGGCGTTCGCGTCAACCTGAAGCCCCTGGTGCGGAATCTGGGGTGCGCACTGCTGAGGAGTTCCACAATAGAGCGAAACAGTTGTCCAGTGCTCCCTGGTTTTCAATGGTTCCCTGCCAACATCAATCTGTGATATATTCAATCAAATAAAATAACCAATCTCCATAAAAATAACCATCCCAATCTTATAATTGATTGTCCTAGGTAGTTTTCAGGGGCTTGATGCAGAGTAATTTTTATTATTATACTTTATCCTTTTCATATTAATGACAAGTGATTATCGTTGATTGCCAGTGAACACCAGACATAAATTTCATCAGAGTAATGAACTACTAAATATTGTACCTTTCTAATGTCATCAAAATGTAAATGGTGTTTAATTGATATTAATCTATGACGACTACCAATAGCAAACTATAATCAATCTCTACAAAAACCATTTTGTAACATATAAATATCATATTGAAAGAAATCTAAACAGTTAATCAATTCATGATAACCTGATAAATGTTATATACACTTTCTTGACGTCAAACATCAAGTAGTTAAAGAATACCTATGCAGTTTTAAGTAATGAATAACTAATGTCTGTTATGTTAGATTGTTTCGTAGAAAAATGAAGTTATATGTTGAACAAAAAGAAGCTGAAATTGAAATTAAATGTCTCCATCCTAAAAAAAAAATAGTTGTTGGATATAATTTTTGTTGTAAGACAAAATAAATGATTGATTCTATTATGTAATTAATGACTTCACTATCAAGATCATTCTGTATGACGTAAATATTTTGAATGTATTACATTGTGTTATATAACTTATAATATGTCATTTAGTTATCAACATGCAATTATTTCAGTAGAATTTAATTAAATAAACTTATTCTAAATCAATAAATGACAAAATATGGTAACTTTTGTCGACAATGAATAAGTTCCCATTGGAAATTATTCATCTTGTCTATTCTTTAATAAATTTAGTTATTTCATTCTATCTGGTTGTGTTTTTTTTTTAACTAGTTTGTTCGTGTTTTCTTATTTCTTTTGTATTCGATATACACTAATAGACAAGACATAAGTTTAAGTAATGAACTAGTTGTCATGATCAATTAATTACAATATTAAGCAATATTTTATTATGATGTTTCACTAATGAATTATCAAACATTGTTTCTAGGATGGTAGATGATGATGAAACCAAACTTTATGATCAATATCAGCTCACTAGTGACTAACTTCTCGAGGTTTATCCTGAAGTTCTAGTGAGGAGATGTGATCAATGGAGTTCAGCTGTATCCGATGTGAAGTAACTACCCACCGATGACAATAGTTGAGGTGGCTCAAACACACCACCAATTGACTGAATTAGAAATATCAATCATTGTATGCCGGGCAACTTAGTGGTCTAGTGATAAGGCGTTTGTTGTAAAGCCAGAGGGTCTTAGGTCCAATTCCTAATAAGATCATAGATACGCATGGATACTGAAGAGTCCCATATCAGTGCGAAACAGCTGTCTAATGCTATCTGGTGATCAATAGTTGTCTAATTCTGACCATATTTATATTCAGCAATCCCTGCAACATCTAATTACAAATTAAACTTTTTCGGGGAACTTGAATGACAAAAAGTAACCGACCAATTAAAACGTATTTGTAGATGGAACATAATTTATTATGAAAAATAATTTAAAAATAAGGTTAGAAAAATCTGAAGGTTTGAAAATAATTTACTGATTTTAAAGTGATATAGAATGACATAGAAACGCATCCATGTGATTCTAATTGATATTACTTCTAGAACCTTTATAAGGTATCAGAAACTTTTTCAGCTCTGATCAATACTTATCGATATTTTGCACGTAAACACCGATACTGTTGTTAAAAAATTCCTTTTATGAACTGTGATACGGTGAATGTCTTCGAAATCGCCGATAAGAGCATCAATTCTTACCATAAATCATGGAAGACTAACCGACATTTATACTAAAATATTCATTGGATATTCAATAACTTTTAGAAATTACTGAATACTATGAGCCATAGTTTATCCAAATTTAGTTTAGATTGATTAATTACAAAGTATCCACCAATCGGATGCTTGTCTAGTCCTCCATAGTGTTAATCTAATTAGATCAATCGATTTGAAAGGACAAAATAATTATCATTCAAATCACTGCTCAGTAATCAATCAATGCAAGCAAATTAACTAGTCATACATGAGTCAGTTGCAATCCATATGTTACATTCATAAAGATCGAAGAATATGAAATTCAGAGATTCAGGACTGAGTTTTATTGTAAGCATTAGTTAGATCGAGATTAAAGGTATCTGTTGATAACGCGTGTCATATAGAAAGGTAAACTAAGTTCAATGTCTCCTGTCTACTACTTCAAAACCACATCCCATATCAATTGCTTATATTATTTACAAATACTTTATGCTACTAGAAAGTGATTAGTTTTGCACTGATCGGTCTGTTTGTTTATTATTTGATTTTGAGTTTAATTTATCATACTGAGTTTCTTAAGCAGTTATTATACCTGCAAATTACATTAACATAATCTGATCAATGCATAGCAAACTTCCACATTAACATTTGCTTGATGTCTTAATAAAATTATTGTAGTTGTGATGTAAGCCTGTAAATGTTGACTTAATTGTCTAAAGAGAACTCAGTCGATACGATTCCTAAACATAATGAGTTGGGTCACTGATGAAGTCGTCGAGAAACCTGATAATAGTATGAAATACGTTTAACCGCTTCCTAGCTTTCATATTATTGTTGATGATAACTTATATTTTTAATAAATATATATGCATGAACACATTCGTATGATACTAGAATTCCACTACATCGAATTACGTAATAAGCATTAAATGAAAGCGAATGGTTTCAAAATTTCACATCCTTGTAAGTTGAACTTTAAATCCAAAATTCTTATCCAATATTATATAATCTTTGTAAATCATGAAGATTTATAATGACGTTTTAAGTAGTTGAGGTCATATACATATTTGAAACTGGACATAACTGACATCGTTACTCGTTTTTACGCTTAAAATGTCACTCATATACAATTCAGAAATGTTCATTAATTAGCATTTCATTATTCAGTGTATTGTTATTATTTAGCGTCGATTAGTAAGTAATGTCCAAAGAGTATGATTAGCTTAATTTTATCAAACAGCTCATTTATTCTTTATGTTAGCATATTCGATGGGTGCTAAAGTACAGATTTACATTACAGGTGTCATTACTGAGGGTTGAACTGATAATTTGAAATATATTTAGCATTAATTTGGATAGCGTTATAACAGGTCAAAGAATCAAATGTCACAACCTAAGAAGTTCATTCGTCATTGTACCAAGACTTATTATTAATCATTTAGTAACTATGAGATTTGTATTGCTTAAGTTTTAGGCTTTTAATAAACTCGTTATTGATTGCTAGATATAATGTGCTTTCAGAGTTATTGTATTTTTACTGCGAACATATTACCGTGCTTTCTGTACAAAACTCCTCCCCCCCAGTTCAGTCTTTAGTGCATTTTGTACTTCTTACTACTGGTTGGAATATTCTACTTTAAAGCCTTTGTTGATACTCAATAAATGACTTCGTACTGTCTCTTATTTGCTAGAATTTTGTTGACTCACTCACTGCCTTTGGTCAAACTTAGTCACATTGGTTCACATTTAACCAGTCAGCGTTACATTAATCAGTTCGTATAGATTATAGGAACAAATCCCATTGGTTTATTCTAGACGCGAGGTCAGTGTTATATCTATTTCGGCTGTATCGTATTGTTATGACATGAGAAAGAAAGGAAGGTGGATTTGGTTGGTTGTAGAGAACGCCAATGAAGTGTGCCTAGATGATAATGCACGACTGACCTAAGTTCACTCACCTCCCGGGCCAACAATAGAAGAACCAAAATTGGGTACTGGAAACGGAGAGAACTGAGAATGTATTGTATTTTAATCATGCCTTTATATATACATAAAATCAGACCACGAGGTAAATCAATCACAAATGTAACGTGGAAACAGAACAAAGGAAAGAGTGTCTGTGAATGGGAACAACATGTGCACTACTGGGTAACTGTACTTCATAGTAATAAACAATATACTAAGAGTAAACATACTAAACGAGAGGACCGGGCAAGCGGAACGTGACAGTCATAGAAATGAAATGATTACATTGTCCACAGTTATAATAATTGAAATAGTTTTCTAAAGCACAGTCGTCGAAGATAATCAATCTTCATTAGGTGCCCGGTATATCACGTATCTTGCCTTTTTACCAGTAGCCTCCAAGGTCATTTCGGGTAGCTTATAATAAACAATATGTTTTTGTAATACTAACGTGTAGATACCTTAAACTTCTGAAGTTTCACAGCCTTAATTCAAGTCACTTCACCAGAAACTAAATCATCAGATCAAATTTACCTGAGTTTAAATGGTAAAAAGAAAAGAACGGAATCAAACTTTATTTGTAAACTAATCAAAAAAGACCAATTTGATCATAAAAGTATCAAAGATAAAGTAAAAGTGTGGAAGGACAGAAATAAATTGTTTTTTTTGTGTAAAACTGAAAAAGTGGACCAGGGGTGTGATTGTTTGGAAAAATTATTCAACTTGGATAAATCACTGGGCTTTAGTAGTGTAGTTAGGTTTAGTCTTATAAAGAAAGCCTTAGCCACTCGCCTTTCTTTGTAGTTAGGGAGGATTTTTTTGAGTTATCTTGATGTCTAATATTAATTTAGTAGTTGTTCAAACTAGCGTATATTACTGTGACCAAATTTTTTCTGTAGTTTTTAAAGATCAACAAGATTATCAAATGATCTTTTTTGTGTAATTCAAATGCTTTCTGATTGGAGATGAAATCTCATGAGAACATTCTTCAATATAATAAACCATCACTGTTAACACAGCCTAGTCTGTAGACACAGTTATGTGTGAAGGCAAAAATAAACTTTCATTCTAACTAATGCATTACCAAATATATCTGACCTTTTTTTAGTAAGGTGTTATATTATAAATTTGTAGAATTCGTTGCAGTTCTTTGGTCGTCATAGAACGATAGGGTGCATCCATTACATTGATCTGCAGAATGCCAATTACAATTGTATTTAATTAGCTTTGGATATTATTAATGACATTAATGAAGAAATTGTTTATTTTTAATGTGTTTGCCATAATACTACTCATTTCATCTTTTTTTTTATTATTTGAGATAATAATACTGGTCACTTTTCTGAATGGAGTGATAACAGGACAAATTTCCCCCCCCCACCCACCCACATAAACGATGTATAGAATCAATATTTATTTACTGATTAGAGGATGTTAGTTTACGGTAAATAACGAGATTGAATGTTCCATTGAGATTCCTTTTAACTAAACAATCTAAAAGCGATAGTTCATTCTGTAAATTTTCATATTGAAAAGTAAACTAGATGTGTGCTTAGAATATATCGATCTATTTAGAAAACATCGTAAGGGGAGATTTTATTATGGTAATAAACTTATCACTTATATATCTAAGCTGAATACGTTGTTTAAACGAACTTTAAAACGTAAACATTGTATTATCTTTGTCTTGTTTTACTAACAATTTAGTATAAGTTTCTTATATACTGGTGGTAGAATCACTAAGGTATCAAATAAAGACTTTTATAACAACAACAATTAATCCATTCACTAGTACTTTCCTTTGGTTTACTACATATTTTAATTTGTTCAAACGCGTGTTGGTAGGGTACTATTGAAAACCAGAGGGGACTGGATAGCTGCTTCATCATAGTATGGGACGACTCAACAGTATGCATTCTAGATTCCACCCTCCAGGGGCATCATATTAGAGAGCACCTAACCCTCTACACCACTGGACCGTGATCCAATGGTAAAATTCCCACATCCATCAATTTTGTGATATAGCACGACGATTATCCATTATCAATGATAAAAACTATCGCACTCCCCTTACTTACTCCCCATACTCTCCTTACTCCTCTTACTTCCACTAGTCACGATTTCTGACTAGAGCTACAAGAACATCCTAAAGTTAATGAGGTAATTGTTGTAAATGAATTGTTAACATCAGTCTGTGACGAATTCAATCAACTTAAACTTAATGCCAATCTCCATAAACCTTCTCAATTCTATTCAAATATATTTCTCTGATTTCATTTTAATTTTTTTTTTTAATGGTAAACATAAAGTACAAAAAACAATAAAACATTCATGCATAACTTCGTCTAGATTACGTCATTAAGATAAACTGTTTCTTTTACTTTTATTCAGTTACTAATGATTACAAACAATAAATATGGATTGTGATCAATATTCAAGTGATTTATTGATATTTCAATGTTTCAATGCATATTTCATATAAATTATATGAATACAAACTTGCAATGAAATAATTTTCAAAAGTAACTAGTGTAAAACTTACACAATGTACTCGAGTACCAACTTAAATTTTTTGTCGAATGATCACTGTGTTTAGCTGCTGACCGAATGCCTATGAATAATATGAAATCTGTCCAGCTTACAATAATTTTTTGGTGATTTTTCAATTAATGAATGATTTTATCTTTAGAGAGGGGGTAACTACATTTTGTTTGATGTACCTGATATCCATTATAACTTGAGCCAATCTATGATATGAAACTACAAATTCAATGATTTCACAGCAATAAACAATATTGTTAACTTCTAACTAATGTCAAGTGGTTATTCTGTAACTCTAGTGAAAAGAATTGTATTTTAAGCACGAGTCGTTTACCAACCTGCAGTAATGTATAAGGTTGCTCAGTGTCTCCTGTCTAGTAAAGTCAAAAAGACGAATCGATGGATGTCATCTTAGTGGTATTTGTCAGGTAACTTGTATTCAGTAAATTCAATTTCTGTTGTGTACATGGATGAGGGGTTACATACTAAGATGAAGAAGTCATCCAGTGCTTCATCAGTTTTAGTGGTTCCCTAACTTAGATCAATCTGTTATACGAACTGTGAAATAATCTACATTATTGCTATCATAGCGAACAGACATTTATTATGATACATAAAAGCTGTGCTTAGCTTCAACTTAGTCTCTTTTTATAATAAGTTCACTACCAGTCGATTATTACATTGAAATACAATGAATGAATACAAATTTTAGTTAAATACTTAAATCACTATGACTATAATCTTCAAACTTTTAGTCAGAATACAGTTGATTACATTAAATGGCTAACATTAAAATAGAATGACTAATAATAACTGGTAGCCAATGAATAGTGAACGTTTGCAGCAACTGTAGGAATAATAATATACCAAGTTGTACATGTAAATGTAAACATTGTAAAAAATGTAGTTAAATAGCTTAATCAAAAAATGTACATATCCGTTACACAAGTGTAGTTGTCTGGACTCAGTAGCCTAGTGGTAAACACAATAGCTTTTAGCATGATATAGACTGAATTTGGAATGTAAATACATTCAGCTAAAAAGTCATAAATTAAAAGGGACACATGTCTTGGGCTCCAATTGCTATTCATAATCGAAATAAATTAATTGTGAACAGTTTATAATAAGTGGTTTAGGTAAAATAATGAAAAGCACATAATCTGTTAAGTTTCTGTTTTTCAAGTTTAGATGATTTTATTTGTGGACTAAGTGTAAGTAGAAATCAACTTTCTTTAAATAAACTACGAACTACTCTCACCACATTCCTCAACCGATATAGAAGATAAGGTATCAAGCCAATTCATAAGCAAAATAAATTATACATGAAAAGGGAAGGACAGATGATGTTGTTTTGGATATAGTCCTGGAGTCCATGAATAATTGCATTAATTTCAGTTGTTGCCCCAAAAACATTTTCATTTTGGTCGAATGCATTGTGTTTGTTTGGTAAAACGTTGCCATCGATATGCTTTCAGTCGCAGTGAAGTCTGTTTGTGTTTTCCCGTCTCAACTATTATTTTTTCCAGATGAGACAAAAGTGCGGATTCTTATTAATTTAGTACGGTATCTAAAGCAATACATCCAAATTATCTTGAGTAGTTAGATTCTATGTCTGATTACCTCGATAGTCGATACAGTTAGTGCGAATCTTTATCTCTGATATTTGTACTTCAATCGGATACCAAGATTTATTCCTTCCCGACCCACAGCAACTCCAAAAGACTAGACTTGTAGAATGATCATATTATGGAGCAAAAATATATCTATATCAGACGAGACTAGCAACACATTGTTTATATATATCACATTTGAGATTGAGTTAAAATTAATGAAAGTTTACAAATCAATCTTACAAAAAATTCAATACGACACCTTTCGCTTGATTTAATGAACGATTGTATTTTTGGGGATTTCGAATCCATACCGATTCCAGAGTGCAATATATTCATAACACCAATAAATTAAATAGTTATTTTAAGAATTAACAACACATAAAATACAGTTGATGATACTTTTGGAGAAAAGAAACTTGAATCTTTGATGAGTTCGCTTGTTTTCACATAAATAACAACATTTTAATCTAGTGAAAATTTGATATACTGAAGGAAGTATTCTCCACTTAAATGAATATTTCTGATAATATAGAGTTTAAAGCCCTGAATAAGCTGGCTGATAAACTTTTATTATCATAAAAGTAAAGACAGATGATACCAGTCATGAAAAAACTTTGAAACAAAACAGTAACTAAGACAACTCAACTTCATCATAAATTGATGATATCTTATGATAATCAAGATATGTTGAAATAACTGATTACGCTTATGTTGAAATTACTGTATAAATTAAAAATTAGGTAATGACTTTATATAACTATCTCATTACCTTTAATACTGTATATTTCAATGGAACAGATTTTTAGTAAATGAAAATCCGGACCCCCTTGTTTTGAAGCATACATATCGGTATAGTTATGACACACATTGAGGAAATCAGTAAACTGCATCATAAGACAAGCACTAAATTGGAATCCTAAAAACCAAAGGATAAGAGGAAGACCAGAGGACTAATTGTGCTAGGAGTCTGAGGCAGGCATGATTTTTTGGAAAGAACTAGAAATGTGAGCCCAGAATAGAGTTGGTTGAAAAATGTTGGTCGGCGGCCTATGCTCCACATGAAGTAACAGGCATTGGTTGATTATTTGGTCATCACGTTTCCCCGTCACTTTATTTTCCATTCAGAAGCAATAGCTAATTAATTATACATCCGTTCCCTCAGTTTTTAAGTCATTAATATCCTTCCTTTGTACAAGCGTTATTCTTCTTACTGGTCAGCTATGTGACCAGATTTTGTGTAAATACAAACGAATAAAAGAAGTATAATTTGATTGGTAGGTTATTGGATCATTTATCCTATATTTATCTATCCGGCTTGAGGGGACTATGACTTAACCACAGTCATACATGTTCAGAACAACAACCTTAGTATCTTGGTTTTCCAGAGTTGGTTCCAACCAAACTTACTATCTCTGTCTACCATAACAGGCCACAGTTCCACATCATAACACAATGTTATCCTCATAATATATCATATTCATTTAAAATTGTTTAAATAATATCAAATGAAACTTCAGGTATAAAATATTAATATATATGTGCATACATATTGAATTGTTTTATTTTGTTAACCGATATGTAAGTAATGCATGAATCAGGTTATAGTTAGCTAATGTAAAAGTATATTAAATAATAACATAAAGTAAATAGATTAACTGATCTACGCATTCCAATATTTCCGGTGCTTTAATCATTCTATTCACTAAAATAAAAAAAAAATTTTTGGTTCAATGATTTACTTTCCTCTTTATTTTTTTTCTTCTACCATTTCTTTTTCTATGTATATTAACTGTAAAAACTGAAATAATTAAATAAGTAGTATATATTCGTTGAAAACAAGATACTTACTATTGTTTATATACACATATTTAGTAGATTATGTATAAGGTTGAATATACTCTTATTTTACTTTTTCTCTTTTTCTTTCATTTGAAACACTAGAAACAAACGAAAAAAAAGTATTTTCTTGTTTTTAATGGTTGAAATATTCTCTTCTTAATTTTTTTTTCTCTTTGCTTTTTTTTTCTTTCATTTTAGTTAATATAGTCTTAGTTCATTTAGTTTTTTTTTGGTTATGCTTCATTTCTTATGCAAATATGCAGTTACTTACAAAATATGTTTACTTTTATCAACTTTTTAATTAAAGTAAGTTTTATATGACTTGAAATAGAAAAGCATTAAAAACTAAACAAATTTATTTATTTATTATTAAAATAAATGTGATAGTAGTCTAGTTAGTGATTATTTATTGATTAGTTAATGATTAAATTACCACACAAATAGTTAATAATCAATTAAGTGTAGAACAATAGTAGAGTTAGCAGACTGAAAGTGATTTCAATAAATTAAAAAATTCTTGTTCAGTCATTTAGTAGAAGGATACTAAAGTTAAGAAGCATTCCATTTTCAAGTTAGTCCTTCATCAAAGCTCGACACTACAATATACATATATATATATATATACATATATATATATATACATATATATATATATACATATATATATATACATATATATATATACATATATATATATACATATATATATATACATATATATATATATATACATATATATATATATATACATATATATATATACATATATATATATACATATATATATATATACATATATATATATATATATATATATATACATATATATATATATACATATATATATATACATATATATATATATATATATATATATATACATATATATATATACATATATATATATATACATATATATATATACATATATATATATACATATATATATATATACATATATATATATACATATATATATATATATATACATATATATATATATATATATATACATATATATATATACATATATATATATATATATATACATATATATATATACATATATATATATACATATATATATATACATATATATATATATACATATATATATTGTTACGCCGAACGATTAAAGAAAGGTAGCAAACTTTGAGAACTATATTCTGGTGGACTATTCTGATTATTTTATTCATGAGTAATGTAATCATTTTATTTTTATGACTGTTACGTTCCCCTTACCCGGTTCTCCCGTTTAGTGTATATATTCTTTGTATATTGTTTATTACTATGCACTACGGTTACTTTCTATCTCACACAAAACATTAAATGCAGATGAAGCCAAACAATATAGCAACAGCTTTGATAGCAGTAGGTCTCAACATACACAAAAAGGAGCTGATAATCCTTCGATACAAAACAACAAACACTAACCCAATTACACTTGACGGAGATATTCTGGAAGACGTTGAAACGTTTACATATATGGGCAGCATAATCGACAAACATAGAGGGTCTGATTCGGATGTGAAGGTGCGAATTGGTAAGGCAAGGGCAGCATTTTTACAACTGAAAAACATCTGGAACTTGAACCAACTGTCAGTCAACATTAAAGTCAAAAATTTCAATACAAATGTAGAGACAGTTCTGTTGTATGGAGCTGAAACTTGGAGAAATACGAAAAGTATCCTTAGGAAGATACAAGTATTTATGAACAGCTGTCTGCATAAGATTCTCCGGATCCGTTGGCCAGATACCATCAACAACAACCTGTTGTGGCAGAGAACTAATCAACTTCCAGCTGAGGAAGAAATTAGGAAAAGACGCTGGAGATGGATTGGATACACACTGAGAAAACCATCAAACTGTGTCACAAGACAAGCACTAACTTGGAATCCTAAAGGTCAAAGGAAAAGAAGAAGACCCAAGAACACAGTGTGTTGTGAAGTGGAAACAGACACGAAGAGAATGAAGAACACTTGGGAAGAGCTGGAAAGGAAAGCCCAGGACAAAGTTGGTTGGAGAATGCTGGTGGGCGGTCTATGCTCCACTTGGGGTAACAGGCATTGATTAATTGATTGATTGAAGCTTGCTTTGTTGCTTACAAGTTATCCCTAATCACTGCCACTATTTCCTTTGTTCTGTATAGATATTAGATTCTTGATTGGTTTAATGTGTGGTCTGGTTTTATCCATATATAAAGGCATGATTAAAATATAATACGGTCTCGGCTCTCTCAATTTTTCGGTTTCCAGTTCTGGTTCTCTTATTGTCGGCCTGGGGTTGAGTGGGCTTAGGTCAGTCGTGCATTATCAACTGGGCACATTCCATCGGTGTTCGCGTTACACCCGCCCAAAATATTTTCTTTCTTCGCCCCATAACAATGTATATATATATGGTGTCTTCCTTGCTGTACTTTCGAGATATGGAACTTGAACAGATATACACAAACCAGGTTCTATAATGATTATAACATAACACACTAATATTTGTTTCACATCAGTTTCTTTACTGTATAAAGTATACATATATATATATATATAATATCGGAAATTAGTCTGAATTAGACAATTAGTGACCACTAAGAAGCACTGGTTAGTTGATTCGCTTTAGTATGAGACTCTTCAGAAGTGCACTTCCACGACACCACAGGGGCTCTACACTAATATATATATACATATATATATATATATGATATTTTATCACATGAATACTGACAAACTATTGTGAATATAGCAGTTATCTATTGGTTAAAGGGTCTTGTTAGGGGTGGTTTTGACTAGTAACTTGTATTCGTTACACATTTATTCTAATTCGAAGTAGCGTTAAAAATGAGAAAGCAGTGAATTATCATTTCATTCCTACTCTAAGAGTCTTTGATGATGTACACAAATATTATTAGTAATGATTAGGCCCAGGATCCGTAGTTTCCATGGCGAATGATTAAAAGCTTAGAACCACTGCATTATTATTTGATGAAAATTATCTCACGCCAATAATTGAATTTGTTTTACGCTCGCTACATCCGGAAGCATTCTCAGCATTATCAATTTGGTCAATAGATATTATGTAATTCATCATTTTTACAACCACTTGTACCAGATATAATAATAATAATAATAATAATAATAATAATAATAATAATAATAATAATAATAATAATAATAATAATAATAATAATAATAATAATAATAATAATAATAATAATAATAATAATAATAATAATAATAATAATAATAATAATAATAATAATAATAATAATAATAATAATAATAATAATAATAATAATAATAATAATAATAATAATAATAATAATAATAATAATAATAATAATAATAATAATAATAATAATAATAATAATAATAATAATAATAATAATAATAATAATAATAATAATAATAATAATAATAATAATAATAATAATAATAATAATAATAATAATAATAATAATAATAATAATAATAATAATAATAATAATAATAATAATAATAATAATAATAATAATAATAATAATAATAATAATAATAATAATAATAATAATAATAATAATAATAATAATAATAATAATAATAATAATAATAATAATAATAATAATAATAATAATATAGGGGGCGTTACACGTTTGTTTACTCGAATTCCCATGGCTTTTCCTATTTGAAGGAGACGAGATCAAATCACATCAGAAATCTTTGACATTATACGAAATACAGTTGTAAATGCTTTAGTTTTGTCTATTGTATGCCCACTCTCTATCATGTGTGATAAAATAGAACTGAAAACGGGTCTCACCGGACTTTATCAACTCAAGAAGGTGGATGGTCATTGACTCTCTGGTCGTACACTCCTCTATCCTACTGGCAATTTACACCTTTCATTCATGATAAGTATTGTAATCCATTTCTCATTCTATTTTTATCATTGACCTATAAAGTACCTTCATTCGTCAAGTAATTTTCATATTCGCATTTAAATATTGGTATACATTAGAGTAGAGGCTGACAACGAACTAACTGTAAACAATGTTGTTCGCTTATATGTTTTGTCTAATAATAATAATAATAATAATAATAATAATAATAATAATAATAATAATAATAATAATAATAATAATAATAATAATAATAATAATAATAATAATAATAATAATAATAATAATAATAATAATAATAATAATAATAATAATAATAATAATAATAATAATAATAATAATAATAATAATAATAATAATAATAATAATAATAATAATAATAATAATAATAATAATAATAATAATAATAATAATAATAATAATAATAATAATAATAATAATAATAATAATAATAATAATAATAATAATAATAATAATAATAATAATAATAATAATAATAATAATAATAATAATAATAATAATAATAATAATAATAATAATAATAATAATAATAATAATAATAATAATAATAATAATAATAATAATAATAATAATAATAATAATAATAATAATAATAATAATAATAATAATAATAATAATAATAATAATAATAATAATAATAATAATAATAATAATAATATAATAATAATTAGAATGATAATAATAATAATTAGATAAGTAGTAATAGTAGTAGTATTAATAGTGTATTAAGTTTTTCTAAAGTATGGAAACTTCCATTAATGTGTTATACCGGTTTATAACGTGCAACATGACCGACGGTGAACTGTCAATGAATTTATAATGTCAAAAAAAGAGATGATATCAATTTATTATAAATTCACGTTATTCTTTCTTGGTTTAATATGATCAATGGAGCCAGACTTAAAAAGATAATTAATTTTGTACCATATATACATTCAATAATTTATTCATTTATACAAATAGTATGAAATATAACCGAATATTCTGACAATGTAGTAAATACTACTTTCAAGATTGTATATAAGTAGTACACAGTAGAGAAGTGGTGGTAACAGTGAATAATTGACAAATGAAAAGTTTAGGCATTAACTGAATAAGTAGAAGATAAGAAGAGAAGTAATAAAAAAAGTATAGAACCAACCTGATGTGAAAATCACAACAATATACACATAGATGTGTAAATGTTATGCACACATTATTTATCCCTTTCTGTGGTTTCATAAAACAATATAATCCATTCACCAAACTGTTCATTCTTCACAATATTAATTGCAGTACGCATTCCACACTATACAAATAACCAAAGTGATTTTAAGTAAATGAAATAGATATGAGAAACTATTTGGAATGATACAATTGTCACGTTACATTTTGTTTGAGAACCTTTTACAGAAATGGAAGCCTATATAAATCATAATGCGAACCTTAACAAGATAAAATTGGCCTACATAAACAGTGAATAAAGACATAGAAAGGAGAATATCAACAGTGTTATGAACGTTTTGGATGAGTAGGTAGTATTTTATCGGTAAACAGGATAAGATGATATATTTTAAATGAGAAAAATTGAACTACATATCAAAAGTAGATTAAACTCGTTACACGGTACATATGAACATCAATAGATAGAATTAATAAAACATGAAAACAACAAAATAACCTCTCAAAATAAAGTATTAAAAAGAATGCCTGGTAAACATGTTAAAGGCAGGGAAGGGAAGAAATAACTTCTAACGTTTAACTGTACAAATGTATGCAAATATGTAATGCAAATATGTAAACGAAAAGGCATCTAAATCTTCATTACACTACAAATTTAATTTAGGTACAAACTTATTGTAGAACAAAATATACTGTATTACTCATTCGTGATGTTTATCCATGAAATACTCAATAGTCTATTTCAGTGTTTTCACTACTCAAAGTGAAAATATTGCATTTAAATAATGTGAAACCATCACTTAGTTTTACAAATTTTACAAATGTTCCAAAATTGTATTCATTATCTGGGTTACAATTATTTCGGAATATAATTTGCAAAATTTCTTCTCCTATACCTTACAACTGTTTCACCAGTTTACTGAAGCGATTAATGGAAACTAATCATTATGTTATCTGTGTTCCATGTCAAAATCATGTTAAATGTCTTCTATGGGAATATTCAAAAATTTTTTAAAAATTTTATTGTAGTTATTATTAATTGATTGAATATGTCATACATTGATGTTGGCAGGGTACCAGTGAAGACCAAGGAGCACTGGTCAGCTGTTTTGTTCTAGTGTGGAACTCCTCAGAGATAAGTGCCCTAGATTCCAAACCAGGGGCTTCAGGTTGGCAGATGCATAACCTTTCGCAACATACTGCTGACGAGGTTGGTAGACATATAGATAGGTAAAGGATAAAGAAGAATTCAGTCATATTTGATAATTTCATTGCCATTCCAATTTCAGTAATGAATATAATGACAATAATTGTAAATAACCGACTATATATACATACATGTATGTGACAAGTAATGCCCAAAATCATCAAATTTATAAATAAATTCCAACCGAATTCCAGTTTATAGTTGAAAATTGATATCAGTAATGCTTTATAAACCATACAAGTAAATATATTAAAAATTAATAAGTGAATCACACCTTATAGTGTGTATTCAACATCTGACCTAATCACTATTAAACGCCATAATGTATCATTACTTATATCGATTCATCCAAACAACTACCGATACAAGTTTTGACCGGTAACAAAAGTTGAAATCCTAGTTAAGCGGAATAAAAAAGTAACCAGGCAAAGATTAGACGTACGTTTAATAATTAACTAGTTAAATAAAAGTCGACAACAACTGTAAAATCAGAGATCAGATCAAACAAGAGAATAATCATAGTAAACGTGAGGATAACGGAGACATAAATTTTAAACAATAATCAGTCACATTCTACCATAGTTTTTATTAATTCTAATAGCTTCCTACTAATGAATGTTCGTTATAGTGATATTGTTTAGAAAGACGATTAATCCTCAGCTCAACCCTGATACCTCCAACGTTATCACAAACAAACCATTTTATCTAAGAATGGTTAATTGTTTTAATTTGTATTTTCCGAATATCTATTTCAGTTTGGTATCACTGAAATCTATGAAGTACTGAATAGATCCTTCATCTTCGTATTCAACTCCTGGGTAGTGAAAACTTTCACTGTTTGTAGTGAACCATCAGAATCATTGCGTCGGTGTCAAGACATATTTGAACTCAACCAGTTACAACTTCTAACTATAACTTTATGAACATATTTAAATTAGTCATTAATGAGCTGCTTTTATAACTCAGTGTCGAATACAAACAACAAATTAGAAATAGATCTCAACAAAACCACGTTATCTGTAAATTATCCTTCATGAATAAATACATTTTATATGAATATAATTTGTAGAGAGTTTTTCGACTTGGCTTTCATCGTCAGATTGTCATAAATTAAAAAAACCCCTTAGATAACTTTTAGTCCTACGATGAAACTCTTCAGATATCGATTTCCAAGTCCAGACAATTAACTACGATACATTTCTGTAATTAAGTAAACTCAATAGGTTTGTAGTTCACTTAGAGAATATTTTTATTAAAATGAATCTTCTTTATTCTGCCATTTCAACTTTGCTATAGTAACTGATTAAACGCATACAAGTAATGTATATAGCGCGCTTTTCATATCGGATAGTTGATAATTAACTTAACTAGAAAAATGTTCTATACTTGTATACCATTATGGTATTATTATAAGAAAAATTCTAGATTAGTATAAATTCTTTATTAAAAAAGGAAAGAGACAAACATTTTGGCAGACAGGATAGGGATTCATTTCATTTCGTTCTATTCTCATCAGTCGATTTCGACCATTAGTACTTTGATATTAACAATATTATATAGTAAATTAACATACTCACGAAGTGAAGTAAATTGGAAGTGGATACGCGTGTAACTTTATTATGATGATAAGAAAATGTGAGTCAAGTCAATGGAAGTGAATGATAACTGTTGCAATTAAATATAATTCGAGATCAAAAATCCCAAAATGACAGTAACATTTACAGAGTTAGGTAGTTCAATTGGTTGGGTAAAAGAAGACTAGATACAAGTAAACGATAAGCTGAGATCAATTGATTCCAACAGTTAGATTGTAAAACTGAAATAATGTAAAGCTGACCTAATCAAATTAATTGAAACATTTTTCAAAACACCTGAAAGGTAAAATAAAGATAATGGCACTATCTGATAGAGAGACCAACCACTGATTCTTTTTGAGTACAGAAGTCCGATTTTAGACACCTGATAGATAAGATTTCGGTAAGCTTTTAAAAAGTTAAATTCGGTAATTTATTAACTACTATGAAGAATTTTAGTGTATCAGTGAAATACCCTGTGTCAAGGAGATATCTTATGATGGTACTATTGGATATTTTCAAACCATTCAGTCAAGGAAGTTTGGAAATATATTCATGGAATTGAATATAAGCCCGTCTTTCAGGTCTACAGATGTAAATACTTTGGCATATACTTGTAAATTTATCCTCGGTTGTGGTGAAGAACACACTGTTTTGTATATAGAGACCAACTTGGCTGCTGGAGACATACTTCTTAATGCTGCTTATAGTCTTCGATTGATTATCACAGACGTGTCGTCGCCCTTTACTCAGGAATGAAAGAAAATAGGCTTTTTTCAACTGAAGTTTCGTTCAGTTTCTTCCCTCCCCCTTACTAATGTTTGTAATATTCCTCAGTGGAGTTGTATGGAAACTCATAATCTTTCAGGCACCCTTACTTAGCATTAGCTCTTCAAGTTTCTCAGCACTTAATGTCTTTTGTTAATGTCTTCTTGTTGTTCACTTACCAATAGCTATTAAAATTTATGCAAGCTCTATTCTATATACCTTGTTGATAAACTGAATGTCGGAACGTTCCATTTACACTTCGATGTATTGCAAACATAAAGAAAATGGAATCTTTATCACTTTTTACCGTCTATAGGAAATAGATATTTTTATGAACTATAATGAGGGTCTTCACCTGGTTGCTTTCACAATGTTAATTTTAATATAAGGGAAAAGTACTGTCAGCGAATCTCGAGTATTGTATCATTTCATTAAGTTTGATATTTCCAAGGTTTGCCATTGTTGAAATCCCATGATTCTTAATTGCCGAAATTAGTTTGTCAGTTGTTTAATGTTTAATGAGTTAATGTTTATTAAGTAATTCAGTCTTACTTGAACATTACTTACTTACTTACTTATGCCCGTTACTCCTCGCTGAGGAGCATAGGCCGCTCACCAGTGTTCTCCATTTAACTCTGTCCTCACCAATCCTTTCCAATTGTTTCCAGTTGCTGCTCATCCTTTTAATGTCTGCTTCCAATTCTCGACGCAGCGTGTTCTTTGGCCTTCCTCTTTTCCGTTTCCCAACAGGATTCCATGTTAATGCTTGTCTCGTGATGCAGACTGATGGTTTGCGTAATGTATGTCCTATCCATTTCCAACGTCATTTCCTAATTTCCTCTTCGGCTGGAAGTTGGTTTGTCCTCTCCCATAGTAAGCTGTTGCTGATGGTTTCCGGCCAACGGACATTTCAGTATCTTTCGAAGGCATTTGTTTATAAATACTTGTATCCGTCTGAGGATGTTTGCAGTAATTCTCCAAGTTTCAGCTCCATACAGTAGGACTGTCTTCACGTTCGAATTGAAGAGTCTGACTTTGAGGTTAATTGACAGTTGTTTTTGAGTCCAGATGTTTTCAACTGTAGTAATGCTGCCCTTGCCTTGCCAATCCTTGTCTTTACATCTGCATCGGACCCCTCCTTTTTCATCGATGATGCTCCCCAGATATGGTGAAAGTATTCACTTCTTCCAGAGTTTCGCCCATCAAGTTGAATTGGGTTGGTGCTCCTTGTGTTGTATTTGAGAATCTTGCTCTTACCCTTATGTATGTTCAGCCTACTGATGCTGAAGTTGCTGCTACACTGATTGTCTTCGCTTGCATTTGTTGGTGTGTATGTGTTAAAAGAGCTAGATCATCTGCGAAGTCCAATCATCGAGTTGCATCCTACTTGTCCATTGAATCCCGTACATTCCCTCAAATGTGGAGATCCATTCCTTATAATGGTGCTTCTTGCGGCCTAGAACCTCCTGACACGTTGACGTTAGTGCTTCTTTGATTTCTTTCCAGTTGTCCACTGCTTCTTTAGCTTCAGTTTTATTTTAGAAACCACCAAGTGGTGGTCTGAAGCTATGTCAGCTCCTCTCCTGGTTCTTACATCTTCCATTGATCTTCTAAATTTTTTATTGATACATATATGATCGATTTGATTCTCAGTAGTATGATCCGGTGAGACCCATGTAGCCTTGTGTATGCGTTTGTGGGCGAATATTGTACCACCTATAACTAATTTGTTGAAGGCACATAGGTTTGCAAGTCTTTCACCATTGTCGTTTCTGTCTCCCAGTCCTTGTCGTCTCATGATTTCTTCATATCCAGTGTTGTCCATTCCGACTTTGGCGTTTAGGTCCCCCATCAGTATTGTCAGATCCTTTCCTCGTCACTTTGCTATAATTGATTGCAGTCTATCGTAAAACTGATCTTTGTCTTTTTCGTTGCCGTCGTTGGTTGGTGCATAGCATTGGATAATATTCATTGTAATCCCTTTCTTCATTGTTTTGAAAGATGCTTTGATGATCCTGGGTCCATGTGGTTCCCATCCCACAAGTGCATTACGTGCCTCCTTGGACAGCATCAGAGCAACTCCTTGAGTGTGAGGAGCATTTTCCTCTTCGGCTGGAAGTTGGTTTGTCCTCTCCCATAGTAAGCTGTTGCTGATGGTTTCCGGCCAACGGACATTCAGTATCTTTCGAAGGCATTTGTTTATAAATACTTGTATCCGTCTGAGGATGTTTGCAGTAATTCTCCAAGTTTCAGCTCCATACAGTAGGACTGTCTTCACGTTCGAATTGAAGAGTCTGACTTTGAGGTTAATTGACAGTTGTTTTGAGTTCCAGATGTTTTTCAACTGTAGTAATGCTGCCCTTGCCTTGCCAATCCTTGTCTTTACATCTGCATCGGACCCTCCTTTTTCATCGATGATGCTCCCCAGATATGTGAAAGTATTCACTTCTTCCAGAGTTTCGCCATCAAGTTGAATTGGGTTGGTGCTCCTTGTGTTGTATTTGAGAATCTTGCTCTTACCCTTATGTATGTTCAAGCCTACTGATGCTGAAGTTGCTGCTACACTGATTGTCTTCGCTTGCATTTGTTGGTGTGTATGTGTTAAAAGAGCTAGATCATCTGCGAAGTCCAAATCATCGAGTTGCATCCTACTTGTCCATTGAATCCCGTACATTCCCTCAAATGTGGAGGTCTTCATGATCCAGTCAACCACTAGGAGGAAGAGAAAAGGTGAGAGCAAGCAACCTTGTCTGACTCCGGTCCTCACTGAAAATGCAGTTGTCAGTTGTCCTCCATAGTGGTTTCTTCTGCTTTCAGGAGATCTTGTAAGGCTTGGAACCTGTTGTTGAGAGATATTTTGAATCCGTTGAGTTTGTCAGTGTCTCGGAGAAAGCCTGTATTGAACCGTTGTACTGCTGACACTCCAGTTGTCCACTGCTTCTTTAGCTTCAGTTTTATTTTAGAAACCACCAAGTGGTGGTCTGAAGCTATGTCAGCTCCTCTCCTGGTTCTTACATCTTCCATTGATCTTCTAAATTTTTTATTGATACATATATGATCGATTTGATTCTCAGTAGTATGATCCGGTGAGACCCATGTAGCCTTGTGTATGCGTTTGTGGGCGAATATTGTACCACCTATAACTAATTTGTTGAAGGCACATAGGTTTGCAAGTCTTTCACCATTGTCGTTTCTGTCTCCCAGTCCTTGTCGTCTCATGATTTCTTCATATCCAGTGTTGTCCATTCCGACTTTGGCGTTTAGGTCCCCCATCAGTATTGTCAGATCCTTTCCTATATATATATATATATATATATATATATATATATATATATATATATATATATATATATATATATATATATATATATATATATATATATATATATATATATATATATATATATATATATATATATATATATATATATATATATATATATATATATATATATATATATATATATATATATATATATATATATATATATATATATATATATATATATATATATATATATATATATATATATATATATATATATATATATATATATATATATATATATATATATATATATATATATATATATATATATATATATATATATATATATATATATATATATATATATATATATATATATATATATATATATATATATATATATATATATATATATATATATATATATATATATATATATATATATATATATATATATATATATATATATATATATATATATATATATATATATATATATATATATATATATATATATATATATATATATATATATATATATATATATATATATATATATATATATATATATATATATATATATATATATATATATATATATATATATATATATATATATATATATATATATATATATATATATATATATATATATATATATATATATATATATATATATATATATATATATATATATATATATATATATATATATATATATATATATATATATATATATATATATATATATATATATATATATATATATATATATATATATATATATATATATATATATATATATATATATATATATATATATATATATATATATATATATATATATATATATATATATATATATATATATATATATATATATATATATATATATATATATATATATATATATATATATATATATATATATATATATATATATATATATATATATATATATATATATATATATATATATATATATATATATATATATATATATATATATATATATATATATATATATATATATATATATATATATATATATATATATATATATATATATATATATATATATATATATATATATATATATATATATATATATATATATATATATATATATATATATATATATATATATATATATATATATATATATATATATATATATATATATATATATATATATATATATATATATATATATATATATATATATATATATATATATATATATATATATATATATATATATATATATATATATATATATATATATATATATATATATATATATATATATATATATATATATATATATATATATATATATATATATATATATATATATATATATATATATATATATATATATATATATATATATATATATATATATATATATATATATATATATATATATATATATATATATATATATATATATATATATATATATATATATATATATATATATATATATATATATATATATATATATATATATATATATATATATATATATATATATATATATATATATATATATATATATATATATATATATATATATATATATATATATATATATATATATATATATATATATATATATATATATATATATATATATATATATATATATATATATATATATATATATATATATATATATATATATATATATATATATATATATATATATATATATATATATATATATATATATATATATATATATATATATATATATATATATATATATATATATATATATATATATATATATATATATATATATATATATATATATATATATATATATATATATATATATATATATATATATATATATATATATATATATATATATATATATATATATATATATATATATATATATATATATATATATATATATATATATATATATATATATATATATATATATATATATATATATATATATATATATATATATATATATATATATATATATATAATACTATTATAGCACGCGATGTTGGCCAATATGTTTGCTTATGTGTAAAATTTAGATGACGATTACATAGAAAACAGGAGTCTTTAAATTCCATGATAATCTGTATCTTGAGAGTACAGATTTCTAATTCAATCGACTTTAACAGCTTTTTTCGTCGTACAGGAAGTGTACTAGATACGGAATAATAGGACTTTTATATTTTTTCTTAAATGTATGAATTATAATGTAGCCGCATCTTGTTCTACAAGAGGATATACAGGGTGAAAGATTTAAATGATGAGGGAGGTTTATATCTTGCAAAATAATACTAGATAGTTGCTTGCAAGATTTCACATGTTGGTCTGCAACCATGTGATAACATCAGTTTCATCACATGGTTTAATAGAAAACTTTTAATACTCCATGTGACGTTACGTAAATTTTTCTGAAATGTTAGAATAAAATAAATGAAGAGCATTATAAGGTAATATTATAAATATAAATTGACTGTTTGACAAGTGGAAGAATTAAAGACTATTCAAATTTGACCACCATTCAACATTCACTAAGAAACTATTCATTTCAGAACAATTTAAGGAAGAAAAATCGGGTAATACAAATGGTAAGGTCATGTTCATGGATACTTAACACAGGTACTTTACGTAAAAGAGGGTAAGTCTTGCAAGAAGAATGTAAAAATAAGAGAAAAAAAGATTAGCACGTTGAAGCACACCGACTTCTATAAATAGACGAGAGGAGCATTTATCTTTATACACAGTATATCCCACACTTTCAGAGAAATAGGAATACAAGTATTTGATTATACACCTTCCTATGTTAATATTGTTGATTTTTTTCAGTAGTATACGTCTGAGAACAGAATCAAAGTTGAATGTGTAATCGAGAAACGTACTTCGGATATACTTCTATCCCTTTAGTAAGTTAAACACTATATTATAATTTAAGACAACTTTATTGTATACGTATACAAACACTTTTTAATTAAGCTAAATAAAAGGAATATTATATACAACTATAAGTAGTAACCAATTTAAATGTTAGTTAATTGGATATTTATTTAACAACGACAACTGAATAAGTACAGTAACATGTGACAGTTTCTCATGTTATTGTTTGCTATCCAATTAGATCATCATGTTGCGTAATTCTGTTTTTCTATAAACGTTTTTTAGTCACTTAAAAATTGTTCCATTTATTGCATATCATTTCATGATTATAATAAGGATACTTCTATTAAGTTGGAAAATATTTATTGAAAACAGAACATAATTAAGCTATCTATATTTAACTTTAGTTGATTAGATTCGTTACAGATTGATGTTGATAGGTTATCTTTGTAAACCTTGGAGCAATTGATAGCTGTCTTGTTTTAGTATGCGACTCTTCATGTGCGTTAACCCTCAACTTATTCAGGGAATTTAACGATACACTATCAACCTCAATCTGAGATAAATCTAATCAACTAAATTTACTACCAATCTCCACAAAACCACCTCAATTCAATTACATTTAACTTTGTTTTATTTTTGAGCCCTACTTAAATGTTAATATGCTTGAATATAAAGTAAAATTTGGCAGTGTAGGCATTTTAAATTCACTATCGATTGACCAATTGCTAGTAATCAGAGTTGTAGTTGACTATTTATCAGTGGTGATCACATTATTTTGAACAATTACTAGAGTTGAACCCTCATTATACAATAAAGTCTACATATTTGACATTTAGAAGTGTACAAATCATCACAATTTAGTTAGAAAGCAGGCATCGTTTGAATAGTTCAAGTTAACTTCATTAAAATTACATATGTATTATTTTCTAGGGATACTGGCTTATAATTAGGAAGATAAACTAATGTTTTAAGTCAAAGACTTGATGTTCATAAGAGCACCATTAAATACCTCTGAATACCTTCAAATGATCATATTCATGTTAACAACAGTATATAAAATTCACTTGAAACATTGTCAATAAATTCGTTTTTCTTTATAACAAATAAAAAGAACAGCATCATTGATTTGATCTGCTCACTTTCTATTAAATGAAAATTTAAAAAGAAAAGTAAAGATCATCTTTTAATTGAATCATTAAATTTATATCTGACACATGATGATGATGATGATGACGATGATGACGATGGGAATTTTGTAGAAGAACGAAAGAGAAAAGAAAAGAAAAGAGAAACAATAGAATAAATAAATTCAATATTCTTGAATAATTATGCATCAGATAACTATTTGTCAATATTTTTCATTAATTCAATAATGATGAATTAATTTACTGAGAATGCTTAGATTATTGGTTATTCAATTGACAAGTGTTGTAGGCATGATACTGAATAGCATATACTTAGGCCCTTACCTCTCACGGAGGAGCATAGGCCGCTCACCAGGATTCTCCATTCAGCTCAGTCCTCACCAATCCTTTTCAGATGTTTCCAGCTGATGTTCATCTTTTAAATGTCTGCTTCCAATTCTCGACACAGTGTGTTCTTTGGCCTTCCTCTCTTCCGTTTCACAACAGGATTCCATGTTAATGCTTGTCTCGTGATGCAGTCTGATGATTTCCGCAATGTATCGCCTATCCATTTCCAATGTCTTTCCCAAATTTCCTCTTCGGCTGGAAGTTGGTTTGTCCTCTCCCATAGTAGGCTGTTACTGTTGGTTCCCGCCCAACGAACATTCGGTATCTTGAGTACGCAGTTGTTTATAAATACTTGTACCCTTCTCATGATGTTTGCAGTAATTATCCAAGTTTCAGCTCCATACAGCAAGACTGTCTTCACGTTCGAATTGAAGAGTCTGACTTTGAGGTTGGTTGATACTTGTTTTGAGTCCCATATATTCTTCACCTGTAATAATGCTGCTGTTGCTGATGATGATGATCACGACGGCGACGAAGTTTACTAACTTTAACCTATAGTATATCTAGAATAGCCTCTAACGAATAAATTCACATGTACTGATACGGTAAATATTAGAGGGCAGTGATGAGTGAAGATGAAAATACTTTTAATCGTAAGTATAACTTAAACAAGGTTACATTGTTCATACTGGCTGAGTGGGGTAAGAGTTGCTTTCAAAGTCGCATCGTCACGTGGCTTAATGGTGATGCTAGACCGAGCGCCTTCAGCTAGTCTTGTCCACTAAAATAAACATCGTTAGTATCAATGACGGAAGCCTACACAACTATTTAGTTTGAGTAATTATTTATCAGTACACATAGTACAGTTTCTAAGCAGAAAAACCGATGCCATGACGTAAAGTAATCAAATGTCGCTAAATTACACTTATGTTATCATGATCTAATGCGTTTGATATAACATTCAGTAATAGAACTGACTATTGATTCTTATACTTGAAATATGAATACAACTAAGACTTTCAACTTGTATCTGGAGTAGTAACTAATTTAAAGACTCTTAAAGTATACACCTTCAGATTTAAATTTATGGAATTCAGTAATTAAAATACATTGATTTAACATCATTAATTTGTCTGAGTTAAGCAACCATTGAAAATCAGGAATCACTGTTCTAATTTAGATTAGTTCAAAATATCAAATTAAAATTCAACAATTTCCACAATACTCAGTTATAATCAGTATCAACTCACTAATGTCTAACTTCTTAAAGGAATTCCTGGAGTTCTAGCAAAAAGATGTGACCAGTGAAATTCAGTTATGTAGAACGAGTGGTACTTAATGAACGATGGCAGTGAATGAGGTCGCACAAATCTGTCATGTACTAATTGAATTGGAAATATTAACTGTTGTGTGCTAACTGTATCAGTGGACTCATGGTTACTCGTTGGCTGCAAGAGAGATAGGTCCTAGGTTCATTTCCAATGAGGGAGCGTGAATGAGTACTTCTGAAAAATACAATATTGTCATCTAATCTATGAAAAGCAAAGTTAAACCAAACACAATAAAAAAAACGAAGACATTACATTGAAGAAACTTGAATAATTGCAATAGACCTGATCTTATTAAAGTGGTTCAGAATGTAGATTTCTTCTATCTATAACTTAATTAATTCAAAGGTCATTTGTAATAATCTCAAATTATCTACTTCTTAAATACTTGTTAGAAAATTTTAACATCTCGTTGTTGATATTGAAAACTACAACCAAATGGTCTGTGTTACTTGGAGTATTCTAAAGTGGCTACTTTTATGTAATTATGATAAGCTAGTATTTTCTCGTTGATTTGTAATAGACTGAAGTTGGTCAGACTTCCAGTGTTAACATCACCATTGGGATGCAGGTACATCCAGCTGATGAGTTCCAAATTGGACGAGACACGAGTCCTGGATTCCGCTTGCCAGTCACAATCTAACTTAAATGTTACTACTTTTAGTTTATTTGTAGTCCAGATCACTTCTGTCACATTTAACACCGGTATATCTGTAACTCTGACAGACCAGAAAAATGTTCGATGGTCTTTAAATGTAAATGTTTTCAACTAAATGATTATTCCATAAGATCAGTCTGTGAGTCATATTACACTAGTAAATGAATGTACCTACGTCCTAGTGTTTGTATCAGTGTCTGTCATCGAAAACATTAAGAGTTATGCATTAGGCAATTGATTCCATATAACCACCAACATTTTAAATAGGTCTTTAGTATAGTGGATTATTCATTTGTGTTTGAGTTCAAACTTTAGTTTGAACATCAACACTCGAATACAGGTACATTGCGTCACCCAGTTTCAAGTAAGATGAAATAAGAGTGCTTAAATATTTTATTCCAACCCATACATACTAAATCTTGGCTGTCTTCTATATTATCATGTCTTGACATTATAGCTATTGTTTTACATTACTATTACACATACACATATTATGTAATACATGATAATGTATGACAATACAAATATGTTACTATAACATTACAACTATTCAAACATGTGATGAGAGTAAACCATTACATATAATTTCATTTGTACTTAATTTTACTGTATTCACTAATGTAATATGAAACCTAATGAATTTTTCTATTTATTACTATCAATGATAGAAAAAAAAAAGCATTGAAGTCACATAAGAATTTCATCTTTCTATAAATTACATCATTTTTCATTTGGAAACTAAACATAAAATACCTACATTGAATCATTTTACAGAAAGAAAAAAATAAAATACTAACTAGTCTCTAAGTAAAATGAAGCATCTTAATGAAGCACTTAAACTGAAAGAAATCATTTTTTCTTGTTCATAATAATGAAAAAAAATAAAGCAGAGCAAGTAAACTAATTGAAGATGAAATTGGGAAAACTTCAATTACCTATCTACCATATTGTTTTTTTTCTTCTTCATGTTTCGAATGTTCAATCTGCTGTTGTTGTTGTTGTTGTGTTTTTCTTCTGTTTCTTTTTTTTCTTTTTCGTTCAATGCTTAATCCATGTTTAAATGCTTCATTGTCTGGTTTACAAAAAAAAAAGTAAAAAACAAAATGATTGTTAAACAAGCTAAGAACAGATATCAATTTGTTTCTGTTAACAATTGTTACAGAATATTGATTTAAAGTATACATTCTATGGAAACTAAGGCGAATGTATGTAACACTTCTATTGATCAGAATATAAACTTTTAATTATTTGATTGTTAACATAAATAAATCATGGAAATTGATCATTAATCTGTAAAATATTCTTCATCATCATGTGAAACGACATCCACTAGAGAATCATTGTAAACTAAGTAGAGTTATTTTGAATCAATCTGGAACTATTCATTGATGAAGTTAGTTCCTGCGACAAGAACGATCATTGCATAAAAATCAGATAATCAGTGATGATTATTTTTCATTTTTGTAACTAAACAAGACGTCAATAAATTTACACTAGTATGAAAGAAATTGCTATCAGCATATTGCAACTGAAGATTGTGTATGATGTACTAGTTAAGTGTTTGTTCTGTTTTAGGTATGAAAATCGTACATAGTTGTATGCAGTCATCAACAAACAAGGTAAACTTATTATGTTCTTCCATCGCTTCATAATGCCTATTGTAGAGATAGCAATTTCTGTTACTAGCAAGTTATTTTCTTGGCTTATGGGAGGATTAATTTTAGAATAACATTGAATCTGATATGAGCTAACTATCCTAAATAATATTTATAGTAGCACTACATTTTGTAGAAACCATTTCGAATGTTAAAATTTAACATTGACATTATGTTTACATTATGTTTCACATGGTTACCAGATATTGAAGACTATTGTGGAAAATAGTTTTTCATCATATAAGTGAGCTCTATCAATGTTAAATACAGAGTGTAGGCATGATGAGTATATTAGTCAGCATTTTGGTACATAGAAGTTTAGTGAAATGATGACCAGTTCTCAAATTCATTTTAATTTTGGCTGTGATTGCGGTTTAAGATATCGACAAATAGAACACGATATTAATAATAACAGTTTTTATATACTCTGAGACAAACTGATAGAACGTAAATGAGTGACTTTTGTGATAGTGAAGCATGAAAATCCCAAATTAGTAAACTCAATACCATATTAAGTTGATTAAAGCATGCACATTTATAACATTCATTCGGAGCAAAAAAACATACTCTGGTAGAGTCTTTTTATTATTAAGACATTTATGACAGATGAATCCTGATGTAACTGTAGATACAATTATTACAGTTTTCACTTAGGGGGGGGGGAGTTGTACAGATAGTTAACTGTCAATTTTGATATCATGGATTGATCTCAATCAGACAACCATTGATCACCTGGAAGCACTGGACAGCTATTTTGTCCTAGTATGGGACTCAGCAATGCTCATCCACGACCCCATCGGGGATCGAACCCAGGATCCTCTGGTTCCGTGGCGAACGTTTAACCATTGGATCACTGAGTCGGCTGATATTACCAATTCAGTCAATTCAAGATACGTTGCGCGACCTCCTGCATACCATCAATGAGTTACTGCCTCACACCCGACACGGTTGGACTCCACCGGTCATGTCATCACACTAGAACTCGAGGAATTACCTCAAGGAGCTAGTCACTAGTGAGCTGATATTAGTTACAGAGCCAGAGGGTTCTGGGTTTGATCCTCGTTGGGGTCGTGGATGCGCACTGCTGAGGAGTCCCATACTAGGACGAAACAGCTGTCAAATGCTTCCAGGTGATCAATGGCTGTTTGATTCAGATCAATTCCTGATATTGAAATTGACTATTACAGTTTTACTTAACAAAACGTTTTCTGACAATATACGACAGGTTGTGATATAAAGAAATATAAAAAACAAAGTATCTAAAAACTCAAGACTATTTGAGCTTGTTACTGATGTTATAATGATGGATACTGTAGAACACTTCAATGATGCTAATTAGTGTAGTATAAATCAAATTCATTTTAAATAATGATAATGTTTAGCTTTATCATAACATAACTATTATCACTGTCCAATTATTTCATTTTGTCTATTGGTTATCTTGGTGAAATTTAACGTGATAATAGTAATATATAAACTTTGCTAATGGCCTAGTAATACATCGTTTCATAAAACCTTTACATACAAATGCAGTATATAGAATTGTATAAATGATCTAATGAATATTTCGTTAATAATTAGTGTTCTCATTGTTAAATGTAGGAAGATGTCAATGTCATGTTGGCCTATATAACCTTAACATTGACTAGAGAAACTATTATACATTTTTAATGTTTATTACGTTTCTAAGTGATTTTCATTATCCTTAAAATAATTTAATACAGAACGGTCAAATTAAAATTAGAGTTTAATGATCATTTGAATAATTGATGATTTTATTCAAAATGGACTTCTATTGATGAAAATAGCTAATTTTTAATTTACCTTTATGTTATCAGAACCTGCATCATTAAGATCCATTTAGTAAACATTCAACCTGATATCATGAATTCGTTTGAATTAGACAACCAATGATCACTAGGAAGCACTGGATAGCTGTTTAGTCTTAGTATAGGATTCTTCCGTAATGCGTATCCACGACCTCATCAGGAATCGAACACAGGACACTCTGACTCCGCGACGAACGCATCACTACTAGATCACTGAGTCGACCGGCATAAAACGGTTAATATTCCTAATTCAGTCAATTCGTGACACGTTTGACTGACCTCATTAATTACTATCGGTGCTCAACCACCTTACACTCTACATGGTTGAACTCCGCTGGTCACATTTTCTATCATTAAAACTTTAAGAATCATCTCGAGAAGTAAGTCACATGGTAGTTGACTTTTGATTGCAATTGCTCTAAGGAGTGTTGGATTTTAACCTAATATCACGAATTGATCCGAATTAAACAACTACAGAATACTAGGATGTACCGGACAGACCAATTCATGATATCAAATTAATATTCAACAATCTACGCAATACCCAATTACAGTAAATATATAGTTCATGTGTATTTTGTGGCTAATAAACCTATTACGTCATCAACTGTTATCATACCATTTTCTATTTCCCAGTTATTGCAATTTTACTCTAAATATATTACCAGGTTTCTTTATACAGATCCTCTAGTTTTACTTCTATTAGATGCACATTTTCTAACGAAATGACCTAACATTTGGCATACAGAAATAGTTTAACATCACAAATGGACCTCGGTTAGACATCCAGTAGAGACCAAAAAGCACTAAACAGTTATTTTGTGTTAGTACGAGCTTCACATTGGTGAGCACTCACAACTCGAGCAACAACTCGTTGGTTACCTAACCCCAAGCAATTCGCGTTATCAAATTCAAATTTGTCAGTCGCCATAACATCAAATTGCTTTGAAAAAGGTTATTATCACTTTTAACTGAAACCCAATTTTTTATCTTCCCTCCTTCTCATCGATTAAGCTTAGGCTAATTATTTTCCGAGTCAGTGTTCAGTTTATCCGTTATCGGATAGTAGACAAACACGCTGATTACTTGTTATCTACTTCACGTTGTGCAATCTTAACCACTCAAATTCATACCAAACAACAAGATTACTTCATTTTAGCTTTAGGCACTTAAGGATGCCAATCTATAGGTACTAGACTATGTCAAAGAATCAATTTGAGACAAAAATTCTCCCGGCTAATTGCAATGTCCATATATTTAAAACAATCTTCAGTAAGGTTTTGTCGTTTATGTAAAAAAATAGTAGTCGAAATCTTGCTAGTATAGAAAACCATAAACAATACGAATGGAATAGTTGAAATACAGTCGGTTAGGTCATAGAATTAGACGATTAATTGTTTATTGAATTAAAGCGGTTTGTGGAGGTTGGTATCAAATTCTAACTGATTGAATTCATCATAGAATGATATTACGAGCTTTCTTCAACCTGAAGCCCCTGGGGTAGAATCTAGAGTGTACATTACTGAAGTGTCTTTTACTAAGACGAAACACTTGTCCAGTGCTCCCTGGATTTTAGTGGCACCCTACCAGTGTCAATCCGTGACGAATTCAATTAATTAAAAGATCAATTATTATATTTGGATTTATATCTGAATATTTTTTTGTATTAACATATTGGTATGTTGTATGACTAATTTGTCTCAACCAACAATGTTATACTTTTAATTTATTCAAATTTACTCTAATTGTTAATATAAACAAAATTAGTTGACTGTCAAAGCTTGGTTTAGTCAGTGAATTTGTAATAACAATAGAGAACAGAATACGAACTCATACCTTCATATATTACATTTTAAATATGTTTCACTTCAGATAACTCGCTTTCGTACTCAGGAACTTCCATAAGAATCATTTACTCGATAAGGTAGATTACAGTTTGCTATATAAAAAAATGTTAATACATTTTATAAAGTTACGATATTTCTGTTAAGCTTGAATGAATGAAAAGGTTGTATTACATTCTTCGTTGAAAATATGTTCCCAAAATTACATAACAAAATTAAGATTACATAATATTTATGATAGCCGTCGGAACCTCCAAAACTAATACACCAAAGACAGCAGTTAAAAATCATGTGTATGCAAATATACTATCAGTTAGTATAAGTACATTAACCACGTTTGAAGATTATATGAATGCAGTTTACTAATAGAAGGAACAAACTTAAGTCTGAAGGCAATACTTCAAGAGATACACTACATTAAATCATCCATTAACTTAGTAACCCAAACCAGAGTTGACGAAGTGAGGTAAAAAAATCAATAGATAACAGCAAATGATACATTAAATCGAGTTGTTGGTTGAGACCATTAGAAAAATCAATTGTGAAATCTCAAGATCAGTGGACAGTACACTACTAAGAACGAATTGAATTGCAGTAGATTTTATTTGATGAACTGGAAAGGTAAGCGAAGCGAACAGCAGACAGAGCCTCAGAAAAGTACTAGTACACGAAAAGTATCGTTAATGCATTAAAACAACACTGACAGTGCATAAATATCAAAAACGTAATACTGAAAGTCTAGTACAAAAATATCATTACTATGCTTTATAATGAAAACCAGCATTTCCATACGATTTTGCACAAATATTTTGCTAGTGGGTGGTTTGAGTATTTACGAACAATACTACCCGAAGAATTTGTGGTTTAACATGACATATGAATTCCACACATCAAAGTATGTGAATCATTTATATAACAGATATATTGTTACTGAAGTTTACGTTTATTACGAATATGGTTACTGTTCACAAGTGAATGAAATGAGTTGTCAGTAGGCAATAAACCGTTTCATTACAACATAGTTCAAGGATTTCCGAAATCTTGGTAAGTGACAATAGTACTCATTTGTTACCGTCGACGTTTAAACAGTTCTGTGATAAAAATGAAATTACGCAACTACGAACTCTGTCGTATCACTAGCAATCCAACGGTCATTTACAGAGAGATTCATGCGAATGTCAAAAAAGGATCTGACAACTGAGGAAAGATGTAATACCGATTCAAATGATAGATTAATTTTTAATGTTCTAATGATCTACTCCCAACTCTACTATACTGGTAGGTAAATCAACAGAAGAATGTATGTTTAGAGGAAAGTTCTGTCTACCTTTCGTATTATTCTGTCACCTAAACAGATATGTAGATCTGAGGACAAAATGTCTGCCAGCAGTTTTCAGCTGAGAAAGAAAGTACTAGTCAAATAAGATTAAGGTAACAGTAAATAGACGCCTGGAATTGTAGAACCAAGGATAGAAAAAATACCTGGAAAGTAATTAAACGTGATCAATATACGAAGCTCCTACTTGAAATACTTTTAGACACCTTCAAGTGAATCATACTGAAGAAAACAACAATCAAAGCGGAAGAGTTAAAATGCACAAAACTAATGCAACCGTGCATCACGATTGATGAACTGCTGGCGAAATAAGGTGAAAAAGTTACAAATGAAGCCTGACTATAAACTACGTTGAAATACATTATCTCTGACTGCTTTATTACAGCAGTAGTGTTCAATATACTCACCCTCCATTTCAGCAGATATATATATATACATACACACGACTCAGTGGTCCAATGGTAAAGCGTTCGCCGCGGAGCCAGGAGGTCCTGGGTTTGATCCCCGACGGGGTCGTGGATGCGCACTGCTGAGGAGTCCCATACTAGGACAAAACAGCTGTCCAGTGCTTCCAGGTGATCAATGGTTGTCTGATTCAGATCAATTCGTGATATCAAAATTGAATTAAATATGTATTTGTTCTAACAGTGATTTCAGAATGGCTGACGTTGACATAAAGTGTAGTGAAAATAAGAGTAAATGACTTAAAAAGAAGGAATTGACAAGTAGATTACATAGTATATTTCTCGAAGAACTGGTAATAACACAATTCATGAAAGGTAAACAGAATATATAGTCAGAGATGATAGAGTTGGCTAAATGTACACCGTAATAGTCAATAATCTTATATGCATTGAGTTATCATTAATAAGTATTATATTGAAAGTATAATTGCACTAAGCAATCAGTATAACGTAATGTTTATTTTGGAATGATCAATGTCATGTAGACATTAAGGAAAATTTATCTGACAGTTTATTTGTTTTAAGTGAACCCGTATATGTCCAAGTTACGTTTGCGGTATTGCCAGAGCAACTTCTAACGATTGAACTCACTCTTATGAATGACAATAAATCTGAAGTTAATGAAGGATGGAAGAGAAGTTATATTTGATCGTGAATAGAGCGTCAATAGGATAGCAACGTCTAGGCTGGAAAACTGGAGGGAGAGATGCTTCCTACGGTGCGACGTGACGTGATCTGGTAATGATGTGTAACCGAGTGCCTTCAGCTAGTCGTCTCCGCCAAAACAAACATAGTCAACATCAATGTCGAGGACCTATGCAACTATTTATTTTGAGCATTATTTACCGCTACATGCTAATGGTACACTATAGTGTACATCATTAACTAGAGAGGTGTGTTTACTGCTTAAGCTTCTAGCAAATTGTAAAATTATGTAATGCGATTTATTTGTTGCAGACTATATATATATACATATATATATATATATATATATATTTATATTATACTTATATAATTCACATTGTCTATTATTCCAGGGAAGTGAAAAATTAGTAAAGCGGTTTGTTTGGAGTTTCAGAAAATTAAACGATTACCTAGTGGGGTCTTGATTGCTCACTGCTGAGGAGTTCCATACTAGGAAGAAATAACTGTACAGTGCTTCCAGGTTTTCAATGACGATCAAAAATAATTAACTTCCGACATATACACATAACTAATTAAAGACGATTTATCATATAAATCACGTCAACTTATTCATTTGTGTATTTAAAGTTACTTAGTTGACCTTCACACAACAACTAATCGAATTCTCTTAACCACAATTATTTAGCAACTTAAACTTTTTAGGAATCCTCCAATAAGAGCAGGTAACAGGCGGTGATCATCAACATCATGAGCACAACTAAACAACAAGCTTCAAAATAATTTGTTAACATTTTAATTTTCTTTCATACTCAGTGTAGATTCGTGACTCTATCCGACTATCAAACGCATCTAAAACTGGTTAAAAATTTAAAACTTCAATATATATGAGTACACAGTGTTCAAAATGAACTCATCATTAAGGTTTTCCTCGTCGTCATCCATACATATGTAGAGATAAATTGGAGATAGACAGACAGGTAGACAGACAAACAGATAGATAGATAAACAGACAAACAGGTAGGTAGGTAGATTGTTGGAGAGAGAGACAGGTAGGTAAGTAGGTAGGTAGGTAAGTAAGTAGGTAAATAATTAGGTAGAACGATAGAGGAAGAGAGCACGCATAACAATCCATTTCTTAAAATGAGAACAAAACAGATTTTACTATGTCAACATTTAAAAATAAATAGTTTCATGGGAAAGTAGTTTATATCCCTAAATTTTTTCACTGATTTTTTTTTCTATTTTCATTATAATCTAATGATTGACAATTAGTAGAATTAAGTAGTCTTTCGGATAATTTTTAATAACTAGGATGCTTAATTCCTAGTTAAATCTTATGGCTATTAAACACTTAAAGCTAAACCTGTGTATCCACAGAGAAACAGTTATCAATCTTTCTTTACCTTTAGTATCTTAACGTTAATTTCCTCACATCATTGTTATTGTTGTTTCTTTAGACTTAATTCATTCTATTACATCATCATTTCTCTCTTCTCTAGATCAGATTCAATATGTTACATCATTGTTTTGTATCGTTCAGTTTAACTTATCTAATTATCGTATCATTTTATATTTTAAACTTAGTAACTAACCTTAATTCTCGTCAATCTTACCAACCAGTTTTTAATTTTCCTATTATGTAATCACTTAAACTCTAACATTTTGTCACTTGTTTCTAGTAGGTTCTTTTACACAATATATGCATCACCAATATTCTATCCAACATTTTAATTCATGATTTTATATGTCTGTCATATCGATGTAAGTGAGATATCAACCGTCCACATATGTATCATAAAATTTTGTTTCAAATAATAATTTTGCAAATTACTATTTCAGGTTGTTTGCCAGCTGATGAGGAACCAAGGCAGTAATAGGGATTGTCATCTTAGTCTGCACAAATAATTATTCTTATTATTTTGAAAAAAATCAAGGATGTTTTGTTTACATTACATGTGTGTTTATAGTTGACACTCATTTATTTCCTAGATTCCTCTGCAGGGGCTACAGGTTAGCGAACGCCTAACCTTCCCATACTAATATGAAATAACTGTCCAGTGCTCACTGTTTTTCAACGATACCCTACCAACATCAATCTATGACGAATTCATTTAATTAAACTTATTTTTTTCGTTTAAAAAAGAGTGATCTTCGTTACAAATTGGATTCAACTAATGAAACATTGGAAAACAAGAAGTAAACGCAGACTAGTTTTTTATTTGATTGAATATATCACAGATTGATGTTAGCAGGGTACCATTAAAAACCAGGAAGCACTGGGCAGATGTTTCGTTCTAGTGTGCAACTTCCCAGCAGTGCACACCCCAGATTCAGCACCAGGAGCTTCAGGTTGACACGAACGCCTAACCATCTGCACCACTGAGTCGGCATCCAATCGCAGAATTCCCACATTAGAACGAAACAACTGTCCAGTGCTCCCTGGTTTTCAATGGTTCCCTGATAACATCAATCTGTGATATGTTCAATCAAATAAAATAATCATTCTCCACAAAAATAACCACCCCAATTGAACAAACTAGTTTGTTGTAATTCTCACTTCATGACAATATGAACTCATGACCAAAAATAATATTTGGTTCAAATCGTTTAGATTATGCAGTAAGTAAGATTGTCGTCACTTTGTTAGTCTGTAAATTTAAAAATGTTCTCTTCTAGATGCCAACTTAATGCTCTGAAGGTTATACGATTGCAATGAAACTTGAATGCCATGTATTCAGTCTCAGGTCAAATCAATGATGCACACTACTAAGAAGTTCCACAAGATGATGAAACAATTCCTCAGCAATTCTTGGTTTCCTATAGCTATCTAACTATAATCAATACGTACTTTTCAAAACTACTTGATAATACTCAGTAATAACAATCTTTGGTTTTTTTACAAACTGTAAACAAAACGATTTTGATCAGATATTCTGAACAGAACAAACACATTTTGTAAAAAAATTACAGAGATTACCTATTTATTTTATTTATAATTTACTAATGAATGATGAAGTACTACTTAAAACATATTTCTGAAGTATTCTAATTATACACTAGTGTTATTTACTTTAATAGGTAAATTGAGGTGGTTTTATGGAGTAAGCTATTAAGTTTAATCATTTTATATTCATCACTTATCGATGTTGATTGGTTATCGTTGAAAACTAGGGAGCAGTGGATAGTTGTTTCGTCTTAGTATGAGACACAACTGCAGTGAACAACCTCGATTCCGTTAATGGATCTAACCCAGAGCCTTGAGCTTTCACGGTGAATGTACAACCATCTGCACCGATAGGCAGGCATACAGTGATAGAATTTCTACTTATACCGATTTGCAATGTAAAACGAGGTTCAATTAATGACACTGGTGATAATTATCTCAATAGCGACAAGTGTGAACTCCACCAGCTATGACTTCTAACTTCAACTTGGGGAATATCCTGAAGTTAGTAACTAGTGAGCTGACTATTATAATAGTGCTGAGGTGGTTTTGTTGAAATGAGTAGTTATTTTTATTTAGAATAGAGTTCAAGGAAAATAGTTCCAGGAAATATAGTTCCAGAAAACATTCGAGATGATTCAATCACGTAATCTGAGCAAAAGTTTCTTACACAATTCGGATAAAGATTTAGATAAGAATGATAATTTGGTTAAGTAATAAGACTATGATTTTCCAAAACTAACTGATTAAAATTTTAATTTAGGATCGGCAGTTCTGGAATAAGTTGAAAGTTACGTGATTAGGTAATGAAATAATATAGATAAGTAAAATTAATAAGCTAACGTAAAAGCTAATCCATTTTCGTAAGTAAGCGAATGATGAATAATGAAAATACACTAACCACCTTTCGTATACAGATATTATGACATTTCAAGGCTTGTCACTCTTTTCTATTAAATACAAATGTCAAACTTTAACCGCCTAATTGTAATGGGTTCTGTAAATCTAAGTATTGTGGAGTTACAATCAGGGGGGTTTGTGAAGATAGCTAATTGTCAATATTGATATCCTGAATTGATCTGAATCAGACAACCATTGATCACCTGGAAGACGTGACCGGTGGAATTCAACCGTGTCAGGTGTGGGACAGTAGCCCACCAATGGCATGGAGGAGTTTGCGCAACGTATTACGGATTCAGTGAAATAGAAATATTAACCGCCAGGAGCCCACTCAGTGGTCGAATGGTAAAGCGTTCGCCGCGGAGCTAGAGGGTCATCGTTTCGATCTCCGTCGAGGCCGTGGATGAGCACTGCTGAGGAGTCCTATAGTAGGACGGAATAGCTGTCCAGTGCTTCCAGGTGATCATTGGTTACATGATTCAGGTCGATTCGGGATATTGTGAAGTTGTTCAGTTTGTTTTAGAAGTATTGATCGTATTCAGTTCCTATAATATATCTAGTAGTTGTTTTGTAAATAAACTATGGAAAATGCTTGATCTTCTATAGCGTACGTCTTTTAGAATGCATTTATTATGTCGACTCTCGTTTTTCTGTCCATTCAATATGCCTACTATTACATGAACATATGTATATGTAAATTTTGATCGAGGTGATATATAATAAATATTTATCAAATTTTGTCTGATTGGTTGAATTGCAGACTGCATATACTGGGACCAGCTTCGAATTAAGAAATGTGAGACTTAGAGCTTCATTTACCAGCTTCTTAATCACTAATGTCAGATAATCACGTCTGAATATCAAGCGGACGAGTACAAGTTATGTATCTGCTTTATTAACTTTAGTTCTTTAGTAACATTCATTGATATATTTCCCGGTGAACATTTATGAATATCCACTTTCTCGAATGTATTTCCCCATTTTTGTATATTTCAATTCATGTTTTCTCACCGCGTATAACATTTGAGCTCTGCAATGAATCTTCCTTACTAGATCACACATAATGTACTGGACAAAAGTTATGTAGTAAAAACACATTTTTAGCATCCAAATCGATGTTTGATTAATTTATAATGAAAAATGTGTAGATCTAGAAGTTGGAAAGTTGGATCCTTTCATATTCTGTTGTGAATTTACTACTTGACTAAGATTTGCTGTATGATTTATATCATCATACGTAATCAATATGTCGTCGTTATCTGGTTGATAGAAAGTTTTGTTCTTTTTAAATATGATGCAAATATAACATCAAAACCATCCCTCCTTGAGAGCTTCCTACAGCGTTACCATCCGTTTGACGACTTACTTTGTTGCTAACGGAGGATTAAACATTTTTTGCGTATATCTTTGACAGTTTTTTGGTTGTCTTTGGTATGCATATAAATGTTGAACACTAAACAAATATGTCAATTGTTGTTTCCAATGAGATGTTTTGTAAACAGTGATGTGATGTAGCAGAATCCTCTTGTATTCTAGTGTTGATGCTTAAACAAGGACTCGACATTCTGTAACAAACCAACGGAAGGATACAAATGCCTTCAAATTATATACGCATGCCCGTCACATAAATGTATGATTGTTTGGACTCAGTAGTCTATTGGTGAACGGGGGGGAGTGACATTTCACATAAAATCAACTAAGTTTGGATCGCGGTGTGAAAATCACTACTGGAATGCAGGTACATTTAAATGGTGAGTGCAAAACACAACAAAACACACATCCTGGACTTTATAACTACAATCCAACTTATTTCATTTCTTCGAATCACTGATGTGTTGAGGGAATCCCTTCAAGATGCACATATGGCAACAGTGGCTAACTTCAGTCCGTAGTAAATTAGCCCAACGTACAAGTGTCTCCAATTTATAAATAGAAAAATTTATTTGCTATCCACAATATCTTCAATACTCACTAAGTGTGACGTACTTGGAAACAGTATTATGTATTAGGGTGTGATTCTATTTCAAGCTCATGCCTTTATTTATTTGCCTATCTCCTATATTGTTCCATATTTAAATAAACCAGTTCACAATAGTCAGTTCCAGCTAACTTCAAACTTTTAAAGTTCATAAGAAAATACTTTAAAATACTGTATTCACCAATTAAATTAATGGAAACAAATGAATATATGTATTGAGTTCAATAAATTTCATGAATAATGAAAATGTTGTAGATAATTCCAACTAAACAAATCACAAATTAGTTTGATTAAGACTACTATTAGAAACCAAGAAGCACTGGATAGCTGTTTTGTCTTAGGATGAGACTTTTCATCACTGCGCATCCGTAACTCCACCAAAGAATCCAGCCTAGAACCAACAGATTTTGCAGAGTAACCTTATAATTTAAACCACTCTGCTGGTAACAGATGATTAGAATTTCTAACTCAGTTAATTCCTGATATATTTGAGCGACCTCATCCATTACAACTAGTGGGCAGCTGACTGTCACCCGACATCGTTTAACTTCACTGGTTATGCCTTTTCATTCTAAGTTTTGAAATTATAGCAAGAAGTTAGTCACTGACGAACAGATACTGAATGTTGTTAAGTGTTGCAAAAATTGTCTAATTTTAATTTGATATCATTCGTTTAGTGGTTGAATTTACCCCGCTAAGCCAAAAGGTTCTGGGCTCAATTTTCTGGTGAGTTCGTGGATGTGTAAAACTGAAGAGTCCCATGAAAGAACAAACTATCTATTCAATACTTCGTAGTTTACAATGACTTTTTAACCCATATCACAATTTGCGATAACGAATTCGTTACAATTGCCATAATACTTAATTTTAATTGATTGAATATGTTATAGATTGATGTTAGCAGGGTATCATTGAAAACCAGAAAGCATTGGACAACTATTATGTTCTAGTGTTGAGCCTCTCAGCAGTGCGCATCTCGAATTCTGCCTCACAGGCTTCAAATTGGTGAGCATATAACACTCTACACCACTGGAGCAGCAGCATCCAATTATAGAATCCACACTTCCATCACTTCATAATATAGCACTACGATCATTCATTGTGATTGGTGATAACTATCACACTTCCAAAAAGTCTAGACTTGAGGATGTTCCTGAGGCTCTAGTAAGAAGTTGTGATTGGTGGGGTTCAGACTAGTCGGGAGTGAGACAGTTATCATCAATCATAATCGATGATCGTAGTGGTATATTATGGATTGATGAAGGGGGAGGTGATAATTTTGCCATTGGATGCCGTCTAGTTCAGTGGTGTAGAGTGTTAGGTGTTCAATGTGTGTACACTGTCAAGAGGTTACTCACTATATCGAAACAGATGTCCAATGTTCTCTGGTTTTCACTGGTACCCTACCAACATTAATCTGTGATATATTCAATCAAACAAAACTTTCAATCATCACAAAAATATCATCTTAATTCAATTAAAATTGTAAATAAATTCATTTCATTATAGATCATATGTGTAATCAGTAAAAATTAGTAGTATCTAATTAACATTCAACAATGTTCAAAACAGTCACTTATAAAAAAATAAAATAAAAATTAGTATTACTTAAGTTGGGTTGTGACTGGCAAGTGGAATCCAGAACTCATGTTTCGTCTTATTTGGGACTCATTTTCTGGATGTACCTTCATCCGAATGCTGATGTTCACAGTGGGATTCGAAATAAGTCCGTTTCATGTCGAACGCCACCACGTTCACCACTAGACTACTTAGTCCAGACAGTCACACTTGTGCAACAGATATATATGCCATTAGGATAAGCCTGTAATTTCCCGTTGATTTGTTGTAGACTGAAGCTGGTCAGTCCCTTTCGCTATATTTGTATCCTGAGCGGATTACCTCAATACAGCTGCTATTCACAATCATTACGTACGTTGGATTGTAGCTGGCAAGTAGAATCCAGGACACGCATTCCATCCTATTTGGTACTCATCGGCAGAATGTACCTGCATCCTACTCACAAAAGAGACTGACCAGCTTCAGTCTATAACTAATCAACGGGAATATACAAATTCGTCCTAATAAAAATTAGTATTGTTTTTTCCTATTTTTTTTTGACCTCTATTATCATTTAATGTTTTTTTTTATGTTGATTGTATCAATGAAAATAATAAGAGTTAAGTGAATGAATAAGCCATTCATATTCATTTCATTAGTTAATTAATTAATTAACTAATTAATTACTTTAATTCAGTTAATTGTATTCTCATTAATTATTTTCCTTTTATTTCTTTTCTCTTTACTTTTATTTTAATTTATCGCCTATCTTCTTTTTTTATTCATTGAGATTAATTTCGGTCATCTAATTCTGTAAATTAATCGTTTACTATGTACCTCTCTCTTACTCTCGCTCTCGGTCTCTCACTCTCTTACACGCCAACATACATACTTTTTTTATGTTCTTCTAGTTGGTTGTTATCATTTTGAATATACAACAATAAACTTTAGTGTTGAAATACAACACACTTGTCAGAATATAGAAATAAGTGTAGATAAGTGTAAATTACAAAAAAAAAAAAATAAACACTGTCATGTCGGTTGAAAGCTAAAAGAAAAAAACGAATATAAAAATAAAAGAAATTAGGTTAATTTATACCCTGGAGTATGTGTTATATAGAGATAAGTCAAGTTTCTATCAAAGGATATAAAAAATGTGAGTATAAATGAAATTGAAGCTATTTACATTAAATGAATAACATTAAGTTAAATATTACCAACTATAATTATATTTAAGTTAGATTGTAACTGGCAGGTGGAATTCAGGATGCTTGTTCTGTCCTAGTTGGGACTCATCGGTTGAATGTACCTTCATCCCAATGTTGATGTTCACACTGTGATTCGAACTCAGTCCACTTCCTGCCAAACTCCACCGCGTTCACCTGACAGTCACACAGTCACAACTATAGTTAGTTAAGTAATACAACTAGTAGTTATGATACAGTAACGTCATATGCATTTAAATGATAAAATATCTCATATATATATGGTCTTGATTATTGTAATTAAAAGATAGTTAACATAGTTACGTTATATTATAAATACCTTACAATGTCATTGTTTAAACTATCGTGTGTTAACAGTGTTTATACTTCTTTTTTTAGAATATGAAGTATTCCTAAATGAGCATTTGAGTCTGATGAAAGTTGTTGTCTAGTTGTTAAGTGGAATTTACAACACAGGTTATGTGTTATTTTGAACTCGTTAGATGAGAATTTATCTGAATCCTAGTGTAATTATCCTCACCAAGAGGTCAATTTGCATAGAACATCACTGCATTTCTCAATAAGTTAATGAGTCCAGATAGCTTTACCTATGTAAAGGTTGTGTATTTACACTTTAATGGTGTATGTATCTTGCTGTCGATGCTGTTATAAACCACGTGGGTTTAACAAGAAGTTTTTTATATTTTATGCATATTTTAACTATGAATAACAACACTAGAATGTTTATAAAGTTACTTTTCATATATTCATAATTTATTACACAGTTGATTTTTTAATGTAGGTTTATGTAACTTCATTTAACGGAAAAAGCTAATCATTTCACTAAAAAAGAAATAAAAATAATTCATGTATTGAAGTTGGAGTGTGACTGGCAAGCGGAATCCAGGACGCGCGTTTCGTCCTATTTGGGACTCATCGGCTGGATGTACCTACATCCTAATGTTGATATTCACACTGTGATTCGAACTCAGTCCGCTTCGTGTCAAACGCCACTGCGTTTACCACTAGACTACTGTGTCCAGATGGTCACACTTGTGCAACGGGCACATTGGTATTAGGATGAACTTGTATATTCCCGTTGATTTGTAATGGACTGAAACTGGTCAGTATCTGTTGCCATATGTGCATTCTGAGGCAATCCGCTTATCCTAATTATAAAAACAATTCAGTCAGGAAAATTCTGTTTTTTTTGACGATATCGTATGTATAGTCATTTTTACAAGATGTTTGTCTATTACATCAATTACGTGACATGTCTGTAATTATTTTAACATTTTAAATTTACAAATAACTTGTTATGTAATCGCTTTCTATTTTTAAGTAAACAAATATTCTGTAGAAAGGATTATATACGATTGTACAGCCATAGTAAATGATATCGTCGGAGAGAAAATTCTCTGCGACTCTATCTTCAATTGTAAGATCACATTACACAACTCTCCCTTATTTAGTTGTGTCTTTTATCAATCATAAAGAATAACCATTAGTGTATTGACTTGAATTTCTAAATTTCAATTCAGTTTTCAATTTACTACTATAGTGGTATATGTTATGCATTTGATTAGTAACTCGTAAATGCTACCATATTTCTGGTCACTTACTGTTCTGCTAGAAGCTTTTAGATATATCGGAATATGTGTAGCCCATCATCTATATGACAAAAGAAGTGATTGAAGTAGTGGACACAATAACAAGCGTACATAGGTGTTAAGTACTTCTTTATCTAATGCTTGTTTTTGAGTGATCTCGACTTATGATGAAGGCAGTCAACTTTAAATATAGAATAAACGTTATCAATAGAAAGTACTGAGTTGTAACGATCGTTGTTAATCACAAAAAGAATGCTCATGCTTCACTGAAGACTTGAAAATCACGTAAATGAGTATATCACATCCCGGTAGGTTTACGAAGTCACATGAACATGTATACAGACAAATTCTAAGTCAGGCTAGCCGAAGATGGATAAAAATGACTGTAGTAATAAACATTTCCAAATTACAAATAGCTGGAACAAGTTCTAAGATTGATTTTAACATAACCTTTGTAGTTTCCTTTAAAAGTTGTTTAGGTAGAATACTTAATTTTGTTGACATCTTACTTATACGAAATTCAAAAGCCTCTTGTAGGTTCAATAACAATTTGTAGTTACACTATGGAAGGTAAATTAAAAGTTTCCAACAAGAGACCCTGGACCAAGTTGTCATACTATTTAAAACTAGGCAGCTAAGTATATCTGAAATATGTTGATAAATGATGCACCGAGTTACACAATCTGAGACAATTTTCACCAACCTAATTAGGCTTGCTTACATTAAGCCTACCTTAGTAGTATCGATAAATAACCAGAGTTGTGTGATTTACGTTGCTTATTTCTTTATATCTTTATTTTAATTAGGTTCTAGTTCGTTTGATTTGACCTTTGCTTTTCATATGCGAAATGCATTATTTAATTAGTTTATGATCAGACTGCTTGAGATGCATTGTACCAGTAGGTTATATAGTTCTGATAGACTTCGTCTTTTCATTGCATTTTTTAAAAATGTCATGGTTTACGTTACTCTTAAATAGAAAAATAAAGTAAATATTGACTTCACTATCTTATTCATAGTACAATCAACTTAACATTTCTGGCTGATTTTTGATCATCTTAGTTCATGTAAAAATGGTTACTAAACCTTTTGTTTCTACTTATATCAGATTCATATGTTTGATATGAAGTTATTGTTATAGGTTAAAATTGACCAGTTCATGTTACCATGAATGCATGCTGACCAGTTTACCTCAGTACACTGATACTTCATAATCATGATCAAAGCTGTATTTTGGCTGGTAAATAAAACCCAGAAGATGCAATTCCACTCACTTACTAGATAAATCTACCTATGTCCGAAAGTTGATATTCACATTTGAACATATAATCAGTCGATTTAACTGATAAACCATCTCATTATCCACTGATCTATTGAATAATTAGTATAGTACATTCAAACTGTCATTATCCATTTATTTCAAAGTAAATATTTTTCACTAGGAACTTATCACTTATTCATATTCAAATAAGGAAATGTATAATCTATATGAAATTCACAGAACACTGAGATTAACCTACAGTTTAATTTGGTGTAGTTCACAAGCATAAAGAAGCATCCTAGTTAATGAGTAGGTGACATTAGTATACACATACATATGTTTGAGATAATTAATCGATGCTACATAAACTAACTTTGACACTTTCTCTGTTAAGCCCCTTTCATGGTTCAGTGTGATCCCTGTTAACACAATGCTATAACAGAACAAAACAGTTGTTCAGTACAAACTTATCTTCCATAGTAGTCTACAATTAATCATTTCATAATATACATATGTACCGTATAACTTAAAACAACAGTTTAAATAATCATTACTTAAGTTAGATTGTGACTGGCAAGTGGTTTCCACTACGCTCGTTTCATCCTACGCGGGACTGATAGACTGGATGTACCTGCATCCCAATGTTGATGTTCACAGTGAAATTTGAACTCAGTCCATTTCGTGTCAAACGTCACTGCGTTTACCACTAGACTACTGTGTCCAGACAGTCACATTTGTGCAATGGAGACTGACCACCTTCAGTCTATAACAAATCAACGAGAATATATAAGTTCATCCCAAATGAAAGATTTCCAATTCAATTTTTTGTTTGTTTTCATTATTTTTTTCTTCTTTTCTATATATTTCTATTGATAATTTATTATCATTGAGGTCAAATCCAATTACATGTACAATATAATATACTACTTATATATTCGCCTGACATTTATCTAATTTTCTATATTCAATATCAATGATGCATAATCTTTTTTCTTTTCTTGGATTAAAACAATAATAATGACAAAATGAAAAATGATCATTTTCAATTGTCTTTGAATTATTATCGTTAAGAAAGAATAAGAAAGAATATGACTATATAAACCAGATCATTACTATAATGAAGCATATAAAAGAGAAATAATAATAATAAAGAAAAAAAAAGAAAGATAAACTTATATTCAAGTCAATTTCTGCTTATACAGTTACTTAAATGAATAGAAGAGAATGATTAAAAGATTCAATGACAAGTTGATTTGTTTTGTTTTGTTTTGTTTATTTAAGAAGAAAGATTAAGATGAATAGATTTGATATAATCAGTTTCAGGTCAATGCTTCAATGTATTCAGTTTAGTTAGTTATTATGGGTTAAATAAATGAAAATGGTATATACATGTTGTTAATGAATGTAATCAACACCGATTAATAAGAATAAGAATAAGAATACAAGCTAATGATTAATGTAATCTGACAATTAACATTTAAAAATTGATACATGAAAATGAGAATTTATTATATTCTGTCTATGTAAACAATGTAAATTAGGCATTAAAGTTGAATTGTGATTTCGCAAACAGAATTCAAGACTTATGTGTTTCGTCCTATTTGGGACTGATCGACTGGATGTACCTACATGCTAATGTTGGTGTTTACAGTAGGATTTGAATTGTTATCATTATGATTAGGTTAAAATACTCTGATTTAGTAAATATAGTCTACTTTAATCTAAGTGAACTTGTATTCAAACAATTTATTCACGAAGATATTACTAAAACTTACTCAAAACTTGTAGAGAATATATTTGATTATGCAATAAGAAGACGTAGTTTATTAGAGCTATATGATATATTTACTCAACACATTTCGAACAATGTGCATGTAAAGGGTAGCTGAACACATAACTAAATGGCTTTAAAAATAAATGAACTCGAAGGGGAAAATAAAAGTATAGGACAAACAACTTTCATTGTCTATTGCTAAGCACTTAGTTGAAACAAGCCACATAATTGATATAAAATCACTTTATGTGGTGTTGTATAAAAGTGCTTTAGGATGTATATTAAAGTTTGTTGAAGCCTTAACTATACGAAAGTTCAAATCTCCCTTGTGTGTTTAAAAATAATTTCTACTTTCACTCAATCTACCTTGGTATAGTGTGACTCACTTTGTTCTTTGTATCATCCTTGTTTACTTAGCTTAAATTGTTAATTGTCTAGTGACTTTTACTTTTTTTCATATATAAATGCTTTAACAAGTGTTTGGGTGGTCGGATTGTTCTAAATGTATTGCAAAGATATATCACATAGCTCTGATAAACTTTATCTTCTTATTGCATTATCAAAATTTATCAAAGGGATAAATTTTTTAAAATTTAAGTATGTCATTAAATTGAAATGGTTATTTTCGTAGAAATTGGTATTTTTGTTTGATAATGTCACGGATTGATGTTGGCATGGTACAAGTGTCGACCAGGGAGCATTGGACAGCTTTTTCTATCTACTGTGGAATTTCTCAGTAGTATGTACACCAGATTCTGCCCATGAGGATTCAGCTTAGGGAACACCTAACCTTCTGCACCACTCTACCAGAATCTGATGATAGGATTCCCACTTCCATCAATTTGTGATATATAGCGCAACGATCATTCATTGTGATTGGTGATAACTGTCTCACTCCTAACAAGTCTGAACTTGAGGACATTCCTGAGGCTTTAGTAAGTCGTGACTGGTGGATTTCAGACTAGTTCGGAGTGAGACAGTTATCATCAATCACAATCGATGGTCGTAGTGCTATATTATGAACTGGTGGGAGTGGGAATTTCACGACTGAATGCCAGCTGGTCCAGTGGTGTAGAGTGTTAGGTGATCTCTAATCTGAGGCCCGTGATGCGGAATCCGAGATGGTCACTGCTGATAGGTTCTACACTAGAGCGAAACAGCTGTCCAATGCTCTCTGGATTTCAGTGATACCCTGCCAACATCAATGTATAACATATTCAATCACATGAATATGTTTTCTCACAGACTGCATCCTAACAGCTTAATGCGTCATATAATAGAAATCAAGAAAATACTCATCTTAATAATACTAAGCAAAAGGCTGTGAATCGATCATGTGAAAAAAATAAGCAGAAGATACTTACGTCTAAGGGTTTATGATTATGTTGGTGTAATACTGATTGCATCATTTTCAATTTACTACACTTTATAAGACTATAAGTGTAAAGACAGAAATAAATAACTGCAATCATATAAAATGAGAAAAATGGATTTTGGCTAACTGATTGGTTAAGGGTGCGTAACGCAGTTTCAAGGCTCCAAGTCAGATTCCTAGGTGGAAATGTGAATGAACATTGATGAGATTTCCTAAACTCGTATAAAAGAGTTTTTCAGTGATATGTCTTTTCAACGATTGTCTAAGAGATCGATTCGTGATGTAAAACATCAAACTCAACAATCTTCACATCACTAAGTAATAGCAATACTTCAAAAATCATCACATTTCAAACAGACATTACTTTAAATGTTACTGATTGATCGATCCCTTATGTCACTTTTTTCTCTGTCACCGGTAAACAGACGATGTTGTGAGTTTCAATCACCGAATGCAAAAAACAATTGGATGTCCTCTAATTATCTCAACATCTTTAGCAATGAAAGTGTTAGAGCATTGAATAACGACAGATTTCAGTCTATTCTAAACAGTCTCATTTATATCATGATCATTTTAGTTACTGTAAGTCTAGTTGCTTGTGCATCTTCCTTCCAAATCATTTAAACTTATGTATGAAATCATTAAAACGTCATATATGACTACGTATTCATTTACTTCTTGCTAAGTAAGTCTATATCACACTGGTATACACTACGGATACAGAAGATCCACTGAAATTGTAAATTTTGGTTACCTTTTTAATAAAGTACTCATTTTGCATTTGTATGACTTGAAACAATCCATAAACATAAACAAGGTTATCCGAGTTCAGTATAAAATTCCTCCCTTCCTCTTGTTTGCCTTACACTTCAGTTTTAAGGAGAAACAGTCTAATTCCCCTAGAGAATACATGTCAAAATGACAACATTAAAACAAAAGGAGGGGAAAAACTAGAAAAACATAGGGGAAAATAAATGGGAAACACATTTGAGTGTAGTTGATCAGTTCTTAATGAGTATTCTACACTTTTCGCTTGTTTTTTGTTTCCTTTCTTCTGAAATCCCAATTGATTCATCTTTAATGTTGATATCCATTATAGTTAGGTGTTCATTTTATCTTCTTGTGTGGTCTTCATTTGATTAATATAAAGTTTGTTTTAATATTAGTAGTATATGTTATTCTATTTTCCTATTATTTAGCGAAATCTATGAATAGTTGTGGATTTTACTTTTAGTGAAACCAATAATCAATTAGTGCACGGTAATAGATAAGAAGGCTTAATTAAATGATGAAGATATTCGAAGACTAGTTATGATGCTGAATGAGCTAAAGAAGCATCAATAATCACTACATACTATAAATGCATGTTTAATCTCTATCTGTATCGTCATAATCGCCTCTTTATATTGTCCGTAGTAAATAATTTATTTGTATCATTCCATTCTTTGCACTTTTAATTATTATTAGTTAACCTTTACGAAAACATTTAACTGTTCAACTCTTCATATTTATGAAGTGGACAGTAATTACCTCTTATTTCTCATAAGCCGTCTTCATTCGTTTATTTTTGATAAGTATGCTAATTAGACACATGATCCGATTTTTCGCTTCAGATACTCTCCCCCCCCCGCCGATATAAATCTACACAACTTTTTAAACACCTATAAGAGGCGCGAAACACGAGATGAACGCCTTATTACAAAGTAACATTTTGTGCTAAAAGAATGAGGGTATTTATAGAATTACAAATGGCCTTGAGTTTCTAGAGAGTCTGCGAACCTAACTAAATACAGTAGCGGTATGGCCAAATATCCAATCAGAATAGTGGCGCGTGATTCTGTATTTTCCAGTTGTTTCTGCTACGGTTTTACTTAATTCTGATTGGATGAAACGTTCCTGGAATTTTCGAACCCTCATAGACTTTTCTAATTGATATCTAGGGAATCCCTAACAACTTTTAACATCAGTATTTAGACTGCAATGTAATTAGGGTTTGAGTTTCATCGGCAACCATGAAGTATCAAATAATTGTCTAGTTCCAGTTAAGAGTTTTTAAAGATTAGTTACCTTCAACAACATCACGGAGTCAAACCCTAGACCTATAGATCTTACAGCAAAGAATTATCCGTCAACACTACTGGACCAACCGGTAACTTGGGATTCGCATTTTAATCAATTTATAACAGCGCAGCATATTAGTTGATTTTTTTGCTAAACACCTAGATTTCACTGTAGACTACAACATATAAAAGTAGTTACAAAGTAAATTTGTACATCTTGAGTAAATAATACCATTGAAAAGAAAGTTTTCCTATCTGAAACGATTGCATTTCTACTTTAATGATACGACAGGTCTATATAGCTATTCAGTCAGTTATTTATCTTGTTAATTACTTAACCTATTCACTTACATTTTATTTACTGTTAAGAATTTTAATTTCGGTCGGATGTTAAACGGGGATGTTGGATTTTGACTTGATATCACGAATTTATTTGTGTAAGATAACAATTGAAAATTATGAATTTCTTTACAACTGTTTTGTCATAATATTAAATTCTACGTGAGTGCTTATCCATGACCCCACCATGGAAATAAGCCCAGGATCATTAGATTTCGTAACATTAACACTCATTTTTAATTAATGTCACGTCATCCACGACTAACTTTAGGCGATAGTTCCTGGAGTGATCAGTGATCAGCCTAGTAGGATGTTAAGCAGTTACCAACTAACTGTAATGGATATGACAGGTAAATGTATTGCTCAGTGAATGAAATTCGATATATCAACCGTTAGATGCTGGAAGGTTTAATGTTCTAATAGCCAGGTATACGTTTTAGAACCTAAAAGGTGGTAGGGTTGATTTCTTAGTGGGGTCGTGGGTACTTCTTGCTGAAGGGTCCCACATAGGACAACACAACTGCCCAGTTTTCCCTAGTGTTCACTGATTATTTCATCCACATTGATTCGTGACACAATTCAAATTCAACACTCTCCGCAACATCTATTTGGAACTTATCGTTTACAATTCAGTCTCTTGGAAACAAAGTTATTTCTTACTTATTTTTGAAATAAATATGCAGCATCAATCCCGTTTTATGGGTAATTGGAATGTATTTGAACCTTTCTGTTGATTTTGGAAGGACGGAAACTGACTAAAGCGCATTTTGAGCCAATTGCCTTGATTTAACGCAAGTTCACAATTACTATTTGAGTTGGATTGTAGTTGGCAAGTAAAATATAAGACGCGCGTTTCTTCCTATTTTGGATTCGTAAGCTATATATAACTACTTTACACTGTTGATTTTTAAGCTTGAACGCACACTCAGTTCGTTTCATGTCAAACTCCACAGCATTCACAGCTAGGCTATTGAGCCCAGGCAGCTAGCTGACGAGTCCCTGGTAGGACGAAACGCACACCCTGGATTTCGCTTGACAGCCACAATTCAACTCAAACAACCATTTCGTAAGTATTTTTGTTTATCAAAAATGTTGCCGCGTTATTTATTTTTTAACTTTTTTATTGTATTTCCTATTTATTCCATTAAAAAAGTAGAGTAAAATCGGTTGACTGACCTTAATTTAATTTGCATCATTTACCTAATAACCATAACTGATCTTGAAAAATAAGCCCAGTGTAGTGAAAATATGAAGTAGATTTTTAAACAGAAAACAAAACAAAAAGTGCATTTAAGATAATGAACCGAAGTAAACCAGAAGAAATTCTACAAATGAAATTCATAGTAAGAAAAAAAAACATAATCCGCTGAAGATTCAAACATGGTAACAAAGTTTAATCAATTTCAGCCTAAAAATGTATCAAATTTTATATACATATTGATTGTATAAGTGTAGTTGTTTAGATTCATTAGCATCTAGGTGAATATGATGGTGTTTGACATGAATGAACTGCGTTCATATCTCAATGTGAATATCAACATTGAAATGTAGATGCATCGAGATGATAAGGTTGTAATACTAAGAAAGACGTTCCCTAAATTCCATTATCCAGAGTCAGCTCAATTGCGAAAAAGGCACTTAACATGTAGAACTATTGTTTTTAATGATTATATTACTTTTAATTGGGATGGTTATTTTTGTGAAGATTGGTTATTTATTTGATTGAATACATCGCAGATTGATGTTGTCAGGGAACCATTGAAAACCAGGGAGCACTGGACAACTGTTTCGCTCTAGTGTGGAACTGCTCAGCAGTGCGAACCCCAAATTCAGCACAGGGGGCTACAGGTTGACGGTGAACGCTTAACTATCTGTACCACTGAGTCGGCATCCAATGGTAGAATTCCAATCACAAATTGATGAAAGTGGGAATTCTACTATTGAATGCCGATTCAGCGGCGCAGATGATTATATTATTGATAATGATGTAATAATCACAGAGTGAGGTAATGTTTCACTGAGTAATTGTAATTTAATTTTAATTAGTAGATTAAAAATGTATAACACTTAAACGAAAATTCGTAATGCTGTACTACCTATTAGGAAACTCTTAGTCAATGTCCTCAATGAGTTTGTTGCCATGAAGAAGAAAATCAAAACTCTTGTAAAAAATTTTCTGTTTGTTCTAGTTGGAGGGTCACATTGAATAACTTGATTAATACTGAGAAGCACACGAGGTGTATTCAGAGTCTTATCACCAAAACATTCAGCTTACAGTTCAGTTCAACCTAATTGGAATACTTTAAGCCATGCAGTGAGTTTTGTTATAGAGTATTTGTGCGCTATAAAATTATCACAGTAAACTGGGAATAAGGTGGAATATGTATGATAAAATTACACTTAGAAATAATTTGTATCATGGAAGTGAATCATACTAGACAACCAATTATATTCACGGAGCTTTGAATAGGTGCATCGTCATATTATCAAACTACTGAACACCGTGCACCAACTACATTTTATATCAACTATCTTCAAAATGAACGGTCACCACAAACCTAAATACTAACATGAAGTTGCATAATTTGAATAAAATTACTAGATTAAAACAACGGAAAGATCCAAGCACATCCAAATTAGATGTATACATACCCGTAGCATAAATGTGGCTATCTGGTCTCAGTAGTCAAGTGGTGAAGGCGATAGCGTTTGATATGAAGCAAACTAGATTTAAATCCCGATGTAAACATCACTACTGGAATGCTGGTACATTCAGTCAACAAGTCCCAAATACGATGAAATGCACTCCGTGAACTGCACTTGCCAACCACAGTTTAACTTAAATCATAAAGTCATATGTTTAAAATTTAAGAAATTGTGTTAAATTATTTTATTACTAAGTGTAGTTTTGATTGTCTTAAAATATTTCCTACCAGTTAACTATCGTTTCTAAATAGAAGCTTCCTCCAGTATTCAATACCAAAATTTTGGTCAAACGAGAAAACTATATACAATGTCATGTATATCTAAACGTCTGTGGGACTAAAAGCTTTATGTTTAAACAAAAGAGCTCTTCACAACAGTTCTCTTGATTCGTAGTTTACTACATGTATGTAAGTCAACGATTCCAAGTTGTTGCAAATCTTCACAACATGATTTTATAAATATAACTGAACTTAATCTTAATTGTAGCAGGCAAGTAGAATACAGGATTCAAGTTTTTTCCGTATTTACAACTGGTCGGATAGATGTATCTACACACTAATGTGATTTTAATCATACATATGAACTATTATTGCATCGGAGCAAATTACTCAGGATGTAGCATTTGTCAACAGTGATTGACCGATTCCAGCCTAGAACAATACCAACAAGAAGATACAATTACTTTCAAATTATATAAACTTACTGTTATCTATTTTTTTATTAGTTATAAACAATTAATTTGCTTATATACATTCAAGTGCAAGGTGGGACTCGACGCGTATGCACGCGGGTCTAAGTTGTTATACTACGTTAACACGATGAGATCTAATTCACACAAATAACAAAACGGCATAAGTCAATAGAAAGGAATAAAAAAAACGAAAGTAAAAAGAATACTGGAACTTAGGATCTATCAGAACATAAAGAGAGATTACATTTACGCTGTTGTGACCGATTTCGAACCATAGCGCCTAGCGTCTCCAATCACTGGTCATGACTGTCACGAGGACCTTAACAAGATAGCCTGCACCTACCAATATGGATTAGATTGAAGCTATGTTTTGGTTTTGCCACCCCTACATCTCTTCCATCCTACTCCTACCCCCAATCAGCATATCGCGATGAAGCGAACGATAGTCATGCATACGTAACACAGGAATTCATTTGGTAATCAAAACTATTTAATGACTTTTGAAAATTATCCTTAAATTATTTTACTTCATAAATAATTCAGTAGTTGATAAGTGGTAAAGTTTTAAAAAAATATATTTTAAATAATTTTATGTATTTAGACGTAACAACTACAATAAAATATGGACATTAGACAGTCATAAAATCACTATGCATCAGTAATGGAAAATGCATTTTAAACTAGTAGTTGAAAAACATTTGGAACTCAAAACAAATATCAACTAACCTCAAAATCAGACTCTTCAATTCGAACGTCAAGACAGTTCTGCTGTATGGAGCGGAAACTTGGAGAATTACTGCAAACATCATCAGACGGATACAAGTACTTATAAACAACTGCCTACGAAAGATACTGAATGTCCGTTGGCCAGAAACCATTAGTAACAGCTTACTATGGGAGAGAGCAAACCAACTTCCAGACGAAGAGGAAATTAGGAAATGACGTTGGAAATGGATAGGACATACATTGTGGAAATTATCAGACTGCATCACGAGACAAGTATTAACATGGAATCCTGTTGGGAAAGGGAAAAGATGAAGGCCAAAGAACACGCTGCGTCGAGAATTGGAAGCAGACATTAAAAGGATGAACAGCAACTGGAAACAATTGGAAAGGATTGGTCAGGACAGAGTTAAATGGAGAACCCTTGTGATCGGCCTATTCTCCTCAGCGAGGAGTAACGGGCATAAGTAAGTAATTATGTAGTAATATTTCTATATACTTCCATATGCATTATGTTAGATACTACTAACATGATGAAAAAAATGTGATAACAGATTTTACTTTCTTTAAATTTGACTTAGTTCTTTCCATCATTTCTGCAAAAACATTTTCCAGATACTTGAATGTACATGTTTATGATTTACATTATTTTTAGTGGTTATAGAAACAAATTCATTAATTTATTCGTTAAATTATTTCATCGTGGGTTAGGGATGAGCACTGTCGTAGAGTTATTCACTGCCCTCTGATTTTCAGTGATTGTCTAACAGTCCAATTCATGATGTCGGATTAAAAGAAATCTTAATTATCCTTGAGTACGTCTACTACACAATCAATTGTCATTTTTTAAAAATGAAATTATAGTCTTGTCGAAAATTAGATTTTACTAATAACAGTCAGGTAACTGTAGGAGATGAAGAAATATATACATTCCATCGAAGAGTGGGCCAGAAATTCTCTTTTTGGTAATCAATATTACAAAATTGTCTATGTTGTCAAAAGAGTGACATTAAATAGAGTGAATGTTCAACTGTTAGACCACTGATCCAACTTCCAACGGAGAAGCACAGATTGTAAAGCCTGATGGTCCTTGGATGAGCACTACTGAAGAGTTGCATTCTAAGATAAAACCACTGTACAGTGTTTCCTGGTTTGCAATGGTTGTTTAGCTCAAATTGATTTGTGGTGTTTATTTTCACATAATCCAACATCATAACATAATTCGACAAGCATTGAGTTTAGAGTTGTTTCGGATCATACTTCACCTGGTAATTTTGCATTTATTAGGTCCATGAAGATGGAAGGATCATTATGCTATGGTAATTTATTTATCTATTTTTCAATTGTTAGAATTTTCTAAAATAATAATTGCATTTAATGTTTCCTACATGTTTGGAGTTCAATTATTGTCAAGGTATTTGTTAAAAGTTTGACTTATTTCTATCTAAATTCTTTAATACATTGTTTGTATTTACATTAGTTGTTACATGTCGTTTGTTTTACCGATAGGATGAAATGATCTCTGATGATCAAGTGAATAATCCTAATGACTAGTCAATCAAAAGTCATGTTTATCATTTAAATATAAAATAAGTAGTATGATTATGAAAAGTAACAAACATTAAAAATTTATATTCTTAAAAATAAAACGTTGTGTTTACTCTTAAGCTGTATGTACTTAGTCAACTTCAATAAAGCTATGAAAAAGGTATGACGGGGGAGAGAAGGGAAGTAACTCATTGTTTCAATAAACTGATTTAAAACTGATTGAATAACTTGCTGATACTATAAGAGAGTATTTTGGAGCATTCTTTCTTCTTTCTCTCCTGCAAGGAAGATAAATATACGCTTTGGTTGGTTGAATTCGTCACAGATTGATGTTAGTTGAGTAATATTAGAAAGTAGGATGGACTGAGCAGCCATTTCATCCTAGTATGGGACTTTACAGTAGTAAGCATCCTAGATTCTAGTCCAGGAGCTTAAGGTTAACTAACGCTTAACTCTTTACATTACTAGGCTAGCATTCAATGGTAGAATTCCTACTTCCATCATCCATTGTCATCTGTGATAGCAGCCTCACTCCCAACATCTATCCGTGACAAAGTCAATCAACTAAAAACTTAATGCTAATCTCCACTAACCATGTCACTTCATGTAAGATAAAAATAAATTAATATTAGAAACTAAGTTAATCGAAAATGATTTTTTCGTTGTGCTTCTTATCAATGTCTAACAAATGAATCTGAAATCAATAATAAACAAATCACTGTGATAATACCCTGACTGAACCAGGATATCTGAAACCATTTGTAGAGAAGTACATGAATGTAGGCAATAAAATGTCAGTATCATGGACCGTTGGTAAGAAACACCTATTTGAGATTACAATTTATTAGTGATACCTTTTACGATGGAATAGTGAAGGCAGTATAAAGAATACTTTACGCAGCAAAACTTTGCTTTTCATTTTCTATTTGACCAATTGTGTTCACTCAAACTAAAGATAAGTTACCTGAATTTGCGTTTTTCAATTCAGCTGCTTCTGTGAAGCAATCTATATAGGCCTTATAACCAGGCAATATAACCAATGAATGAATACCTCCCAACCTGGTTTGGAAAAGACCTGACAGAAGGTGTCTGCAGCTGTATCCTGGATCATCTGATAGATAGACAGGTAGAGGGAACATAATTGAAAGAACAGAGGCATTTAAAATAATATACCGTCTACTACCACAACCAACTTATGGGATTTGAATTCACCTATTACACAGTTCAGAAGCCACAGAGATTCGAACCAACAAACTTAATTTATGAATTCAAAAGAAATATGTGACACCCCTATCTCTCCCTTAGCCAAATAAAACCTAACAAAATAATCCTGAACTTTGCACATCTTTTGATTTTGCTTTGTTTTTATCCCCCCCCCCCGGTTGTTTATTATTTCCACCATCTATTTTATCGGAAATGTTTATTCATTCATTGATTACGTAATTGTTTTTGACAGTTATTGTTTAATGTCTAATCTGCTCGAATTCTAATCCATTTCCTGCATTGGAACATTTATTCAGATTGTTCTTATTGTTCTCATCACTACTACTTGTATAACTGCCCTTTAACTGTCAATTTGCATCCCCCCCTTACTAATTAGAATAATTTAAGTAATCCATCTGTTTCATTTTCACCATAATCTCATAAGTTACCATGGTTGGCTTGATATTTGTCGTATTTAGTTGATTGAATCCGTCACAGGTTGATGATAAGAGGGTACCAATGAAGCAATAGATAGGTGTTTTGTTAATAACTGCATATAAATAGTATTGTATATCAGAGTAATACCTAATGAAGACCTAATTGAAAACAATATTGCACGCTAACATGTGTTATTCCAATTTACATCGGGCGAATATTTAGCATTCTGAAATCACTATGAATCAAATATCACTATACACCAATGTAATAATATCTGTATAGAATTAGTAAGAATGAAAAATCTATTAAATCAGTGGGTGAAATCCAACTATTCAGAAATTCTAGCATTAGTGAATGGAAACAGTAACTTCGATTTTAAGAGAGTCATTTGATTAAGCAGATGTTCTGAAAAATTCATAGATGACAAAATTCAGTTGATCAATGAGTATCAAATGCCGATATTTTCAAGCAAGACTTAATACTCGATGGCGGTGATAACAATTTAAACACTATCTAAAAATTGACGAATGATTCCCTATATGCAATTATATCGACCAATCACTGTGTAGTAATCAGTGTGACGTTTTCCTAGTCACTACATAATGAATAGCAAATGTAAGCATCCCAGTTCCACTGGAGAAAAGGGGGAGGTAACTTGTAGCCCGAAACATTCATTAGTAATGGTAGCAGACTGTAAAACTTGATGACACAGGATCAAGTCCACCGAGAAGCGGCATAGGTTTTTTCATAGGTTGCAGGTATGTCTTACTAACAAGTATCGAAATGAAAGAAACATTTGTCTAGGGTTTCTAACTAACTATCTATAAGTATCCTTCCAGTTATATGTAAGATTTAGCTGTTATCTGAGATGTAAAACTTTCACATAACTGCTGTTAGTAAACCTTAGTATTATTACTGAGAAGAGACTAATGCTTTATAATCTAGAAATATGTTGCTTAACTATCATATAGCACGGTTCTGTATTGTTACGTTGTCAGCAGACACACTTAACTTTCAATATGATCTAAAAAAAAATATATTATTCAACAATCTAGTTACTCATTCGGCATGTGACTTCATTGAATTTCATCACAATTCATGCTATTATATATGCATCAACAAAAAGTACACAATCAATTGTATAATATGATGCAAAGCATAGAAAGATTTAACAAGATTATGTTTTATTATAGTTTATATGTTGCATGTATGATATCGACAATTAAACAGGCATAACATTAGTCATTATTTCGTAATCAATGAATATTTGTATCTCAGTTCTAAATATGACCATTTGTGACTATAATAATTTAGTGTTAACGGAAAAATACTGTGCAGCCAAGCGACTTATATCCAGTTCCCTTAAGATTGCTGGTACCCCTTACTGATAAGTACCACTTAGCACAATGACTAGGTTATGCATATTTTTCTACTTACCAAGCAGAATAATAAGCAAAAGTACACAAATGTTATTTCCGTTAGGAAGATGGAAATATAGTTGTCAAGACCACTTATATTTACCATGAATGGTATAGATGTTAAAAATAAGTTCTATTGTAAAATGGGGTTGCCTAACAGGATTGAATACAATTTTGAAATTGTAATGAAAAATAATCGAAAAAGGGTATGAAAATAATAGTAACTGATAATTATAGAAGGTTTACACAGTATAAGATTGTGAAGAAAAAGGGGGCTTACAGAACTAAAAGTTAAGAGGATAATGAAGGGAAAGATAAAGGAATTTTCATTTTGTATACGTAATTTTGACTTTTTTAAGAATATGACAAAGGCTTAAGCAGTGGTAAGAATATGATGGCTCACCGTCTTTTGGTAGTTTCATTTTTAACTTATCGACAGACCTAAAACCGAACCTCTTTTCATTTATGATCAATGTTTGCCAAGGGTTAGAATATACAGTCATGTATAAACCCATTTTCTTTTGCTTTTAGTCATCGCACGTAAACTTTCTGAATCGTATTGAATTAGATATACGTCTAATGATCGACATTTCTAGTTTCTTTACAGTAGGTAAACTGGAAAATATTTAATTTGTATACTCAAAACACAATTAGTAGCTTCTGTCCAGTTTTTAATATTAATAAGATAGTAACAAATGAATAAATTAAAGTGATACACTTCAAACCTATTTCATCTTATACACTAAAGGAATGCTGATATCAGTAGTGAATATCATAAAGAACCGTTCATACAGTAACCCCCTTAGTTAGGTATCACAATAAGTGACAATTAGTGTAACTATTTTATTTTGTTAACCTTATAAATTAAATCAAATGTACCAATGATGCTATTGTAAAATCCGATGGATGGATGAATTTATCATAGAATTCTATTTCAAATAAATTTTATTATGGTATAATAAAAGAATAATGAGACAGTCCCATTATGCCATTGAACAAGACAAAAAGGACATTTCGGTTAAGACAATTTTCTTCTGGACAATTGCACTTACTGTACAGTTGTATATAATGCAAAATTCCTTTTTAAAAAGCAATTGCTACCTAAACGTACCTCTAAACAACACACTGTATGAGGTATATCGAAGTAACCCGCTCAGGATGCACATATACCAACAATGACTGACCAGCTTCAATCTATAACAAATCATCGAGAATATACAAGTTCATCCTAATACCAATGTGCCCGTTGCACAAGTGTGACTGTCTGGACTCAGTAGCCTAGTGGTGAACGCGGTGGCGTTCTACACGACACGGACTGAGTTCGAATCCCACTATGAACATTAACATTGGGATGCAGGTACATCCAGCCAATGAGTCCCAAATAGGACGAAACGCGCGTCCTGGATTCCACTTGCCAGTCACAATCCAACTTATATAATGCACTGTATGACTTCTGAAAGTAAAGTGCGAGTGTGTTATCAGTTTCATACAGAATCATTTTATTGATTCGTTTCCTAATGCCCATGTTCGTTCTTACAGCATCATTCATTCTGTCATACGACTGAGCTGTTAAGCAGCACATATTCCAAGACTTAAGGACACTTTGAAAATCTTGTAATTTAAGCCTGAACTTTGATTACGTAAGCAACATATATATTAGCCTTAATGTTATCTTCTGAGTGTTTGCTCATTTGTTTTTTTTTAATTTCTTATAGTCAATTATGCTGTGTTACAAATTTCTTCCAACTTTCTAGAATTAGCATTATCACTAGGCAATGTTTCCCCTTTCCTTCAAGTAAACACGTAACTCTCTTTTTTGTCCTCTAAATTATTTTTCATTCCAGAACTTTCTCATAAGTTAATCTAACCTCGTCTTGACCTCTATGATACTTGAAATCTCTAGAGACTTTATGGTGTATTTCCTTTTCATTGATCAATATTCGTTGAAATATATCACTATGAATAAGTTAGTACAGCTTCAGTAAATGGTATCATAGAAAAGAGAAAATTTTCTTTGTTGAAATGACTTAATTTTTCACTGCACTAGAATAACTAATTACAGCAAATTATTTTTAAAACAACTAGAAGTAATGCCGATTGAAGTGATGGATAACTTGGTTGGTTAACATTTGTTACTATAAGCCGGTAGTGGGGACCGTCGAACTCTGTTATTTTACATCATAAACTGACTTTAGTATAGACGAAACACAAATAACTAGAAATCAATGAACTTGTATGTGGCTGTAAAATGAAATTCTTCATTAGTATGCATACATGATCCAACCTGAGAATAAAACCGGTACTCTAAGATTTCACAGTCAGTATATGATATTCACATCACTGGGTTATATTTGTAACTCCAATCACTTCACAATACTTTGTGAACAGCATCGATTTTGATTCGTAAATATTTATCTCACGTCCAACACTGTTTGTAGATATACAATCCTAGGTGATTCTATGGTAGGAAAAAGTGGCTGTTCAGTACCCTTTTAATTTCATTTGTTATCTAGTTAATGTTAGTTAATCGTGCTAAACTACGAAAGTCAACATTTGTATATGAAAGTTAAGTTACTTTAGTAAGTCGGCAAAACGGATATACAAATCGATTCTTATTCGAAACAAAGCTGCTTGCTAAGAAGCATATTTAATTTACACGTAGTAAATAGTGATTATCACTAGGTTTTCATTAATTAATTGGAAGTGGAAATATTGTAATTGCTAATGACAATAATTATGCAAACAAAAGGAACATGGAAAAATACCTTGACATAGAAGTTACATGTATGAAGACCGTAGTTATTGGAACTAATCCGGGAACCACTTGTTCTAATATTAACGAAAACTACAAATAAATTATCATGATATATTTAATTTGATATCAAGAATTGGTTAGAATTAGATAACCATTGATCACCAGGAGGCACTAGAATGCTGTTTCGTCCTAGGATGGGAATCTTTAGCAGTGTGCATCCAGGGCCCTATCAGGGCTCGAACTCACGACTCTATGACTTCGAGGTGAACGCTTTACTATTAGAGTACTAATGCAGATATCCACAGATACCAATGAACGTGATCGAGCAGATGTATTGCAAATCAACTGAATTGGAAATATCAACCGTTAGTATCCTATTCAGTGGTCTAATCGTAGAACATTCACTGGAGAGTCTGAGGGTCCTTGGTCAATGGGTGCGCACTGTTTAAGAGTCCTGTACTAGGACAAAACAGTTGTTCAATGCTCTCTCGTTTTTGGTGGTATCCAACAGACACCAATCTACGACGATTACAAACAATTAAACTTACTATCTATCCCTATAAAACTGCCTCAATCCAATAACATTTGTTTTTATGATCATTAGACTAATATTATCAAGTACATAATGTAGTGCCAACAGACACCATTCACATTATCATTTTTTTCACTAACTGTAACATAAACAGTTCACTTCATTATTCATGAATGCACAAACAAGTAGATTGATATTTCGATAACAATAAACTATTCGCTATAAATCTGTCTGCAGTAACAATACATCAACCAATTAATTAAATGATGATCTAACTTGCTCCAAATGTTGACTTTTTCAATAAATCATATTTTTCTCAATCGAATATAAGTTATGATTTAAGTTAGGTTCAAGAAGGGCAACTAACCGTTTTTCAGAAGACTGCTTAACTTATTCCTATTATTATCATGTTTCCATCGTCATAACCTCCCACAAGACTCATAAACTGTAATCATACCGTATATCATTTAGGAACTATAATCAATTAATCATGTACGTATACCCTCAGTCCTTAGTCATTATTGTTTCCACTTTGAATAAATGTTATTCTCCCTATCAGTGTGATGCTTGGTCAGGTTCAGTGTGTAAGCAAATGCATGAGTGAAATATAATCTGACGGTTGGCTCAGTTATGTTGTGTTCTTCATTCCGGCTTGGGGACTAGTGTCTACGGCTACAAGTGTGTTCATGCACTGATTGATGTTATCAAGGTCACCATATTTCCCATACATTGTGAATGCCCGGTTTTTCAAGATATAAAATGAACAATCGATACATCAAGGTAATCCATACAGAATATATATACAGCAACAAAGACTGATTAATTTCAGTCCATATAAAAGCATTGGTAAGATTCAAACACAGTGAAATTATGAATAAGTTATGTTTTATTTGTACAGTTTAACAGTTAATTAACTATTACTACTACTAATACTACTACTACTACTATTACGAAATCATGTATGATTTAATTGCATAATTTAATTTTTTATTCATCGAGTACAAGTAAAATGAATCTACTGTTTTATAATTGTAGAGGCTACAGATAAATACTGTCCTTGTTAACATAGCTATTGTTGTATAGAGACGAATATTCTATGTTTACTATTGTATACATTATCTATTAAAAGAAGAGTATTGTACTATGTAGGATGATTTGTATGTTTGCTATGTGAGGGAGTGGGGGGGGGGAGCGTAGGTTATCTAGAGTTTTTATATTTTCATATAAGTATTTCATTAACGAAAAGAAGCATTTCTTCCCAATAAGTTTTCCACTAAACCTCTACACTTGTATACTTATACAAAACTAGAAGGACAATATTTGCAATATACACTAAATTCATTATATTACATTGCATTCCGTTCGGTTACTTATAGGCATTTAATAGTAATTAGTGTAACCTATAAATATCATTCTAAATTCAATCAACATGCATTACTTATCAAAAGATATACATGAATGAAATGCCGTTGAAATAAGATATCTCCAATAGAGTATTCATAAGTGAAAAGAGTGGTACCGGCAACAATTTGAATTGGATTGGTTATACAATGCGGAAAAAAGGCAAGATGGGATTGATAAATCGCTAAGACACCAATAATTTGGCTATATATTTTGATTTGCTAAAATAAACAGATTTAAGTTTAACATAAAATTATCAGATCTGGAATAAATAAGGTATGACTTAATCACATAATAAAAGTATTAAAGATAAGTGGGGCTAAAGGACAAAAATAAAGAACGAATAGTGTTCATAGATAAATGACTAAATAATGGGAGTGGGCACAATTCCTATCACATACCAAAACAATTGAAAGTTTATCATCAATTCTTTTTGGATGCATAGGTCAAGTTTTAGTCTTGTAATTGAGATGGTTTCAACCAATCTTAACATTGTGAATGCGTTTTGCTTTGTTTATTATTTTAAAGGCATCCATCGTATTCTCTACGTATCTAGCTTTTATTGGATGTTTTGCAATTGAATTGAGCATAATGTTTAGCTTACTTAGGCTTTAGTTCTTTGGAACATTTTCAATTAAACCTTAAAATGCCCTTCTTTTGTCTTTCGATGTACCTATTTTTGAAATGCAGTCGGAAATGACATGTGACGCATATTTGTCAATTCTTGTTTGATATATGAAACATCATGTTACATGTACTGGAATAGATTTTGTTTCAGGAAATGTGTGATTTATTGTTGTTTTTAGGCGATGATTAATTTTTTTTTCGTACCTAAAAATAGTTATTCGAATGAATGCAAACTTCTTATCTGATTTATTAGTTGTCTTGTTTGATTGATACTCATTAGATTATTTTTATATTAATCTAAGTGGATACTCATTCTCTTGTTGGCATATGAACCTAATTTACATTAATTGAAATGGCTTGTGGAGATCAAGTATCAAGTTTAGCTGACTGAATTCGTTACAGATTGATTTTGGCAGAATATTACTGAAAACCAGAGAGCACTGGACAGTTGTTTTGTCCTAGTATACTCGTCGTTCTATACACAAATTGATGGAGGTGGGAATTCTGTCATCACACGCCAGTTCAGTGGTGCACAGGGTTGAATGTTTGCCAACCTGATGCCCCTGGGCCGGAATCTAGGGTTCTCACTTCTGAGGAGTCCCGCACTAGAACAAAACTGTTGTCCACTACTTCCTAATTTTGAATGGTACCCTGCCAACATCAGTCTGTGACGAACTCAGTCAACTAATTTACATTAACTATAAAATTATTACTGAATAATTTGTGGTCTGTTAGATTAAAGCATGAGAGTAAATTCAGTAATCATAGTTTTCCGTAGTATAATACTAGTAAGTGGATAAATTAGTAAGTTATGGATTGTACAAGGTCCACTTAAAGAATCGACAAAGTTATGATAAGAACTGTAATGATAAAAACTATTATGTAACAGTTAAATGAATGTTGTCGTTATGGAAAGTAGGCGGCAGCAAATTTACAAGTTATGAAAAAGATCAAAATTGTGATGTCGATAATAAATGGATGTAATAAGTCATTCGTAAATCATCAAAGTATTGGCTATTATAATGACAAAGACATCGAACGAGACTACGCAAATTTTTATGCACACATAAGTTTGGTTTGGAAAGATGAATGTAAATGGTTTCTGCCCATATGAAAAAGATGTATGCGTAAACCATACGGGAATTTAAAGAGACTCAGGAAATGATATCGAAAGCGCCTTTCACATTTACTTGACATTCGTATCAACAGTCATAAAGCTCTTTACATGTCACAGTTGTCCTTCACTCAGACACAGTGGGCGATATTTGGACATTTTCATGAAGGACTTGCCGTATCATACGCTAAATGTAACTAGTACCACAAGGCATTTGAACTGGTATATAGACATGGATGAGATAAATTCAGCAAGTCTGTCCTTATTTTCTGTTTTTATCATAAGGCAGTTGTAGCATATAGTCTGGAGTCTGGTTGCAATAAACATCTTTCATAACACTTCTAATTTGCTGCATTGTGATTTTACCAATATTTTCATGTAATTTGTAGAAAATCAGTCACTTGGAGACACTTAGTTTTTCTTTGTTTTGTTTTGATTTGCATTATATGTTTATTCATGTTTTGGGGTTAAATATTCATTCTAAGCATGTTGTGAATGGTGGTATATTCTTTTTCTATAGTTTCCTCATAGCAGATGATGAATGCATTAAACACTTCACTAAATTCTTTTTGCACCATAACGGTCCAAAACTGTAAAATTGAATATATTAGCCAACTAATGTTAGTTTTCTGTATATACATTTGTTTAGCATGCCGTCTACTCTTCGTGTTAACAGGATATTTAAGAACGAGATGTTTTCATTACACTGTCCTTCCAAGGTGATTGTGACTGATGGATGTAAGCTGTTAAATCTTTTAAGTATATCATTTTTGTGCCTTGTTTTTTGTGATGACTATAAATGAATCATCTGCGCGCCGATTACAGAATGTTAACTGAATAATTTTGTTTCTTCGGAGAACCATTCTCTAATCTTGTCAGAAAAAACTACGAGTAGATCCAGTTGTTATCCTATTACGACATCATCTAATTACTTGTAAAACTCATTATTAGATTTAATGCATACGTCAATTGTGTATTTGGAGGTTAACTCTTTAAATGTAGAAACCAAAATTTTGGTTTGTTTTGTCTATTTTCGTATGTTCTCTTCATATGCAATCAATTGTGTCTAGTAGGGGAACGTTAGGAAATAAAACTGATATGTTCAGTGATATTATTAGCTTATTCTCGACTAGTAGATGCTTTATTTTGCTGACAGCTTCAAAGCGGTCCTTAACACTTTGATTGACGATCGCTTTGTATAGACGGTTTTAGGATATTGACTAACTATTAACTGACGTAGCACGACAGACAGAATTAATTACGTTTATGTAATCAATTATGGCGTTATCCTCCCTGCAGGTTTAGGAAACTCATATTGACTTTTCTATATTAAACTTTGCTGTCTAATATTTTAGTTTACTAGTTTCTTTTATGATCTTATTAGATGAGATGTTGTTTAGTGTCAGTCTTTTTTTTTAACTTACTCTAATAGCCCTCCTAGGGTTACTGCCGGTCCCAAGCCCGGGTAAAGGAGGAGGGTTGGGCATGGGGCTAGCACCCCCATCCCGTAAAAACCCAAACTTGCTAAAAAAAACGCAAACCAGATTAAACAAGATAAACCCATTTAAACCATTTAAACTCTGCCCTGGGAGTGGAAGGATATATGACGCCTCATGATGAAAGCCGAAATTCTTCGGAAGTCATGAGGCCGATGCCCCCCCTTCTAACAACCAGAGCAAATATTTTTATAGGTACATGGAATGTTCGAACAATGTGGGAGAGCGGGAAGACAAATCAAATAGCTGCAGAAATGAAGAGATACAACTCGACAATACTCGGAATCAGCGAAACTCATTGGACTCAAGCTGGACAGAAAACATTAGCTTCGGGAGAGACGCTACTATACTCCGGCCACGAAGAGGAAAATGCTCCCCACACTCAAGGAGTTGCTCTGATGCTGTCCAAGGAGGCACGTAATGCACTTGTGGGATGGGAACCACATGGACCCAGGATCATCAAAGCATCTTTCAAAACAATGAAGAAAGGGATTACAATGAATATTATCCAATGCTATGTACCAACCAACGACGGCAACGACGAAGACAAAGATCAGTTTTACGATAGATGCAATCAATTGTGTCTAGTAGGGGAACGTTAGGAAATAAAACTGATATGTTCAGTGATATTATTAGCTTATTCTCGACTAGTAGATGCTTTATTTTGCTGACAGCTTCAAAGCGGTCCTTAACACTTTGATTGACGATCGCTTTGTATAGACGGTTTTAGGATATTGACTAACTATTAACTGACGTAGCACGACAGACAGAATTAATTACGTTTATGTAATCAATTATGGCGTTATCCTCCCTGCAGGTTTAGGAAACTCATATTGACTTTTCTATATTAAACTTTGCTGTCTAATATTTTAGTTTACTAGTTTCTTTTATGATCTTATTAGATGAGATGTTGTTTAGTGTCAGTCTTTTTTTTTAACTTACTCTAATAGCCCTCCTAGGGTTACTGCCGGTCCCAAGCCCGGGTAAAGGAGGAGGGTTGGGCATGGGGCTAGCACCCCCATCCCGTAAAAACCCAAACTTGCTAAAAAAAACGCAAACCAGATTAAACAAGATAAACCATTTAAACCATTTAAACTCTGCCCTGGGAGTGGAAGGATATATGACGCCTCATGATGAAAGCCGAAATTCTTCGGAAGTCATGAGGCCGATGCCCCCCCTTCTAACAACCAGAGCAAATATTTTTATAGGTACATGGAATGTTCGAACAATGTGGGAGAGCGGGAAGACAAATCAAATAGCTGCAGAAATGAAGAGATACAACTCGACAATACTCGGAATCAGCGAAACTCATTGGACTCAAGCTGGACAGAAAACATTAGCTTCGGGAGAGACGCTACTATACTCCGGCCACGAAGAGGAAAATGCTCCCCACACTCAAGGAGTTGCTCTGATGCTGTCCAAGGAGGCACGTAATGCACTTGTGGGATGGGAACCACATGGACCCAGGATCATCAAAGCATCTTTCAAAACAATGAAGAAAGGGATTACAATGAATATTATCCAATGCTATGTACCAACCAACGACGGCAACGACGAAGACAAAGATCAGTTTTACGATAGACTGCAATCAATTATAGCAAAGTGTCGAGGAAAGGATCTGACAATACTGATGGGAGACCTCAACGCCAAAGTCGGAATGGACAACACTGGATATGAAGAAATCATGAGACGACAAGGACTGGGAGACAGGAACGACAATGGTGAAAGACTTGCAAACCTATGTGCCTTCAACAAATTGGTTATAGGTGGTACAATATTCGCCCACAAACGCATACACAAGGCTACATGGGTCTCACCGGATCATACTACTGAGAATCAAATCGATCATATATGTATCAATAAAAAATTTAGAAGATCAATGGAAGATGTAAGAACCAGGAGAGGAGCTGACATAGCTTCAGACCACCACTTGGTGGTTTCTAAAATAAAACTGAAGCTAAAGAAGCAGTGGACAACTGGAGTGTCAGCAGTACAACGGTTCAATACAGGCTTTCTCCGAGACACTGACAAACTCAATGAATTCAAAATATCTCTCAACAACAGGTTCCAAGCCTTACAAGATCTGCCGAAAGAAGAAGAAACCACTATGGAGGACAACTGGAAAGAAATCAAAGAAGCACTAACGTCAACGTGTCAGGAGGTTCTAGGCCGCAAGAAGCACCATTATAAGGAATGGATCTCCACTGAGACATTGAGCAAAATTCAACAAAGGAGGAACAAGAAGATAGAAATCAACAACAGCCGAACAAGAGCAGAAAAAATCAAGGCTCAAGCTGAATACTCAGAAGCAAATAAGCAAGTAAAGAAGAGCATTAGAGCTGACAAACGGAAATACATCGAAAGCCTTGCAACGACAGCGGAGAAGGCTGCAAGAGAAGGAAATATGAAACAGCTATACGACACAACGAAGAAACTGGCAGATAAACATGGTAAACCAGAGCGACCGGTCAAGAACAAAGAAGTCAAGACACTCACTGAGATTTAAGAACAAAAAGAATAGGTGGGTAGAACACTTTGTGAAACTCTTGAATAGGCCAGCTCCACTGAACTCACCGAACATCGAAGCAGCACCTACAGAGCTCCCGATTGATGTCACTCCACCAACGATGGAAGAAATCAACATGGCCATCAGGCAAATCAAAAGTGGGAAAGCAGCAGGACCTGACAATATACCAGCTGAAGCACTCAAGTCAGATATCGACCTAACAGCAAAGATATTCCACGTTTTATTCAAAAAGATCTGGGAAGAAGAGCAAGTGCCGACAGACTGGAAAGAAGGTTATCTTATCAAGATACCAAAGAAAGGAGATTTGAGCAAATGTGACAACTACAGAGGGATCACGCTACTGTCGATACCAGGGAAAATCTTTAACAGAGTATTGTTGAACAGAATGAAAGATTCAGTGGAGACTCAACTTCGAGATCAACAAGCTGGTTTTCGGAAGGATCGGTCGTGCACGGACCAAATCGCAACACTACGGATCATCGTTGAACAATCAATTGAATGGAACTCGCCACTGTACATCAACTTCATTGATTATGAGAAGGCGTTTGATAGTGTAGATAGGAGAACACTATGGAAACTTCTTCGACACTACGGTGTACCAGAGAAACTCGTCAACATCATCCGGAACTCTTACGACGGAACACAGTGCAAAATTGTGCATGGAGGACAACTGACAACTGCATTTTCAGTGAGGACCGGAGTCAGACAAGGTTGCTTGCTGTCACCTTTTCTCTTCCTTCTAGTGGTCGACTGGATCATGAAGACCTCCACATCTGAGGGAATGTACGGGATTCAATGGACAAGTAGGATGCAACTCGATGATTTGGACTTCGCAGATGATCTAGCTCTTTTAGCACATACACACCAACAAATGCAAGCGAAGACAATCAGTGTAGCAACAACTTCAGCAGCAGTAGGGTTGAACATACATAAGGGTAAGAGCAAGATTCTCAAATACAACACAGTGAGCACCAACCCAATTCAACTTGATGGGGAAACTCTGGAAGAGGTGGATACCTTCACATATCTGGGGAGCATCATCGATGAAAAAGGAGGGTCTGATGCAGATGTAAAGACAAGGGTTGGCAAGGCAAGGGCAGCATTCCTGCAGTTGAAAAACATCTGGAACTCAAAACAAATATCAACTAACCTCAAAGTCAGACTCTTCAATTCGAACGTCAAGACAGTCCTGCTGTATGGAGCTGAAACCTGGAGAATTACTGCAAACATCCTCAGACGGATACAGGTATTTATAAACAACTGCCTACGCAAGATACTGAATGTCCGTTGGCCGGAAACCATCAGCAACAACTTACTATGGGAGAGGACAAACCAACTTCCAGCCGAAGAGGAAATTAGGAAAAGACGGTGGAAATGGATAGGACATACACTACGCAAACCATCAGACTGCATCACAAGACAAGCATTGACATGGAATCCTGCTGGGAAAGGGAAAAGAGGAAGGCCAAAGAACACGCTGCGTCGAGAATTGGAAGCAGACACTAAAAGGATGAGCAGCAACTGGAAACAACTGGAAAGGATTGGTGAGGACAGAGTTAAATGGAGAACACTGGTGAGCGGCCTATGCTCCTCAGCGAGGAGTAACGGGCAGTAAGTAAGTAAGTAAGCTAATAGAATTCATTTTTTATCTTCTAGATAATCATTTCTATCCATCAGTACAACTTCAAGGCTTTTATCTAACTTTGATGAAAAACTGACTGTATAGAAATGTTTTTTTCACACTTTTCATCCTTTCGAATTGAATAATAATTTGTCAACAATAACAATTTCAATTAACTGACGGATATAAACCAACTGTTTAGTACACTCTACTGAACATATAAAAACACCACGTTCTGTTCTTACTATCTGGAAAATTTGTTTAAACATTCTATTCCATATTCTGATATAATATACATAGTAGTTAACTTAAGCCAAAGCCTGTGATTTAAGTGACAATGGGTACATGGGTGTGAGGGGGGGGGATAGATTTATTCACCTGGGCAGTTCTGTTTTTGATATTACATGAACAGAACTTAATCAACATAACACTTTTATTTTAGTTTATATGTACACAATCTGTTGTCAGTAAGGAGTATCTCTAGGCGTTAATGAAGTGAAACCTTATTTAAGAATTATTTCTTAGTTATTTAGTATAACAGTAAAAATATTACAAACGATCTATTAGGAATTCGACTAACCTCATGTTAGACTAGGAGTTTTGCATATTTTTAGCTTTATATAACTTATTAGTAACCATTATCCAATTGTAAAAGTACATTCGAAGTATTATTGACAGAAATTCAATGAAAACTATTAATAATTAACCACCATAAACAAACACATATTATTATTCCATGTAGTGATATTATAATACTAAGGAATATAATACCCAATCCAATTGTTTAATATTACATCGTGGTTATCAGTGAGTTACGTGGTCGACTGATTACCTACAATTAATATAAGTATTCATAAGACAGTAGATTTATATGTGTCCCTTAGTTTACTAGATAAAATCTTGATTGTTAACCATTATCTATGTTACAATATATAAACCCTTAATAAAGACTCGAATAGTATGATATAAAATCACCAATTAACTAATTGAATGATGGAGTACATTTTGTTGACAAAATATGATTCTTATTACATATTCATTCATGGATGATGAAGAGTACTATTTCTGCATATTAGAGAATGCCAATATAAATTACATCTGCTGATATTACATCATTATGTACTTGACAATACTGACTGAATAATAATAATAATAATAATAATAATAATAATAATAATAATAATGATTCCTATTGTTTTCAATTTTGATTATGAATTTATTCGGACTCATAATTCACTGAAACCATTCACTACCATGCAACTTTATTATTTATCCTTTCTAGTTAATAAGCATATTTCCTGTACTGTCTTGTAATACAAGTTATTTGGCACCATTTTAAAATTTAGTTTAAATTAATTTTAATAACTTAATTTTAATTAACAAAATAATAATTTCTAAAAGCGTTTAGTGAAATAAATTTTCAGTATTAAAAACATGTGGTATGCATATTGCCGTTTCTGTGGCTCTTCAGCCATACGTTATCCTGTTCTACTTAAAAGATTAATTCTTGGTAGTTGTTTTATCGAACATCATTATGTTTTATAAATATTTTAAAAAGCCAAGAAAGCAGCTAATTTACACAACAGTTGTTCTAGTATTGTTAAAATTGGATTGTGGCTGAAAATAGAAATGAAGGATGCGCATTTCGTCCTATTTTGTACTCAGCTCGATGAACATGCAAACTAGTGTTGATGTTCACACTGGGATGCGAACTCACTTCGTTTCGTGCCAGACACCACCGCGTTAATTGCTGTTAACGTCTTTATTTGCATTCGACAGAATATGTTGTCATTTGCAACAGAAATTTACAGCTTATCACTAATTTTGTTCATGCACAGAGCTGCTAGTGTTTTAACCTGTGAAGATGTAGTTACTTCAGTGATTCTCTCATTGTGCTGTAATAAGTGATTTTGTGCAGAATCCAATCAAACAGTTAGATTTTCTTAGTTTTAATATTAAGCGTACAGCTCTTTTATAGTGTAAAAAGCCATTGTGCATTTAAATCAGTCCAATATTAGTAACAAAGTTTGATGGTGGCTGTCAAATTTCACATTCTCCTCTTAATGTAGTGAATACCACATGCAAGATTTTATATTAGTAGTATGTAATAGGACGTTGTTTAAAGTATCACCAGCCGACATTTGGTGTAGTTAGAAGCACAAAGTATGTAAAATGTGCTGGAGATAAGAACACACACAAATGAAAGCAGCCTGTAGGTGATAATAATGACCAAATAAATGATTGAAGATAATAGATGCACATTATCCTGGCAACAACATAAAATGTGAAGACTGTCTAGGCAGAAAAATGGTTTTTATGGAATTACAGAAAATAATAATTTATGCATACATTATTTGCACACAATTATCTGCTTATTGTTGTCTTCTTCACCCTTAGGTTGCTTCCATAATGCCTCCTTTTGCCTATTTCCTTATCTCCAACACATTTTACCTACAATTTGCTTCTTACTTTGTCAATTGTCCACTGTTGACACTATACACGACTTTTCTCTACATACTAATTACATGAAATCATGCATGCAGCATTCATTAAACTAACATCATAGCATCTTCTAAAACATTCCGTAGCAAGTCAAAGTTGTCAATCGTAACTCACACAACTACCTAAAACTCTTTTGTGTACAAAAGCTTTTTCTAATTTTTCTTTTTTATCAATGTGACATATGTTCGGAAAACTTTTCTCTACCAAAGTATTAAGTAACAGTTGTTTAACTGGAATCTAAACGTTTTTGCTATTAGTCTTAAGTGAATGTAAAGATTATTGATTGAAGCTATTTATCTTACAACATTAGGATTTATAATGAAATGGATGTAGAAACTAACAAAATGTCACGTACAGTCGTAAATATTTGAAGCATAAATGAATTAACAGGACAATAACAACAGAACAGTTAAAGTTGAATCTGTCAATAAAATTTTTTTAAATAGTACATCATAATTATGGTTGTGAATAGTCAATGTGATCATAGTTTAAAGTTATTTAATGTGATGTTTTTAGTAGTTTTGCGTGTACAATTAAAATTTAACCAGAATCTGAGAATTCAGCTAAACCATTGAATCAGTTAGCTGCGTAAGATTGCAACACTATCACTTCAATAGCATTTTCATGTTAATATGTATATTTCTGAATTTGTAAAGGCATGTTATCAAATTGGCTAAGCTAATTTGTTATGCCTGAGCTGATCATGGAACCTCCGAATTCTATGTAAGTTCTATTCTAATCCGAGGTTAAATCTCGAACTGCAATTGACTGTTATCATATTATTACCAATCAGATAGTTGGAATAAGAAATACACTGTTACGATACCATTTGTAATTTTACTACTGACAACAGGATCATAAAGGTGTAAAATAGTACAGTAAATTATATACACAGTATATAGAGTTATACTTCTGGACGATATTGCCTCACAGAAACAACATAAGCACTTCACTCAGTCGATACATTGTTGTAAGTAAAAAAAAGTTTAATAATTAAATGACAGTAACAAATACCATTATAACGCGATAGTTATTCCCTTCTAGATCAAATTAATACTTCATATATCATTTCATGTAACAAGGAAAATCAAAGAGAATCTGTAACTAATATGTTATCTACTATCAAAACATAACAGTGATTAGCTGCAAGAAAGTAATTAGAGACTTCAATGCGAAAAATTATATTTACTTTGAAGCAGGTAATGGGTCGAATTATCTCTGTATGGTAACAGAACTAGTTAATAAATGAAAATGTTCCATAAACTCGATGTATTCTGTGTTACACATTCAAATAACTTGACTCTCCGTTAGCCAGGTTAAGAAACTGACAAGGACACTTAAAATTTATTATGTGATTACTTCTTTCTTATCAGTAATTTATGATGTACACACTTAAATAAATCAAATGATGTGATTAAAATATTGAAAAACGTCAGAAGTAAACTAGTTGTTTTTGATTTCTGGTCTCCTACACTACCGTGTTAATTTGATACCACGAAATGATGCGAATTAGACAACCACTGATCACCAGGAAGCACTGGACAGCTATTTCGTACTAGTATGGGACTGTTTAGAGGTACGCAACCACTACCCCGTCAGAGGCCAAACCCAGGCCCCTCTAACACCATGAAGAACGCTTTCCATCAGATCATTAAGTCGTCTCAAAACGTTTGATATTTTCAATTTAATCGATTCATGAAACGTTTGCGCAACCTCATTCATTGCAATCGTTTGGTAACTGCTTCACACTGGATTGGTTGAATTCCACTAGTCACCTCACTGGTGACTAACTTCTTGAAATAATTACCAAAGTTCTACTGAGATGTAACTAGTGGAGTCTGATGTGAGGTAGTTACCCACCGATGGAAAAGAGTAAGGTCGTGCGAACGTATCATGAATTAACTGGATTAGATATATCAACCGTTGTATGCCGGCTAACTCAGTAGTTTAGTGGTACAGTGTTCACCGTGGAGCCAGAGGGTCCTGGGTTCAATCTCTGATAGGGTCGTGGATGCATACTGATGAGCAGCCCCATACTAGGACAAAACAGCTGTCCACTGCTTCCGGGTGACCAATAGTTGTCAAATTCACACCAATTCGTGATATCGAATTAACATTCAATAATCTCCACAACACCCAATTATAACTGTGTTACATGATATATAAGTTCGTATTCATTGTCCAGTGGTTTCACGTACATCATAATGCATTAAATTCTGCTCAAGAGTATCAGTACAGATGTCAAGCTCGTATTTAGATCGTATATGGATATTCATGAGGATTCTTAAGTATCACTAATCATGATCTAACATACAATGCTTAGGTATGCACATTATTTGCCGTATGTAAATAAATGTGGTATAAATATGCTATCCTACTGTTAGTTGTTGTTATATTTTTTCAGAGAGTTAGATGTAGTACTTGGTAATCTGCATCGTCAATGAAGGCAGTTGATTATTTGGACAGAAATATTTGAATACAAACATTACTTCCCCACTTATCAACTAAAAGCTATTTGTTAAGAATATTTGGATATAAAATTTCTGATTTCTAAATATATTCTGATCTAGTTAATTGAATTCGTCACACAATGATCTTGGTAGGGTGCCACTGAAAACCAATCATCAATGGATAGTCGTTTTATCCTAGTACGGGACTCTTCAACAGTACGCAACCTAAATCACACCCCAGGATCTTCAGAGTAGCAAACTCTTAACCCTCTGCACCACTGGGCCGACCCCTGATGATGAAATCTCAGCTTTCATCAATTTGTAATATAGCACCACGATCATCCATTGTTTTATCTCACTTAAGTTAATTATAAGATGTCTTACGTACAATCCAATAGCTAATAGTCCAACTTAAGTAGTCTAATTAGTACTAGAATAGGTAAAGTTAGATTTGTTGTTTGTAGAATAGACGTTTTATATTGTAAACAAAAAAAGCACAAAACAAAGTATACAAACTTCAAAACTATACAAGGAAATGATAAATTAATTATGCACAAGTTATAGAGAACTCGTAGATGAATTAGTCATGTGTTCTTGCAGTATGTTGAAGGAGATGATATACAGTTTTCTTTATTGTGAGGGCCTATGTCAATAGCGTGGACAAGAGAACATTATAGAGCATCCTTCAACACGACGATGCACCCAAGAAGATAGATTGCACAACAAGATTTGACATCAGCGTCAAACATTTAAAAATCAGTCTTTAGACCTATTGAATTCTTTGATTATGAGGTTTCTAAAGTAACATTCATCAATAGAATGGGTTCTGGGGGGGGAGGGGGTTATTTTCTATAATCAGTCACTCTGACTTTGCTAAAAAATTCAATTAAAATAAAAGTCTGTTAACCAATTGCCTACTGACTACATCATACGCTTGAATGTACACAGTATTTACATGTTTGCATGATAAAAGCACATTCTGATGAAAACTGCAGATGCAAGTGACGAAAGTTATATTGACATTGTATAGGTCACTGTCATTATCACAAAAAGTACTTAATCTTTAAACCTTCTGATTAGGATAAGTTTGTATTTTCCCGTTGATTTGTAATGGACTGAAACGCTGTATCGAGGCAGTCCGCTCAGGATGCATATATGACAACAGAGACTGACCAGTTTCAGACCATTACAAATCAACGGGCAAATACAAACTTATCCTAATTACATATATATGCCCGTTTCACAAGTGACTGTCTGGACACAGTAGCCTAGTGGTGAACGCGCTGGTGTTTGGCACGAAGCGGACTGAGTTTGATTCCCACTGTAAACATCAACATTAGGATGCAGGTACATCCAGCCGATGAGTCCTAAACAGGACGAAACGTGCCTCCTGGATTCCGCTTGCCAGTCACAATCCAACTTAAATATATAACTTTAAACTTCTGATATTCACTTACTCTAATTACCAATAACTTTATCAGTTACAAAATTCATCACTTTGTTATTAATAATTTATGCTTGGTTTATAAGCTATAAATGTATTCTGAATACATAAGTTTTACTTAGACTCTACAATACTTTACATGTTCATTTGCATGGTCCTCTTTATTACTAGCTTGGTTTAAAATTGTTAAAGGTGATATTTCATTTCATTCCTTCTTACTTAAAGTATGAATCGTAAAGAGCATAGTTGTATTCTAAAATCATGCAAAATTTTTCTTTTCAGGTGACATTTTATTTGGAAGAGAATGCATCATAAAGTTAGTGTTTTGAATGCTTTTATCATAGTATCCATCCGACTTCTGGAAGTATTTTCTATCTTTTATGAAAGTGATCGTAACTGATCGACCAGTGTCTAGCGCATTAATTACAATTAGTTGAAATAGTCAGTCACTTTAAACAAGTTAATATGGGATTATATAATGTGCTTTATCATTGTCACTGTAAGTAGAATCAATCTCAAAAACCTTAGATTACTTTCGACTGACAATTGTTTGATTGTTAGTAGAGAAGAATAAAATGTCCAGATAGCTACTTTATATACCTGTAGCATTATTATTTCAATAGTATGGAGTAACTTTTCCAGGTTAATTTATCTTATCATACATACTATCAAGTGTGTCTCAATGAAAGTAAAAAATAAGAAAATGGCTTTATTGTTACTTGGTTGTAGGTTTTGTCGTACGTACGTCCTGTGGAAATAAAGTTGAATAGAAGTCTGTGTAAATGCAACACTATTTCATGGTTTTCACAACTTTCACCAATCAATATGCTCACTTTCTTGTGTGAGTTAGTGTTTATGTCCTTCTATGCGTAACGTTACACCCTTCGTGCATTTACTATTATGTTTCAGAAAACTTGACATTAATACAAATTTCTCGTCACCAAATATAATGCTGAAATAACAGAAGCACCTAACACCTAGCGCGACTCTCATCCGTTGTCACTAGTGATAAGTCCATATTTATCGGCAAGTAAGAACTTCACTAATGATCACTTCTTTGTGTCTCTAACTAATCGAAGTGATGACTTCACCGTTAAATGCTGATCAGGTGATGTTAATGGTTAAGGGTTTACAGTGAGATCTGGAGGTTGTGGGTTTGATCCCCTGAGACGGAATCAAGGGTGCGCACTGAAATCTAGCCTTGTACTAGGATAAAACAACTGTCCAGAGATTTTGGTTTTCGTTAGTATTAAACCAACAATAATCTGTGACGGAAGCAAGCAACAAATTAAGTGCCAGTGTCCATAAAATCCGCCCTAAATCAAATAGTGAATTTCTTGTATTACATTCTTCTTGATCCGCAAAAACGTTGAGAACCTTTGTGACCTCACGTTTCTTTCTAAAACATTAGTGCTATTTAATTAATTAATCTGCTTTTCACATTCTTTCTCAATTCTACAGCCGACGAGTCCAGAGTGGGACGAAACGCAGGTTCTAGATTCCACTTGACAGTCACAATCCAACTTAAATAATACTTATGAATAATCACTATGTTGAGGCAATCCTCTCAGGATGCACATATAACAACAGAGGCTGACCAGTTTTAATTCATAACAAATCAACGCAAAGATACAAGATCATAATATTACCAATGCGCCAATTACACATGTTTGACCGTCCGGACTCAGTAGTCTAGTGGAGAACGCAGTGGCGTTTGCCACAAAACGGGCTGAGTTTGAATCTCACTATAAACATCAATATTAGGATGCAACGAATCCAGCCGACGAGTCCCAAATAGGGCGAAACGTGAGTCTCGGTTTCTACTTTGCCAGTCATAATCTAACTTACATCTACGAAACTTTGTTTATCTTTTAACATATTCAATTGTATTATAAATATCAGATGAAGTTGGCTTTAGGAGAAAATGAATGAAAATTAGCATAATACTTTTATTTAGTTATGATCTGCCTATGTAAATTATTATATTTTCATAGATTTGCTATCAATGGAATCCTGATCATAAATTTTTTTTATTTAGGACTCATCAGCTGGATGTACTTGCCTTCTTATATTGATGTTTGAATTAAGATTTAAAAGCCATGGTATTTACTTCAACGTATTGTTCACTTAGTTTAATGATACATATATGTCGATGCAGTCGGCCTACAAGCTTGTATGATAACTGAGATTGATAAGTTGTTGTCCTAAATACCAAACTGGATATTACAAACGTTTGATTGTGTAACGTTTTCTTTTAACTCATTCCTTTAGCGTAAGTAAATGTATTGCTTCGAATGTGAACTACTTGTTATTAAAGGTGGAAGATATTCATATGTATTGTTAATAAAGTTTTTATATTGTATTATTAACAATAATAATTAGAGAAGAACATAGACAATAAGTATTAGTTGGAAAGTACTTTTACTCACCAAATGACAATATGTAACAAATTGCCGACGTTATTAAAGAATTGAATAGCCTAATAAAGCCTATGAAAAAGATGAGCCTAGGAATCGGTGAATTGAAAACATCCTATTAAAACTCAGAATTGCATTTGCGTCGTACTTTTGTTGAAATTTAATGACTAAGTATCCACTCTCGAATGAAATGATGTATTAATAGTAAAAGTTAAATCTACGATTATGGAGCTAAATAGCTGGTCAATGTTTTCGAGTTATCAATCGTTATTACGTTGATTATAGTTTGTAATGTAAAGTATAATCAAATGCTTCAAGAAAGATTATATTGATAAGTTTAAACTCTGTAAACAGATTACTTGATATGGTCTGAACTGACAAATTTTTATTGTTTTATATCAGCAAGATAGTTTAATGATCTAGTCATGTCCTACAAAACTGTATGTAATCCTGATCTTTAAGGCACAGAATACTTAATAATACATAAAACAGATAGTATTGTCTTTAGTTTTTATAGACATTCTATTACTGACTGACAGTAGTATGATAAATATGATTCAAAAAACATATTTGATTGAGTGTATTCAGTTTAAAATGAGTAGACTATACAACCATTTTCTAAAAGCCCTGATAACCTATATCTCTAGTTTGTTGGTATATGTTAGCAATTGACCAGGCAAAATGTAAAATCCAATATTATGTATGTATGTACAATCAACATCGAACCTGGCACATATGTGCATCGGTTCAAGTTGCCAAACCACCATGGCACCATAAGATTAACACCACCACCACTAGTAGAAATCACTTCAATAAAATAAAATAATAATAGTAACAAGGAATGTAAACATATAGAATATGGTTCAGGAGGCGTTGAAAGAAAGTAATGGAATAATTTAAAGCTCATGATTTAAGGGAGGACAATGAGTGAATACATCTGCGCCATTGTGACCGATTCTGAGCTATGTCACTCAGTGTTTTTAGCCACTGGTTACGGTAATCGCAAGGACCCCATCCAGGTAGTCTGCAGCTACCGACACGACTCAAACCGGCAGTCAATGACTTCATGGACTGATGCCATGTTTTAGTTTGGTGGCCTCTTACTCCCATCCTATTCCTATATCAGCCAGCATTGCGCGTCGAGGAAGACGGTGGTTGGGCATACGAAACACATGTCCCAACCACCTCAGTCGATGAAGATTCACAACCCCATCGACTGATTTACCACATTTGCCTAACATCCGTCGTCTAACCTCGTTATTACTTACTCGGTGATCCCAGCTAACGCGAGCGATGTTTCGTAGACATCGATGGTCAAAAACTAATAACTGTCGAGTGTCATCTACCCTTAATGGCCACGTCTCACACCCATACAGTAAGACAGAGCGAACTGTTGCGCAGTACACTCTCCCTTTCGTTGAGAGACGAATATCTCGTCTACGCCATAGGTGACGTAAGTTGGCAAAAGCCAAACGAGCTTTTTGAATTCGTACTGAGATTTTGTCAGAGACTAACCCATTAGGGCTAATCAGACTTCCAAGATAAGTGAAGTGGTCGACGTGCTCAACTACTTCACTCCCTATCTTTAGTTCAGGTGTTGATGAAAACCAGTCCTGGAGCAATAGTTTGCATTTAGAGGGGGAGAAACGCATTCCGAAAATGTACTATGACTAATTTAATTTGAACATAAAACATTACACATTCCACGCAGTACAGGATCTGTTATTACCACTGGTACTGATTGCAGTTCAAACATTTGCATACATATTCAGCCCTTCTTAAAGTCCTTATGTAATTTCATATATTTCTTTTCAATCAATATTGGTTGCAGTCAACCGGAAACTATCGACTTAAATCCCGCGCTAACGCACCATTAAAAAGGCGTATCTGTTATCTTGAAGGGAATGTTGTTCTCTGTGAGATTCGAACCCTTATAATCTAACTTCACAGTTTTTTAGATAATATCACTAAGCTAATATCTAAACTCAACATTTTATAATTTCTTTTGTTTAAAAGCGAAGGATATGTTGTTATAATAAATTGGGAAAATGACAGCTATTTACCAATATACATTTTTAATTCAAATTTGACTAGTGAAGGTACCAAACATTTTGGTACTTCATGGTATTCATCATCGGGGTATATATCTGAAAAGTTCAGGAAAACGATTCTACCTTCCAGATTAAGATATACGTTATTTATTATCATAGTAAGTGGTAGTATGTATATAATATAATCATTGTTATTGAGATACATTTTACATGCTTAACTGAGTAACCAAGAAATTTCAAACGTATCCCAATGGTAAACCCTGAGAACGGAGAAACGAATTTTAGTTACCTGAATAATTTCTAACTTTACAAATTACTTAATTAGATTAAGCTTTTATTTTCCCGTTGATTTGTAATGGACTGAAACTGGTCAAGTGGATGTAGGTATATCCAGCCGATGAGTCCCAAATAGGACGAAATGCGCGTCCTGGATTCCGCTCGCCAATCACAATCCAACTTAAATTTTACAAATTAGTGTTTATGTATATTTGATAAAGAATTCAAATTGGAAAATATCATAAGGTCATTCACTTGTGTCATGTGACTGTATGATCTAAAATGTGAACTAATAAGTTAATGATTATCACTTTAAGGGTTTTTCTCAAAGGAACTAAATAATTGTTCACAGATTGTAGTATAGATACACTTCATAACGTTTATTAAATTAGTAACTACAGAATCGAAAGTAAAAAACCGAATCAGTTTTATGTAGGTTAGGTGATTAGTGATTAGATACAGTGGTTGTAGATGTCATGTAAGTTATCACTCTTCAGTGAGGGATGTTCTCAATTCTGATAGAACTGATCATTTCGTTTAGATATGTTTCTCTTCATTTAGTAATAAATTAGGAGATATCGCGAATGAGATTGTTGGACTCAATCTAATCTTTAAGATTAAGGAAATTGGTCAAGACTCTGAAGTAGAGAATATGAGATTGATTACTACACATTTATGTGTGCTTTTGGAGCTTCATTTTCGGAAAAATGCCAGTAGATGATCTGTAAAGTAAAAAAGAATACCAGATTCTTCAGTTGATGTCTATCAGGTCAACGACATATAACGTATTAAAGGAAGGAAATGAACCATTTGTAGAATAATCTCAAAGTTTCTTTTATATAAAGTTACCTAGTTATAACTGTTTACTTTCAAAGAAATGTGAAAGAGTACTTCAATAGACTAACGACTGAAACTGAATAAAGTAAAAAACAATTACGTCAAACACTCAAAATTTTCCTTAATCTAATTACATGGTATACAAGCATTCAATTAACTCTATAAGATAGTTTTATTATTACGCATGAGATGATATGAGATGCAAGTTGGTTAGAAACAATTAGTATAAGCTGTAACAAATATTAATGTTTAGTGGGGAAATGTTTGATGCAAAGAAGATATCCGTCTGTCAGTTGTGATCCTACTGTGATAGAGAGAACTGAACAATTATTTCATCTTAACATAAGATTCCACAATATTCCAGTCGATATAAAGAACAGTGGATAATCGCGACTCTACGTCATTAATCCGCTTACATCAGAGTTTATACCACTAGATACAATCACAGTGGTTTCATGGATAAGCGCTTACCGTTGATGTGCACAACTACAAAACATTCCATATATAAAAGTAATCTCACTTCACCGCTCTATGCTTTTAGTAATATGCAAAACCAATGTCCATCCTTGAAAGATACCACTAACAGAACTGAAATTGTATAGTCATTAATAGTTTATATTACGAAACTTTATATGAAATAAATCAAACCATTATTCCTAATAATCACTGGCACTATTCGTATAATTACGCAGTTCCAATACATACTCTCACTTTCTTCATACAAACAGAAATATTCTTCTTCATTACGTAACCATTCATGGTTATCATTAATAGAAATACTTCTTGTTACACGAAAAACCCTACTTTCAATTCACTTTTATTTTGTCATTGACTTTATGTAGACATTATTATTCTTTCCTATTATTTATCATCAATAAATTACTTCATCTTCTTGTATAAATTTAATAAACTGAAAATGACAAGCTTTTCGTTTTTTCTAGGATTCTTTTTATATTTGCATGCAAATATGAAGGAAGATTTCAATGAAACTGCCGAAATAAACATCCATGTGAACAAGCCCATATATGCACACACACATAAACACATATACAAGAGTATCGTATCTTTGTGTTATGACAATCCATGATCAGCTACAAAACAACATTCATAGAAGATGTATACATTCTCTGTAATCAATACATCTATTATTACTATCATCATATACAAAAGTGATAAATTGATAGAATCGAATTTTCTGATAAGAATTTTTAGTTTTTTTTCTCTATTTTACAAAAGTGTTTATCAACTGGGAAAAAGTATTCACTAAATGATCAATGAAAAAAATGTTCAGTAGAATTTTCAAGTATTTATCTCTTTGCATAGATACAATAAACAATTGAAAGTATGTCACAGATTGATGTTGGCAGGGTGCCATTGAAAACCCAGTGGTGCAGATGGTTAAGTGTTCACCGTCAACCTGAAGCCCCTGGTGCGGAATCTGGGGTGCGCACTACTGAGGTGTTCCACACTAGAACAAAACAGTTGTCCAGTACTCCCTGGTTTTCAATGGTACCCTGCCAACATTAATCTGTGACATATTCAATCAAATAAATAACCAATCTCCACAAAAATAATCATCCCAATTGAAAGTATATTGGTATGTGTAGAACTTTGCTTGATTTATATATAGTCTTTATCATGAACTGACATTAACTGTTAAACAATTTTAAAGTCTATGGATAGAGAACGATTCTTTAGTCTTAGCTTTATTGTATTTTTAAAGAAGTTTTTAGATAACTTCCAAAGAAGTAAACAACTGCTGATAAATCCTTCTACTGGAAGCAAATGTTAATTCAAAGGCTTCCATCATCGAAGATTGCAAGTAAATAATTTACTATTTAGTAATTAATTAATGAATTCCTTTCAATAACAGTTTTATATATATGACTATACTACTTTTATAATAAACCCTTACTGAAATCAAAGATGCTTTACTGTTATAATTTCCAGTGATATGGTAAATATAATTAATAAAGAGAAAATAATATATTCATGATATTTTATGTATTCTAACAGTTCTTAAGTGTTAGCCTACAGTGTCTTGACTTTTTCTTAGATAAGTTTACTACATGTTTTGTTACGGCATGAAAGAAAGAAGAGAGGAGGGTTTTTGGGTTGGTGGAACGAACGCCAATAAGGTGTGCCTAGTTGATAATGCGCGAATGACCTAAGCCCACTCACCCCTCCTAGGCCGACAATAGGAGAACCAGAATTGAGAACTGAAAGACGGAGAAAGCGAGATCGAGATCGTATTATATTTTAATCATGCCTTTATATATACATAAAACCAGACCACACGGTAAACCAATCACAAATCCAGTATTGGTACTGAACAAAGGAAAATGTGGCAGTAAATGGGTACAACTTGTACACAATAAAGTAAACCTAGTTCATAGTAATAAACAATATACTAAGAGTAAGTACACTAAACGAGAGGACCGAGCAAGGGGAACGTAACAGTTATAGAAATGAAATGACTACAGTATCCGTAGTTATAATAATTGAAATAATGTTCTTAAGCGCAGTTCTCGAAGATAATCAATCTTGATTAGGTTCCCGGCATATCAGTCTTACTATAAGAAAGCTTTAATCTTACAATCCTACAATCTACGAATATATGTAGAATTGCACCATACCAAAAAATTATTGAGGAGTGAACGTTGAATGTTTCTAAACCAAGAGTGTCATACTCTTAGATGAACTATATTCATTACGGAAGTTCCAGATCATTTTACTAAGAATAACGTAAGGAATACATAAATGTGCTTTAAATCAATTCGATTTATCTCACCAAACCATTACCCATATCTAGAATTCGTCAATAGGGAAGCGACGAGTTTAACTTATTACCTATTGAAAATAACCACCAGACTATTGTCATCAGATCTACACATTAACTTGCTACCTTGACGTTACTAGTTTTTAGTCTCCTTAGTGTTATTTGACAATACTTTAAAAGAATATCTAGTGGCCAACTTAATGTATATTGTCTGAAAATTAATTCATCAGAATACGTTTAAGTTGGATTCCACTTATCAGTCACAATCCAACTTAAATATTACTCATAAATAATTTGCTATATCGAGGCAATCCGCTCAGGATGCACACATAGAAACAGTGAGTTACTAGCTTCAGTCTATAACAATACAATGGGAATATACAAGTTCATCCCCATCATCAGAATATGTATTTAAAATAGTTATCAACATACGTTACTTAACTTGGTTATTAGAGCACAATTATCAGAGAAATGCAACTTTTAAGTCTAATGTCTATAGATACAAAGAATTAAATATATTTTTAATCAAAGGATTCTTCGAAATATAACAAGTGGTTACTATCTGATTACATCAGCACAGTAATTAAGTCAAGGTTCTGGAATGAAATACATGGATATGTCGTTTTGTGTACTTCAGTTATATTCTTCTTCTGGAAATGAGATTTGTTCACCTAACAACAAATTATGTATTCACTTTGTTTGACGCTAAACCCTTCAGCATGTTAGTGTGTTAGTTATTATATAAATTGATTATTCAAAATAAAATCACTAGTGTCTTTTTGCAAAAACTACATTCAAATATCAATTCTGTTAGAAGTCTTCTTTGAACAACGATTTAAGGTTTTATACCTAGACATCTTCTATATGTACTTGTGGGAAAATGCATGGGCTCTTATGCTACTATGCCTTTCGTCATACGATAAAATTAGTAAATCTAGGGTGGCTTGATTAAACGTTTGATGCCTTCACTACTCGTTACAGTTATTATGAACGTTATCCCTTGTACTTCACACCGGATATCATGACTTGTTCTCTTCAAAAACCGAAGCTATTCCAAAAACCGTAACTTGATAGAAGATTGTATTATAGAGGAAACTGAAACCACACAAATGCATAACTTACATTTTTATATCAAATTAATTTACAATAATTACTAGTTAAGTGAAATCATCAACTGAAATAACTTTTACAAAAATTAGCACAAATGATTATTCTACAAGACTAAGTGCAACATTTTTTATTAATACAATTGAATGTCATAGTAACTACTGTGGAGAATAACTCATTATGGATTAAATTGAGATGATGAAAGTTTATACGTCACTTCAGCACCTTTTGTTTGATTTAATGAATAATCGTAACTTTTGGGAAATTTCGATTCCACTCCTCCCCTCTCACCCACTCTCCCGCTAATAATCTTAAAATTCTCAACGAGTCATTCAAGTTATGAAGGATGTATAAGCAGACATTTCAGTGAAGAAAGATTACTTTCTAACTAAATCATTGCACTAAGGCTATTCATTTGTAATTATAATAAATTTTACAAACAGTAGTCATAGCAACACAAATAGGCATTACATTATTAAACATAGTAAGTCATTAAAGTGTAACAGGATGGAATTAAATTTTTATGAACTCATATGATGTAGACATTATTTTTTAGGTAGAGAATAAAAGAAACATTTAAAGTTTACAGAAGTGTTACATAACATAGAAAACTTGTCAGAATAATCAAGTATTGAATGATCTTTAAATGGTAATAGAAGTAAACTGAAAATGTGATGATTATTTCGAAAATGAAGCGTTAGTGACAATAACAACTACTTCTGAAATAATTTAAGGAAATAATTGTAAAGATGGTAATAAATAAGAGCAAGCAAGTAATATGATGCCAAGACCAAGATAAAATAAAGCAATAGATTTATGCGACAGATTTATTAAACTGTTAAAAACTCATCTACGCATGAATTTCTGATTTATGCTCATTTCGAGCCAGTTCTTCTGACATTGTAACTGATATTGAAAGCTTATTCTAGTAGTTATGCAGGACACAAACTAACCTTGTGCTCTAACGTTGAGTTGGTAACGGGCATACAGTATTCCTAAGATAATCATGCATGGCAGAGTTCGGATATCTATTTGGGAAGTGCACGCCCCGTACTGCCAATATAACTTATATCACATGAACAAATGAACTGGTAAGTCTATAACCATCATTTCGATAGCCATGTTATATGACGCGACAAGTCTATAGACTGTGAATCTCTCTTTTAATTGTTATTGAAGCAAATAAACACACCTTATGAATTTATGGAGATTAATTTACTTTATCTTACATTTCCAGTAACGTTGAAAGTTTGGAATGATGGTCGTTATTTTATATTTTAATCGTGGCATCTTGGGCGGTTTTCTAGAATATTACCATTTGCCTAACCTACCGATGGCTGGAATCACCTGTGGGTAATAGGATTCTCCCACTTCCTGTTACATCAGTGGCTTTTAGCATTGAAAATGATGAACAGTAGATGTCTTTCAGGTTTTGATTGATGCCAACACTTAACAGTTATTATGTTGGTTATTCTTTTCGAAAATGACTTTTATGTATATATATAGATTAAGTGGTATCGATGTAACTTATCACACCTGCATGGTTGTGCTCCACTGGTCATGTCTTCATACAACTGCTCCATGAATTATCTTTTGAAGTTAGCCTTCAGTGAACTGACAGATTCATAAATATATAAATAAAATATCCGCCAGAAAAGAGTTATTTAACTGGAAAGTAATTTTACGAGTGTGTCATAAAATAGATGGATGTTGAGAAAGTTTTTGTCGATAGCGATATTACTTCATCTGAGAAAGTTTTGGACCATAGATTGGTTTATAATTTCGGTGAAATGGGGATATGCGGTATATTTTTATTTGTTAATTGTTTAGTTAACCAGTACTAGATAGTTGCTTTAGCCTAAACTAAGATTCCTCCGTAATGCACGCCTATGGTCTTACTGGCTATCAGATCAAATGTATATAGGTTTTTGAGATGGAAATGTTATATATATGAAACAGTTACCAGTGTTATCTGCTACTCAGTAGCTCAACTAACCATCCTATCAAAAATGTTATATATGGGTTGTTGGGGAAGGGGTATAACTCGATTTGTAGTTTACATAATAAGCTTCATTTAATTAAAAAACCATTGATAAACATGGAACACTGGAAACCTGCCATATCTTTATATAGGACTCATCATTATTGGTCATTCATAGTATCTGATTGTATCAATGAATGATCTGAAAGTTGTAAATCCGATTTTTAATGAAATTTTCTGTGAGTATTACTTGAGACTACCACATCTGAACGACATGACTGTCAGCTACCTCCTGGTTTTCAGTGCATGTTGCAGCCGAACTTAATCCATAATGTAAACTTCATGTGTTATTTATGTATACCGAAAAACTAAGATTTTCGAAAAAGTTTACTTTATGTAAAATAATTATTCCATTTATTTTAAAAGAAAACTTGATCAACAACAATGTTATTTATTATTGATGGTTTGTGTTTTCTCCATTGACCTCTTATTTACTCTTATTTATGCAAAACAACTTCATTTTGATCAGTTTACACTAGTCACATAAACACAATGAGAACATCATTTTGATTTTGATATACTTATATTGGGTTATGAAATTGACTCAGCTAAAATTTAGGCCAGTTATATATATATATATATATATATATATATATATATATATATACTTCCTTACAGTAGTCAAAATATACTTTGTGGAAAAGACGAAAACAACCCAAACTGTCTGCCTATTCTTATGTGAAAGAAAGGAGACAGAGAACTTGAAAGAAGAATAGTATAAACGAGATGATGTTTCCAAGATGGATAATTAACACAACAGCTCAAATCATTATTTCCTAATCCATTTCATTCTTTTCCATATAAACATATATATATATATATATATATATATATATATATATATATAGATGTGCACTTGTGTATACTTATGTGTGTTAAATACAAGTGTGTACGTGTATTTCATAGTCGTAAGTTTAAGGTTAGACAGAAAATGAAGATGATCTAGGAGAAAATGAATAAGTGATAAAAAGAAGATAATAGCAATAGTAATAAAGAAACGCTTTGATTAAGTGAATTTCTTCTCTCTCATCATATAAAAGTGATCTTGTTTGTATTCAGATATTTTTTTACTGTGATATATTTGTGATTCCGCCATATTTAATACTACCATTACTACTAATACTAATACTATTAGTATTATTACTACTCACACTACTATTAGTACTACTATCAGGTACATCTAACTTCACTTAAACTTTTTATTAATTACTCCCATATGTAACGTGATGATCATTACGTGCTATAGAACGTTCATTAATTGATCATGTCAACCTGTCTAAGTGTGTAAGAGATTTCTCAGTAGGAGTTAGTTTCTATGATATAATATTTTTTTATATTTTCCGAATTAATATTAATAGTTATATAAAAAGTTGGTTTTCAATTAAAATCAATATCAATTTAATAGACTGAAGTATGCTGACTGATGAATGGCGATTATAAATTTATTCCAAAGCATCATTTTTGTCAGAAACTGTACCGTTTATTAGTTTTAAAAGAGCAAGAACAGAATAAGATGAATTAATTTTATTTCATTGGTTTCTTATCAACTACTGTATATAACCTAGAATGATACCCTGTTTGCAAAATCAATATTTGGAACAAATTTTAACATACTCATGAGAATACATGGACTTAGTTGAAATCAAAATTATACAAACATGTTAGATATGTGAATATAAGTAAAATGTTAGAGTAAATGCTGTATCCGTAAATATCCGATACAAAAGAAAGTACAAGAAGGCAAACTAGAAATTAGAGTACACATGTTTACATAATAAGAGGCGATTGGAAGTTAATGAGAATAGTACAAATTCAGTTCAGTTATTAAACTTAAAATGACATAATTAAACACATAAGTTGAACATAAACATCTAAAAACGGTGAAGTAACAAAAAACGTTAAATCTCATCTAAAGGAAAAAAATTAATATTAAAGTAATAATTCAAACTTGGCGAAAGAATAATAACGATGAGAACTATGACACGAAAGTTAGGCTACCTGGATTAGGCTAAAAACAGTTTCTTTTTGGACGCATAAATTTTGTTTCAATCGTTTAATGACAATCGCTTCAACATATTTTAGAAAATTCGAAGTTTTTTGTTTGTTGAACACTTTCAATGATTCAGTGATATCAATCTAGTGGCCTGTGCCAATCAAATGTTTAGTGATTGCACTATTAAATGTTCTTAATCCGTTGAATCGTAGACTTTTGGGAACATGTTCATTAAACCCCAAGCAGGCCCTTCTTTCCGTTCGGCCAATGTAACTGCTACTGCAGGTACACGTAAATTTATACAAACACGAGGCAGTAACATAAGAAGGATACCTGTCGATTGTCTCAGTAAACATGTTGTTATGTACGATATCACTAATTTTGCAGCATAATAAGTTCTTTTTAATGTTGAGTTGAGTTTTATTCTGATTGTTTCAATAACATCACCACCTTTAAAGTCAAGTTGAATGAAAACAGGCTTTTGTTGGACTGCAGTTTCGTTTTTGATAATGATATTACTTTTCGAGGACTTAATGTCCACCAAGTGGTATGATACTTCATTTCAGAGTTTCCTATTAACCGGCCGTGAACATCTAACACTAAGAACAAGATGAATATGATGTAGAGTTTATTTTTCAACTAATGGCCATATTAATAACGTGATTAATAGGAATAGGACTAGATAAACAAGATAATGACGATTGTTTAATGATTAGTCAATTCAGATAGCTAATCTTCTTCATAATATATTGAATTATTGGAACTCAAGTAAGCAGTGCATTCTTCTTAGGTAGATAGATTAAAAGTCAGCTATCTACATTAGTTTAACTCTCATACGAAAATCAATTGCTCAATGCTGATTAATGTTTTCATGATGTTGGCAGCATAGTTCACTATTCTTTAAGACGGTTCACTTAACATTTTTATGTTTAACCTGAGAACAGGATAATAAAGTATTCTTAATGTTTAAGTTAGATTGTAACTGGCAAATGGAATCCAAGTTTCGCGTTTTGTCCTATTTGGTATTTGACGGCTGGACATATCTGGATCCCAGTGTTGATATTCACACTGGAATTCAAACTCAGTTCTCTTCGTGCCGAACAGTAAGTCACAATCCAACTTAAACATCGCTTGTGATTTGTCGCTACATCGAGGCAATCCGCTCAGAATGTACTTACAGCAACTGAAGCTGACCAGCTCCAGTCCATGACAAATCAATGGAAAGTTACAAATTTATTGTAATGTATTCTTAAGTTTCAAGAAGTAAAAAAAAACTATACACTAATAATCGTCATAGACTAATTTAATGCTGAGCATTTTCTTTTAATACTAATAAATGTTTCATTTTAGAAAATGTATTCGATCATTTACTCATGAATTCTTACCATTTACAAATTAATTACAAAGAATTATATAAGTTCGATTGTGACTGGCAAGTGGAATCCAGGACGCGCGTTTCGTCGTATTTGGGACTCATCGGCTAGATGTACCTGCATCCCAATGTTGATGTTTACACTGGGGTTCGAACTCAGTCCGTTTCGTGTCGAACGCCACCGCGTTATAATCTGTTGTTGTATTAATTTTAATAAGAAGTGATAGTTGAGTACTTATTACACAATGTCATGTTAATTAGAATCAGTGTGATTAATGAAAGTAACAGATACTGAAATTCAAAGTTTCAAAGTAAAACAAAAATTCTAGTAATTTTCTACTTTTATCTATAGTAAATTCTTTTTTGTTTGACAATTTACTATGGCAAACTTAAATGAAATCCTGTTGTATTCAATGACCAAAACATCTTAATTTCAATTCCTGATAGAGTTATGACGGAAGGGAATACTAGAAAAGAGTACCAAACTACGTCGAGACAACTGTACAAAACTAACTGTTATTTCACAGTTAGTAACATGATAACAATCTACGGTAAAATATGAATTCTAAAATAAAAATTTTTGCAAATTCTAAACTCTAATGTGAAAGCCTACTCGACGTTGGATTGTGATTGGTAAAAGGAATCCAGGACGAGTGCTTTGTTCTAGTTGGGACTCATTTGTTGGATACAAGATTATTCTAATTACATATATATACGTTGCACAAGTGTATGTATCTGGATACAGTAGCCTAGTGGTGAACGCGGTGGCGTGACTGACTACGGAGTATGAAATAATGACCTTACTGAGGCCACTATAGTGACTGGTGAAAATAAAACTGACTATCCTAGGTACGTAAGTCTGCTCCGATGCTTCTAGTCAAAAGCTGAATTGGATTAGCATAAGATTGATATGCCAACCAGCAAAAGTTTAAAAATTGTATATTGTATGTTTAATGCACCCATTTATATTTATACACTCAAAATTCAGACCATTCGAGTAAAATAATGACATTCATTACCAAATTAAAACAATAATTACAAGAAGACGGCATAACACGAGATTTATTAATTATAGTTGATGAATGGGAGTTGATATAGAAACCGTTGGTAAACCAAATGAGAGATCCGGTGGAGGAAGTATTTACATAGATGATACATAAGCAATCAATATATACAAGATAATCTCCTGAAAAATAGTTCTTAAGGATTAATCATTCATCAAAACTCCTCTTCCGTAACAATTATAGATACTACTTGAAGATAATATTTGTGACGAACTGAAACCAGCTGACTAATCATTGTAAACCAAGACGAAATATACTGCATATCACAATAACGATTCTATGTGAATACAAAAACTTTAGGAAAACTACACTTGATGCATATGAATCTACAAAAATACGTTTTCTCCAACAACATATGTATCACCCACCGAAATATCAATGGTAATACCTGATATCATATTATAGTGGTCCAGTAGTTTGTACATAGTGATTTATTAAAAGAATACGAATCAAAGTTCTATGTGGAGAAATTTCCATCTCATCAACTAATAACTTAATACTAGATCATTAAAATCTATGAATATATATTTATCTGTTGGTTAATTAACTATATTTGATTAAAAGTGAAGCGTATAATAGCTCACGCATAATTAAACTGTTAGAAGTTAGTTAAATATTCATTTCGGTTTCATACTTAGAACAAATCATTTCTAAATGTAGATGATCCTGTTCAATTGTTACATAGTGAAGCATTAGTCGGTATTAAAGTTCCATGAATTATTTAACGGTAAAAGGTGTTTTTAATAATTAATTCTGTATCCTGTAGCACATCTAGGGTTATTGCCAATCCAAAGCCCGGGTAAAGGAGGAGGGTTGGGCATAGGGCTAGCATTCCCATCCCGTAAAACACAAGTTTGCTAAAAAAAAAAGACGCTAACCAGATTAAACAAACTAAACCATTTAAACTCTACCCTGGGAGTGGAAGTAATGATTATAGCGCCTCATGGTGAAAGCTGAGATTTTTCGGAAGTAATGAGGCTGATGCCCCTTCTAACAACTACAGCAAAAATTTTCATAGGTACATGGAATGTCCGGCGAATGCGAGAGAGCGGGAAGACCAATCAAATAGCTGCAGAAATGAAGGGATACAACTTGACAGTGCTCGTAATTAGTGAAACCCATTGAACTCGAGCTAGACAGAAAACATTGGCTACGAGTGAGATGCTACTATACTCCGGCCACGAAGAAGAAAATGCTCCTCACACCCAAGGAGTTGCTGTGATGCTGTCCAAAAAGCACGTAACGCACTTGTGGGATGAGAACCACATGGACTTAGGATCATCAAAGCATCTTTCAAAACAATTAAGAAAGGAATTACATTGAATATTATCCAATTTTATGCACCAACCGACGACGGCAACGACGAAGACAAAGATCAGTTTTACGATAGACTGCAATCACTGATAGCAAAGTGTCGAGGAAAGGATCTGACAATCCTGATCGGGGAACCTCAACGTCAAAGTCGGAATGAACAACACCGTATATGAGGAGATCATGGGACAACATGGACTGGGAGTAAGAAGTGAGAATGGTGAAAGATTTACAAACCTATGGGCCTTCAACAAACTGGTTATAGGTAGTACAATATTTCCCCACGAACACATATACAAGGCTACATGGGTCTCACCTGATCATACTACAGTGAATCAAATCGATCATATATGCATCAATAAAAATTCAGAAGTGAGAACAAGGAAAGGAGCTGACAGCTTCAGATCACCACTTGGTGGTTGCTAACATGAAACTGAAGCTAAAGAAGCAGTGGACAACTGGAGTAACGGCAGTACAGTCGTTCACTACAGCGTCTCTTCGAGATACTGACAAACTCGAGGAATTCTAAATGGGTCTCAACAACAGGTTCCAAGCTTTACAAGATCTACTGAAGGAAGAAAAAACTATTATGGAGGACAACTGGAGAGGAATCAAATAAGCACTAACTTTAACGTGTCAGGAGGTTCTGGGCCTCAAGAAACACCATTATAATGTATGGATCTCCACTGAGACCTTGAGCAAAATCCAACAAAGAAGGAACACGAAGACAGAAATCAAAAACAGCCGAATAAGAGCAGAGAATGTTAAGGCACAAACTGAATACACAGAAGCAAATATTCAAGTAAAGAAGAGCAGGAAGAAACTAGCAGGCAAGTATGGTAAACCAGAGAGACTGGTCAAGAACAAAGAAGGCAAGACACTCACTGAGATTCAAGAACCAAAGAATTGGTGGATAGAACACTTGAGGAACTCCTAAATAGGCCAGCTCCACTGAACCCACCAGACATCAAAGCAGCACCTACAGATCTCCCGATAGATGTCACTCCACCAACGATGGAAGAAATCAAGATGGCCATCAGATAAATCAAAAGTGGGAAAGCAGCAGGACCTAACAATATACCAGCTGAAGCACTCAAGTCAGATATCGACCTAACAGCAAGGATACTCCACGTTTTATTCAAAAATATCTGGGAGGAAGAACAAGTGCCGGCAGACTGGAAAGAAGGACATCTTATCAAGATGCCAAAGAAAAGAGATTTGAGCAAATGTGACAACTACAGAGGGATCACGCTACTGTCGATACCAGGGAAAGTCTTTAACAGAGTATAGTTGAACAGAATGAAAGATTCAGTGGATACTCAACTTCGAAATCAACAGGCTGGTTTCCGTAAAAATCAGCCGTGCACAGACTAAATTGCAACACTACGAATCATTGTTGAACAATCAATTGAATGGAACTCGTCACTGTACATCAGCTTCATTGATTATGAGAAGGTGTTTGACAGTGATGACAGAATAACACTATAGAAACTTCTTCGACACTACGGCGTACCAGAGAAACTCATCAACATCATCCGGAACTCTCACGACGGAACACAGTGCAAAATTGTGCATGAAGGACAGCTGACAGATGTATTCCCAGTGAGGATCGGAGTTAGACAAGGCTGTCTACTCTCGACTTTCCTCTTCCTCCTAGTGGTTAACTGGATCATGAAAACCTCCACATCTGAGAGGATACACGAAATTCCATCGACAAGTAGAGTGCTACTCGTTGATTTGGACTTCGCGGATAATCTAACTATTCTAGCCCACACACACCAACAAATGCGAGTGAAGACAACCAACGTACCAGCAGCCTCAACATCAGTAGGCCTGAACATACAGAAGGGAAAGAGAAACATCCTCAAATACAACACAGAGAGCACCAACCCAATTCAACTTGATGGAGAAACTCTGGAAGAAGTGGATACTTTCACATACCTGGGAAGCATAATCGATGAACAAGAAGGGTGTGATGCAGATGTAAATTCAAGGATTAGCAAAGCCAGAGCAGCATTCCTACAACTGAAGTACATATTGGACTCAAAACAAATATCAACTAACCTCAAAGTCAGACTCTTCAATTCGAACGTCAAGACAGTTCTGTTGTATGGAGCTGAAACGTGGTGAACTACTGCAAACATCCTCAGACGGATACAAGTATTTATAAACAACTGCCTACGAAAGATACTGAATGTCCGTTGGCCGGAAACCATCAGCAACAGTCTACCATCGAAGAAAACAAACCAACTTCCAGCCGAAGAGGAAATTAGGAAAAGACGTTGGAAATGGATAGGACATAAATTGTGGAAATCATCAGACTGCATCACGAGACAAGCATTAATATGGAATCCTGTTGGGAAACGGAGAAGAGGAAGGCCAACGAACACACTGTGTCGAGAATTAGAAGCAAATATCGAAAGCATGAACAGTACCTAGAAACAGATGGAATGGATTGCTCAGGTTGGAGTTCCATGGAGAATGTTGGTGAGCGACCTATGATCCTCCGCGAGGGTTAACGGGTGTAAGTAAGTAAGTATTTCTGGAAGGCGACTTAAGGGTAGTCGACTAGAAACTCTACACGTAGGTTTCGGACAATTCAGCAGATGTGATATGCCGGGCACCTAATGAAGATTGACTATCTTCGAGAACTGTGCTTTAGAACACTATTTCAATTATTATAACCGTGGATAATGTAAACATTTCATTTCTATAACTGTTACGTTCCCCTTGCTCGGTCCTCTCGTTTAGTGTATTCACTCTTAGTATATTGTTTATTACTATGAACTAGGTTTACTTAATTGTGTACAACCTGCCCCTATTCACTACCACTTTTCCTTTGTTCTGTACCAATGTCAGATTTGTGATTGGTTTACCGTGTAGTCTGGTTTTATGAATATATAAAGGCACGATTAAAATATAATACGATCTCGTTCTTAGATCTCACTCTCTCCGTCTTCAGGTCTTCAATTCTGGTTCTTCTGTTGTCGGCCTAGGGGAGTGAGTGGGCTTGTGTAGGTCACACATTACCAACTAGGCACACGCTCCATCGGCGCTCGCGTCTACCAACCAAAAACCTCCCTCTCTTCTTTCTTCACGTCATAACAAGACGTCAGAAATGCATACCTGGAATCCATAGGAAACTGTTACTTCCTAGTGAATTCATTAAAGAACACACCAGTTTAACAAATGACACGAAACCCGTATTTAGGATTTTCTGAGACTATATCAAAGCCACCTGCTATCTCAACATAATCCCAACATTGTCAACTCACATATACTAGTAGCTATATATCAACTTGGTCAAAAGAATTCAAATCATTTAGATAGTTACAACGTAGAACATGGTACGTGCATACATCAGTTCAAGTTGCCATGTCTTAATTAAGAGATACAGATGGAGTTGCCTGATCATATCGTAAAGCAGTGGGGGTTAGTAATAAAATTAGCATTAATGGAGAAGATTACAGATCAAAGATAAGATTTTTAATAATAATAATTTTGTTACTTCCTAGTGAATCATTAAAGAACACACCAGTTTAACAAATGACACGAAACCGTATTTAGGATTTTCTGAGACTATATCAAAGCCACCTGCTATCTCAACATAATCCCAACATTGTCAACTCACATATACTAGTAGCTATATATCAACTTGGTCAAAGAATTCAAATCATTTAGATAGTTACAACGTAGAACATGGTACGTGCATACATCAGTTCAAGTTGCCATGTCTTAATTAAGAGATACAGATGGAGTTGCCTGATCATATCGTAAAGCAGTGGGGGGTAGTAATAAAATTAGCATTAATGGAGAAGATTACAGATCAAAGATAAGATTTTTAATAATAATAATTTATATATATATATATATATATATATATATATATACAATTCAGTAAACAGAAAATTACGATGAATTCATAAACTTAGTATTTGGAGGAGGACGAGGAATGGATACACCTGCTCCATAGGGGACGATTTCGAACCATGTCACCTAAAGTCTATAACCATTGGTTACGATCATCACGCGGACCGCAACCAGGTAGTCTGTACCTGTTAACATAGCTCAACGCGATTGTCAATGACTTCATGGACTGATGCCATGTTTTGGTTTGGCCGCCCCTATCTTTTTTCCAGCATACTTCTATGCCAGTTAGGATTGCTCGTTTAGGTAAAAAGTGGTCGGGCATACGTAACACATGTTATAACCACGTGAACTAATGACAATTCACTACTTGATCAATCGAAGAATCCATATCAGCATTACAATTGACTTTATAAATATAACAATGGTCACTACTCAGTGATCACTCAATCAATCATCACTTTATAACTTAAGTTATACTTTATTCTAAGTTTTAAATTTCAAGAACTTATTTATTTTGTAAATTTAGTTGTTATACAAGTTAATAGACTACTGAAACAAAAAAGCCAAAAATGAAAATGGTTGCTAAAAATGAATGTTGAGTTTAACTAATTTTATTTAGTTTTATTTTCATTAAATCTAGATCATTTGACCTTACAACATACAAAATGACAGTCAAGTAAAACAAAGTTAATACTGATTAATGCAATTTAATTAATTAATTCACCAATAGAATTCATTTAATGACCATAATAAGATTATGATTGTTGAAGGCAATGTAAATCACTTTATGGATTATCGGCTTATTGACATTCTTGTGCACCGGTCCTTTGTAGGCTCAGACGGAAATATAATTTTGATAAATAAAAAAGAGATTTATTAGCATTTTTTATATAGAAAATTTTCTTTTGTAGGCTTGTTAACATGTGCCCGGTTGATTTTTTTTTTATTCATAAAAAATAATGTCCTTGTGATGGAAGGTGGTTTAAGAGTAGTCCTGACGACTACACCCACACCACCTTCAATTTCAATATACTGTCAGTAATGTAATATCAGTTAGACTAGTGTCCATATTACAACCTGATTGATAGAATTCAATCAACATGATAAAGATCATCACGAACATCAAATCGGTCATCAACCAATATGATGTCCTTATACCCTGAACTTTGTTTGCCATACTCTTTACTATCCACGCTTGTATCTATGGATAGTTCTGGACTGTCTCAAATAAATCTTAACGAGTTAACACTTGTTCTCAACTGTCACTTTTGATATGCCGGGCACCTGAAGACGGTTGACTATCTTCGAGAACTGTTGTTCTGTAGACTATTCCACTGTTTTTGTTTGTGTTCAGAGTGAATATTTTATTCCTATTTTTACTCAGTTCTTCCTGCCCTATCCTCTCATTTGACATCTTAAATATATCATTTCTCATGGATGAACTACAGTTAGTCATTTGTGTATACCCACTCCGGTTTACACTCACTATTACTTCCATATTGTATAAATGTCGTCAGACTAAGACAGAAATTAAAGCTTTTGAACAATTTAAGGAAATCGTAGACTCAGCAACTTTACTTTCCCGCAGTAACAATAACGCCCCTCTAGCTTCAATGACTGACTCATCAAATACGGCAGTTGGAGCAGTTCTCCAACATCTTATCAATGGCCAGTAGGAATCAAGATCGTTTTTCTCCAAACGCCTTAACTCATCGCAGACTAGATACAAAACGTTCGGTAGAGAGCTCTAAGCAGTTTATTTGGCGATTAAACATTTTTGACATATGCTGGAAGGTACACCTTATACCAATTTTACTGACCGTTAGAGACTTGCGAAAGTATTTATTACGAATCATGACAACTATCGTCCCAGTGAAATTCAACAATTAGACTTTATCTCATAATTTTCATCAGATACAAGCTTAGTTAAAAAAGTACCAATGAGGTGGCAGATGCCTTATCACAGTTGACGGTGGCCGCTTTAAGCAATGTCGATCACATGGAGATGTCAAAATGGTAGAAAGACGATGTCAACATACATAAGCTTTGAGAGTCTCACACGTTACTGAAACTTCAACATTTACCCTTAGGTGATGCAGAAACACTTGTGTGTGACATGTCTACGGGGAAGCCACTGCCTGTAGTGCCGCCATCCACGAGACGTTAAGTTCTTAAAAGATTTCATAACCCCTCACATCCAGGCATTAAAACGACTGTTAAGTTGACATCAGATTAATTTGTTTGGGTAAACATGAAAAGTGATATTCGTCAGTAAGCGAAAATGCCTTCTTCGCCAGAAAATGAAGAAACATGGCTGCGCTGTTTCACCTTCAGAAGTTTTTTCTGTAACAGACACCAAATTTATTCATGTGCATGTGGATCCAGTGGGTCCCCTAACCCCCATCGAGCGGTTATACAAATGTCTTTGTTATGATGTAAAGAAAATTCTGGTTGGGTGTAGCGAACGCGAATGAGTTGTGCCTAGTTGATAATGCGAGTCTGACCTATGCTCACCCACTCCCAAGCCAAAAATAGAAGAAGCTGAATCGGAAACAGTATCGGGAACATTGTATTTCAATCGTGCCTTTATATATACACAAAGTCAGACCACACAGTAAACCAATCACAAATCCAACATTGATACAGAACAATGGAAATAGTGGCAGTGAATGGGAACAACTTGTACAAAACTAAGTAACTGTAGATCATAGTAATAAACAATATGCTAAGAGTAAATATACTAAACGGGAGGATCGGGTAAGGAAAACGTAACAGACATAGAAATGAAATGTTTACATTATCCACAGTTATAATAATTGAAATAGTGTTCTAAAGCACAGTTCTCGAAGATAGTCAATCTTCTCTAGGTGCCCGGCATATCAGAATTGACACGTAATGATGAGTTTAAGCGTTGGCCAATAGCGTTACCTCTGAAAGACTGATGTCGCAAACTGATATGACGCAACGCAAACCTTGTACCCCGGCAGCACTAACCGCAACTTTAACTCGCTGAACGCGAATAGATACTTGCAACCTTGACCAACAACTCAATAACCAATTACTCACCCAAAGCTAAAATCAAAAAGACACGAACACAGCACTGAGAAGATTCGATTCCATTCTGTTCCAACTCTGTATATATAGTTTCAACAACGACTTCGTGACAATTAGAATAGTTAGCACACTAAAAAAGCACTACAACCAATAACAAGATACAAAGTCAATGCTGAGAAAATAGACGGCAGTACCGGTTACCGCCCATCATACAATTGATAAAAAATTGCAAGAATAAGAATAATTACATGAAAAATAACTAGTTATATCTCTTCCTAGCAAAGTTAAAACAGTTTCAATGATAGCCAAAGTCTTGTTGAACATTAGGCTGTAAACTTCGAAGTTCCTTCTTTAATAACAACAGACAGGGGAGCACAGTTCGAAAGTAGATTGTTTCAACTGCTAACCAAAATGTTGGGCATCAAATAACTTCGTACTACTGCTTACTATCTGCAGGCCAATGACCTCGTGGAACGAATTCTCAGACAGTTGAAGGCAGCCCTAATGGCTACACACGACGATGATAAGTGAACCAAAAAACTGCCATCATTTCTCCTTGGAATTTGCGCGACGATTAAGCGAGACTTATGTTAATGTTCTGCCGATATGGTTTATGGGGCCCGCTTAAAGTTACCAGGGTATTACTTCAGTTTAGCAGTAAAGGTTCTTAATGATATGTCTTTTTATATCCAACGATTGAAAAAACATCTCAAAGAGATAAGACTGCAAGTTCCTCGTTGTTCATGGGGCCCTTCTTACATACCCCAAAACCTGAAAAATCGTACCCACGTTTTCTCTAGGATTGATCATGTACGTAAACTCTTACAGCACCCGTATAAGCGTCTACTTAAAGTTGTACATAGAAACGACAAAACAGTCGCCATCAAACGTGTTGAAAAATGTGACACTGTGAGTATAGATAGAGCTAAGCCGGCATTCATCGGAAGTGATAACTGTCAGCTCACGGCATAGCTACGGCGAATGTCGCAACAACAGTCGAATGACAGCTAGAAACTAGCACCCTTAGCTACAACGCAGAAGTCATTAACCAACCGTACGACACGTTTCGAGAGGACAGTACACTGGCTGCGAAGATTTTTATGTCTTAGTATTTTTCTCATCAGTTTACTTGAGCAAAGTCGTCAGTTCCTGCACAGCATTATTCCATTTTCTATTTGTTACGTGTAGAACATGTTCGCTGACATTTCGTATTTTAAATTCTTAATTATTTTCTTGGCATCATGCATTTTAGTTAAAGAGTTGCAATAGTTAGTTGTCTAATACGATGAAATATCAGAACACTAATAATCGTAACTTATTTTTTGTCGTTTTGTTTACATGTCATCAAAATAATTATAAACTGTTGCTTAATCGATGCAATTATACATTTTAGTAAGGAGTATCATCATATTTATGTACCTTTCTGCAGTGACCCATTATGTTTCTAGAACATATGCCAAAAATTCGAAACACTCATCCTATATTTGTTCCCACTATTTATTTTTAACATATTGGTATTTTTGATATTCGTAAACTTTATATGTATAAAGTTCTGTAGTACTGTTATTTCATTATGACATTTTGGTTATATTATAATTACAATGATATTTTATTAGAATAATTTATTTGCTTTTCGAACACAGCCATTTTGTTAAGGATATAACTTACTTATGTTCTAAAAGGAAGCTAATTTAGAGGCCACTGTTACCTCTAACACTATGATGTTTGTACTGTTTACTTCTTTATTGATATTTGTACCAAAAAGTTAGACTGCAGTGTTCAACCTAACGCTAGTGCGTTATACAATTTGTGACGCTTAATTCTTTGCGTTCAAATACATATCTATCGCATCTTCGTTCCAGACTACTCGATAATACGCGTAATTTGCGATTGTTGTGTGTGTATGAGTCTTGTTAATAACGAAGGCGAAATTACTGACATGATATATAGTTATTGGATCTAACGAGGTTGCAAATCTAGCAGTATAAATTGGCCCCAAGAAACTAATAGAGCTTTGACATGCCAACCAATCATTTCCTTTAGGGTCCGGAGAGATAAGCAAAAGCATTTAATACGCACTCAAGGAAAATACATTTTTATTTTGTCTCAACTCTGTATGTATTACTGTTTTGACAGAATAATTAGCAGGCTAAAATTGACAACAGCCAATCTCCATTACTATAATTCTCTATGTATTTTACATTGTTAATAGTGCATATTTCCTTTCTGTTCCAATTTATTTTATTATTATTATTATTATTATTATTATCATTATTAATATAATTCTTACTATAATAGTTATTATTATCTATCTCCTGTCATCACTTATAAACCAATTCACATTTTTGACGACAACTTGACCTTTTAATTGTATAGGGCTTGTTAGTTAGCTAACAAACCTATTTATATAAAACCTAAACTACAACTACGCACTGAACTCTTTAGAATTTCATTTATAATCTCTTTCCATAGTGCCATATATATATATATATATATATATATATATATATTTTATTACTATTATTATTATTTTTTATTTTTTTATTCTTCTTTATAACATGTCCTACATAACATTGGCGTTTTACTCTTGATACTACTTCGCCAATTTGATTTACTGAATTATTATACTCATTTGATGAAACCCAAAAAGTTTCTTCACAACGCTTATTGTAAATGAGTAGTATGTGATTAATAATAATAATAATAATAATAATAATAATAATAATAATAATAATAATAACAGCAGAGTCAGCATAAAAACATTGGGAATGTCGATTATCTCAAAATGTATCAAACAACATAATTAGCATAACTATGCCCTTAAAAGCCAATTTAGCACAGGCATATCACCATATAACTGTTGGATTTAAAGATCTATCACCACACTTATTGACTTTTTAAATTCATACAAATGCTGTTTAAATTACAGGATGCAGGTTGAACACTCCAACAACTCCTGGATTACATCCTATTAGGTCTTTCATTCAAACATGAACATGCTAATGACATTTTAGTCACCAGTATAACTGAAAAAAAGCATACTGAGCACTTGAAATATCTGTACCAACGGTTATCCAAAAACGGAATGGTCATAAATTCTAGAAAATGAGAGTATGATGAACTATCATTACAATTATCGGGACACATGATTAGCAAATAAGGGATTATATCTAATTCCATTTAGTCATGAAACAAACTTATTCGGAGAAGTATTCCTTTTTAACTAATCCACTTTTATGGCAGTACAATCGTATCTGCATGGACAGACGTGCCTGATAAGATACACGTCATTAAAGAATTGTATATTTGTTAAAATGTTGGATAGTTATGATGTGAAGTTCAATTACCTGACCATAAAATGCACAAATTCAATTTGTGATTGGGTGGAATGGATGATAAATATATGGTCATTGGAGCAAACTGGATAACTATGAATGTTATTACATTGGAATGAAACTGAAGTGTGGGCGATAATTAAAAATTGGAGGTATGGGCAAAGTTTGAAGTAATAATAATAATAATAATAATAATTATTATTATTATTATTATCATTATTATTATGGAAAATGAGATGATTAAGCTATGACCTTACCAAATACAGGGATCTGATAAATTGTTATTGCACACGTAACTTAGGTATTAAATTGTAGACAATTAGAGTTCCTACCTAATAAAATTAAGCGTATACCTTGTGATTTCCTTGGCTGAACTTGTAAATGATACTCAAAGGCTAATCTGAGACAGTATCATTAGTATATTACTTGTAAAGGAGTGGATGATTTGTTGCCCCTTACTATGCCATGCTAGTAAACATTCCCGAATGAACTATTTACTTAGATCGCAGGATCAAGTGAATTTGTATATACGAACTAAGTTCATCAATCACAGAAACTTACCTTCCACCTGGAAAGAGGTAAGAGGATGCCTAGAACAGATATATGCAGAGATGTGCTGCTTTGGGCGGCTTTAAACTCGGTATCTCTAGAAGACTTTTCCCCTTGGACTGGAGGTATTGAATGTTTCAGTTTCCTTAGTAATAGAAATTGGCTCTTTCTTCCAAAAGCTATGGATATATAAGAAGAGAATAGGAACTGTGACCTTTATTGTGGCTAGTAATCATCTAGTCAAAGAAGTTTATGTGAAAGGTCACACACGATCAAGATTGGAGGAAACTATGTTGATTAAGAGTTATTAGTTTTGGAATAGAAAGCGATTAGACATATTTTCACTGATTATTGTTTCCATCACTCCGGAAACAACAACGTTAATGTTAACTGGTTGATGGTTGCTAACATACGTCGTGGAACTAGATTTTTGCCTGGGAATGATACAAGAGGTCTTTTAGAGGCCCATGTAATTAGGATAGTGAAAACTTCGAGTAAAACAGCTAATGTTTGAAGATTTAATCCACCTACTCTGGATTTCTAGGAATATTTCGGTGTACTAACGGCTTTACTAATGTTACTACAGTTAAATTCAATATTACTTATTATCCACATAGGTGAGTTAACATGTTAATGCTTATTGGCTGAATAGGTAGTATGACTGCATTTATTATGATATAGAAGATACTTAGCAGAAAATATCTCATTAGATAATCCATAAATGGCTTGAAGACTGTTATATCATGCCATTGTAGACCAGGTGGTGTACGATGTGCTTACTGTTTTGGAGTCGCTTTGTGAAGAGAAAAGTTACAAAACGTTGATTGGAAGGTCCAGAAAGTTCGTCCCTCCTGGACTTGTCGTCATGGTAGGAAGACATTAATCTGTGTCAATAATAGGACTTAATGCTCCAAAACCTTGGTACACAAAAATCCTTCAGGAGAGAAATCCTGACTTCAGTCGAAATTGTGTCGCTATAAAGTGTTCTCTACTCCTACACTATATAAGCTGTTTTGGAAATCAGGTATATCTCGGCAAATGCCAAAGTTTGTGTAGAAGATACTTATAACAAGTTGAAGGTCATAAATTACAGAAAACGGAGTCCACTCTCAAGTAGATTGATAAGAATACGTGATCTCAATCAGTATCACGGTTGTTTCTGAATACCATAGGTGTATTACAGTTTTGATCTCTAGCACAATAAGATGAGGATGCGTCAACGAGCATGGCACTACTTTGTGATCACAGCACGAGTGTGCTGCTAAACAAAGTAGGATCCAAGGATATCAGTAATGTACAAAGATAATCGTGCTTACGTTAACTAGAATATGTATTTCACTTGATGTCCGGAAATTTGAAGTCACCACAGTTAACCTTGGGATCATATAGGCGAGAATGAGATGCCCCAATAATTTATGCACGATGAGATGTATCATTTAAGATTCCAAAAGGCTTGTATATACAGCCAGCCAGTAGTATGGTGTTTGTCAGTTAATAGAAGCCTATGTGGGCTCTTTAACGGTTCTGAGAGCTGAGTTGTCATGACATATAGAAGTGACTGGGAGCAGGAAGTAAACAACGCAACCACCACTGTTCTTATTCTCGTGGTCACAACGATAAGGGACGTAAGAATCGATACATTATTGATTATCCAAAGTACCAAAATGGTGCCAAGAGAAAGGTGGCTTTGAAAATTGTCATCTCATCTATCATACATTTAGCATTAATGAGAAGCGGGGCATAAATGAAAACAGAAGTAACGTGTCATTTCACTACTTAGCATATTATGATTGAATGATGAGTGACTGAGAGGGACAGTTGACGCTATGTAGAGAGAGGCTGAAGATAATAATAATAATAATAATAATCTATTCTCAAGTAACAATTTGTACATGAGAGCATACCAGTTTACAGACATGTTCAGAATGATATGGCTTAACTGTAACAGGGTTTTAGTAGAGTTACTGTTATGGAATTGGCGATATGCAAATATATTAATTAATTAGGAAGCCAACGGTAGCAAGCTTCACAGTTTACAGTACTGCAGTACTAGAGGTAAATTTTGTATTACAGAACACTTCCAGTAAACAACCGCGCGCTTATTGTCCCTGGTGCTGTAATATTAGGGTGTAACAGAGACGAGGGCGCTGCAGGGGCTCTAAATGGTCGCTAATGTTATTTCTACTTTCTTACATTACAGGCAAGTCGAATGCAAATCTGGAAGAATGTTCCGAGAAGCTTGTGGGTCTTAGATTGAAGGAAGAAAGTTAACCCTCTCCTATATTTGGGAACCCCCGACACATTACCCTATATATATGCACTTTTGTTGTTTGAATAATACATCCCTTCTTCCGGTCCTTCACGACTTCTTTCAACTCGTGTGTTCTTAAGTGACTGCTGTGTGTTGAATATCTCTCTCCCATAGGTACAAGGAAATAGCTGCGAGAGGGCAGGACGGACCATGGAGACTATCCAGAGACAGAATAAGGCTGGTATTTTGAGATTTGGCTAAGGCAGCCAATTTGTGTGAGCTGGTCTTGAGCGGCAAGTTGTCGGTGCATTGATCACGTTCCAAGCCAGCGTTTGGAGTAAGTTGCTTAAAGGAGATCAATTCCTTGCAAGTCCTTACCATAAACTCGGGAAGACGGTGACATAGATTATGAGATAGGAAGAAAAAAACGAATTTAATTAGTGGCATCAAAATAAACAGTTTCAAACTAGAATCTTCTTTTTCGTTTTTTTTAACTACAACGTACATGATTATAGTGTTTGCAGTCTTAGTACCTTAATAAGCCATGGCTTATTGATTCCTAGTTTAGTGGTAAGTCGTCGAAAGTTTATTACAAGTCTTTTGATTCTAGATATGGGGAGATCAGTCGTTATCTAGTCGTTTTATTTAGTCTTCATTCTCGTGTCACACATTGAGCGGACCGAGTACTTCGCACGTTATACTAGAATTTGGACAAACTGGTAGTTTATTCAGTGCCTTGGAGTCACTAACTAGTTGGTTTATCGCTCGTATAAAGTGATCTATGCTATCTAGCGTACGGATTTCTGCTGGTAAACTATTCCAAATGGTAGTGAATTTATACACGAAAAAATCTGATCGTATTTTAGTCTTACAGTGTCCCACCCACACTACCTGTATGGTTTCTAAGGCTATAATTACTTGTATCGATAAACTTTAATATAGGGTCGGGGGAGTATGCTACACGGTGTAAAACTTTGAAATAGAATGTCAGATTGAGCTTAGCTCGTCTTTTCCAAAGTGGTTCTAAGCCCAGTGTATCGCACCGTGTAGTATAATTTAGTCCATAATCCATCCCCAGTACCTTTTTTGTGAAATATCTCTGTGCACCTTCTATCTTTAGCTTATCACTTATTCGGAGGCTGCTGAGTATGAGTGGGCAGTATTCAAGTAGCGGGCGTACACAGACCTTGTATAATACCAATCTAGACTCACGTTGGTAGAAATTGTGGATAATACAGATAATTCGGTACCGAGTGCTATGAGGGAAGATGAAGTGGTTAAAGAAACAGAAGTACGAAAGACTGATAACGCGCGAACTTTGAGGGTCGTAGCTTCTGTTAGCGTTATTTGTCTTTTAATTTGTTTTATACGTTTCCTCGCATAAAATCAACTCCCTATTGTTGAGAGATATAGTTTTATCTTAAGTGAATTTTAGTTAAAATATAAATATAGTTAATTTTAACATATTTCTGGCTTAACGCTTACTCTGGATATAGCCACGGTCAGAACTATACCAAAAGACAGATATCCCCTGCTGTCTCAAAATTCACCAACAGATATAAATCTCTTAACTCCCAACATACTAAGTGTGCGTGCAGTTTGGCTAAAATCAATACTCCTTACTTTACGCCATTACCACCACCAGTACCACCAGTCATTGTCATTCCTTCCATCTCTAACATAGCACTCGTTGTCGAGCTAGCTGGCATACACCAAGTAACTCCTAATTCTACCGACAAGTCAGTATTCTATACCTACAATTTAGACTTCATCAGACCAACTAGCTTCCATCACAGTATCAAAACTTTATCTATTAAGATTCCTTGAATGTCACTAAACTATGCTCTATGTATTGAAACGATCACGCCTGCAAAACTAGTATGTACCTGTTTTCAGGAATAAATTTCATCTTTGTTTTTATTAATTCGACGTATAAGATAACAAAAAGGAAAATCGTTGGGAAGCATCAATGTTTGTATGGAAGCCAATATAGTTGTGGTGATATTTGAGACCACTGAGGTGTGCAAATCGTCAGTGACCAGATGTTGAGCTGAAAATGCAGTCTAAGCTATTCCTTGAATAAATCCCAGTGAAAGGGAGACTAGGGACTGTTGTGCTCTGAATAATTGTTATGAGACAATATCACATGGTTTGGATGAATTCAAATTAAAGTTGGAGGTAATACTTGCTCATTGATTTGCAGGGATGGGGCACGTCATTAAAGCCCATTATAGTTATAACTGGAATAAAGAAAAGAGGGATCATGAACCGTTAACGAGACATGAGTAACATGTATATGATATAAAACTGTAGGAGGTTAGAACATACTGGTGCCTTCTACGCACCGTAGTTACTTCGAAAGTCATTTACGTCTGGTCGGTAAGTGTTATATCTAGGTGATCCATGTGGTTTGTAGGAATTGTCCAGTAGGTCAGCATTTTATGGGCTACATATTATCTGCTCGTATTGATGACTCTGGATGCTTCGGTGTCAAGTAACTGTTGCAGATGAAGCCATATAGTTATATATGCATGGCGCAGTGTTGGCATGCCCTCCATTTATTGATTTCTTAGAGCTAAAAATGTAATTTTTTTAAGTTTCGAGAATCTCTTTTTGTTATTTTGCCATATTTACATTGTTCAGGTAAGTGAGAGAAGCTATATTAACCACCTTGGGCGTGTATATTTGTGCAGCTGATGTTCCGCTGCAGGATTTAATATCAGAAGTGGTGTGGTCTAAAACCAGTGTTATATGAAGAAGCGCTGGCAGATGCTGAATCCTAAGTCTGTGCAACTTTTACTGTATCCCCTGTTTGCTGACTACTAGTATCATTAGAGAATCCTACAGTGGTACTGATAGTTGAAGTTAGGTGGCCTAAGTGAGTGAAGTCTTGTTTGATATTGTTTGCATCTAAAGTTCGCGATTTCATGTGTCCGTAGATAGAGAGATTTGCAGCAACTTAGGTTAACTAGTTAAAAGTTTACTTCATACCTTAAGCATACGTCAAAACAATAAAGCCCCATTATTCATTTACTTCCTTATTCTGCAAAGGAATTATATTTCCTATTGTCTTATATTGACCGTTGAGAGGTATTTGTGTGTTTGAATGATCAGAACCCAGCCCCACTGTTTCCTGCCCGCGATGATAAAATAATAATCTGGTTTCTTCTGTCACTAAATCGGGACGCACCTAGGCGTTAAGGATTATCCTCAACTACATGGGCATACTTGTGCTTGGTTTTTGCAACTATTAACTTTCCGGATCATTTAAGTCTACCTACAGCTGATTAGGAGTTGAATCGACAGGGCATTAAGCAAGGATGCTTCTACACTTTTCTGTTAAGGCGAAGGCATCGACAAGAGCTATCTAGAGGACTACCTGCTTTAGTACTGAATATCTAACAAATTTCAATAATATTTTATCTAGGGTGTTATAGACGACCACATCATGACAAGAAATCATACGCTTAGTTGCCTCTGTAGAGAAGAAATACATTACGATTTTCACTTTGGTTGTAACTTCCTGCCCACGTCAGCTCTTATTCACAGTCAGCAACAACGACGAGGAGGGGACAAGGCTCGAATTGTTTGTCTGAAGTCGGACATCGTTGCTGAAAATGTCTCCATATGGAAGTGAATTCCTTTTAGTTACGGGTTCAGATAGCCGATTTCACAAATTAATTTCTCCAAGCCACTAGTCTATGACGTAGTTCTGTGATCTATGATATTCTTGATAGCACTTAGAATAAAGAATTTCAGTTATGTAATAGCACAATGGGAACACAGAAGTAGCAGCAATAGTGAAACTGTTTTGTAGTAGCCAGCAGAAGGAATGACAAGCAGTCAACACTTAGCGACCCACGCTTCAGCAATCAAAGGAACCTAGCAACCACGAAATCTAGCAATAGGAGTCTTAGGGAATCTAACCGTGTATATATATTTGCATGTAAGGATAACAAAGTCCCAAACGTAGATAGTCACGGAGGGGTGGGAACTGGACAACTAATGACAAGTAAGGAACGAAGAGGTCAAACTAACATACATAACCAAAACAATATAACAAGGGAACGGGCAAGCAAACACGTACGGAGGGGATGCATGGAATACGATACATAGTAAAAGTATTTACAAAAACATCGGGAATGAAAGTACAGACTCATATGATTGTCTGAATTCGCCTGAAACATATGTCGGAGGCTAGCACATAATCTCTACCACTTATTTCTAACATTTAAATGACCTGTATGAAATCAAGCACAGCTGGGTCACTAAACTGGAAGTCTGTTCAGTTGTAGAAGTGTTATTAGTTGAGAGAAAGGGACGTTGACTTAAGGACGACCCATATCTAGTGAACTGGCCCTAGAATATACTAGTAGATGTATCAGGGTAAGTCGTAATAGACCAAGTTTGCCAGTTACTAGCTTTTCATAGATTAACAGAAAAAGTTGCACAAAAGCTAAACGTACTATAATGTTAATAACAATCCATGGATAAATTAGTAACATATATACAAAACAACAATAAAAAGTTAAGAGTATGAATGTCCTGATAATAGAATACAAACTACTACAAACTCGATTACTAGGCCGAGTAACGATTAAAAGATAATAAAGAATTTGGGATATGAAGTGTCTGGGAAAATAACGACAGAGTAATACCACTGTGCGGCCGGCATCTGGCTTAAATGACCTCGACGAGTGGTATGCTAATATAGAAACATCACTAACTCAGCAAAACAACAGCCCGAATCTTCCTTAAAAATAATGCGAATTCCCAAGGGAATTAATGGTTATATGCCTCTACCTATCATCGTTGTGCACAGCCATTAGGGTCGCATTAGATTGTTTGTAAAATCATTCTATGATGCAGATGGTAAACTGGGTACGAATTTGTTTGACTCCCAACGTCTCGGTTAGCTGCTGAAATAATTTATTGTCACAGCACGCCATCTCCCCAAGTTTGCACAGTTGCTAAAGGGATTCTGAGGTTGGCAATCTAGTGCTCGAGAAGTTTCTTAGTAACCGCTGAGGCTGCTGTGCCCTTTACGAGATCACTATTTGGCCAATGTAAGCGAGCCTCAAAACGTACGTGAAGTCGCTTGATATTGGTAGCAGTCCCTCTATATCTATATGCACTTGATCAAACCTTGTATCTAATAGTTATGAAGCAAAATAAACTGATTGATTTAACAAAACGCCAATCGGGTGTCCCCAGTCGATAAATGCTTGTCTGCCCTATTCCCACTCGGTCCCAAGTCGGAGATAGAAGAGCAAGACGATAGACCAACCAGACAGAATCAGGATACTTCACACCTTCCCTTACGTATTCATAAAACTAAACCGCACAGCAAACCAGCCACGAACCTAACATTAATACAGAATAAAGGAAATACCACTAGTGAATAGGGACAGCCTGAACACGACCAATTAACTGTAGTCCATAGTAAGAAACAATATACTAAGAGTAAGTATACTAAACGGGAGGATAGGGCAAGAGGAATGTAACAGTCATATAAATGAAATGCTTACACTGCTCACAACCAAAATAATTAAATCAGTCCTCCAAAAGCACATTTTCTAAAGCTTCGTTACTCTTCTTTAATCGCCCAACATAACACTAATACAGGAACTGCTCTCAAAAGTAAGATTGTGTGTTGGTGCACTTCCGATCTCTGAAAAGGTAGGTAAGCTTTTGCCCCTCACTATTTACTTATATCTCTGTTCATGTTTGCCCGAACGAACTTACCCTACATTAATTTGGTAGCTGCCTTAACACCTGGGTGCCAGAGATTATGGAATTTTTTAAAAATTGTGCGTCTTGTTGATGGTGGCATTATCGGACGTGTGTTCCTCGTTGACGTGTCACATGCAGGTGTCTCTGTATCCCTTACGGGTAGCTATTATGGACCCGGGGAAGTGTGAGGCTCTAAACGCTTGCGCAGTTTGGCATCGTCATTCAGTAGTATTTATACTTCCGTGTACTCTATTCCACAGTTGTTCCATGTAATTACAGTCAATCACGATAAAGCACCTGCCACCCCACTAGCACTTCATTCGACGTGGTGTATGTCTGTTGAAAACTGTGAGACAAAGTTAAATTGCTAAACTTCTCTGGGACTATAATCGTCGTGACTCGTAGTATATGCTTTCATGGGTGGCTTACGTTCAGTGAAAACGGTGAAAGATGTACCCATGTGGAAATGTCTGATCACTGGATAAACTACTAACAGCTCCCTGCAGAATGCATCTCATCTAGTGCTCGTCGTGGTAAGCCGTTTGGAGGAAAAAATTATTCCTGCCAGTCACTATTGAAACATTACTGAAGAACAGATCCTACTACTGTGATCAACGAGTCGATACTGAGAGCCAGTAGCATGCAGCGATTCCATTAAGGTGTAGTTGCGGAGTTTAAAGCGTCTTTCAATTTTTCAAAGGCTTTAATAACCGATTCTGATATGCTGAACGATCTAAGTGGCGTAATCCCTTGTGAGTTCACATGTCCAAAGACCAAGGGTGAACTATCACTAGACTCACACTTCAGAATCAACGACTAATATTTGCTTAACCCTTAAAAAAGATTTTGCAAGGGTTGCGAATGTTCATCCATTACTAGCAAATCATTAGTAAATACACGCACAGAATATAATCTGAGAAGCACTGATTTGGCGAACTAATAAAATCTTGTGTGGCGTTTTTAAGCTCTAAGGGCATGCAAAGAAACTCGCACAGCCCAAGGTGTGTTGTGAGTGTCATTTAGGAGGTATTTGCCGATGAGACGAATCTGATAATAGGTCAGTCATCGTGAAAACCATATCGCCCGACATATCACAAAAAATATCCTGTACTTGGGGGGGGAGTCAGATATCCATCGGCAATAATTTGGTTGTTCAAACCACGGAAACTGCCGCCTGGCAGTGTCTCACCATCCTATTTTAGAACCATATGTAAAGAGGTTTCCCACGCACTATTCTTAGGGAAAAGGTTACCTAGCTATACCAGCTCACCAAACTCTGCCTTCCTGATCAACAAGCGATTGCGATCTAATCGTCGTTGTATTTATGTGACGCACAATAGCATGTTTTACTTGAATGTCCTTATATAAAATATTTAGCAGTTCCGATAACGACTACAACAGAGCAGAAAACAAAGTCAGTGTTCTGTTGCATATCCAACAAAATTGTGGAATCTCTAATTATTCCTCTGATTATGACTCTATGTTTGACACTAAGCAATTTATGTTGTTTAGAGTCCAATAACAGATTATGATGCCGCTGAAAGTCAATGCTGATGGTTGAGAACGTTAATTACACCATAATAGAGTATCATAACCCTAATGTAACCCAAAAGAGCGTCTTCTGAGATATGTTGGACTCACCCAGAACTACTTAATGGTCCACACTTTCTTCCTTGAGACTCTAGGTAAAATTATACTAACTTCTGCCCCTCTTCCGCATCCACCAAGAAACATGTACCAGTATGCTTATTCTTAAGGTAAAAAGACGACTGTTCAAGGTCTTTTTTCAGGAGGAAACCGCTGCCACCAGCTCCGTCATTCGCGCCGGTAAATACCTTCATTTGTAGTTAGATCGCCCACACGGCCGTGTACATAGTGCATCACGTGACCACGATGCCATTATTTTACTTTATAATATTTCCACTTGGTTTCTCAAAGCGTCCATTTTACTGGTTAATTGTCTGGCTTAGATGTTCATCCGTCTGATGTTGCTCCTTTTCTTGTATGCGACAAATAGTTTTAGCTAACCTGCCAATAATATCACCATACTCATAGGCGAGTATTTGACGAATATTTTAAAGCACATATGTAATTAATAAAACAGCTTACTATCAACCTGTCTGCCACCTGACAGGGTTCTCATATTACTCTTCAACTGAGAAGGCATTATATCGCCTAACTGGACGGTAGTTAGCTTCCAATTGGTCTGACAAGGATGTGGTTTTGTTAATTACTTGTTTTAAAACATCATGAGATGTATTCATGTTTCGGTTAATCAACACGTCCTAGATTTAGTCAGAAATACCGTCGGATAACGTTAAGTTCACTTTTCCATGCATTGCATTCTATGATGCTGTGATGTGCAATAAAATAACTATCCACACGGGCAAGAAACTTAAAAGGTACATGATAGCTATGGGGCCTATGGATACTACGTTAAAATGTGAAAGATCAAAATTTTCGAAACTTACGGCAAAATAACACGACTAAAAGAAAAGTGAGGTGTATGACGTAATAATAAATGCGCGAAAGGTGGTTGACTATAAGTATACAGACCCACTAACAACTATAAAAAAGACATATCGCAGCTGTAGGGTGAATACATGGATACGATATAGTCCTAATATGTTAATTGCGTGGAATGTTATAATAGGGCAAGTTTTCGAATAGAAACTTAATAGTTCGCTTTAGCAGAAAGTGCTTCGAAGTCTGTGTTCACAATTACTTACAGGAAAATTGAGTTTAGATTGCCAATTATCCTTACAAGAACATATGTATTATGTGAATTGTGATATACAATGTCGGTTCGTAAATGAATGATATACAATATCATAACCAACCTGTTCAGTGATTTCTTCGCTAACAGGAGTATACCCCTGGAAGACAATGAGGTAGACATTATCAACTCAGCTACAAACCATATGGAATCCGTTACCTTCACTTATGACAATATTTGTAAATTCATAAACTCACTTAGGACGTCAAGTAGCTATGGAGTAGATGGCAAGGCATCCATTTACTTTAAACTCGGAGGACCTAATTTACCATTGATCCTATTAAGACTGTTTAACCTTTCATTACCCTAATCGATGGAAAACCTCATACATATGCCCTCGATTCAAATCAGGTGACAGGACAAACCTGTATAACTATAGGCCTATAAATATCACCCCAGTTATCTCTAGAATAATGGAAAAAATAGTATGTGATCAAATGTCTGATTATTTACTCTCCGAAAAACTCATCTTTAATTCCCAACATGATTTCCTTAAAACTAGATCCTGTATGACTAGTCACTTTGAATTCTTTAATCTAGTCTTTACTAAACAAAGCCTTGGGCACTGGGTATTAGTATTGTACTTAGACAAATCTAAAGCCTTTGATATGGTTAACCACAAGCTTCTCGTAGGCAAACTCTCCTCCTATGGAATTAGGAATCCATTACTTGCATCGTTAAACTCTTTCCTCAGTAATAGACATCAAATAGCTAAAATTAATTCCACTCTTTCGAAGCCCGAAGTGGTTACAGGTGGCGTTATACGAGGAAGTGTCTTAAGCTCACTGCTCCTTACAGCTTAAATAAACGATATATGCAAATGCTTCAGCATGGGTAGACCCTTTCTATACGCAAATGATCTCAAAATAGTGTACTAATTCCACTCCCCTCCTCACGAATTTGCACACACATTCAGTGGCATTACTGCCGACCTCAACAAGGTCGCAGTATGGTGCTCAAAATGGAAGTTAGATATTAATGCCTCTAAGTGTGGTTGGATATGTTTCGAGAATATGTGACTTAATTTTGATCTCTACATACACGGCAGTAAAAGTGTCTAGGCTTCAGTCAGTAGTTGACTTAGGACTAAGGTACTCTTATAATCTGTCTTTTACAGAACAGGTGAATATGCAGACATCTAAGTCACATCGACTAATAGGTTGTATACTACGTAACTTTGTAGCAATGATTCACTTATCCTGCTATATAAAGTTTGTGTCAGAACTTCACTAGGATACTGCACCTTTATTCTTAGTAATGTTTCCATTAAGGATAAACTCAGAGTGGAGTCTATCCGACATCACCTCACTATTCGTACTCTTGAGGCTGATCATACTCTAGACTATAAAACTAGATGCACGAAGTTAGGACTAGATACCTTGTGGAGGCGACAGCCAAAATTAAACCTAATCTTCTTTTATAAAATATTAAACAAATTAGCCTTCTCATCGCCTAATACAATTCAGCTCGAGGAACCCTCTTGCTATAACCTACACAATTCAGCCTCGAAAATAAAAATATTGCCTTCTAAATCTGCTTTTTATATGAATTATTTTACAAATAAATTCTCAAGAATCTGGATTCATTTGCCTCAAGCCATTCGGGAAACAGATTCACTTCCTTTATTTGTACGGCATGTTAGTAACTTCATCTCTTCTGAAATCTCGTTAAGAATGTTCACACCAACTATTGTTTCTTACTCCACTAGCAAAATAACAGGGACTCTGAACGTTTGAGCACCACTCACCTGTCTTCGTCATATGATAGTGTTCTTCCCTTTTAATCAGCCTATAAGCATAAGTAATATGTCGGAAGTATAAATACTAATCCTGTCCATTAGCTTTGTTAACCCCAGAATACCAGTGCTGTTGTTTTGTGTTCTCTTTTCTGTTGTCTTTCCTCTAGTAATAGAAAATTATGTGCAAGGCAAGTATGGAACTTACTGGCACAAAACTATTGCCTTCTCCTTAACACCCAGGCTCCAAGTACCCTTGGTCCTATCTTGCGTCTGGACATGCTCAGTGATCCATTCTCCTAACCCTCAGCCGTTTTTTGAATAGTAAAACGTTTTTCAAGGAGCGCGCGGTACTTTGTCATATATGCACCATGCTACAATACATATATTTAGTGTCCTAGTACTGTAAACTTCATTGCAGTTGGTTTAGTTCCCAATTCGGACCTTTATACGCTATAAAAGTTCTGACAGTAACACTTGGTCAAAATATTTGTATGTATGTAAACTCAGATCATTTGATCATGCCTGTAAACTGACATGCTCTCATGTACACAATGATACTTGAGACTAGAAGCTATTTTTAACTGAACGATTTCACAGATGGTATTGACGTAACTAATGCTATAGAATAGATCTATGTTTAGATGAGTGGAACAGACAATACAGCAATAATAATCCAGAAAGTTTTTAACAGTGGTATTGCGTTCTTGGTCTCCGCTCACCACGTCGTGAAGTCAAAGCTGCTAGGCCCATGACTGCATTAAATTTAATCACTTATACATACCATCCGGAAATCGATCTTCGCCAATAACAATAACTCATTCACACAAATATCAATAACAGATGAGCGTATGATCAACAGACCATTAGTTAAGATGCTACAGAGTCCTATAATACGAATTACACAACTCACCGGAAGTTCAACTGTGATCTTTTAAAGATTCATTTCAGTATGCTTCCTCTCCTACGAATATCTCCGGTAAGAAAAGAAACATGTGAAGTGAACCCGATATATGTGCAAGATAAATATGGAACTTACTGGCACAAAACTATTGCCTTCTCCTCAACACCCAAGTTCCAAGTACCCTTGCTCCTATCTCTCGTCTGAACATGCACAGTGATCCAATCTGCTAACCCTCAGCCGTTTTTTGGAACTGTAACGCATTGGTCAAGGAGCGCGCGGGACTTTGTCATATATGCACCATGCTACAACACATATAAATGGTGTCCTAATACTGTGAAATTTGTTGCAATTGGTTTGTTTCTCAATGCATATCTTTATACCTAGAAAATTCCTGACACTAAAACTTCGTCGAAATACTTGTATGTATGTAAACTTATATCATTCAGATCATGCCTGTAAACTGGCATGCTCTCATGTACAAATTGTTACTTGAGAATAAATTATTATTATATGACCAAGTTACGTTTGCAATATCACCAGGGCAACTTCTAACGTTTGAACCCACTCTTACGAATAAGGATAAATCAGAAGGCAATAAAGGATGGAAAGGAAGTTATATTTGATTGTGAATAGAGAGGCAATGGAAAAGCAACATCTAGGCTGGCAAACTAGAGAGAGATGCTTTCCACGATGCAGCGTGACGTGATCTCGTGGTGATGCGTGACCGAGTGCTTTCAACTAGTAGTGTCCGCTAAAACAAACATGGTCAGCATCAATGTCGAGGACCTATGTAACTATTTATTTTGAGGATTATTTACCGCTACACATGCAACGATCTAAAGGATTCTTTTGAAGTTGCACACGGTATATGACCAAGTTACGTTTGGATTATTACCAGAGCAACTTCTAACGATTGAACCCACTCTTACGAATGAGAAGAAATCAGAAGGCAATGAAGGATGGAAGAGAAGTTATATTTGATCGGGAATGGAGCGGCAATGGGTTAGCAACGTCTAGGCTTGTTTCGGTACGGCGTGGTGAGATCTGGTGGTGATGCGTGACCGAGCGCCTTCAACTTAGTAGTGTCCGCTAAAACAAACATGGTCAGCATCAATGTCGAAACCTATGTAACTATTTATTTTGGGGATTATTTACCGCTACAGCTCACTCCCCCCCTAATGGGTTCGTGAGGACCCTATGACGTACCAGCCAAAGGATAAAACCCAATGCGTTAAGCATTGGTAAACGTTCCTTTGATAGCTTGGATGTTGTGCAGCTTCTGGCCGTCAGTGCCTATGCTAAAGTGTCGTTACATAAAAAAAATGTACAAAATGTTATCGTTCTCTTCCGTTTTCTTCTGGTCGTTTCCAGGCGTCCTGGAAAACCAAAAGAAAAAAAAATTTAGATATATGCATTTCATTAATATATATATATATGTATATATATTTAAAAGCAATTTGGCGGCTAAATACAGCTACAAAAACGCATAAAATGTCGGCAACGCTAACATGAATAATAAAAAAAGGTTTTTTTTTGATATTTTTTTTTAAACATACGAAAATGTGTAAACAAAAATGCATACCATAAAGTAAAAACAAAATATTTTTATTCAATTTTTTTTATTTTGTATAGATAGATATTCACAATACACACAGTGGAAAATTAGAAAAGAAAATTAATAGACGTAATATTCATTTAAGTGTTCTGGAAATCGTACATTTCTACCAGAACGTGTAGCTCTCGGCGTTATGGAGCTCTTCTGAATTTCCACTTGCTCGTTGGTTGCTGCTTGAGGCATGGCGACTTTGCTCATGTCGAGTTTCGGCGGTGTTGTGGCGAGTTGGACATCGAAGGGTTTACCTTCTAGGTAAGCTGCTTTGAGGCGGTCAATGCTGACGTTCTCTTCGTGTCCATTCTTATCGATCGTATAGTACTTTATTTCACGTTTCAAAACCTTGTATGGTCCTTCGTAAGTCGCATCAAGAGGTCGGCGTAGAGCGTCACGACGTACAAAAACGTGTGTACTATATTTTAAGGCGGGTTGGATGAAAGTGTCTGTCGATTGTTGTCGAGTTTGGACTGGCTTAACTGAACGCATAGCATTTGTAAGCCGGTCCACGTAAGAATTTATATCCAAGTTTGTCGAGGTGGAAGCGGTTTCCACAAACTCACCTGGTAATCGAAGAGTCGTTCCGTAAACTAGTTCAGACACGCTGCACCCGACATCTTCTTTTACCATGCTTCGGATACCGAGTAAGACTAGTGGCAAAGCCTCTGTCCACTGCGGCATGTTTGTAGCTGAAAGTGATGCTTTCAGCTGTCGATGAAATCTTTCTACCAAACCGTTAGATTGTGGATGGTAGGCTGTTGTTCGGAAGCGCGTCGCTCCGAGAAGTTTTGTCAGAGAGTGGAACAATCCAGATTCAAACTGACGTCCACGGTCTGTCGTTATTGTAGATGGACAACCAAAGTTCGCTATCCATCGTTCGACGAAAGCACGAGCAATTGTTTCAGTAGTGATGTCTTTTAAGGGAATCGCTTCTGGCCAGCGTGTAGAACGGTCCACGCATGTCAAAAGATAAGAAAATCCATTTGATTCAGGTAAGGGTCCTACCAAATCAAGGTGGACGTGGTTGAATCGAGCGTCGGGAGTTGGAAAAGTGCCTAGAGGACATTTATTGTGCTGAATTACTTTGCTCTTTTGACATGCCACACAGGAGCGTGCCCATTCTTTGATGTCCTTATTCATCCTTGGCCAGCAGAATCTCTGAGCAATTAGTTTAGACGTAGCACGAACTCCAGGATGAGAGAGGTTGTGCAATGTGTCGAAGATGATTCGTCGATAACTCTTGGGAACGATTGGACGGGCTGTACCTGTAGAATAATCACAAATTAAAGTGTTCTTACCTTTTCCAATCGTCTTTGTTTGGAGTTTAAGCGTTGTTGTGGATAACTCGTGATGAAGATCATTGTCTTCATTTTGAAGTCGAGCTAGTTCAACAAGGTCGATACCTTGGATACGATTCAAGGCATGTATTCGTGATAAGACGTCGGCAACTACATTGTTAGCCCCAGATATATGTCGTATATCAGTAGAGAACTGGGAAATGTAGTCTAGATGACGCGACTCTCGCGGAGAGTACTTATCTGAAGATGACTTCATAGAAAACGTCAGTGGTTTATGGTCGGTGAATATTGTAAATTCCCGGCCTTCGATGGAATGTTGAAAATGTCGCACAGCACAGTACATGGCTAGCAGTTCACGACCAAAAGTGCTGTATCTTGATTCGGCATCGTTTAGTCGTCTTGAGAAGAATGCTAAAGGTTGCCAAACTTGACCAATCCATTGTTGCAGAACTGCGCCAATCGCTGAGTCAGATGCGTCAACCGCGATGCTGACAGGGGCTTCGGTATTGTGATGTGCCAGCATAGTCACATTGGCTATTGCTTCTTTAGTCGCAGTAAAGGCTTTCTTTGAGTCTGCATCCATTGTGACCACTTTTTTATTTCCACGAAGCTGATCCGTTAGTGGTTTTATGACAGATGCACAGTTCGGTATAAACCGTCTGTAGAAACTTACCAATCCATTGAAAGCTCGCAACTGCTTGATGGTGGTTGGTTCCGGGTATTCCAGAATAGCCGCCACCTTGTGTTTTTGTGGTTGTATACCATTCGCATCAATAGTATGCCCCAGGAAGTCCAACGAGGTTGTTCCGATTTTGCATTTCTGTATGTTTATGGTTACTCCATATTGTTGCAGTCTACTAAAGACTGTGTCCAAGTGTTTCATATGTGTTACCTCGTCTGGACTTGCTATCAGGCAGTCGTCGACGTATGCATGGACATAGTCAAGCCCGCGGAACACGTCATCAATGAAGCGTTGGAATGTTTGTGCTGCGTTCCTCAACCCAAAAGGCATTCGGAGGAATTCGTAAAGGCCAAATGGAGTTACGATAGCGGTTTTCGGAATATCATTTTCAGACATCGGTATTTGGTTGTACGCCTTTACCAAGTCGAGTTTTGAAAATATTGTCATTCCCTTCAGAGTGGCCGTTAAATCGTGGATATGCGGTAAAGGGTAACGATCAGGCGTAGTTTGGGCGTTAAGACGTCGGTAATCACCGGTGGGACGCCAGTCATTGCTATCTTTCTTCGGAACCATATGTAATGGAGATGACCATGGATTACTGGAAGGTCGAATTATTCCCAAGTCAATCATATGATCGAATTCGTTTTTCGCAATCCTTAGTTTTTCAGGCGCGAGTCGGCGTGCTTTGGAGAATACAGGTTGACCTGTAGTCGTGATGTGATGTGTAACATTGCTGGTTACACATGATAATTTCGATGACGTCTTATTCAGATCTGGATACTTGTCGAGTATCGGCTGAAAATAAGGGTTAATTAAATGTTTAAAACGAAGAGGACATAAGCTACAACCTGTAGCCACGGTTCCACTAACGTATAGATTTGTGTTACAATCCACTAATCTCTTTTTACTAGGGTCCACAAGCAAGTTGTGGTGGCTAAGTAAATCCATGCCTATGATGGGTATTTTCACATCGGCGATGGTGAAAATCCAGTGTATGGGTTTTCGTAAACCCACGTTTAAGTAGACGTAACGTTTGCCATACGTAGCTATGTGTTTTCCATCGGCTGCCTGTAAATCGAACGCAGCTTCATGGTGGCGATCAGATGGAACTGCAGGAAGAACGCTAACTTCTGCGCCAGTATCGACGAGGTAGCGAACCTTCGTTATCACATCAGTGATAAATAACAGGCGGCTGCTTCCACCGGCTACGGTTGCCGCTAACGCGTGCCGGCGGAATAGTTTCCCGATGCGTCAACAATCGGTTTATGTCTAGGGAAACAACAGGGGTCTCTACACTCCTTGGAATTTTTTCCATAGGTGTTGTGGTACCAACACCAATGTGAATTTTCGTTTCGTCGAGGTCGAGACGACGACCATCTCCGTGACGTACTTCGTCGACGAGAATCGTCCGGTCGGTGTCTTTCCTTCAGGTCAAGAAAACGCGAAAGAGCATTACACAATTTCGTTACGTCGTTTTCGGTGGCCTGAGGTTTTTCGGTAATGGAATAAACCTGATTGTCGCGAGTTCTGGTGATCTCCAGAATTCGATCAGCAGATGAGGCTAGTTCATCTTCTGGGTTGTTATTAAACGTTACCAGAACTGCTTGCACTTGTTGTGGCAGTTTTGATAAGAAGAGTTGACGGAAAAGACCTTCGTCGAAGGTGGGTTGACCAATTACCTCTCGCATGCGCGTCAACATTTCCGTTGCTGAACCACTACCTAGCTCGATGGTGTGGAACAACTCATCAAGCCGTTGTCTATCGGACAAGTCTCCGCGTTTGAGAATCGATCTTTTGAGTTGGTCATAAGGTTCTAGGCAGTCAGGGCTGAAAAAGGAAGGGGTGACGTACCTGTTCAATTCACGCGGAAGTGACCTTACGACGGCAAGGAATTGAACACGTGGATCTGTCACAGCGTGGTCTCGAAACTCGGCTTCTGCGTAGCAGAACCAAGCTTCTATGTTTTCTGTCCAGAAAGGAATGAGCTGGAAGTTCGGGGGTGTGGGAGTTTTAATCTTAATGAACTTAGGAGTCTGATCAGTCATGCTATAAATGCAATATATAAAAATATAAAAATAAATGCGATTAAAACGTGCCAAAAAAAATGATAATCACACCAAAAATACTGTTAAAAACGACAAACAGGAACGAACTCACAGTTTTGAACGTGTCCAGATCACGTCGGGCTCACCAATGAAGTTGCACACGGTATATGACCAAGTTACGTTTGGATTATTACCAGAGGAACTTCTAACGATTGAACCCACTCTTACGAATGAGAAGAAATCAGAAGGCAATGAAGGATGGAAGAGAAGTTATATTTGATCGGGAATGAAGCGGCAATGGGTTAGCAACGTCTAGGCTTGTTTCGGTACGGCGTGGTGAGATCTGGTGGTGATGCGTGACCGAGCGCCTTCAACTTAGTAGTGTCCGCTAAAACAAACATGGTCAGCATCAATGTCGAAACCTATGTAACTATTTATTTTGGGGATTATTTACCGCTACACTTTTTCTGCTCGTCCCAGGTTAAAATTGCGACAAATCTTCATTTTGATTATCAAATAGGTGATTGGGATTAAAGTAACAACAGCCACTTCACTCGAGGATGTTTCTGAAAAGGAGGCAATTTAGTGGCATGAATATTGAGGTATAATATGTTCCGGCATATTAGTATTTTTACAAATCCAATAAGGAGGACGAGGAAAACTAGTCGAAGTCATCAAAGCATTAATTCATAAATAAAAGCATAATAGGGGACTCCGGGTTAAAGACGACTGAGTAGGTTGCTCCTCTTTCCAATATTTAAGGCTCTTTGGTATGTGCGACAGTACATTAGACAAAGGACATTGTGAAAGGATCTGTGACAGATCAGCCACTTCACTCCTTGGGCTGGTAGAAAAATAGATTTTTCCTAGGAAAACAATATATAGTGAAAATCTAAAACCCTATGAAGCACATTCAAATAAGGGGTGCGTACACAGAGTCGTAGAGCATAAGAAACACTTCGTTGATCTGTCAAAGAGATTTTATGCCAATAATATCGAATCAATATGGGGCCAAGTTAGGCGTCGCTTGAGACTGTACTTTGGAAGGATGCTATGGAGTTATTTAGATGACGTTTTATACACAATGCATGGTGACATTAAGTCTGGAGAATTCGAGAATAACTTACATAAGTTTTTAATGAAATAAAAACAACAGATCTTGTGTAACCTTTCAATCTTAGTCATAAATAGTTCATCAGAAATAGCTGATTTTTCACTTCATTCCGGGTAATGGTTAAGCCTTAACATTATCTGCATATATTTTGAAAGGAGAAATATTTAGTCGTTTACCAAAGATTTCCTTTGGAGATGCTTATATTAATGAGTCTTATCTTAGAATTCTCTAATAAATCACTTGAATTCAGGGAAAAATCTTTAGTTCTGATTTGAATGGACACGCTTGGTTCATTTCGATTAATGCATCCAAAGTCATTTTGTGGTCGCTCCAGTTCGGCCGTAAAAGTCATGTCCACCGTATTGGAATTTACGCGTGTATTGTATTTTACATTTATTAATTGATAGTTTCTCTAATTTGGCCTACCTACCCCAAATCATGATACACACGCTAATAGAATGAGGTTGTGTATAACGCGCCCTTATCAGCCAATAGCAAAACAGCAGTAGTGTAGCACTGGCTCGATGTATAAATCTTATGACTTTGGACTTTAATGTGCAGTTGCAACCAACTTAGTTACATTTACTAAACGTTGACAAACAGCTGATCACCGAACGTTCTGACGAACATCGACAGGTCACTAGTATTTGTTGGTCACCTTGTCTTTGAGTTTTCCCATATGAAAAGTCGGTTTAATTCAAGTGTATATACTAGACTGACTACTTTGCTTTTCAACTTTAAGGACTGTAGGAGATAAGTATTTAATATATCATATTTATCAAAGGCATTTTCGATGATTATGTTGTCGGTATTCTGTCGTATAAATTCGGATATCAGGATTGCGGTGGATACAACTCAGATATTTTCCATTTCACGTTAGTCATAACTAAGGGACGCTCGGAAAACATTTGGTTTAGTGAAAGTGTGCTGACTTCCAATAAAATACACAGTAATTCTGACTATAGAATACTGGAAACGTTCACCCAGAAACTAACAAGTGTCATTCTGCAAAAATACTATTGATGTGAAAATGTGTAAATGATAGAATGCCATTGGTATTTTCTCGCATCAGACACATCATTTACCAGTTTTTTAGAAGTTAGATGAAAACAAATTCATCTTTGACTATTCAAATTCCAGCGATTTTAAATTTATGACATAGTGTTTCATTTGTGAAAGCGCCTAGTAAGTTTTATTTTTACACTTACCTAGAAAATCACTTTTTTGCAGTTTACGAAACATGCAAACATAATGTTGCATAGGTAATGGGATGTTATCATGTCTCTAGAAACATTGTTTTTCAGCACTATCAATATTCCCAACATAAAAATGCATTTACTTTATTTCATAGTTGTGTATGGAACTACCTTAACTTTCAGGCATTTAGTCGTAGCTGGTTACTTATTACCATCGGTTATCGTTCATACTGAATGTCAAACCCACTACGTCTTTAGTTTGTTCGCAACGCACTAAATGCTACCCGTAGAGTTAACTTAATCTCATTCACATGTTGATTACCATTCATTTTGGGGGGAGTGTTTCTTTAAGCAGATATGCAAAACGTTTCAATATATTGGCACTTAGTGCTATAGCAGTTTGTGTTTATTTTCATACACTGGTAAAATGAAACTGCAAACATTTTCATATCACTCATTTGTATGTGATGTTTTTTGACAACTAACAACTCACTTAAGACAGGAACTTACTAGAAATCGATACAAAGTTTTCCGTATGATTTCCTGAGTGATTGTATTTATGAAGATTTCACATCCCCAATGATAGGCCAAGGGCTGTGTCAATTAATGCTGCCTGTACCGATGATAGTAGTCTAATAAGTGAAACTGCACTCGTTTTATTATTGTCAGCTGCTAGGTTACAAGTTGATACCCTTCTCTACTTGCTCTGGTTTAGGTTGCTTGGTGCAGTCACTAACCGTCATTAAAAAGGATATGGCTCAAAGTTGAGTACACGAACCTTCACTTAAGCGATATGTTGCATTAATTTATTGGAAAATGTCTATTGTTTGGTCGTCATTGGCTTACATTTGTATGCTGCGGTTATGCGGAAATCGGTAATCTTTAATAGGGTAGTGCTTTTGCTAACGTCACTTATTTATCACTTGAATACTATTTCTAACTAATGGGAACTTAGTTAATATGTGCAGATTCGTATACTGTCCTACATGCAGTGTTTTAATGGTACTTTTAAGTGCTAGTCAACTTTTTACACTGAAACGTATTAAGTGTGCTTTTATATAAGTTGGAAACCTCTCTTTGAAAAATAACACGACTTTTAGAACAATCTTTGAATATTTTTGTTAATTTTAAGCGCTTACTCTTTACAGCTTTCCACATATTGCTTATAAACAACCACACACAACTACTATAAATTTCTAGGTAATCTTGAGTTACATTTTGTCCTTAAGCATAATTTCACTATATTCATGTGTAGAACGTTTAATTACTTCCCTTTGACTATAAGTATTATTCCAGTTCAGTCATTAAACTACTTGCCACTAATAAGAAGATTAAATGAGTGAAACTCACATAAGTCCCATATTTTGTAGTCATTTTGTTATAAACCTGCGGAACTGTTTCACTTTTCGATTTATGACCCTATATCGTATTACATTAAAACATAATCATCAAACGGTATTCACTTATGTGTACTATATTTCCAGTTCCGTGCAAAGTCATGTACTTTTTTTACTTGTAATTTGTAAATGATAACTTGCAACGTTTTACCAAAATCTTTGGATCCTTTTTTCAGCTGCACGCATTTTTAATAAAAATAGCCAATGAATCGGTTAAAATTCTGTTTACCTTATCTTACCATAACATTGGGGTGTTCATTTCCTTTTGGATATCATACCGGAGTTATAAATGCACCCGCTGATGTGAGCTAACTGCTAACAATAAACGGAAAATTATATTTTAGCTGATCAAAAGCTTTATTAGTACTACTACAGTTGCTAGGTCGACTAACTGTGACGAGCGCTGCATTGACTTGCTATGGTCACTTTGTGTGACATTATTCCTTCTTGGGGGCTTTTTTGGAGGCATGACTGGTGGTATCTTGGCTAACAAACTTGGTCGGTAAGTTATCCTTATAACAGTCTACTATTACCACAGAAAAAATTCATTATTTCTACTTTCTATCCCAACAATAGTAGGATCACTCCTAATGATGTTTTCAAAGATGGCACAGTCCTTCGAAATGATTTTTATCGGAAGATTTATAACTGGAATTGCTTGCGGTAATCCCTTTCGTTATTTATACAACATTCTTAAAGGTGCTCATACAGTCATTGGACCTATGTATCTTTCAGAGATAGCTCCAGTTAGTTTTCGCGGGGTTGCAGGCACGCTTAATCAGTTTGTGATCGTTATCGGTATTCTATTGTCACAGATTCTCGGTCTTCCCAAAGTTATGGGAACAGCGGAATTGTGGCCATATCTACTTGGTATGATAATCAAAATATTCATATTTTAAAAGCCTTGTGCATTATTTCTAGTGTCATACATATCATACTCCTATTCACCTGTCCTGAAAGTCCTGCTTACTTATATATTATCAAAGGTGATCGTCGGAGATCAGAAAATGGTACTGTTCTAGTTTGTTTTACCATTCACTCTATATGTTTAGCACTGCTTTACTTTCGCGGACATGATTGCGATATACATAGTGAGTTGGAACTACTTAAGAAGGAGACGGAACATTCATCCAGACGCCAAGCGAATATTATAGACCTATTAAAAAACCCCCACTTACGTTGGGCATTGATTGTAGCTCTGGTATTGCATATTGGTCAACAATTATCCGGTATAAATGGAGTACGTAATTTCGTTTTACAAATTAGTCAATTTTTTAACAAGTATCTTATTTGTTTCCTGAAATCTATGTCGTGTCCACTATTTTTCATAAACAAGTAAGTACTTTCACAGAAGTGATATTTTACCACCGTTAGCAATTTAATAATTTTCTATTGGTTCCTTGCATTTTTGTTCAATCATGTCAGGAACCTGGGACAATTATTCAACAATGGTCAGCATAAATTTAGTGTCTGACATGTCAAATGTATAACTAACTGAACTTTGCCTGCATGACACTTTCTATATATAAAGTTGATTAGATAATTTAACCATGACGTGTATTATTCGTGATCTTTCAATTCGACTGAATCACTGAGGAAATAATTATTTATCGAAATATTTCTCTAAGTTAGATACAACGCACTCTTTAAGTGTTTGTTGGGTTACTTCTAAATTTTATCTTGATAATTTATCACGATTTCCCCTACATTTCATGTAGCTCATGACTATCTTTTGTTTCTTATCAACACTATCAGGATCTGGGTTTTCTCCTCCCCTTGTTAGTTTTATCATTCTCAATCGCAAGTCTACCTTTCATACTTCACTTCCTCGGCTATGCAAAAACTTGGAATTTTAAGTGTTTTTTTTATCACTTCTACCTTTGAAGTTACTATGAGTTCAAATTGAGGTGCATAAAACTCACAGTGTGGTGGTTTATGGAGTCAAGCTATGGATGGATTTTAGAGTAGTAAACGACTGCTAGTACTGCTACTTCATGTCGTACTGATGTAGTTTAGGTTTCTAAACTCTAGACAGAAGCATCAACTCCAATGTTTTTGATTATTTTCAGTTGATAAGCAATTTGTTAGCTATTTAATTTTCAGGTGATTTGAAGGAAACTTGGAGCTACCAAACTAAGACATGGCATCAACGCATGAAATTTTTAATTGTTCGGCTAAGCTATGCGAAGAGATAGAGACTTCGTGGTTAGCATCTGCTTGACAATGGTTAACAGTGGTTGGCAGTCCTTGGTGGAATGACTGAAACTATCTTCTCTTAGTGTTTTTCTTAATCATAGGCACTTATTAATTCGATTCTTTTGGTATGTCAGCTTAAGTCAATACATATTTACGCTAGATTGTACATCGTTTTGACTGACTCACTATTGGATTCTACCCACACTTCTGTTTGAATTTGATATGTTTTAGGTCAGATGAGACAAACGTGTGAGTTCTTATTGGCTTAGTACAATTCACAATACGATTAATGCGAAACGCTATCTCCAATACTTGTACTTCAGTCGGATACCACAGTTTGTTCCTTCCCAACCCACAGCTATTCCAAAAGACTAGACTTGTATAAAGATTGTATTGTGGAGCAAAACTGAGACGAGACTACCAAGCATGTTTACATAAATGCATCGATTTTTATATCAATCAATTTACAGTGATTATTGACCATGTGAAATCATCAACATTTCTATTAATACAATTAAATGTTATCAAACTGTACTCAGGAGTAGGACTCACATTGAAATTAAGTTAATGTGATGACAGTTTACATTCAGGCTTACAAAAAATCATTACAACTCCTTTCACTCGATTAAATCAACCATTGTATTTTTGGGGATTTTGAATCCCTAACAAAATCTTTTGAAACAACTGAAAAATGAGCGATTAATTTGTGTAGTGCATCACGTAAAAAGGAGTTTCAATGGTTAGTTATTCATGTTTTAGTTGCAGAACTTTGTCCTTATTATATTCGCAAATTGTATTCATATACAGTAGGTTATCAGTTAATCAGTGGACTAGTACTACTCAGTTGGACTTTTTCGATATATAACTATTAGTCGATGGATTTGTACATAGTTGTAGACCTATATTTGGTGTTTAATAAATCCTCATCGGTTAACCTTATCTTCCTTGTATCAAATCACATTCACTTCTATTTCAGTTGTAACGGCAAAAATATTATGTTTTATTTTACTTTAGATTCTTTACTACTTTGTAAGCCTTTTCATATCGAATGGGTTAACAAAGGAAATTGCAAGCTACGCAAATCTCGGTACTGGTGGTACCATTCTGGTCGGCACATTTGTATCCATATTTATCATTGATCGAAAAGGCAGACGTCCCTTATTAATGTTTGGCATATCAGTTTGTCTTTCTAGCCTTTTACTATTTACGTTAACTTTAATTATTAAACAAGTGACTGGAATCAACAAACTTACAATACTGTCGATCGCATTAACTTATACGTTTTTATTTGGATTTTCAGTGAGCTTAGGTAGGTTGCTAAACTGATATCTTGATTTATGTGTAGTCTTTTTGTATTGACATTAGGATTGTGTGAACCCAAGTTTCTTACCAGCTGGTACTGATGAACAAGATGCATGAGTACTTTTCAAGAAACTGATATTCCCTATATTCGCGTCGCCCAGTAGTAGTCAAATAAGTTGCCACTGGACTATATTGGTCAACCTATGTAACTGTATTGCTTACACTGGTTGTTCACATTAACCATTGTCATGTTCATCTAGTCTTTGATAGACTACAATTTGAACCTGCTATTTGTTAGGCGCGAAAGTAGTTATGAATTAGAGTTTTTATTAGTTTCAAGGGGTATTAGGTTGTTAATTTAAACGATAGCTTGATAAGTGGTAAATGAAATCCGTTGACAGATTTTAGTTGAACGGCTACTACCAAATTGTTGATTTACATCCTCTTCTCTCAAAAAACGAACAGATCAAGAACAAAACCACTAACTAGAAAAATAGATCTGTTTCATCGTGTGGTGTAAATGTTGAGTCCCATTATGAACTGCCGAGGCTAAAACTTCCATTCTGTAGGCCTTAAATTTTCTCTCTGTTGTGTTAAATGTTTTCAGAAGTGTTGTTAATTGATGATAAATAAAAGGAACAGCGTTCATGACAGCAACAACAAAAATGTGATGGTTGATGATGCCAATGATGACAAACTAAAACAACTTAAACTCAATCATTCCAGTTTTAGCAACATATTATTCTTTATAAATAACATATGGAAATTCATTAATTATCATCTTTTTGAGTGTTTCTAGTTGATAAAGTTAGGAAATAACGATACTTTAAGTTCTGAATGTTAGCTAATAAATGTTTGTTGTTTCATCATGTCTGTAAAGTTATTTGTGATCTTACCTTTGACATATTTGACATTTACATTATCGGACTGGTCTTTATGGTAGGTTTTGCAGTTACTATTTCATTTAATTCGTTCGATTGTACTATTTAACCTCATGTTAATTTGATTCAGTTATATATTCTTTAAAAAAGCTACTTTAAGCCGCGAAACAGCAGAATTTAAAGTCTCTACACATTGGGATTGTATAAATGTATTGTTTATTATAAAGTTGGCTATGGCCGCTGTTGGAGACAGGTATAAGTCAACATGTGTACATGTTATACATTTGATTCTGATGTTATGAGACCGTACTAGTTACTAAATGGGATTCCATCTACATTCTTCTAATTCTTTGGCTTAGACGGTATTATTTTTTACTAGTTTATATTTTATCGAAATATAATGGTACATCAGGTAAGTTAATTAATAAAACCATCGTTCTTGTCTAATTTAACGTGGTGATTCTTTTTACAAACCTTTATTTTAGGTCCCATTCCATGGTTTTTAGTATCTGAATTGTTCACACAAGAAAATCGTGATGCTGCCGTCTCTATTGCTGCAGCAATCAACTGGTTGTGTAATGGTTTTGTGGCGTTAATATTTCCACAGTTAGTAGTAAGTTGAAGCACTCTAATATGTTACTAAGTAATGGTAATATTGTTTATATGATCTTTCTAAGCTTGTTAATTGTAAATTCTCTTTTTGACAATTCTATTTGTTGTTTATTTAAGGCCTAAACTTGTTGCAATATGATTGCAAAGTGATTCACTGCCTAAAGTTACTTACTTACTTATGCCCGTTACTCCTCGCTGAGGAGCATAGGCCGCTTACCAGTGTTCTCCACTGAACTCTGTCCTGAGCAATCCTTTCCAATTGTTTCCAGTTGCTGTTCATCCTTTTAATGTCTGCTTCCAATTCTCGCCGCAGCGTGTTCTTTGGCCTTCCGCTTTTCCCTTTCCCAACAGGATTCCATGTTAATGCTTGTCTCGTGATGCAGTCTGATGGTTTGCTTAGTGTATGTCCTATCCATTTCCAACGTCTTCCTAATTTCCTCTTCGGCTGGAAGTTGGTCTGTCCTCTCCCATAGTAAGTTGTTGCTAATGGTTTCTGGCCAATGGACATTCAGTATCTTGCGTAGGCAGTTGTTTATAAATACTTGTATTTGTCTGATGATGTTTGCAGTAATTCTCCAAGTTTCAGCTCCATACAGCAGAACTGTCTTCACGTTCGAATTGAAGAGTCTGACTTTGAGGTTAGTTGATATTTGTTTTGAGTCCCAGATGTTTTTCAACTGTAGGAATGCTGCCCTTGCTTTGCCAATCCTTGTCTTTACATCTGCATTGGACCCTCCTTTTTCATCGATGATGCTCCCCACTGCCTAAAGTAATCTAACATAAAAAAGTACATTGACTGTTGATATGGGCCCTTTCGCTGAATCTGGTGTTGTATTTTATATTCTTCTCATGTTATGTAACTACAATAATATTACTAGACTGTCTCCACTGGTTCACTAATTTCTAGCATTATTTTAATTCACTCATAACACTAAACTTATTCAAACAGCAGACTAGTTTAAATTATTATCGTATACAGCTTTACTGTTGTGATTGAAATCCAGCCAGAAAATTCATATTGATTCATTAATCAAAATTAATAAAATATCAACTCCGAGAGCTTTGCATGTTGTTTATTTGTGTTGGATTATTCTATGCATTTCAGTCGTAACAATTTTATAATTGATAATAAAGTTCAGTACGTTTCATCTATTGAGCCTTATTGTTATATCTGATGCACGAGTGGCCGATATTATTGATTCTATTATCTGCCGAGCTATTGCCTGCTGCTAACACCCATCCTTGCCTTAAGCTATTGCACAGGCACAAGATCCGACCGATTACCAATATGTCCACTTGTTACTCACACGAATATACTATAACCAATAATACACAAGATATATATACATGAGACCTGATCAATGTCGTAAATCTGACACACAATATTAGCCAATCACATGTCTTCTTCCAGACATGTCACTTATATAAAATATCTAGATATTCTATGGGATTCAATGCATACTTTTATAGTACTATAATGTTTCTAAACAATTTACGGGCGAATGGCTGACTTCTACTATTCCGACTTTGTATGAAAATATTTTCAGTGTATCAGTTCACAGATATTTACATAGTATGACCTACTTATATGCGCTTCCTGATTTTTTTTTAAGAAATTGACTTCATTCAAATTCATTTGACAAGTTTTAATATATCATTATGTTGGTTAGAGTTATCTGTGACATTTTCAATATTCACTGTTTTTCTTCCATCCGTCATTTTCCGTTCACTTTTTTAGTAAGTACTGGATTTAAGAGATTTTAATTTAGGCATCCGCAATATGTTTGCGTGTAGTGTAGACTGACATGTAAAATTAAGGACACAAGCATAATTAAAATTAAAGCTTGGGATGGAGTCTTTAGTGTAAATTACAAACTAATATACAGGAACCACCCACGGAAAAATGATGGATGCAATACAGTGAGAAAGTTACGGATAACCTCAGACTTGTTATTTATGGAAGTAGGTTTGTTCTTCTGGAAGTGCATCAAGTTGCACAAGTGTAAAACCTTTCTTTTCGTTTATCAGTCCTTGAATGACAGTACAATTTTTAATCCGTGCCTCAGATGTACCTAACATTTCCTGGTGCTTATTAATTCACATTTTTCTACTACGGAGTTAGTGAAATAAAAGTTACGAAGCGTAGTCACTATGTTAAGGGAAGTATTAAACAAATTTTCTTTAAACAGCTAGATAGAATCGATCATTATCGGCCGCTGGATAATCTTCCGATGTTGCAAATGTAATAAGTTTGCTACTGAATCCCAATTTGTCATATTGTTTTCATAGTTTTATAGTTTATAGTTTGAGTGAGTGGAAAGTCATTGAATCAGTGTAAACAACTATTTTAGACTGTATTTCTAATGCCTGCATCTCATGAAAACCAGAAAACAAGTGAATTAAATAGTGTGCACAGGGAATAATAAGCCTTCTTGTTTACGTATATAGAGCAAACCGTTTAATTGGTAAATGCATGTGATCATGTAACACTTTAAATTAAATAACAGCTGATTAATCTTGTAACGACTATCTAAATGAATTTTCTTGACAACAAACATCCACTAAAACATCAAATTGTGAGTATAGAAAGTCACACTATGATATTGGAGAGGTGGCTCGATGGTTAATAGCATTTGACTTTCAGTCACTGTGTTGTGTCCGTGAAGTTTGTCTGAGTTCTGATTGATAAATCGCAACTAATCAGTAGACTCATAACCTAAGTTGGTTGCCAAAATAATGTACGTTTGTTAGCACTATCGGGTATACTCATTCTGTCGTCACCATGTCCAAGCTGGAGGAAAGAGAATACTTGTATAATTAGCCAAGCAATCCAGGAATCCAGATCATAGTTTATTTAAGCAATTTCGCTTATATATCAATTGAATTACAGCTATTATTAATTTGTGGATATCATTATTATTATTATTATTATTATTATTATTATTTTACAAATTGAGAGCAGAATTACGATTGAATTAATTGATGCAGTTGGACGTTATAACATTCACCCTGGAATGTGACTCATTTTGGATCAAATTAGCATGTTCGGCGTTTAACAATATCGAGCTTGGAAAAATCTATACAAGTCCTTTGCTTTTGGGATTTGAGGTCCCCAACACTGCCATAGCTCCTAACCCCTCCTTTTCTAATTTGGTTTGAAAAACTGAGTGATATAAATATATTTTACACTTGTAGTGCGGTTTGAAGCTGAGGACATAAATCTGTTCCTGACACTTTTATACATCAAGTTTTGTTATTGAGTATGATCAAATTGAGAACCTCTAAAAAGCAATAAACATTAAATAACTATATAATCCTGACTTATAATTCTCAACTACAACGCCATACGAAAACGAATATAGAACGATCATGTTATATCACAAACTAACTGATTGAACTGTGAATTAATGGATTCAGTGGTCTTAAGGTATCATATTCGCCTCCAGATCTGTTACAGGTAGGAGGGCGGTTGCCACTTCCTGGATGCCCACACTATAAAAGGGCATTACTTCTTGAGGTACATGAAAAGAAAATTGGGTTAGCACTGGTCATAGTGACACGGGTGCTTGATTGCAGATACCATGAGGCAACTGCTTGAGGCCGATCACACACGACCTTGTTATGGGAAGCTTTCGAAGTGTCTGCTCCGTTCTTTAGAAGACCTTGCTGCCGGAGACGCAAATCTGTGGAGTAAGGTGAGGTGTGACACTTTTAGGGTTGATCTTTTCTAACCACTTCTTTCGTTCGGAAGGCAGCCTCGCTGTAGATGCTGGTTATCCTTGGGAAACACCTTACTGCTGTCACACCCCTCTGCCCTCAGATCTTAGGTTGCTTCCTTTAGTCTTATAGCTCCCCAACAGACATGTTTGGCATAGTAGGACCTAGAGGAATATGCGTTTCAGCCAATATAGCTGGGTTGGGTCATCACGATAGGCAAGCCCGACCACCACGTCAAGGTAGCAGCTACGGTCGGCCTCCAGTTCTAAATGCTTTAGGCCTGATTCCTTATAAAGTTGTTGGTGCATATTTCTGAGGAGTCATAAACGGCGACAGCGTCTTTCAGTGCTTCGTAGTTCGTAGTGGTGTCGATTTTGAATGACTCTGAAATACTTACTCAGAACAAATGAAGATCTTAGAATGACTGTCACTTTACCCCGTCATATTGAGTACTTTTTGTAGATTAGTATATTCGTTTCTCTATTGCACCATTGAATGCAGTAAAATTTTAATTGATATATACTCTGAAATACTACATTTCAACTTATTCTATTCTAAAAATCAATCATTAACTTTTTGTTATTCAAAAGTTGAATTTATTCCGATTATATAAATGACTTGAATATTCTCTTAATACTCAGTGGGGTGTATACGAACTAGCTAGATCGTATGTTTACTCTACAACAACAGTTTAACAACATTCAAACAATTATCAATTTAACATAAGAAGACGCTAATTTCTGTTATCTTTCATTGCCCATAATAGACGAAGTACATTAATTAACTAATTGAATGAATATCACACATGAAATATTTATCTCAGAATTGATTAGCTGTTGAATGTAACTTGGAGTTTGGTAATAATAATTGATCACCCGTAATATTTTCTTTTTCTGAAAAGATAACATAATTTGTATATTTGCATCATGATTGGCATAGACGAATCTGGGAAAGCACTATTTGTCCTCTTTTTCTGTCTTTCCGATCATAACCTTTTATCAGTTTCGATGATTTTGTAACAGAAATTAAACGTTTTTTTAGGACAGCGTCGAATGTGTCAGGTACCAAGTCTAAAAATGTCTGCTTTTACTTATCGTTATATCTTCTCCGCTTATTGTTTCCCACTTTTGCTTCATGTTACGTGCTTTCTTTGAGTAGTAATACTTCCGAGTCTCCATGCTCTGTATCCTTTCCTATAGCCTCTTGTAAATACTGTCGTTCCTATCTCAGAGTGCTTAGGGAGGTGTCTGTGTTTCAAGTTGGGGTTTTATAAAAGAATGCCAGTACTTATTATGCCAAGTTATTTTCCAACTAGCCCTTTCAATGGTAGCCGGTGCCTCGGGACATTCACGTATGGCATCTCCCAGTATACGAAATGGAAGTGGTGGACAATCTCATTCGATGTCCACTCCTCCCACAATAACATTAATAGTGCATGTCTAAAAGTATCACTAAATCTTTCCATCTGTACATTTGGATGCGAGAGACTAGGTAGGGGTACTTAGATGGGTTATAGTATATCAACGACATCAATTGACTAATGTTTAATAAGTAAACTGAGAGCTGTTGCCAAATACTAAGGTTTCGAGGGTTCTATTCCGTTAGAAACTGTTAGAGGAATTTCACTACTTTTGTGGAAGTAAGGGAAACCATTGAACCTACTTCTGATCATTTGAGGTGCGTGTATGCCACGGCTAATACAGTCTATATGCACTCATCCCCATAGTCCCTCTGCTTCTGGCCGGCTTGATGGTAGGTAATGCATTGGATTTTTGGTTGCCTGTGAGCATTGGATGGATTGGCATATTCCTTGATGTCATTGTCCACCTTCGGTCAATACGCATAGCTTCTAGCGATTGTCCTCCTTCATTTAATACTAGAATGACCGCAGTGAACCTGGTATAGGACTTAGCTTTTAAGTTCACAAGGTATTATAACAGGTTTCCTAACTATGCTGCAATCACAAAATATACAAGGTGAATGTCATCTCCAGAAAAAGTGACGTAGTTCGTTCTTACTGTCGTGAACTTACCTCCTATGTAATGCTTTACTTGTAGTGTTGTCTTATCTCGTTGCTTCTTCTACCTGAAGTACACCTACTAAGAGATCTTAAGCAGTTCTAGTAATATTTCACATGCCATAGTCTCTTGTTGAAATAGTCCGTATGGTGGAATCGTCTTGACTGTTTGAGTGCTCACTTATAATACATGATAAGGTATCAACATACTCCAAGTCTTATGTACGTCGATAATGAATGCTAAAATCATACTCGAAGAGTATTAGAGCCTAATGTTTTAATTTGCTTGCTAATTGCACTGGTACATCAAATATTGTCAGTAACCGGTTTGACTCCATCACTTAGGTGAATCTGCTTCCACATGCCTACAGCGATTAATAGTGCTAAAGCTTCTTTCTGTATTTGTTTATATTTCTTTTCTCTGCTCTTTAAGTTACTAATTAATTGCTTTTAACAATTTTTGTCTAACAACCTAAATCCGGATACTTTTCACTATGTGCGAATTCATTGTTGAAAATCTCAATATTTTTCTACTTCATTGTTAGTATCATCATTATCACTGCTATGCAACAAAACACTAAGGCAACCAAGATAACGTTAGTTAACACTGTAACTTTATTTCTTAATTAACTATAATGGAACAATGTAAACAAAGAAACAGCAGCAACAACAACGTCAAAAGAAAATCTAATGGTTCATCTAATCTTTTTTGCATATTTTATCTAACTAGTTACTAGTATCATTAAACTAACAAATATTTCAGTGTATGATCTTTACTACCTTAGAATAATACACAGTGTATGTGAGCTTGTTGGACTAGTGTCAAGTTCTACGCTACTTATAACTGATTACACTGTAGCCAATATTGTAAATTCCACTGTTCACAAGCACTGGAGTTATGTACCAGTGAGATAACAGTGATATTTAAAGGTTGTAAGAACTAATTATGTTACTTAGAAAGAAATAATTGTCATATGTATTTTTTTTCTTAAAATTTATGCATTAACTTGAATATAAGAATGTTTAGCATTTGGTAATTTGTAATAAATGTGCATTTTACCTACATTATTTACGTAAACATACAGAATAAGCACTAAGTTTAGCACAGAAAAGAAACAATTCACAAAATACTGTTTTTTTTTCTATATCATGAATGTAATTATATCAGATAAAACTAATTCTCTTATCAGTTTATAGTCTTTAGTAAACAGCTAAGTATATATCCACATATTATGTAACACTAGTTTCATAAATTCAAAGTTAGGATTAAAATAGATGTTTCATGTATAAATAAATTAGTCCTAACCCCGTTGTTTCTACCAATTCAATTATTCTCGTCTAATATATAGAGTTATCCTTCTCTTAATTATGTTAATTGTTAGTAATGAAAAAAGATGCATTTAGGTTGTGAAGTACATGTATCTAAGCGGTTGGGCGAATGGTGTTATAGAATGATCTGTTTATGTATAGCAAAATCCAGAGTACTTCATGTTAATCTTGAAAACCTGTAAAACGGTATAGATCCTATGTTTCCATCCTGTTTCCGTATTAGTAATTTGCACTAATACATATATGTTCCAAGTTTTACATTATTTATTAATATCTCCCTAATTGTTAGCTTATTTAAAAGTGTGATTATTTATTCCATTGTACTTTAATTTGTTGATTTTGCTGCTCTTTTGTTTATGAAATAAGTGATCAGTAATTCTTTTAATGCTTTAACCATTATGTACTTGGTTTTTCACACTTTTTGTCACAGACTTATATTGGTATCTATGCTTTCATACCGTTCGTATGTGTACTGTTAGCCGTATTGATATTTGTTGGATTGTATCTACCTGAAACTAAAGGAAAAACTCCAGCTGCAGTCGAAGCTCACTTTATGCGTCTTTATGGCTTCCATGGAACGGAAGTACATGAAAACCCTTCGTTCGTGGATATGTAAGATGATATGAGTAAGTATTTTAAGCATAAATTTTATAACTCAAACGGCCGATTTAAACGATATCTTTCAAAATTTACCGTAGATTGTGTACAATGTCATGTTTCAAGTTTATCTATGTTAAACTTTAATTCGATGTTGGGTGGTTAAAGGGAGTTGTTAGGATACAATGAACCTAGATTGGTACATGTCATTAGGACATATCCGTAACCGTAAAGGAACATTGGTATACCTTATGATATTCGGACTCTCATCATCTAACCTTACTTGTGTAAGTATCTTACACCTTCAACTGACCAGACACAAGCTAAATGGATCATTAGGTACACTTTTAACTATGCAACATCCAAACGTAATAAATGTAACGTCCGTAGTATAGTGGTCACATAACTTGTTCACTAAAAGTCAGTCAGCATTTAGAGCTATTTAATATTATACTTAAATGTGATTTTGATGCGTCTATAATCTTCTGAGAATCAGTCGCATCCTGTATTTTTATCGTGTTTAGTGTAGATTTCAAGTATTAAAATTTAATATCTTCCAACTCGTAGAAACATTTATTCTATAACCTCTATAAATTAAGAGGAAATTAGTCGAACTATTAAACTTTGTTATAATAATTAGTGTACACTACTTACTTTAATGAAACTTGGAGAATTACTGCAAACATCATCAGACAAATACAAGTATTTATAAACAACTGCCTACGCAAGATACTGAATGTCCATTGGCCAGAAACCATTAGCAACAACTTACTATGGGAGAGGACAAACCAACTTCCAGCCGAAGAGGAAATTAGGAAAAGACGTTGGAAATGGATAGGACATACACTAAGCAAACCATCAGACTGCATCACGAGACAAGCATCAACATTGAATCCTGTTGGGAAACGGAAAAGCGGAAGGCCAAAGAACACGCAGCGTCGAGAATTGAAAGCAGATATTAAAAGGATAAATAGCAACTGGAAACAGCTGGAAAGGATTGCTCAGGACAGAGTTAAATGGAGAATCCTGGTGAGCGGCCTATGCTCCTCAGTGAGGAGTAACAGGCGTAAGTAAGTACTTTAATAGAAAAATTGCCTGTGGAAGACGTTTAAACTCATCTGTTAACTGAACTATTTGATTATTGATCTTTTATGGCACATATTGATTTATCTATTTGTAATATACCATTGTATAATTCAGTCTTTCCTAAATAACGTAGTGCACAATCGTGCATTATATCATGTTGCTATGTCGCGTGATCGCGACTCCCAAATTAACATGGTATATAGCGAAGGAGTGGAAATAATGTGGTATTAATGATAATGAAGTTGACTAAAGGTTTGGAATGTTATGTTATATGGCACAATGAAAAGGTGTGTATAAAGGAACACTAGAATGTCTCCGTACCATTTGAGAAATGTCTCAAATCATTGATCTGGCTTAGTTACCCTTCATTTTTTCCACTCTGTTCTTACACAAACCGGCATCAGGCGTCGATGCAGGTGATAGTTAGGTATATAAGTCCCAACCACTTCATTTGATGCAGGTCCACACAATTTTTAACTGTTTCCCCATCTTTTCATAATACTGTACGTCTAACCACAGCATTTCTTACTCGGTTGATTTTCTTTTCCTATACAGTGCTTCGAAAACACCTATAGTCCAAAACTCGTATAATAAATCCAAGCACACCCATTAGTCCGTCAAATTTTCTTTAATCACAGTAATTAGTCGTTTTAGTACATTTAAATGGTATTTTCTGGCTCCCTTTTCTCTCTGATAAGAGGCTTTTACTATTGGTAGTAAGCTGTAAAAAGATACTTGGTGAAATTTCACACAGTTAGTTTTCTTCATTAATTTAAGGAGAAAAACAAATAGTTCAGTAGAATAGGATGAATTTATTTCATTTCAGTGATTTCTCACCAGCTGCTTACGACCCATATTATATCAAAATCAAAATTACAAACACTTACAGAAGTATGTTTGTTTGGAAGTTATTGTTATGTGTCATCAGCGTGATGTAATAAAGCCTCAGCAGATATTGAAATGCCAAACCAAATTCTGCATATATATATATATATATATATATATATATATATGCATGAAGAAATTCTGAAAGACGTGAGATCAAATGTTAAGTGAGTGGAAAATCACGATGTAATGATATACTTTATAAAACAACTAAATGAGAAAGACACTCAATCTAGCTATTTCATCACTTAAAATGTCTGAGACATATTATGTATTCCCAGCGACTTTCTATCTATTTATCGAGTAACGTTAGCGTAGATTGGCAGAAGCTTATAACTGTTATATTTGTGATACTACTGTGTTGACTAATAATTATCGTACTGATTTTTTTTGTATCTTTCGTATCTTTTAGCTTGAAAGAACAAACTCATCGTTACTTGATAATAATTTAGTTTAATGCATAACCTACTGAGTGAGATAATATTAGAGTACGCATCAACTTGACCATTATTCATATCGAGTGTTATTATTTTCTATATTTATATGTACTAATATTTTTTGTATTTCATTGAATATTTCTCTCCCCTTCCTCATCTGAATGTAGTGTACTGCACAATGCATACGTACGCATAAAAAGTGTAAAGCATTCTAACATGTGAAAAATGATCTGAAAGACAACTATCCCTGATCTTCAACTACTTACTTATTATTATCTCTAGTTGTATTTTACTTATTTATTCGTTTGTTTTATTATTTTATTGTCTTCTTTTTGTCACTCCTCTATGCACACTGAATTGAATAGTGATTATTATTATTATTATTATTATTATTATTCATAGGAACGCACTACTTTTTAGTTACCTTTATTTTCGTTTCAGTAATGATCATATATAAATTAACGGTTATAGAAATTCATTTTGAATCATTGAAAAGAAGGAATATTCATCGAAGGGAATTTTCTTTTAGTTGATTTCATTGAATTCTTGTACTGTCGTAATATTGCTTGATTTAACGAATTTTTCAAAAGTTATCATGAATTTGATATTCATTTTAGTGATGTATTGGTTTGTTTATGTAAACACATTAAGTTTATTACAAATCGGCACTAACAATATATGCACCATACAACTAAAAAAGTAGTATTATTAAGAAAATAGGGACAAAAGGTAATCAATGGAAGAAAGGTAAGATTTCATATGACAACAAGAGATTTACATAGTAAGAAATACTGTTTAGATGGAAATATAAACGTGAAGCTTTCATCCCTATTAAGAGAAGTCACCGCACTTTTATGAAGATTTTAATAGGAAACTACAGCAGGATCGCTATCAACTTCGATTCTGTGCCATATTTGGTAAGGTCTTAAGCAACTACCATGCTTCACCTCTATTAAAGTATTACGTATAAATTGTCTGAAAAAGAAATTATGTAACAAATGGTTAATGAAAAAGATGTTTGAATTCAGATTGTTTATAAATATTTGAATGTGACAAACTGAATAATTTAATACAACAATAACTACTTAATAATAACGAAAAGATACATGGGGTTGATAATAAGCGGTCATAGAAAATAAATAAGCGGCTAATAAAGTTAGGCATTGAACTTTTTGCCATTTCATACAAAAATCAGATGTAACACACTTTTATTTTCAATATATTTAGATCATCTCGTTTGACTTTATGGATTGCTAAGACATTCTAGTGGAATGACGTGAGAATTCCTAAAATTGGACCGTTGACTCACCTATATAGTCTTTTAGATAGCTAATTAAAAAAATGCTCAGGTAACCAGCTTTATGTGATCGATGTATCTGACTTGGCCAGAGCAAATAAATTTGCAAATGCAGGTATGGGACTGTTATACTCGATTTATTTGATGATTACTCTTAACAAAACATTTCTGTTTTGGACCCTTTTGTTTCATCATTTTTCCGACTAAAATCACTGAAGAATTCTTTTGGAGTCCCGCGTTTGGACCCTGAAATTCGATTTCTATAGGCGTGTAGTATCATCAGTTCTCACAATGTAATCGAAAACCAATTGCACGAATAAAACATATGGTAAATGAGTTGACTACAATAAAGTCTATTGTGTTTTCAAAATTCTAAACATAGAGCTATTCAGTTGACAGTATAATTTATTGTGACTATTGGTTGAGTTTATAGCCATCTCTATAAATTGTTCATTTTCATGTTTGCCCAATCGTAGCTGCTACTTTGATGTAGTGGTCAGGCTTACCTATCGTGATGACCCAACCCAGCTATATTGGCTGGAACGCATGTTCCTCTAGGTCTTACTATGCCAAACAGGTCTCTTGGGGAGCGATAAGGTAACAACCTAAGATCTGAGGGCGAAGTTGTGCTGCTGATTGCAGCGGGGTGTGACAGCAGCAAGGTGTTTCGGATAACCAGCATCTACAGCGATGCTGCCTTCTTAACGGAAGAAGTGGTTAGAAAAGATCAACCCTAAAAGTGTCACACCTCACCTTACTCCACGGATTTGCGTCTCCGGCAATAAGGCCTTCTGAAGAACGGAGCTAATACTTCGAAAACTTCCCATAACAAGGTTGTGCGTGATCGGACTCAAGCAGTTGCCCTTGGGATCTACGATCGAGCACCCGCGTCACTATGACGAATGCTAACCCAGTTTTCTTTCAGGTACCTCAAGAAGTAATATCTTTCCATGGTGTGGACATCCAAGATGTGGCAACCGCCTTCATACCTCTAACAGCACACGAGATCATCTTGTTCGAGTTCAAATCCCACCATCAACTCTTAATAACTCTCTTATCCCCACGACTAACCCTGCTCGTATAACTTTATCACCTCACGCCTCTAATGCTAATCTTTCGAGTTCACGAAACGTTATTCCTGGTCTCCTGAAACCTCGCACTGTGTATCGGAGCTTTTAACGTTCGAATTTAATGTCAAATAGGACAACAAGCCTGCTTAGCTATGACCATAAATTCCCGCCCTATCGATGTCTGCTACGTCTCTGAATCTCATATGCAGTATCCGAGTACAATCATTCGCTTAACCTCACCTTGCCAAAATAAAGAACCGGTCCGGTTCACTTTTAGTGTTTCCGGAGACCCCACCTCTACCACTCGAGGCCCTGCTGATGTAAGTATAGCACTAAGTTCAAAAGCTGAACAGGCTCTCTTTGACTAGATTCCAATAGACAGTCGCTTTATGCGCTGTTCGTCTAAATGGGATGGTAAGAACTCAGAAGGATAGGGATACATGCCATTGCCTCTTTGTTGTCTCTGCCTACGCTTCTACTGATTGCAGCTCAGAAGAAGTAAAAGATGAATTTCACAGAAAGCTTCCCGACCTCCTTCAAAAAGTTAAGCTCACTGATGTAGTGATAGTGGCTGGTGATTTTAATGCCGAAGTAGGTAAGTTAGGCCAGGCTGAAAGGCACCTAGGTGGATCTTATGGTGTCAAGGCTCAACGAACAGATAATGGCGATCGTTTATTAAAACTATGTTCAGATAACCGTCTATTTATCGCAAGCACCAACTTTAAGCATAAGGAAAGACATCAGTTGACATGGCGACCTCCAGAATCAATTCAACACTAGACTCAAATTGACCACATTGCCATCAGCTACTGCTGGAAGCCTCGATAGAAGACAGCCTCCCATTTTGGAGTACATGTTTAGACTCAGATTTTGCCTTAGTACGAGCGCCTATTAGTCAGCGTCTCACTGAACGTAAAAGATTCACGGCAAGGATCCCCCCTCAGAGTCCAACTTATTGATGAAAAGTCAAGAATACATTTTAGAGAGAACTAGAAAACTAATTGGTCAACTACGTTACCTGTATCTATCCCTAATCAGCTTGGAATGATATTCAAAAAGCTGTAATATCTACTGGTAAACTAAGCGAAAAAGTTAGGAAAACTCAGTGGATTTCAGCTGCACCTACTGAACTGATAGATGCTCGACAACACATCCCGTCTGTTTCTGAACACGATGAGGAGCGAAGGTAACTTAGACACAAGCTGGTTCAAAGCTTACGTAGTGGTCGTGAGCAGTGGTGGGTGGCGAAAGCTAAAGAGATGGAAAAGGCAGCGGCAATAGGTAACAGTAGGCAACTGTTCAGACTTATCAAGGAAACGGGCATCAGAAATCTCTCTGTAAGTGAAACTACCGCAGAAAAAGATGGGAGCACTATTCACTGTCAATCCAGAAGGTTGGACCGATGGGCAGAACACTTTAGGGAACAGTTCAATTAGCCCTCGGCGTCATCCCAGTTGCCTACCGTTCCCAAGCAATCTGAATAGCAAATTAATACTTGTCCCCCAAGTCTTAGTGAGGTTGAGAAGGCTACAGGGAACCTAAGGCGAGGTTGAGCAGCAGGACCCGATGGGTTGACCCCTGAGATATTTAGGGATGGTGGTCCGGTTTTAGCAGCGAGATTAACCGATATCCTGTCTATAATTCGGGAATCGGGCGTAATCCCATCTGACTGGTCTCAAACACTAATTGTTCCAATCTATAAGAAAGGACAGAAGTCCTCCTGTGAAAATTACCGAGGAATTAGCTTAACGAATATAATGTCTAAAATATTAGCTCCGATAGTACTTCGACGACTAACGAGAGCTCATGAAGAGCTAACTCGAGAAAACCAAGGTGGTTTCAGACCTGGACGTGGTTGTATAGACCAAATATTCACACTTCGGCAGGTTCTGGAAGATAGGCACACTTTTAGACACCCAACAATAGTTGTATTCCTTGACCTAAAGGCTGCATTTGACTCTATCGATCGTAAGGTTATGTGGCAATGTCTGTCATTGAAAGGCGTACCAGAGAAGTACATTAACCTTATACAAGCTCTCTACTTGAACACCACATGTCGAGTCAGAGCTTATGGTGGATTGTCGTCAGAACTGATTACCTCAAGTGGTGTTCGTCAAGGTTGTCCACGTTCCCCATTTTTATTTAATTTTATCATTGACACACTTTTAGAGTCAACATTGTCATCGTCTGACTTCTCTGGAGTTGACCTCCTTCCAGGAGATAAACTTGCTGACTTAGAATATGTAGATGATATAGTTCTCTTAGGTGAAGATACTGATAAAATGCGGAATCTCTTGATTATCTTAAACATGAATGTAAGGATGTTTGGGATGCTGTTCTTCCCATCCAAATGCAAAATGTTGTTTCAGGATTGGCTTGCTTAGGTACTGAAGTTAGTGATAGGGAGAGAATCAGTTGAATATGTTAGCCGCTCCACTTATCTTGGGAGCCTCATCAGTCCTGACGGTCTATTGTCTGCTGAAATCTCTGCGCGTATACATAAGGCCCGACTAGCTTTTGGGAATTCGCGTCACCTGTGGCATAGGCAAGACATCCATCTACTGACGAAATAACGCGTTTACTGTGCAGCAGTTTAATGCGTTTTACTTTATGGGTGTGAAACATGGCCATTAAGGATAGAGGATATTCGTATGCTCCTAGTATTCTATCATATATGTCTTCGAAGCATCGCTCGTGTTCACTGGGACCACTTTTTAAGCAATACGTGGGTTTGGAATAGAGTACTAGGTAAATACGGTAAGTCTAGTGATGAAGTAGTAAATCTTCATCAGCTCAGGTGGTTAGGACATGTGTTACGTATGCCTGACCGCCGCCTACCTCGACGAGCAATTCTGTTTGGTGTGGGAGTAGGCTGGAAAAAAGGTAGGGGCGGCCAAACCAAAACATGGCACCAGTCCATAAAGTCATCGACAATTGGACTAAGCCATGTTAATAGGTGCAGACTACCTGGTTGGGGTCCACGTGGTGATCGTCACAAATGATTAGAGACTTTGGGCGATATGGCTCGAAATCGTTGGGAATAGTTCAGGTGCATCCACCCCTTGTCTTCCTCCAAATTCTAAGTTTGTGAACTTATCATAATTTTTTTATTACTGAATCATATTTTCTTAAATCTTATCTCCTATCTCTATTCCTTTCCGTAAATACTAACTCTGTTACTACCTCCCCTACTCTGGGATTTGATCCGACAATTTAACCTCTATCTGCTAATTGAGGCATGGCACCTTGAACTGATGTATGCATGTACCAAGTTCTACGATGTAACTGACTAATGTTTGTATTTTGTGAGAGAGTTCTGATACTATTTTATTCAATTAGCAGAGGCGCAGCAGTAACCTATTGTAGAGGAAAATAATTCAGAATGGCACAACAGAGGTTGTTGGAATATCCAGCTAGAATCCTTCGATAATCTATTTTAGGTCCAGTCACTTATGTATGTATGTATGAGCTAAGTGTATTGCGAACAATCCTATATTATTTGAAAATAGAAAATAACATCAGTTGGAAAAAGCTATTCGAAATTAACCATATGTCGGCACTAAATTCTTCCTAATTACTTATTGAGAACGATGCTTCAAATTCTGTCATAATAAGTTAAATGATCGCGCATATGTTTATACATACCTGTCATAATATCTTTTCAGTTACCTTTATGTCTAAAACAACGTTAATATTATTTAATATAACTTCTCATTAATTGTCTTTTTATTGCTTGTTATCATCTACCTCACGAATAACGTAAGATGCTTTACATGTAACTTACCTCAACTTTCTAATCCTGTTTTGTACACCAGTCTTCCCATGATGATACTGATATTTAAAACTCAAGATTATTTGGTTACTTTTAATGCGAAGTTTGGTATTTGTGAGGATAGCTTCAGGATATTATAGACATAGGTTTCGTACCAGTTGGCTCTTGTCAGGGAAACGTGCTTGCAATCTTTATCAAACTGATTATCTCCTTGGGCTTTGAACTAGTGTAACTCACCTTTCCAGTTTGAGGTTTAACCACTGAATTATTTGGGCCTTGGCTGACCTCTTGTAAGACTGGTATATTTGTATTGACCGACGATTGAATAATGAAATATTGTGCTTTCCTATTATTATTACTAACTGAATCCTATTGATTAGGTCACAATCCGATAACACCATAATGGTGCATACGAAGTCGAACCACAGTCTATTGGCCATAATGAGACTTCGTCGATAGAATTCGAATAGTATTAAGAAATAAATGAATATTCGATTAGTTATTACTTAGTGGTTAGTCAATCTAGGTTACTTTTAATTATTTTTCAAATCAAGTTACTTACAGACAAATTCGAATTAGTTATAGCCTGGGATTATAATATAGTGTCTGATGTAGAATCAACTCTTTACCGTAATATTAACTGCTTCAAGATTGTAGATACACTTTGCTGATCGGTAGCAATCACTAAGATGAAATTTAGATTTCGAGATATTTATTAAATAACATTTAAATAACATCCAATACTACTGTGTAGCTTTGAATGCAGTGTCGTCAAAATGTGTCTTTCCTTTTGCATCATTATTCTATGAATTATCAGATGTACCTTCATTGATGAGTAGGTAATCACACTGACTCATGAGTGACCTAGAAAACAAGTATCTTAGGTCATAGATGATTTCATGTACATTGTATTAAATTTATCCAATGTGAATAATATCGTTCAAGTAAATGTTAATTTTTTGTATGTAACAGTTGCTGTCTAGCCAGAAAGAAATTTGTATTCCGGTGAGTCCAGCGTCACATGAATAAGAAAATCTGAAATGAAGATGAGTGTGAGCTGACAACTTAGTAGACAAATCAGATGCACTTACAACTAATAATAAAAGGAATCAATCAAAATAAGATATAACAAAAGCGCGTAACAATGAAAATCTATTAATCAAAACTGGTAATTGAAGGAGATTTGAAGTCTATTGAATTGGATACTTGTTAATAATAATTTTCTATTAATTGACATATACATGAATGCATTTAAAAAAGAATGTTGTTCACCATCTTGGATACTTATAAAATATATATCCTTTCTCAAGCTGGATTATTTTCTATAGTTAACTGAGATTGACATTGAGGTTAGAGTAGCTTAACTGTGTCAACTGAGCTGTTAGTTGTTAATTTGAGATTAGCCGGTATACGATTATTATTATTATTATCTTCCGTTCAAACATATAAACGACCTAAATTGGTTTCATGCACTTTCACAATACAAGATGTTATCATTGAGCCACTTTAAAATAAGCGTGATTATTTGTATAAATACCTTTTATCTTTTCTGTGTAGAAGTAAGTAATGCCAACGCAAACCAACATACAATCAAACTGACAAATTAGTAAACCATTTAAATCAAGCAAAAAAACAAACTTAAAATGTTCCTTGTTATCATGGAAAATTGAATATTGAGCAAGAAATGAATGAAAGCAGCTTTGGTCACATGATTAGTAAACTCAATCATGCAGCTAGTTCCAGATAAGTTAATGAACTCGTCAACTTATGATAAAGTTTATTCACTACAACTGTATTACATAAGATCTGACTGTTAATAACTGCTGTATGTTCAGTTTGTCTAAGTCGGCATACATAATGAACTGAATTATAAAAATGAATGAAATAATCTCTCTGTATTTGGAACATTGTTGCAATAATTGTTTGTATGTGTGTTTCGAAGACTACCTGTAGTAAGCTATAAGTATGTGATTACTTGCATGATTAGAAGTTTTGAAATAATGATTGCATTATTACTTCCTAATGGTTTATTACTTTCGTTGTTGTTGATACTGACAAAAATGATCATATACTTACTATCACATTTGACCGAGAATCTGTGGAGACTTTTACATACCTTAGCAGCATCACTGATAAACAAGGAGCATTTGATGCACATATGAAGACACGGGTTGACAAGGCATGAGCAGTACTTGCACAATAGAAGAATATCGTGAACTCAAAACAGCTGTCAGCAAACAACAAAGACAGAATATTCAATATAAACGTCAAGACAATTCTATTGTATGGAAATGGGACTTGGAAGACTACGAAAAGTATCATTCAAAAGATACAGGTATATATAAACAGTTGTTTGTGCGAAGTACTCCAGATCCGTTGAGCAGACACCATTTAGTAACAACCTATTGTGACAGAAAACAAATCAAATTCCAGCTGAGGAAGAAAAAAACACTGGAAGTAGATAGGATATATATTATGGAAATTGTCAAACTGCGTCTCAGGACAAACCCTAACTTGGAATCGTCAACGTCTAAGGGAAAGAAGACTAAAGGACGCATTTCACCGGGAATTAGAAGCAGATATGAAGGAATGAATAACACTTGGGAATAAGTAGAAAGGAGATCCCAGGGCAGAACTGTTTTGAGAATCTTGGTCAGTGACCTATGCTCCGCGTGGAGTAATAGGCGAATGAATGAATAAATGATGCACATATCTACAATGAAAATTTCTAAAGAGGTGAAACTAAACTTTGCCGACGAACTTGAGAAGGCCAATGAGAAACAAGGTATTTGTTTCAAGATCGCGCGGTCATTCAAGTTCAAAATGCTTACTTTAGATCGGCTGATTAGAATTTTCAATAAAAACGTTATTATTTATAATATACAAGCTCTCGGATTACTTCGTACAGAGTTGGTTTGTGTTTATGGGCTCAATATGGCTCAAGTACAATCCACAGATAGTTGAGATGAAGTAGTCTTTCGTTGTAATGGTTGTTGGCGAAAGAAATCAATAAGAACAGGCAGTTTTTGTAGCTAGCCTAGACTGACACTAAGGCAAACCTGCATGTTAGTTGTATTATGGGTCATGCAGTCGCCTGTTACACTGGCATCGTCTCTTACAGATGTAAGCGAAGTATCAGCACTGTAGAGACATATGCTCAGAAATCATGTTACGCTTAAATCTGTCGCTAGTAGGTGTCGGAAGAATCGTTGAAATAGATGAAACAGCCATTAGAAAGCGAAAATATAATAGAGAAAGATCTGTAAAACCAGATGGATAAGTACTATTTGCTTTAATCTTACTTGTAGGTTCTTGGTATTTACGACCGAACATTAGGAAAGGGGCATATCCAGTATGTTCTAAATCGAACTGTAAGTGCATAATGTGTAATTCTTTTTTAAAATTTCACCGTTTTTCATAATTAAAAATGATTTTATCTACCAGTGCATTCTCATTGGATAAAATGTGCCTCAAGGTCGTCAGTAGAGTTTAGTTTCACCTTTAAAGACTTAAAAATATCTAAATGAATTTATTAAAATGTCATTTTAAACATGTAAATATTTAGTATCATTGTAAGTGGTGAACCACAGAACCACTTAATTTGATTTGATTAATTAAGAATATGCCTTGTTGATGAGTTCTGTTTAATAAGTAAAGCCTAGATTAATGACATCATATTTGTGAATCTTTAATGATTGTACATCGAGTTCATTAAAACAAAACTAAATAAAACAATTTAGTCATTGTTTTTTTTTTTGGGGGGGGGGGGTTGGGGGGGGATTTCAATCAATAAATATTGTTATAACATATAAATGATTGATTGAATTACCTGTAACCTGATGATAATTACTGTCATATCTGAACGACTGGAGATAGGTCATAATAAATGAATAAAGATAGAATAACTTAATTAACAAGTATATAATGATATATGACATGATTCTATTACAAACATATTCTATACTTAACAAACAACGTGATTAAAATTTATATTAAAAACTTAAATATTTATTAATGGTTCTTTATTTTGTAGGTCATTTTACCAATCTCTTATGAATTTAATGTCAATTATGCTTACTTATCGACTTTTACATTAAACATTACAGGATTCGAATCATACAATGTCATAAGTGAAATTCTTTCTGAATGTATATCAATGTGTATTTCTATATGATCATTGTATCTATGGCATTTTATGCCTTAATATAAACAGAATTAATCAACAACAACAACAAAATTTTACACTTGATTACTACTTATTGTGAACTTATTGTTTAGATTAATTAATTAAAATTCTATGAGAAATGAAGTTAATTATATGAATATAAATGAGAGAATAATTGTAATTATTATTTGAAAAAATATTTTTACATTTTAATAATTTAATTAATTTAATATAAATCTAATGATATGAATTAATGTGTGTTAGATAATCAGTGAAAACTACCAACTATCACCATTGGTATGTAACTGACTCAAACACCACATAGATAGATAAGGTCGTGAAAATATATTGGAAATTGACTGAATTGAAAAATATCAACAGTTAACTGTATACAATGAAACAAAGAGGTCATGGGCTTAGTTACCTGGTGAGGTGATTTGGATGAGAACAACTGAAGAATTTTATACTAGAACAAAATAGCTGTCCAGTATTTCCTGCTTTTAAGTGATTTTCTAACTTAGACCAATTTGTGATATCAAACTTGAATTCAGTAACCTCCATAACACCTAGTTATAGTTCAGTTTGCTTTTATTACTGTAGTGACATCAGTAAATAATTAACTGAATGTAGGAAACTTTAAATACAAAAGATATTTCAGGCATGTTATTGACGATTCTTTAAATCAAAATCACTTTCTCAAAAAAATTCATTTTATCATTAAATGCTGTAGTTGTAGACTTAACCGTTATATGTCTGTATTTGCATTTGATGTAAGTTGGTTTAAGTTAGTTAATAGGAGATACCTATGGATCTCGTTTCCTTTCCAGTTAGTGTTTATCAAATAGGGATGCTTGACTATTTTGAAGGGGATGAGTTCAAATATTTGTCATTTAGATATACAGTCTAAAACAGTTGCCAGTGAGTTATTGAGGCCTTAACTTATTTATTGTAAGATTGTGTTTTCCCATCATCCAAATCGAGAGATGAGATAATCAGTTTTGGATGTAGATACACTGTGCTAATGAGTTATAAGAAGGAAAAAATATATGATATGAAACTCATTTAATAGCCATTGACTCAATAATCATAAATTTAGGATATGTCGATAGTGGTAAACGTAGAAATTCTTCACCCACGTTTATTTTTACTTCGAACTAGTCAGATGGATATACCAGCATTCCAGTATTGATATTCACATCGAGGCATGAATTCATTGACAGTCGCTATCCACTAACATGCTGAGCTCAAAGAGTCATCAACTTATTCATCACATTTTACAAAATCATATTAATGACAAATCTAGCAACACCGTAAATCTTGTTTATTATTATTAAGTAACATTATGAAAATATACCGATAGTTTAGACTAATTATTTTTTTGAAAAATTGGAATGACATAGATTGTGGAGATTGGTATTTTTTATTGATTGGATACGTCATAGATTGATGCTGGTAAACTACCATTAAAAACCAAGGAGCACTGGACAGCTGTTTCGTTCTAGAGTAGGACCCTGAAGCAGTAGGCAACCTAAATTCCGCCTCAAGGAGTATAGAAATATTGCATATCTGGATTAGTAATATTACTAATACGAGTGAATATATATTCATTTTGCTTACACTATGCCGTTTTAAGGTTTTAAATAGATACCAACGATATCAGTCATGTTGTACAAAATATAAGCAGAAGGTATATGTCGGACTACTTTTGCCAAGATAGAAATATGCGATAGATTTTAATAATGCCATTATTCTAAAAATGTGAAGGCGGTATTTATATATGTTAAAACATAATAGTAAATGTAACTCCTTGTGCTGTTTTTATGTACACTCAGTGATTTTGTGATTAAAGTGTAAGCCATTTAAACAAAACATCATAGATTCCAGTTCAGGCTTGTTACTACCACCAACTATCAAATTTAAAAAATAGCTCCAAAGAAAGTATACTTAGTGAGTTACTATTACTTGAATGAAATGGTTCTCAAACTATTTTATTCAATTTAATCCGTTTTATAACTTGACCAATCGCATTAAATGAAGTGCATACAATTACTTGAAAAGAATGAATTTAGAAACGTGAACTAGTGAATATTAATTCAGTGGTCTGAAGGTTTCGTTATTGATGTAAGGTATCGAAATTCATCGTTAAGAATTAGTAGATGAGCACTGTGAAGTCCAAAATATGGATAAAACAAGTATCTAGTCATTTCCAGTTTTATTGATGCTTCATATGCTTTTAATCTTTGCTGAAAAATTCACCATTCAAGAAAAGCTTCATTTTCATGACACTGATGACGAAGTGTATTTGTCAAGCAACGATTAGTATACTTGACTTTAATGACAATACTCAAGTATCCAAACCAAAATAGATGAAATGGAATCTTAAATCTCTCATTTAATAGCAAAACGTTGAACACTATAACTACTTAGCAACTGTAGTACACGAAATATTGACACCAAGCTTGTGGTATAAAATGTGGTTATTCAGTGAATTAAAGTGTGTACTACAGTTGTATGTCGATGCCATAAGAAATATAAAACTACTCATCAAAATCAATATACATAAAATCAGAAAAATAAATTTTTAGTTGACGCCAGTTCATAGAAATTTTTATTTATACACTGGAACATGAACTAAACTAAATAAGCATAATCTACACATATTACTTTAGGTTGCACTCAACGTTTTCATTATTCACTGAGTATGTTGCACTCAGTATTTTGGAGGAGGGAGGAGGGACTATCCAATCATCTTACCTGGATCAATATGTGATAAATTCAAATTAAGATCACAATTAGTGATTGATTTATAAATAACAAAAGACTTTATTTTGGTTGATCACTGTGTAGTGACCAACTGGATGTTCATCAATTCCTTTACAGTACTGATCAAATTCCATCAAATATGTTGTAATGTTGTCACTAGTCTAAGTAATTTGGCATTACGAAACTTTGGCCAAGGGTTTTTTGCTGACTCCCCTAAAGCCGCCTTTCATTTCTACATAGTGCTACTAGTATCAAGTCATTTAGACTAGTGACCACATTATAAAATGATTCATGGAATTCGATCAGCGATATGGAGGAATTAACGAACATCCGACTGGCCACAACACAGTGATCAACCAATGTATACACCACAGTCCTACAGAGGGTCAATTGCGGCTCGAATAGCTCAATAGAAACGGTCGTGGATTGTGAAACTGGGTAATCCTGGATCGAATTCCCAGGGGAGCACAGGTTCCTTCAAAGAATGGAGGTACGTCTTGCTGACGAGTGCCAAATAGCACAAAACCTAGGTTTATAAATAGATTAACGTACATAGTTTGCAGAAAAACTAATAGAACTTGGAAATGTTGTTTGCAATAATATAATTACTCGACTCTTAAAGAGAATTATTTTAGATCCCTGTTATGGATTTCAGATCAGGTGACAGTCTTAAATAAAGGTCATGATTGCGCCGAAGAACCAGACTAAAAACTCTATGCTTCCTGATATAAGCTAGTCCAAAAAACACTCTATTTATAAACTGATCCTGTCATTAACTTACTTCTAACTTACTTTTATGTTAATAAGCCATAACATGGAGGGATAGATAGTGACTACGCATTAGTAACTTCGTAGCATAATTGAAGCTCAATGTAGGATGTGTGTAATGGACTCGGAAAGTTTATTTATACTGACAGATAGACAGTTTATCACGGGTTTGCTAGATTTATGCAGCGTTGATGACTTGAACTTTGACCTTTGGGTTCATGCAAATGGTACTGACCAACCTTCAACTAATATGTTCAGACATTTTGGGTACCCATAGGTCTCTTATCATTTTAACTACGATAAACAGTCAGCCACATTAACCCAACTACAGGTTTTTTATGCAGTAATTTACTTCAAGGAATTATTACTGAGGAATATCCTGATTTAACTAAATAAAAAACTACATTTATACATTTCGTTCATAGTGTTTGTCTAGTTTTCCTGTTTAATATCTACTTAATGGAGCAATTTTAGAAAGAAAGTGAATGGAGATTGCAGAATATAGAAAATTAATTGAATTTAAAGTGATGTAGTCCGATTCACTGTTTAAATGATTTTGTACTAATTGAGAGGATCAGAAATTTTGATCTTATACTACTTTGTGGGTTTACACCACCGAGATGGGCAGAAAATAAGCCTAAACAGATACCAAGTAATGATTAACTATCAATGGGTCCTTGGATAATGATTAAAACTGTCTTTAATTTCAGCTGGTTTTTGATTATACCAATCAATCATGGATTTTATTATTCGATTGTGGGAAATTTGTCATCATTTTACAAAGTATGGATACTTTGTTTGTATTGAAAAGTCTATGAATTCATATAAAGGTATCTACATTGATGACGAGACGTTCTCATAGTTACAGAAATATTAATCACCTACTGGTAAAGATTTATAATTTACTGTTTGATTATAAAATTATAAGTCATAGAAGTGTTATGCATATGATGAAGGTTATACGCATACCTTTTAGTATTCATTACATAAGTTGTACCCATCAGTTCCGGCTAATTTTTTTCATTCAATTTGTAAATAACTGTTAATTTAGGAGGATGATTTTGGTTACACTGCGTTCTCTGAGCTAGATGATTTAAATGCAGGGCTTTTATCATCATTCTATGTGACTTCATCGGAGCAAAGCTTTGATAGAGGAGAGATAGGAGATTTCCTCCACAAGTGACTAACAGCTTGTTCTGTCGACACAGAATCAAGCGTTGAAAACAGGAAACACATCTTACTATATATATATATATATATATATATATATATATATATATATATATATATATATATATATATATATATATATATATATATATATATATATATATATATATATATATATATATATATATATATATAGGATGTATTAGAAATCACAACAAGCCTACTGAAGCCATTATGGATATGCTTCGCGTATAAACCAACGAATTCATTGCAATCAGTCTCATGCATAGCAAAGGACAAAATAGCAAACGAGGATAAATTGAACGTATTCTACAAGATAAACCTAGAGACTGTAAGAAATACTACATCGGACAAAGCAGCTGACAGCCTCACTACGTTTTTACATAAACATCAATTAGCTGTCAAACACCACGGTCTCAATACATAAAGACAATAGTGAACACTCATACGCGTGGGAAAACGTGATTATTTTGAACAAAGGATAAACAGGGAAGACCTGAGAATGTTTAGAAGCATGGCGATTAGGTTAGTCGCCAATCAATGAATAAAATGAAATAGATTCATTTTATTAAAGGATTTAAAATGCTGAAATGAGATGGTTTGTGGAGATAAGTATTAAGTCTAGTTGATTAAATTTGTCACAGATTGATGTTGCCAGGGTACAACTGAGAACCGTCGAGCACTGGACAGGATAAATAATAATCACTCAGGGACGAGGACGAAAATAAATGTGCAAAAATTGACAGAACTAGTGTTGACACTAATTATTCATATTCAAAGTATACAGAATAAGCAGTTAGTCAGTCATGGAACAAATCTCTTAACTCATCGCAGATGACATTATCGCCAAAGACAACGAAAACTTTGCAATAAGACCATCCACCTCAAAGAGCTAAATATCAACATAAATGCTAACATATTAAAGTGTAATCCACATTAAAGATATTATTTCAAGCTGTATAACCTATAGTATATTTTTTCTATTTCCATTCAGTATATTCATAAAAACAGTGAGGACCGGAATCAGACAAGGATGCCTGCTCTCACCTTTTCTCTTCCTCCTAGTGGTTGACTTGATCATGAAGACCACCACATCTGAGGGGATGCAGAGAATTCAATGGACAAGTAGGATGCAACTCGATGATTTGGACTTCGCAGATGATCTAGCTCTCTTAGCACATACACACCAACAGATGCAAACGAAGACAACCAGTGTACCAGCAACTTCAGCATCAGTAGGCTTAAACATACATAAGGGAAAGAGCGAGATTCTCAAATACAGCACAGGGAGCACCAACCCAATTCAACTTGATGAAGAAACTCTGGAAGAAGTGAATACTTTCACATATCTGGGGAGCATCATCGATGAACAAGGAGGTTCCAATCCAGGTGTAAAGGCAAGGAATGGTAGGGCAAGGGCGGCATTCCTACAATTGAAGAACATATCGGACTTAAAACGACTGTAAACTAACCTCAAAGTCAGACTCTTCAATTCGAACGTTAAGACAGTCCTGCTGTATGGAGCTGAAACTTGGAGAATTACTGCAAACATCATCAGACGGATACAAGTGTTTATAAACAACTGCCTACGAAAGATACTGAATGTCCGTTGTCTGGAAACCATCAGCAACAGCTTACTATGGGAGAGGACAAACCAACTTCCAGCCGAAGAGGAAATTAGGAAAGACGTTGGAAATGGATAGGACATACATTACGGAAATCATCAGACTGCATCACGAGACAAGCATTAACATGGAATCCTGTTGGGAAAGGGAAAAGAGGAAGGCTAACGAACACACTGCGTCGAAAATTTATAAGCAGATATTAAATGGATGAACAGCAACTGGAAACAGCCAGAAAGGAATGTTCTGGACAGAGGTGAATGGAGAATACTGATGAGCGGCCTATGCTCCTGTGTGAGGAGTAATGGGCATAAGTAAGTAAGTAAGTAATATTCATAAAAGTCATTTATAAAATAAATTGAGACGATAGTAACCAATTGTTAAGCAAACATTATTCATTAACTAACTAAACGTATAATTATAGTTAACATACTAAATAAGAATAAAACATTCAAAAGTATATTATAGATAACATCATAACAATTCATACACTAAAATATACATAGTACTTAATAAAATTTGTACATTGAATAATCTCCTTCATATCAATTAATTGGTCAAGGTTACATACATTATGAATTATATAACCCAACCAAATTCATTCATTTAAAATTAATGAATTAATATAAAATCATTATTATAATGTAGTAAAGTATTTATTGTTTTAATAAACTTCCTTTCTATTATCAATGGTTGAATTAGTTGGAACATGGAAATATGTTGAAAGTTCTAATTTAGATGAATTGTTTAGTGAACTAGGTGATTATTATTATTTTTTTTTTACATTAGTTAAAATTAAAATCAGGTACACCTAATGATGTATTCAATACTACAAATGAAATAAAACCGAATATGATCATTAGTATGAAAGATAATGAAATTGGCATAAAAATGATAATAGGAGATAAAGTGTTGGAACAATTCTTTGAATTAGGTCAAGAAGTTGAAGAATTAACACTTGATGGACGAATTGTTCGAGTAAGTGTTAAATAATGTTTTGTTTTTAATGAATTATATGTTTATTAACCATTTTTCTGTTGTTATAATTGATTCATAAATAGTTTTATGCTTATTGCATTCAACGAGTACATATCAGCTCCATAAGACTGGATCTAGTAGATTATTGCTTTAAATATTATCATGTTATCAGCTAATTAACAATGTGACGATAGTCATCAACTTATTCAACAAACATATAATCAAGGACAAACACTATTCAATCTTGAATATCGACCATAAGAAAATATAAACCATAAAGCATAGTTATAAGTATTCATACACACTAGATGAATGAATATTGAATATTAAAAAAGGGAGTTGAAATTGATCAGATTAATGACTTTAACTACTAACTTGTTCATATGGCTTTTTATATTACGTCTTAACAAATTATCCTAATTTTAATCCTAGTTTTCTACTGTCAATATATAAAGAAAACTAACCTAAATCTGAAACTTACAGATGATTACTATCTGTTGAATAACAAAGTGTATTTAACTAAAATACTTTAATTCATATCATAACATTAAGATTGAATTTACACATTTAATAAGATTATGTATTCTGGATCCAGTGTTGATTAGCCTCAATTGTCAAATGTACTTCATAAGTAAAATTTTTACTAAATTAGAAGTTGTAGCAAATTTAGAGTGTTGTTAATAGAGGAATCAACAAAGCATAATTAGGCATTGTTGGTTGAATGTACTTATCGCTTAGTGTTGATATTCATACAGGAACTTAAATCTACTACTATCAGTTTCACGCCGAAACGTATTCAAAGGAATAAATTGATATTTCAGTGATACAATTGTATAATCACTTTCAACTTTAGATTAAATCCTAAAAACATTTTACATTTATGCACTTATTTGATAAAGTGTTACAGACTGATAGGCTTGATTAGTTCCAGTTCTATGGCTCTAGTATATTTTATAGAATTAGTTTTAATGTTTTACTAGTTGTATCACTGTATGCAATTTGATGATAGATATACCTTCATCACTTTATAAACCGTATACAAATAATTTAAATTCACTATAGAATGGTAGTTAGTTGTAAATAATGATGAAACAAATGAATCACTAACATGAAGGGTTCTTTTATTGCTGCTGTTAGATTTTGTAACTTTATCTCTAAAGTTATTGTAATCATATTCTCGTTAATGATTAATGTAGACAGGTGATTCTTGAACTACTAGTGAAAGGCCAAGATTAGTTTGGTTTAGCTATGTTCGAATAAGGGATGACCACATAATATCATTTAATGACTGATGTTTTGTAGATTAACACCTTTTCCTAAATTCGGGATTAGATTTGTGGTTGGGGTGTGAATTCATGCTGCTGATAAGCCTTACACTAGGAAGAAGTAGTTGTTCAGAGCTTAACGTTTAGCAATGGTTTTCAGTGATTTACTAACAACAGTCAGCCTATAAAGTAAACTATTAGATAATCATTTTTTATTTTCAGACATACGTTAGTGTGTCAAGTAAAGAATATGTCTACTAGGTATCACTTTATACTTGGTTTGTCAGTATTCATTGATAAAAATCTTTAGCCTATGCTACAATCCTTCTTGAATAAACATTATACGGCCACCTATTGTGAACTTCCAATTTCGCTTGAGGGTAGTTTCCATCAGGGACTGGGATTAACTCTAGAACCATTCGAAATCAAGTGTTTCCTCATAGTATTGAAGCTTCTCAGTAGTGTGCACCTAGAGCCTTGACATGAAGCCAACCTATTATCATCAAGTTTCTCAACAGTAACTTATCTTTAGTCTTTACCTATTAATTTTGGTAGTTAATAACAGTATAAAAGTGGTACATTTGTGCGTATATGTGTAATCACTTGTCTATAATGAAACGAAATGTTGAATAATACGTAACATACAATATTATTACACCACTACTACTACTCTGAAAATGAACTGATATCAGAAGACAGATTAAAGGACTGGTAAAACGTCTTATTCAGTAAACATTGCACTTTCCCATTGTTTTTAGCGTAAAAAAAATTTGCCTGATAGTCTGTTAAAACACATACAGTTACACAACACGTGTATTTGTAAATTAATCATTAGTCATATGATTATTATGCTTAGTTCGTGTTACATATATCTAAAATATTATGCAATCAATTGATGTCATTGGACAAGCTCTTCTTCATTACTGTCAGTTCCATTTTAGATAAGGCAATGTTTGTTTTGTTAAAACTTTAGTTTTCGTAATAATTATAAATAGCGCCAGTATGAGTGTGTAGCTAACTTCATCACTGTTGGGTGGAATCATCTATATTTTCTATAGAAGCATTAATAATTCTACGTTTAGTTGTGGGCATTACATCGTGCGAGCTACTTTCTTCAAAATACTTTACATTACTTGTGTATGTAGGTGTAAGTGATGTACGTAAATGTAGGTTATTCTATCACAATGGCAACTGTAAAATATGAAAACTTTAAAACGTGTTTAGATTCCTTTGACTGAAGCTGTTTATTATGGTAGTTAGGTATATCAATAATAATTATGTAAAAATTTGGCGTTGTAGTCATTCTAATATTGGTGGGATCATAAATATACCTTCAGTATTTCGACAGACCATGACAAAAGTCGACCCACCCCTCTGAGTTCCCAACATTTAGTAAACGTGACATATTTTCTCGGTACTGTTAAGAAAATTAGAACTAATTTTTTGTAAAAACTGAATATTTCTTACATTAATATCATAAAATTTCAGTAGGTTAATGTTGTTGTTTTTTCTACATTTGACTAGTTTGGAGTTAGACAGTTATCACTAATGCCAACGGATAATCGTCTCGCTACATCACAAATTGATGGAAGAAGGAATTCTACCATTAGACACCACCTTGATGGTGTAGCCAGTTTAGCTATCTGTAATCTGTAGGCCTTGGGTTGGCTTCCCTGGCGGTATCGAGGATGCAAAGAGTCCAATACTAGGACGAAACAGCTATCTAGTGTACGCTGATTCTAATTAGTACTCAACCAAAATCAATTTGTGACGTACACAAACAACTAAATGTTAATAATTCATTGGATTTATGATAAAGCTTGCATCACAAATACGACACGACATAAAATAAGACTACGAATAAACTTGTTTACCTGACGATCAAAAGACTTCAACTTAACATAAGTCTCCTTGTTTAATAATTTTAATCCGATTGACTGAATTCATAGTAAATTTTATATCATGAAGGAAACAAAAGCAGCATTCTATAAATTCCCAACTTGTTTTAGTTTAGCTATCGCTATACATTAATCACTAAGTTTGTTACTGTCAATTAACTACTTAATTATTTTAGACGGTTAGTTCATTTTATTACAATTGTAGATACAACAAATATTGAAATACAAATCGATATCTCTATTCATATGATCTGTTCATTATTAATAGTAACAAATAATTAGTATAAGAATTACACAAATGAGTGTAACATATAGACTTAAGCGTACGTCTAAACTTATTCTAACCTTTACCTCAAAACTACATATACTAACTAGAAACATTATAGTAACGCCTAACGGATTATTTCCATCTGTGTAATAGGTCTGGGAAGACGCATGATATTCAGCTATATGATAGAGTACATTTTTCATTGTTCTTTTTTTTTCAATTAATTGATAGAAAAACTTAACATACGAAATCTTTATATGCTTCATAACATTATCTTATCCAAATGAAATATTCATTCATAATTCATGTCTTCTGACTAAGACAAGCTAAACATTTGTGATACTGATTATCTTGCTTGAATACTAACTTCAGTTGATTGAACAGTAGCTTATGCTCATTCCTATACTAAACACTAATCCATATTTAAATGATTACTTTCAGATTGATAATTAACTTTTAGGCCAGTAAGCTATATTTCTCTAGTCTATACAATTAATTATTTAGTGTTTCACAGTAGACGATTTGCATAATGAAGTTTTATCTTCTCATCAAATGATCTAAGTAAGTAAACTTTGCTAAAGACATACTTATCACTTATGATCGTTTAAAAAGAATAAGAACTTCTACTGAGGCATTAAATCAACAGAAGAACATGAAACAAAACAAAGTTAATAATCATCAGGTAATAATTGATCTTGTTCTAAATCGATATGTTACATAGTGTAAATATATGAACTATATACACATAATTTATTTGTAACTATGATTCTCTTAACTTGAAGTAGTTTTTTGACTAAAACACTTTAAGCATCATTGAAAACTAGTTATTACTCGATAACAGATTGAGATAAATATTATCGATGATAATTTGTAATGGTTATGCAACACTAGGAACTAAGATTGTGTTATGAAGTGTACTATTTACTAAAAATTTAGATCTGAATTAAGTTATAAATGATATTGTTTTAGCAACCACAGTTTTCGATATTCTTTCGCGGTCTAACTTTTCGAATCAAGTACCATAAACTTACAACTTGAAAGACTGGAGCAATGAGATGTCTTGGAAAGTGTATAATTACCCATATGTTTTCCAATTCGTTATCATCAGCTGAAGTAAGGAATAAACTTTTCTATTCCGTATAGTTGAGAGCTGGATCATGATTTGTCGCAAGAGAGGAACAAAGTATTAATCCTATTGTAAAGTATTCTGGTTGACTCAGTAATTGTATGAAGTCTTGTATAACTAATGAGTTGATATTTTCAAACTGAGTAGCTAATTGCGAATTAAAACATGGTGAAAACAAGAATCAGTTCAATAGATAAAGGGTATTATTCATTTCCTGAAACATAGAATACCTGTTTCTGGTACACTTTTACAAGACTGAGTCAGAAAAATTGATCACTAAACTTTGTATATAGCTAAAAACTGTGACGATTTGTCTTTGTTATGATTCTTACCGGGGGGTTAAGAATACACTTTGTATTAGCTTAATAGGCTGGTATATCTTTTAATTTGTTTTGAGTATCATCTGTTAAAACAAAATTACACTCTGTTTCTGATGGATCTATCAAATGTGTGTTACCAAATATGAAACTTAAAAATCACTTACTAATATACACTAGGTAGGCCATAAAATGTTACTGCTTTCTCTAATACGTTTATTTAAATTATATCCTCCCATCGGGTGCCCGTTCAATGGAGTCCACTGCAAAACCTGAACGTTCTAAGTGCGCAATACTGAGGTGTTCCATACGAGAATGAAGTAGCTGTCTAGTGCTCCTTACTTTTTACTGACACCTAACAGACATCAATCTGCGACGAACACAAACAAATAAACCATGTTCGATTCAACAATTTTCTACTTTTATTTTCTATTTTTTTAGTGCTGGAATGAACTACTTTCTTAAGCCTATCATTCTCATCTTTGAAATCGCATAATTTCCACAAATTTTGTTCATAAGGAAATTGATTATTTTGTGCCCAATTCGTGGCATATTATTTTGAGAAGTTTCATTATATACATATGTTGACTACTGAACGGTGAACAATGTCATATTTATCCAATCTCTAGTGACGACCGAATTCTATCGATCAGGTTGTGACTCGAACACTAGTCTAAATGATTACAAATCGGGCGAACTATGTAATGTTGTTAGCGGTTGCAGGCAGTCAACAGTATACTCTACTTCACCTAACTTTTATTCTAGTTGGCGTTTGTCAGGATGGTGTATCTATAATCTTGGAGAATCTGATACGCGCTGCATGGTTCCAATCCGGGTCTGTCAAATTCCGCGACTGGAAATTCCGTCAACATTTGGAATTAGATAAATGATACTGGTAACTAGTTCGTGAGCATTCACTGAGGATATCTCAGTCCAACGGGTTAGTCACGGTCAGGTTATATAAATGGGAATATCTCAGATTGCAAAACCGCATAAAGAAAAGAATATTAGTCCCATCAAATTACGAATACATTTTGTTGATATGGACCGAATAGTATAAAACCTAGGTCTATCAGATTTACTCGCTGATTATGTATATAATCGCCCTTCCTTTATGCTATTTGATCAAGGGATTCGTTTTACTACGGCTGTCTTTCGTCGACTATTGACTCCTGTTAACCTATAAAGTTTTACGATTGACAATTTTACTGTCTAATTGTGGAAATAAATTGGTCATTTATGGAAATCACCTGACCATAGTTCTCCATTTGCGTTTAGTATTTGAAGCAACTGAACTTAAGTCTTAAGAAGTAATATTAACATGTGGATATTATTGGTATTGTTCACTTTGAAGATAATTTCTATTACACATTGTTATTATATGAAGACTCGTTGAAAATCATAAGGCATTGGGTAAATATTTCTCTGTAGCCTAAGATTTCTCACCGGCGTTTAGCTACAACCCTACCAAGGCTGGTACCTTTATGCGTAGAAGTTTCATTATAAGCATATTAACACTCAACAACTAAATTACCGTATTTATTTTCAAAGTTTTTTATGAGATAATGATATTTTACTGTTTAATAGGCTATTGTAACCATTGAATCAGACAAGAAGATGATACATATACAAAAGCATGGCTTTACAGAAACTGTCATCACACGTGAAGTTGACGGAGATACACTAATGACAGTGAGTTATATGTTCTTTTAACAAAATATTTGAATAAACCCAATATAAAAATCGTGATACAGAGAAGGCGAATCCAAACAGTCTGTCTTTGTTTGCAAAGGGTTAAAATCAGGTAGCTGTGTATTTAAGATTACAGTTTAGCAACATGAAACGTTCTCTCTACAAATTTTACATGTTATGTCATGATTTAACTAATAACTTTATCGTTGAATTCTGTTCTTAGGAAGAGTGGCTTTATAGTGCACATTATTATTTACAGTTTAAAAAAGAATAAACTAATGCTCAAGACAAGCTTGCTAAAGACAAAAGCATGTATGTTATGATACAAATTATGCCGATCTAAAACAATAGCACGTTCCAAGTATTAAATATAAAATGAAAATTGATAAAAATAGCTATAAGACACACTTTCCACACGGAATGATATTATCTGAAAAAGTGTTGTTTCAGGACTCTTCTGCGCCAACACGTGAACTGAAAATAGGGAGTGAAGTAGTTGGGTGTGTTTATCACCTCAGTTATCTTGGAAGTTAGATTAACCTTGGTGGGTCACCGTTTGAGGAAATCTCGATGTGAATTCAAAAACTTTGTTTGCTTTTGGCAACTTACATTACCTATGCTGTAGACGAGATATCCGTCTCTCAATGAAAGAGCGGGTATACTGTACAGTAGACTGTTCTATCTTACTGTATGAATGCAAAGCATGCCCATTAAAGTCATATGACATTCGTAGGTCATTGATATTTGATGATTGATATCTTTCAAACATCACTCTCGTTTACCGCGATCATCGGGTAAGTAATAAAGAGGTTAGACTCTGGGCATTAAATAGAGATTGCAAATCGACCGATGGGGTTAAAAATCTTCATTAACTGAGGTGGTTGAGACGTGTTACGTATGACTAACCACTGCCTATCTCGATGTGTAATGTTGACTGGTATTGAAACAGGATGGAAGAAAGCGAAAGAAGGTGAAGCCAAAACATGATATCAGTCCATAAAATCACAGACTGTTGGTCTGAGCTAACGTTGGCAGGTGCGGACTAGTTGATTAGCGTCCATGCGAATGCTGTAACTAATGGTTGGAGACTCTGTGTGACGGCTCAAAATCAATCACAGTGAAGCAGGTGTATTCGTTTTTGTTCTCGAGTAAATCGTGAGCTTAAAACTAATTCATAGCTTTATTTCTATGAACTAAATCTTACTCCATGGACCATATATTATAGTTCCACTCCTTTATTATTACCATTAAAATAACTACTCATTCTACTAATTTGGTGTTGATAATGCTGTCCTACTGAGGTGTGATAACCTGAACCGATTCACACATGTGCCAGATTTCGTGTTGTGTATATATACATACACACATGCATACCTACGTACGTACACACACATACTACTGAAGACAAAAAAGATTTAGGCAGTTATTTTTCTTCGGTTATTGACTGCTGAACAGTATGTAATCATGACCCAATACTGGATGGGAACCAGGTTCTTCAGATCAGGTGGCAAGCATGAAGATGTTAATCCAGTGAATTAGAATCAAATAATCAATATCTCTAGCATTAGTAGGACACAGCTATTGATTTCACTCAACGGTGATATTTGTCTCACTATCAACATGTCTGAACTTCACTAGTCACGACTTACCACTACAGGTTACGAAATTTATTTCCATAAAAGTAACCACATTAATGAAACAACAGTTACGATAAACACCATAATAACTTTGCTTAACCATCCGGAATTTTATAATGTGTGCCTCAAATTTACTAAGAAAAACTTGATCATTATTATGCGATGTAACATGACACTGATTTCTACTTATACGCTTATTAGTTTAAATCACGTATTTCTTCTGGAAGTCGGTTAGGTTAGCAGCACTGCCACCAATTGAAATGTAGATTATCCCATGTACTTATCTCGTAGTATCCAAAATATTCCTTACAGATAAATTATGCACATAATAAAACCTTGATCTAAAGTCTAGTACCAGTTGCTTTCATCAAAGTTCATGAGTTATAAAGATTAAGATTAGTTATTTACCCTTAATGACAACTTTATTGATAAGGCTTTCACTAAAATCATACATGAATTTCAGATGCTTTGTTGAAAGCAATCCATAGAAAACCCTAGATTTAAATCTTAAAAGACTACAATGAGTACTAAAGGATAGATATAACATTCTCTACCGTATCAATAGTCGATAACCATGATGAATAATAAAATACCATCATATTGTTAATTTTGATATCACGAATTAATCTGAGTCAGACAACCATTGATCACCTGGAAGCACTGGACAGCCGTCTTGTCCTAGTATGGGACTCCTCAGCAGTGCTCATCCACGACCCCATCCGGGACTGAACCCAGGACCTTCTGGCTCCGCGGCGAACGGTTTACCATTGAACCACTGGGTCGGCTTCTAAAGGTTGATATTTCTAATTCAGCCAATTCGTGATACATTGCGCGACCTCCTCTATGCCATCGGTGAGTTACTGCCTCACACTCGACACGATTGAACTCTACTGGTCAAGTCTTCACACTAGAACTCCAGGAATTACCTCAAGGAGCTAGTCACTAGTGAGCTCATGTTAATTACAATTAGGGGGTTTGTAGAGATTATTAACTGTGGATGCTCACTGCTGAGAAGTCCCATACTAAGACGAAACAGCTGTCCAGTGATTCCAGGTGATCAATGGTTATCTGATTCACATCAATTCGTGATATCAAGACTGACAGTTAACTATCTCTACAAACCCCCCCCCCTTATTATCATCATATTGCTTATAATGTAATTAATCTAAATGCATCTTTGCATTACTTAGTTTTGGTTTCATTTTTCAAATTATTTTAGACAATTAAATCTCAACAACAAGTTGGAACAATCAAATATCATCGTGTTTAACTTTATCATTAGTTAAATACACAAGTTCAATTGTTCACTGGATCTTAAAAGAAATAATTTTTCTATAGATAAATATATATTATGATAACTTTTAGTTTATTCATATTACTTATTAGCTAGAATTCAATGTTTTGTTTATATCGTTTAATAACAACTACTTAGTGAATGTAAGTTAGACAATTTAAGCTATTAATGTAGATAGCTGAAATTATTAGTAGTCTAAGATTGTATTACACTGATGTAACTGTAATTCTATAACTCATTTTTAAAGATAATCAAAGCTAATTAAAGTGTGTATAATGATTACTTACTGAGTAGTAACCAACGTTGTGTTTGTATAGTATTTGATAGAAATTGAACATTATTACAACAACTACTACTACTCATACTATTATTATTACTATTACTAGGCGGTTTAGTCAATACTTACTGTATTGATTTTAGTCTAAAATGACTCCCATAAAAATTGTTTTACTGTGAAGGAGGATAACAGATATTCAAGTTGATCTTCAACAAAAAACCTATTTATATGAATTCAAATAAAAGGGAGAAAGTCATATGAAACAAGTGAATTATTCTGTAAACCACTTACATTTCACAAAGTAAATTTTATTTTTGACGAAATTACTATCGTTGACTGTTCATCCGTATTTAATAAATATAGTTATATTACTCGAATATTCTATGGCTTCGCTAAAGTGAGTAATAGAGATATGTTAAAAAGCCAACTCGGAATGGTCAATTTACGAATTTCCACAGCTGGATTCTATTAAGTAGAAAGAGAAATCTAATTCACTTGATTTCATCTTAAACTAAATGATAAATGAATTATTTCAAATTGGACACACATTCATCAAAAATGGCCATACGAGTAAATCCACTGGTAAAGAACTGAAACCGCAACCAGAAAGAATTTCAACAGCTGAAAATAAAGCTGTTCATGAACCATCGATTTAAAGGTGATTCAGCAACAGACATTTTAAGAAACAGGCGCCGAAAACTTTTTTCGGGAAACTTTGCATGCCAATCATCTTCGTACTGCTTTGTCTAGAGTGTCTTTGATAACTGGTTCTGTGAAGGATAACTTCCTACTTTGGACCACATTTATGTATGTCTACAAGGTGAAATGTTTATGAGAAGTAAAGTACACCTGAAAAACAAAGGGAGGACTTTCCAAACACACCTTTAAACATTTCTAATCACGGCTTTCCATAAGAGAACGAAAAATAATCAATAACTAAATTTTGAATAATCTGGTTACTATTTGTAATTGTGTTCCACTAGAAAATCCTTCTTAAATGATCTACTCAGTTAAATTGCTGAGCTCAGTGAGAGCATAAACTGATGACTTATGCTCTTCATAGGCTTTGGGAATTCACAGTTTCAAGTCAGGACTCTGTGTGTAGTGTATGTTCACTGGACCTACTTTACATTTTTTGAATTGATTATGCTTTATTATCTTTAATTTAGGTTTTCATAACTTTAGTATTTTCGATTTTTCTCACAATATCACACCCATCGACGGAACAATTATTTTCATATTATCATTAATTTCCACTTTGTTGCGCAATCCTTATTAACGCACATTCTAAACACTTCGCTGTGCTATTCATTACTTATTCTTCAATAGACTAATAAAATTGAAGTTAACTTCATAAACGTTTAACTGTTAAACGACTGAGTCGGAATCCAAATGTTGATGTTACTAACTTTAGACAATACGCAATATATTTGTGTGACCTCATCCACTTACCACCTCACCGTTTACTGGTCACATTCATAACCCTAAACGGCAGTAAATATCACCTAACTAGTGATTAATCTTAGAAAGCATTTCCTGAAGTTCTTATGAGATAACATGATCACTGGAGTTCAGCCCTGTCAAGTATGGGGCAATTATTCGCCTAGGGCAGTAAATGAGTTCATGCAAATATATTTCAAATTGGCTGAAGTTAAAAATATCAGCGATTGATTGCCGGCTTAACCGTCTAACATGTAAGCGTCATCTACGACATCTGAAGACTACGGACTTGACTCTCTTACAGAATCGTCGATATGCACTGCAGAGTAGTCCAATTTTAAGACGAAATAGTTGTCCAGAGCTTCCTAGTTTTCAGTCGTTATCTAACCAAGATGAATTATTGACAACAACTTCAAATTCAACATTCTCCACAACATCAGAATACAACTAAGACATTTGTTATATCACAATACACTGTGTTTTATACACTGAGCTATTGATTATCTAGTATCGACTGTTATTCAGTTACCTAGAACTATTGATTAATACAATTACAGATAACAACAATTAATGTACTATGATATTGTATTCGTTCTATTTTTTTGGTTCTAATGTAAATCACTAACTATCCATCGCATGATTATTCACTTACTTTTTTTGAGTTAAATAAATTCGGTGAAGGGATCATCAACACGATTATATTCTACTTTTAAAACAAAAATTTAGTCTACATAATAGGTTAGAAAGAACAACAGGATTATTTAGTCCCATGGAATTTCAGTCTGTTGAATTTACTGTTGTCAATCAAGTTCTTTTTCGAAAGATCTTTTCTTTGTGAAAAGTATTTCTCTTACTCCAGTTATGTCTTTTCAGAATGTTTAGTAAGAAATTTTGACGAGACATCTAGAACAATATGTCAATTGTTAACATACTCGTTCATTATAATTATATCCTGACCCTTATCGCAGAAGGGAATAGTAATGCTGTCATCGTGGATTAAATTTCATATAAATTACTGATGGTATATCTGATCATGCGATTCGTGAAGTATTGCGCTGATTTGCAAAAATCAAGTACTGAAAATTTATAGCGGCACCTAATAACATCAAGGTGGTAAATGTTTTGTGAAGAACCCATTGAACTAGGTTTTAGCAGATATACTATTTAAGACAAACTTAGAACAGTCGAAACGAAGTTACTAATTAATCAGTCAAGATTGCATTTCATGCACATTAATTGTTTCTAATAGTTGTAAATATGCTTCTTATATACTGAGATTTCTTATTCAAGTACATCATAATATACACTTCAAAGTGTAGCATGGATATATGTCATTTTTTTAAATCTTGGCATTCAGCTTGATACAAACGTTCAAATTCAAGTACTTACCCATCAAAAATGCACTTGAACTTTATTTAATTTACAATAGTTACCATTCAACAAGCCAAAAGCCTTCCTCAGTTTAAACCTTATTTAAATGTATACAAAGATTATATTCAAAGGAGAAGATTTGATAGATATCAACTATGGCCGAAAATTGTCTACAGGATAATAACTACCCTGATAGGTTTATCAATAAGTATGAGAAAACAAGAATGATGTGAATAAAGTTAGGTACGGCTGTAATAAATCAGTTTTCACACGACTTCGTTGGCAGTGATACAACAAGAAAGATTTACATTAAACTAAGAGCTGTACTAATAAAGGCCTTTCCAGCCTCGAAACCGGTCTCACTACATCACGAAAAATGTTCGTTGAAACAATCAAAATATCTATAAATACGTGCATCATATTGTCTCCGTTATGTATGCTAGTTTACATACAAGTGTCGAAGCACATTATATCGGGAGAGTAGAAAATAAGATTGAAGTCAACATATGTTCAATAACGAAATTGTTAATTATATACTTGGCAGTGGACACACCAACGGCATTTCAAGATCCTTCGAAATAATCAATAAACAAACGATTTAGAGTTAGTAATTTTTCACCGAAGACAACTATGATAAAAGTTTTTTACCAAAATTATGCATTCACAAATATCTTGCGGTTGATCTTGCATTGTCATTGTGAATTCAATTTCTAACGCTTAGTTATGTAATATTCTATTAATGTGTTCCGAATTACAAAATAATTGTCGACATTATTGTGTCTTATTTGAACTTTAATCATATAACCAATTTAGTTTATTTCTATATGTGCTGTTACATACCCTTTAGCATCAAATTTCCAGTAACCTGATTCCATATACCCTGAAATTTTCTTAAATAATCACACTGTATGCCGCTGAATTTATTATACTATATGAATGCTTCTTATAACTCTACCATATTTATTGGTGTTTACACTAAACTTCATGGATGAAAACTTTTTTGATACAATCATAATAAGGTATTTGTTAAGACTTTTTGAATAACCGATGTTTACATCCCTAAAGTGTTGCCAGCCGAAAAAGGTCGACAATATAGGTGATCTCATAGTAGTCTTTCTTTCCATAATTGTACGCCAATATCATTGAAAACTATTTAGCGGAATTGATAAAGAATAACGAAATGATCAACAATCATTAACCGTTCCACTGTAAGTTTCCACACCGACACTACAAGTGTTGGATATTTTTCACTAATCCTGCTTAACCTTAATATCTATCAAAACAATCTCAACTTATAAGGATTTGACGAATTGAGATGAGAAATTGTATGACAATATATCAACTAGATTATTTGCACAAAACTCTTCAGCTACTTATTTATGTTCAGTAGACAAAAATATTTCTGTAAATTATTCAGGAGTTCAATTCAAATAGACTAATATACTATTGTTAACATAAGGGATTCACTTCTATTGGATAACTAATGAAAATGAAAAGCGAAAGGCTGCTTTTTCATCGTACTTTCGGACTCTTCAGCAATCTGCCACCCTATTATTAGTTGCATATATCACTTTAAAGTCAACAGAACACTGATTCATCATATGTTAAGGACACGTGACACTTATTAAATTTATTAACATAGCAACTTGATGGGATACTTATCTGGATTTGCATACAATTAGACTAATAATTCAATGGCCCTCATGTTGAAAACCTGTGTATGACTTTTTTCTTTAAACTCCACATTATCGTATCTATACAGGAGAAGAGAACCTTTATATAGCTAGTGATTCAAGTTAACTTAATGAATAGAGAAACATATAGATGATACAATACTACACATCATACGATTTACTTCAAATTAAGATAACAATTGACACTCAAATTACACTAATATTCATTAACCAACATTATTAAGTGGATCACACATTTTTAAATAATGCAAAACTTTCAATAAATCTTCATAAAGTATCATATCATGATTAGGTTAAGTACCATCATAACAAACAATTAAAGTATATAATTAACATAAAATGTATTTCCCACTTGGACCATGAAATATGCTCATTGTCACAACGATAATAATAGTAAAATAAATAAGATTATTTTATGATTGAATACTGACTATTATTAAGAGAAGGTTAAATTCGAATATAATACGGGATGCAGGACGCACTTTTTGTCCTATTTGGAGTTCATCGTATGGGTGTGCCTGTTTGAACACAGCTGCCTAGTGGTGAACACGGTGGAGTTTGACACGAGGTAAACTGAGTTCGGGTCCCAGCTTGAACATTAACCTTGGGATGCAGGCACATCCAGCCGGTGAGTCAAAAATAGAATGTAATGTGCGTCCTGGACTCCACTTTCCAGTTACAATTCAACTTAAACAAAATGGTAGATAATTCGAATTTTCCAAAAGATGAAGCATTAAGAGATTAGAGCTATCTTGTGGTTTCAGTTAATGAACAACCAGTACACTCATTTTTCTCAGCGAAACAAGTGTATTTTTTTCCGCCAACTTATCCAAGTCCTCAAAATAATTTTTTGGTAAGAAAAAGCTCCACTAATAGATGATAAATAAAAATACAAACACATAAAACAAGTAACAAGAAGTGTTAGATCATGATTTTATGTTTTGTAACTATTCTATGTGACTTTAGATAACCGAATTTCCCAAGTAAATTTACAGCTACTTTTGATAGTGATCATGATGTAGGTGATATCAGTGAATTAAACAAGGCATGATTAGTTTCTCCAAAAATCTGAATGAGGTCTAAAAGTTAGACACCTAATAGTAAGTAGTGTTTCTCGTTGTGTTTGAGATCTCAACTAGATGACAAACAGAGGCAGATATTTTTGTCATAGTATAAACTGACAGAAAAGTGATTTGCTTTATACTGATGCATTCCTCAGCTATACAGAAACGAAAAATCACAAATAATAAGATACTAAAGTAAATGTTGAGGAGGCAAGTTAAAAAAGAATATATATTTGACAAATAATAATACATTCAAGATTCATAACAAGATACTGAATGTATCTGTAATCTCATGATCGATTCCGATATACGTCATCGAAAATCTACATGTTTTAGAGGATTTCTCATTTGTAAGCATCCAGAAAACTTCAATCACTATGCAAGAATGAGGGTAACAATTACTCATTTAAACTAATGACATGCCTCAACTTGGACGTTATTCAATTGTCATTCATCTTACATTAGATACTGAATTAGACCACAATTTTAAGCGGATGCATCACGGATTCATAATTTCTAAGTTAACGACTGGCCAACCGATGTTGCTTGGATATCCATAAGTGGCCTCAGCATTACGCATTTGTTCGTTCCACTACGTCTATAGAAAAGAACAGACAGAGAATGAAGCAATCTGATGATTAATTTCAGAACTTGAAGTCATCGTTTGACAAATAAATTTTCTGCAATTATTTCTGTCGTTTAATAACAATGCTATAACATACGTAAACACAGGACAGGTGATTGAATCATGTATAAAGAGCTGTGTTTAAACATAGTCATTCCCACCCAAGTAATTTTATCTTCAAACATCAAGTTTAAGTCACAGCATCAACATCAATACCAAGATGCAGGTATGTCCATCTGTTGGCCATTATTCAACTTTATAGTAACTAGCTAGCTGCTAGGAATGAACTTATGTCAGTAATGATTAATCAAATGCAGTCCTTACTATCTACAACTAGAAAACTTAAACAATTACATGCATAAAATAATCACTAGTATAACATCTTTCTAAAAGTAATGATATTTTCATTCATCCCAGTGGAACTAGCTGATTACCGACTTGGTTAACTTGAAAATGGTTAAAAATTATCAAGTAACTGTTATGTCCTATTACAGAAAGAACCGTATCACTACTTAATTCTTGACAGAATTAACAGAATGACGATCATCGAAACTGGATTCAGTGAATCTATAATTGATAGATGCAAACGACCTTTTCAGGTCAGGTTATTTACTTCATCTTTTCATTAGTAATTACTACAAAACTATATAATTAACATTATTTTAATTGTCATTTAAACTGATTTGATGCAATATGTTCAATGATGAATATTAATTCGATCCTATATCCATCGATTCTACTATACCTTATCACTTAACGGAGAAACTTAATAGTACATTGGTTACTTTCACTCACTCAAATACACACATACACACATGCACCCATATAGAGGATAAATGTATTAAAACCTATGATTATAGCAAAAAACAAATTTTTTTCAAGTTCAAGCATAGTAACATTAAAGGGAACTCACGATAGATGTTGTTATCCCATGTTAATTATAACTTTTATATGGATTTTATCACATGTTTAAAGGAATAATTAGTTACTACTACATATATATATATATATATATATATATATATATATATATATATATATATATATATATATACATAAATAATATATTATTGCATTAACACATCGGAATGTACGCAATTTCTCAACTCTCCTGAGAGATAAGATTCTCTTCACTTTGATATGCCTCAGGGGGTTTTCCTGTTCTAAATTCTCCAACGGTTAGATACTTTTATCAATGATAAGATTATCGGTTTTAATTCTTTGTTAAACAAACCTATTTACTTTGTCATGTTAATATCTAATGATGGAGAACTAAAGCATATCCATAGTCATTATATTTTTATACAATCTTGTTAGTTTGTGTGAATACAAACAGTTCCCCCCGCCCTCCTAATATCAAAAGATTAAATTTTTGATCTCACTGACTGGTGAACAGAAGAGATTACGAAGCACTCCCCTCTATTGATCATACTCCTTTCTTAACTTTAAAATGAAGTATTGTGACCTAGCTCACCAAACAGCTGTCAACAGTCACGAACATCTTAAGAAAAATGATTGATTGATCAACTGAAACTATCATAATGAATAGAATATTAGATCATGAATGTCCTCGATTGACAGATAATTAGTACTAAGTATCAAATATAAACAACCTTTTCCGTTTCAGTAATGAAGTAAATTATCATTTAATAGTAACTGAAATTTCAAACGACCTCTCAAGCTGTTTAATGTGCATATGATTCAAATACAGGTGAGTGAAGTGAGTTTTAGAAAGATTCGAACCAATAACCTCGAATGGTCGACATAACTTAAGTAAATGATTTCAGTTATTATATGTCGTGTAGGTGTAAATCATTTTATTAACGATTTAAATCCATTTGATTGGAAGATTGGTTTTAATTCATTAATGCATATGTAGGATCAGTTGCTTAAGTTGAGTAGTAATAAACCAGTACCAAAAAATGTACCAATAAAATATGTACCAGAAAGTTAATGTTCCTACTAAAACTGTAAATTTCATTATTACATGTAACTAAATAATAAGGATGTATATCATTTTCTATCAGTTTATTTTAAGAATTTTAGCCATGAAGTTTTTTTTATTTTAAATCATGTTCACTCTCAGGATGCAGGCTACTTAGCTGAAGATTACACGATAGCCTAAATCAATTGTTGGAGATATTATGTCTTCATATATGCTTCTCTATTCTATCTTGCCGAGCTGTAGTTGTAACAATTTACCTCTTTGCTATTCATTTTGTCAATTTCATCAGTCAGTCAGTCATTAACAACGTAGAACCTGGTATACATGCTTATAAGTTCAATTCGCAATATCACATTAGCACAACGAGGTCAAATTCACAAGAATAACATTACAATAGAACACAAACGAAAGGATGAAATAAAAGTGTGTACGAAAGAATAGTCGAACTTACTATCTAGATGGAGATAGAGAGCGAATATACTTGTGCCACTGCTTCTGATTTTGTGCTTTGCCACTTAGTGTCTTCAGTCATTGATTACGATTACCACACGGACCCCAACCTGGTAGTCCACGTCTACCAACATAGCTCGGAGCAACAGTCAAAGATTTCATCAACTGATGTCATGTTTCAGTTTGACCGCCTTTACCCTTCTTCCATCCTACTCCTACCCCAGCCAACATAGAGCGGTGGGTTGGCGGCTGAAGACCATAAACAACACATGTCCTAGTTATCTCGGTTGATGAAGGTTTGCAACCTCTTCAACTGATATGTCATGTTTTCCAAGTACACGGTGATATACGAGGACTTCTATAACCAAAGACCTGAAGTCTACCTATATCTTCCATTTTAATGGCCCATGTTACGTACCCATAGGCCAAAACATAGCTACACAGTAAACTTGGACTTTCGTTGAAATAATGATTACAAAGGCTAACAGGTCCAGACACTATTTTAGTCAAACTAATTTCACTGTGGTTGTCACATGAAGATATCTGTCCCTTACGTAAAGTGGAATGACCATCGATCGAGATCAGTAAGATGGGATGAAGTCCAGTTCCTAGACTTTGGCTAATATATTCGTCGGCTGCCAACAAAAAATAGACTACCCTCCTTATAGATATCTGGAGTCAACCTAACAGGTTCTAGTGCTTTACCTCGTTTCGAATTACTTACAGAATTTTCAATCTCACTAAAAGTTGGGAGATATTTGACAATTTTCCACTCGAGTGGTTTGGGAAATAATCGGTAAGTGGAGAGTAGTTGGGAAAACCCAGTTGAACTGTCCTCTGAGGTATTAAACCCATCGGTCCAATCTTCAAGGCTGAGTAAAATGCAGACCAGTCTTTCCTGAATATAGTCTCACAAACAGCTGATTTATTAATACCGGTTTACTGAATGATTCGGGAAGCTGTTGCTTAGTATTGCCTACTGCCGTTGCCGCTTCCATTTCTTTAACTTTTACTGCTTACCACTACTTACGGTCCTTCTTTAGACTCTTTGTCAGTTTACACTTCAGTTGTAGTCTTTCTTCATTATTCTCAAAGCTTGCCGGAATGACTTTACTAGCTTCCACCAGTTCACTAGAAGTTCCTGACATCCATAAGTCTTTCATAACCTATGTATTTAGGTCGGTTGCAGATATCGCTGCTGCATTTACAGTCTCTTTAAAATCATTTTAAGCTCCTTCTAAACTAATAAATGCATTGCGAAACCTTTACTGAATGTATTATTGACCTCTTCAATATCGAATCGACATATAAATGGTCTTCCTGTTTTGACCTTACTGCGTCTGCCAAAAAGTATGGAAATATATGCTCACACTAAGGTATGGTCAGAATCCAAATGCGTTCTTCAGAACAAGCAATTACCCTCTACAGAGCCACTCCAACGATAACTGATTTCGATATGATCTATTTGTGTCCATCGTTGTATTGATGTTGAAGGTTAACTTCATCGCAAAATATCAACGTTGTATTGCAACTTAGGCTGACAAATGTTTGTAGTTGACTCTGTACTGGTTATGGCTGACTGACACCCATAGGCTCGCACCATATCATAATGAACAACAATAATTTTATAATGAATATTGATGTTAATAATTCTATGATAACATCTTTTTGGGATAATTGGTTATCGTCAAAAGTTGTGATTTACTTAAAATAACTGGATATCAAGAACTGCCTTGTGTTGTCTAACCACTGAAAAACAGGAAGCACTGGACAACTGTCTTGTCTTAGCATGGAACTCCTCTGCAGTGCACCTCCGTGACCCTCGATAAGGATCGAGTCCAGACCTCTCAGGTTTTGCCGGAAGAGCTTGATAGCTAGATAACTGAGCTGAAATCGAATGGTTGAAGTTTCTTTTTCCAGTCAGTTGGCGAAACATCCGAGTTTGCTGTGAGACCTGAAGGTTCTAGATACGACCTTAGATAGGGTCATAGGTGTACACCAATGAGGAATCCCACACTAGAAAAAAGTAACTTTCGGTTTCTTCTGGTTATCAATCATTATTTGATCCCTGTCAATTCGTGATATCAACTTCAACAGTCCCCACAGCACTCAATCATAAATAACGGAACTTACTGAAGAATGATATAAGCAGTTTACCGGGATTCAATTTATGGACAAATGGTTCTGTTAGAAGATGATACGTAAAACTGATTGCTTTGTAAGATCGGCTTTAGAAAATATTTACTTCATATTTATTAAGAGAAGTTGAGAAACACTTTACGCGAATCACAATCCAGTATTTAGGCGTATCTATGTCTATGAAACTGCTTTAACGTATTCTGTTAAAATTTTTGTTTCTAAAGTTACATGATCTTCACAATAAAATTGTACACAGCCTCATTTTCAAGTCCTTGATTCTGCAACCTCATACAAGGAACGGTAAGTTTATTATCAGGTACATGCATTTTAGTATATCGTTTTTTTTGGATAATTCACATCAATCTTTAACTCAGTATCCATGATCAAGTCACTGTATACGTAGGAATAAGCTAAATAACTCTGATAGGAGAGGTAGCCTTGCAGTAAACTCGCTGTCAAGATTCTTTCTTTGATAAACGATTTAAAACAAGTAAATTATGACTGAGATATTAAATTCATGAAGTCACCGAACATAAATAAAGTTTGGATTAAATTTATTACATGGAAACAGGCCCCTTCCCTTGGTTTTCACATATATCAGAGAAATCTATGCAGTTACTTCACATATCCGTCTCACAGCCGAGTTAGAAATCAAACTGACTTGTTATATAAAGAATGTTAGTTCGAGTTCACATGTAAACTAGGCCAGTTTTAACCCCCTGCTGAACGAACTACTAAGTATGGATATCTTTAGTAAACACTATCATAGACTTTGTAAACAATTACAGGAAGGTAAGAAAACAGTATTAATGTGTTCTGTGGAGATTGGCGAATTTAGTATATACCTTAATCAAACAGTCACTAGAAATCGGGAAGCAGTGGATGGCTGACTATTCCTTGTATGAAACACCTCGGCGATGTTCGTACATGACCTAACCAGGGATGAAATCCAGCAGATTCAGGCTTCACTGAAAATACTTTGATACAATTAAACTGAATGACGTTGTGTAATGTATAGAGAATGCAGTGAGGTTATAAACGTAAACTATAAACTGCTGGCTCAGCAATCGTAAGGTTAGGCGTTTACTTCGAAACCTGAAGGTCCTTGGTTCGATATTTTGTGAGGTCATGGGCATAAACTACTGAAGAAATGAAACACATCTCCTGTACTTTCTAGTTTTCATAAGCTGTCTAACTGAACCCTATCAATAATACATAATTCATTCTAAAAATATTTCAAATCACCGATGATGAAAAGATTAATGCATGTGATTATTGTAAAAACCAATTGTTCCTATCTCACTAATCATTCTATCGAAGAAAAAGTAAATAAGTAATTCAATCCATACAACGTAGTCGCTTGTAAACTTGTGTGTGTGTGTGTGTGTGTTGACGTGAAACAGGAAGAGATGGGTGTTTTAATAATAACCATCCCAATAAAGGGAAAATTGAAAAAATCATTTGTTGTTTTCAATAAATGAAATCCTATATCCCAATAAAAGACTATACAACAAAATCTTTGTATGCTTTGAATGCATTACACAATGACCTAACACACAGACGTGAGTCATAATGCCACTAGAGAGTAGGAAATTTAAAATGAACCAATCTCATCATGACATATGGTAATTTATTATTTCTAAGGTCATTTATATTATTCAGTGTATTAGTCATAATTCTACAGTGCATAATGATTGTACATCATGCAATTAGATGAAAATTCTTTCTTTTTTTCTGTTATAATCATTAGTCTTGTAGTTTAAGAGAATAGAACAGTGAAAATACTATTGTTTACATGAAGTATACGGGACAAAATACAATTAACATGCCTATGATCTACATATAACAAAGGTACCTCAACACCTACAGTTTAGTTACAGTTAAGAAATATAATCAACGTATCTCTTGTTTATGTTGTACAAACTGATTATTCGGTTATACGACAAAAATAATAGACCATAATTTACTGAACATTCATCTGAAATTAGTGGATCTGAGCTGCTGTATAGCTAATCTTCTGTGAAAGCTATCTTAATCAAAAATACATCATAGTTGAAAAATCAGTAGTAGTTAATAGTTAGAAATCTAAATACTTTTATTTAATCCATCATGATACTGAGATTTTGCTAAACTATTAATTTCAAATCATCATGATATCATAAGCCTCATATTAGTTTCATGGTGTCTACTATTCGAATTCCTTAAAAGGACAATACCTTTCCATCTTCCCTAAAGAGTAAACAATCATGAAATAAAGATACTTTAGAATATTAATTTAAATTGGATCTAATGTCTAGGCTTCATTTTATTTATTTGATAGAAAACATTAATAAATTATGTGTCAGTACTTATCCAAACTTATTAAGCATTACAGTACGTATATTAAAATTCAACCATTCGCATGATCCTACTTGTGTACACGATCATATATTATAACTTACCAGATATAGTACCAAAAGTACGTCTGGTGTAAAATCTAAAGTGCAATTCGAAGAACTAAAGTGGGACAATATGAATAAGAAAGAAACTCAGATGAGATGATTCATTACTATATCAAATAAATTATGAATTTTACTGTTAGATGTGAAAATTGTTGAATATGAAAATTAATCTTGACGGATTGAACTCCATTAATTAATAATGAAAACACAGTAAGCACTAAAGAGTCATTTGATTGTAGTATAGGACTTCTAAGCAGTTTACATCAATCTCCCAACCTGTGATCGAACCCATTGTCTTTAAATTTCACTGAGAACGCTTAATCTTTGTATCAACGACCCCGTATTCCATGGTTTATTCTAGTAAAATGCATGATTAACAGAGGTTAACTTCTTTAGGTGTGAAACAAGTGCGAAAAAACGTTAAGGACAAGAACTGTATAATATTGTTAAATAATTGAAATTGAAAATGTAGACCAATGGATGCCTATTCATTTGTCTGAATTTAGTCTATGACATCAGTTTAATCAAGTATGTATATGTTTACACTAAACAGAAGATACATATTAAGTTCTATATTCATGTTTCATCTTAAAATATTTAGTGTTAGTTGAATAGACGTAAATTTACTTAATTTGTTAGCTTAAATTTTTCTCTGTCGTTTTTTAGGTTTTATGGACATAAAACTTTCTTCTATGTTCGTGATTAAATTACAGATAACCTGCGTATATCCTTAGGTAAACAGAAGAATAGTTTCGGGAATCTCAGCTTAATGGCTTACTTTATTAACTTGAATAAATCAAGAACAATGACTGAAGTGAATAGTATGAATTCACTTTATTACCCTCAGTCTATAATGCTTATCATTTTGAAATGACACTAGAGATTTCTGTCCTACTTTATCTCATTAACTTTTGTGACCCAAGCACAACCGAATCATCTGTAATCAAAATTTGATTTCGCAGTTTACAGAAATGTATATTTCATACAAACTGCTGAGCTCGAGACGGCTGAAAAACAAAGGCATACACCAGGTGGCTGGCAACAGATAGAAAATGAGTTTGCATTCAAGTTTATGTTCAACCAAGAATTCAATTAAATGTTCACACACATGAAGTGAGATATAAATTTAACACATAAAAAGAGGCAGAGTTGAATAATATTAAAAACGCACGATCATGATAAAGTAACCATCCGAATAAAGGTTAAAGTAATGAATATGGTGCAGAAGAAGTTCTCATAACAGTGGTTAAGTTAGCAGCAAAAAACTATGGGGTTGAAATAAGGTTGCTAACAATTGGAATGTTAAAGAACGACGGTAATTTGTCTTGTTAGCGTAAATCGTCACTACTGACGTCAGTGTTTAATATGAAGAATATAACTAGAAAGAAGCTTAATTTACAGTAATAGCATAGTTGATCCTACAGTTTACATACGGTAATATATATATATATATATATATATATATATATATAATTGTTTAGTCTATGATAATCAAATGGTCTATCCGTGCTAAAACCGGAAACGGTTAGACTAATTCACACAGTTTTGCAAACAAATATGATTTAAGCAGTTAATGGCAGTTGCCGTAGCAACCACATAACATTCGAATGTCCAAATATGAATGGGATTGGTGTTTCATTTTTATATTTAATTTTACTGTTTGTTGACCAACTTTACATAAAGACTAAACTCTAACTGACCTACACAGAAAATATCTACAATATTTATATCCGACAAATTAATTTGCCTTATGGAGAGTTAAAAAAACACTAATTTGACTATTTTATCAAGAGGAGGTTGTTAAAACACTTCTCTCAAACTCAGAGTTGTAAGCTCGACTCTGTAAAAGCTTTTTCATTTTTTACAAGAATTCACAAGACTTTACACAAATATTGTCTGGTTCAAAGCCAAACACTTAGCACATATGTTCACTTTATCAGTATTATTTATTACTACACTTCAGTAAACGTTATACGTTGTTTTCATTATCAACTGACACCTACCGGAGGATCACTGAAATTCACAAATATGACTGTAATTTTACTTGAGCAGCTTCACTCCAAAATGAACACATTATTATTATAGCTAACCAAGTTTCATGGCGAGCGTGGTGTTATACTTTGAAGCTGGTTAATATATCTACTAGTGAATTCGATTATGCTAATTAATACCTTTAAAAATATAATGCAACTCACATACCAAATGCAGATTCGTGAACTCGGCTTTGAGCCACGCTTTATGTGTGACGATTAGTAATACTACAAGACTAATGAGATCAGAATAAGCGGTAAGAGACATGAAATTACAAATTAGTAGTAGAAGGTTGAAAACCTTAACGATTAAATTTAAGATTACTTCTAATAAAGCAATTATTCAATATAACCTAGTTACTGATAGTTCACTAGTTGATAGAAATCTTTAATGCAAACTACTTTAAATTTGTATAAAATCTACACTAAACAATTTGAATTCAGTAATGAAAGTTTCTTCATTTACTTGGTTTACAAATACTTCTTCAGTAGATGTCAGTTGATAATGAAAATGAATGTTAGTTAGTTTGTTCTTTTCTTATCAATAAATGTTTACTTTACATGGTTTACAAAATGATCACAAGAATAAACAAGAATTTCAAAATTGTTCAACCTGTTTTAATATGATTGCATTCTTCGAAGTGTATGTTTTCGTTTATTATTTTTTTTCTTACTAAAAAGTAGGATTAGATCAATAATTTATGGATGTATCCAACAGAACTATAAAGCATAACCTAGAAACTATTGACATTGTTTAATGCATTCAAGCTAATATTAAACTATACATTTTAATGTAGAATCAATCTATAGAAAGTAGTTTTAACCAACTAGAAGGAGCTAATTTACTAGAGTGTATTAAACAACGCTTTTTCTAATGTAAATTCTGGTGACACAAAGTGATTGTGCCGTGCATTCACTTGTTTAATCGTGACTCACAACCTATCACATTATTTAATTTCTTAAACCACATAACTAGTAGAAGTATTAACAGTAGTATGAGCAGTAGTGTAACATAGTAAGCTTAGAGATGAATTCTAGGAGAATGAATTCGTAGGATAAATGGTATAGCACAATTTTAAAACTCATGATCTAAAGGACAAAACAGATTGTTAGGATCTGTATGAATCAGAGCCTTTTGTTCTAATTATTTTGACAATCAGTAACGGTAATCAATGTAGGCTATAAGTGAGGTATCTATATCTACATATATAGCAGTCGTTTAGTATACACATACACTCCACCAGTTAAAAATATAGAGCAATGGCTTAGTAATTATGGCATTCGACTTTTAACTGTCAGGTCATCATCAGTTTCTATTTTATCAGATGGTTATTACTTGCTCTCATACATAAAGTATGACAGAGTCAAAAATATGAATCTATAGTAGGTGCATTATCGTATTTCCAACTTAATAATGTTCACAACAAAGAGCAAGCAGCCAATTTATCCAGCCTATACTAGTCTCTGACAAAAACTGTCTTCGATACTCTGTTGATACACAGTTGAAATAATTTAATTCATGGACGACTGTTGTTACTTTACCCTGGAATAACTGGTTTTAAAGACTAGGTATACAGTATGAGATATAGCCGACTGATTTTATCCAAATGTAAAAAAAGTATACCAAGAACACTCAGATAACTGTATGTGTTCTCTTTGGAATTAAACTGAATAGCATGTAATCTAGCCTTATGTGAAGACAATTCAAATAACTAAGTATTAGATAAAATTTCATATTACCTGGTTATATAAAGCCACAGTAATGTTTTGTGCATTGATAAATGCACTCCTTCCAATATTTCTTCCTGATTAAGAGGTTAATTATGTCAAGTGGAATTAATATCAGTTCTCTATAACTTACCTAGGTCATTCTACAAAAAGCGCCCTGATAAGGAAGCTATATTGTGCGATTTTCAAGAATAGCTACCAACTATTTTATAATATTTAATTATATTAAAGGTGATAAAATTTCAAATAATGAGTCTCTTACTAGGATGAAACAGCCGTCCAATCCCCACTGGTTATCACTGATATTCTATCAATATCAATCTGTGATCAAGTCAATCAATTAAACTTAATACTCATCACCACAGAACCACCTAAATTTAGTTTCAATAAGTGATAAATGAATACGATCTTGTCGTGAATAATATGAAGAAAATTGTTGGAATTTGATTGGTTTTCGATTTTTATCGATTAGGGTCAGATAGGTCATGAGTTCATGCCTATACTCATACTTCAGTGATCATTAAACGGAACGTCATTCTATTTCAATAGGATAATATTATAAATATCATTCATTGATATTATTCTGATCAGTGATATAATTATTCGTAATTACATCTGCTGTTTGAAATATAGTAAATAAAGTCTAAGTTTAATGATTAAAGTGGCGAATAGTTTATGAAATGGGAATTTAGACCTTAGTTTCCATATGAATGCTTTGTATCCATTAGAATTGATGCGAGGTTTAGAGATTAATTCTAACCGATTCTCATGAATCTGATGTAAATGTGAAATCATTAATCAGTAATAAAATATGTGAACTTCAAAGGAGTAGAATGTATCTTAATTACCAACCATAGAATTTCAACTTAATGTCTTAAAGGTAGCAATATATTGTGATCAGCCAACCTGTCTGTGCTTAGCTTCTACTGCCATATGCCATTGTTTTACACTCAAACATTAATAGAGATCTGAATAATGTGCACCTTGCTCACCTTATCGTTAAAGGAAGGATATCCTGTCTGGGAGGCAGGTAGCACAAACTAGTAATATTCAAGCGAACTGTCTCAACACATACTGAGACTTCGCTAAACATTAATCCATCAGGGTAGCGAGATCCTCAAGAAAACTAAAGTTGCCACAATTCTCACTTTCTTCACTCTCCACTATTGAAATAAGTATTGATCTGAACCAATACTGAAGCAAAATTTCGATTTCAGGGAGACAAAAATGCCACCCAAACATTCTCATATTAGTGCTCAAGTGGTTCGTAAAAGTGAATCTTCGTAATCTAAATCAGTCAGGTAATAGGAAATAGGTGAATCCTAAAAATGTTGAGGCAAGAAAGTGGGGAGCCCTGAAGAATACCATTTGAAATTGCTAGTTAGAGTAACACCTCCCTGCAAGTTTGGTTCAGCCAATAGGACCAGAAGATACCCATAGGTACGTTTTCGAGGACAAACATCGTTACATGAAGTCTTGGTAGACAGAGCAGTAGGCAATTTAAAAATAATAAAATACATATATAATCGGACCCAGATTAACATTCATGCTTTAAAAATCTGATGAAGAATGAGTAGTTGTGGATCCATATATTTTCAGGTTTCCAAATGGGTTGATTTCTCACTGTTTCTGTTCCTGATCACCATTTATGATTATGAAAGCTAACACTACGTTAGTCGAACTGATTCCAATGCATTTACCTCAGTAAGATATCTGTCCTACGTCACAGACTGGAGCCGTAATAACAACCGGTATGATTAAGTTATTTCGAACTCCTACAGTAAAAGTAGTGTGCAGAATCTAAAGTTAGACCACCGTAATTAAAGGCCTCTGAAATTAATCTATAATGTGATACTGCAGAAATTTTCTTCGGATTCGTTGTGAAAATGTAATCGTCCCCAAGATTTGGCAATATTATTTTGATCTTCTATTCAGGTTGTTCGGGCATAATGATAAACCAAATAGTATCTTGTTGAACCGTTTCGTATATTATCCACATTTCTTGGGATGAAATTAAAATATGGTTACATCTCTTGTGAAATAATTGAGGGGTTTTGTCGTTAAATATACTGTTGATCTTTTCATCTTTAAATTAAACTTTAAGGGGTTGTCCTGTTCTCACTTTTCCGTTTCCAGTAAGATAAAAGCAAACACCTACATACATTTGGATACGATAAGAGTTTAAGTGTATGCTTCAAAACCTCTTGTCTGGGTATAGTTGTATCAAAACATTACACACGTCTGTTTGGCTGATATGAGGGAAGACCTTTTAGATTGGTTATGCCTATGTACTTGAACGTTAAAATTGCATACCAGGGCAATTACATCTACGAGCTTACCTTTTTGAAGACAATCATAAAGCTATCTACAGAATTCAATTTTTACTGTTTTCAGGTTGCAGTTTTCTGGTGCGTGAGGAGAGACTATGAATTAACAATGACATATATTAATATATTTGACATCCTACTCTCGCGCAGTCCAAAGCGATTATTTACTGGAATCCAGTCCATAAGGGCATTTTATGCTTCCTACATATTTCAGCGGGGTAAATCAAGCTAACCTGACATAATAGTCAAGCAAGGTCGTAGGGATGATTAATATTGATCCTATATAAGAGTTTCAGAATACCAATATGTGTCAATAAGTGGGCATTTTAGAGTCTTAGTTAATCAAATCTAATGTCTGATATGATCTAGAGCTTGAATATTATAAGCTGAAATACACAAAACTTCGCAAACGCACAATGCTGCGAGGACTTTAATTCAGAGGATAACGATATCTATAGGCGATTAAGTAGAAATATAACTAGTAGTTTCTTAAAGTTTAGGCGAAATAGGCAGCATATTAGTAATCTTAGCCACATTTTGATCCAGTGAGAGGCTATCGTTTAAGTAAGCATAATTTCTTCAACCATCAACCCAATTGAAGGAGACAAGTAATAGAAATTAGAAATCTCCTACTCCCTCTGAAAAATAAAAGATGTAATAAATGCTAACAGTTAAAAATTATTTACACTTTTATGAATCACTAGTTAATTCAGACTTAAAATACATATAAAGGTCATAGTCACCATTGTCGTTGTTCACAATTTTCATATGCATACAACCTGACCTTTTAGTTACACAACAGAATAATGATAGGATCACATGCATGTTTAGCAAACGTCTGGTTTCTGTTAGCACTACTACAACCACTATCACTACTATTAATACATAACAAACCCTTGTGTATATGTACACATCAACATCAACATCTACACTTCTAAAATTTTTGTATGCATTCAGTGAAGAATAGAGTAGTATATAAGATAAGTAAACAAAAGTAGATTGTAAATGATGGATTAGTTTGAAATTAATAATTATTCAGAATTAAGTATCACACAAAGATTATTATGTAACATAATCTTACATTTACAGTAATTTACTGAAGCAACAAAGTGGTAAGATTTAAATTGGTGTGGAGAAAATTATATATATGAGAATACTTAATTGCATGTAAAGATAGAATAGACTGTTAGATAACAATGAATAGGTCAACTTTTATGTATAAATGGAATATAACTGACTGTGAAAAGAGTGATGTATAACTTGAAGATAAGTAGATATGAAGTCACTGATTATTGTTAATTAACAAAACATGAATGTTACGCTATTGAGTTAATGAAGATTTGTAGTCCATAATGATTTTTTTGCAGTGTTGAGTTCTTTGCTTGCTTCCTTCTTAATGACAGATTAGAAAATTTACTTTAGTTCAACAAGTGTTTAGCGGCTTAAATAACTTAGTTATAAAGCTATCAAGTGAATGATCGAATTAGACATGAGTTAATCTTTGAATTTAAAATAGTTCAGGAATGCAGGAATTTGATGAGCGATAGAATACACCACATACGTGAATAGGCGAAAGCATTTGAGCTGAACAATAAAGTAAAAGTTCTACAATTAATAATACTGAAAAATGGTGTATATATACACTGCTATGATAATTCATTTCACCTCAATATTAGGGATAATTTATAATTGCCTCACAATTAAACTGTGTTGTGTATGTGAATGAATACATTGGCTGATCACTAAGTGGTTGTCAGTGTCATTTTTGTCTGGTTCTCATAGTACTGATCGAATTCTATCGATTATGCATAAATTCGTCTAACTTACTGAAATTTGCATGTACTTACTTCTGGTGTTCGCTGGTTGTAGATAGTCGATGGGAAACTTGAAATCTAGGATTCATACTGGTTGGCACCTGTTATCAAGTTGTACCTGTAATATTAAGGGAATAGGTGTTCCAGTAGTGATTCGAACAATGTTTCAGACTATGAAATCAGGTGACTCGTATCCTAGTCCCACAAGTAACACCAATTTCTTCAAAAAAGTACGTCATGATGATGCATGATAGCCAGCGAGATCTATGTAAAATAGTATTTTCTGCTGGCTACCTTCATCCACTTAAAATAGATCACTAAACTAGTATTAGCGACCAAAAACACATGTATTAAGATCTTATGTATCCTTCAAACATATCAAAACGAACTTGATTGCAATCGGGTGTTGTGGAGATTGTTGACTATGAATGAAATCTGCTGTTTTAGTTCCATAAAATAAGTAAGTTAACAGAAATCACTTGATTCAACCAGTTCACAGAATATCAACAATCATTTAGATGAGATATTAAAATTACAGATTAACTGATTAAGAAATCAACATAGCTATCTAACAAATCAAGAGTTGCAAATCTACCAGACGAGACAACATACCAGCTGAGACATTGAAGTCAGATACAGAAGTAACTGCAGAAACGCTCCACATCCTTTTGAGAAAGATTTGAGTGGAAAAAGAGGCGCCAACAGACTGTAACGAACGGTACGTCATCAATATACCAGTGAAAGGAGACCTTAACAATTACGAGAACTACAGAGGCACCACTCTACTTTTAGTACCAGGAAAAGTCTTCAACAGAGTGTTATTTAATCGAATGAAAGATTCGGTCGATGCCCAACTTCGAGATCAACAGGCCGGATTTTATTAGCATTAATCGTGTACTGACCAAATCATGCTTACTTACTTACGCCCGTTACTCCTCACACAGGAGTATAGGCCGCTCACCAGGATTCCCCATTGAACTCTATCCTCAGCAATCCTTTCTGGCTGTTTCCAGTTGCTGTTCATCCTTTTAATATCTGCTTCCAATTCTCGACGCAGTGTGTTCTTTGGCCTTCCTCTTTTCCCTTTCCCAACAGGATTCCACATTAATGCTTGTCTCGTGATGCAGTTTGATGGTTTGCGTAATGTATGTCCTATCCATTTCCAACGTCTTTTCCTAATTTCCTCTTCGGCTGGAAGTTGCTTTGTTCTCTCCCATAGTAAGCTGTTGCTGATGATTTCCGGCCAATGGATATTCAGTATCTTGCGTAGGCAGTTGTTTATAAATTGTGCTACTACGGTTTATTATTTAACAATTAGTTGAATTGATCTCATCACCTTACATCAATTTCTTCAAAAAAGTACGTCATGATGATGCATGATAGCCAGCGAGATCTATGTAAAATAGTATTTTCTGCTGGCTACCTTCATCCACTTAAAATAGATCACTAAACTAGTATTAGCGACCAAAACACATGTATTAAGATCTTATGTATCCTTCAAACATATCAAAACGAACTTGATTGCAATCGGGTGTTGTGGAGATTGTTGACTATGAATGAAATCTGCTGTTTTAGTTCCATAAAATAAGTAAGTTAACAGAAATCACTTGATTCAACCAGTTCACAGAATATCAACAATCATTTAGATGAGATATTAAAATTACAGATTAACTGATTAAGAAATCAACATAGCTATCTAACAAATCAAGAGTTGCAAATCTACCAGACGAGACAACATACCAGCTGAGACATTGAAGTCAGATACAGAAGTAACTGCAGAAACGCTCCACATCCTTTTGAGAAAGATTTGAGTGGAAAAAGAGGCGCCAACAGACTGTAACGAACGGTACGTCATCAATATACCAGTGAAAGGAGACCTTAACAATTACGAGAACTACAGAGGCACCACTCTACTTTTAGTACCAGGAAAAGTCTTCAACAGAGTGTTATTTAATCGAATGAAAGATTCGGTCGATGCCCAACTTCGAGATCAACAGGCCGGATTTTATTAGCATTAATCGTGTACTGACCAAATCATGCTTACTTACTTACGCCCGTTACTCCTCACACAGGAGTATAGGCCGCTCACCAGGATTCCCCATTGAACTCTATCCTCAGCAATCCTTTCTGGCTGTTTCCAGTTGCTGTTCATCCTTTTAATATCTGCTTCCAATTCTCGACGCAGTGTGTTCTTTGGCCTTCCTCTTTTCCCTTTCCCAACAGGATTCCACATTAATGCTTGTCTCGTGATGCAGTTTGATGGTTTGCGTAATGTATGTCCTATCCATTTCCAACGTCTTTTCCTAATTTCCTCTTCGGCTGGAAGTTGCTTTGTTCTCTCCCATAGTAAGCTGTTGCTGATGATTTCCGGCCAATGGATATTCAGTATCTTGCGTAGGCAGTTGTTTATAAATTGTGCTACTACGGTTTATTATTTAACAATTAGTTGAATTGATCTCATCACCTTACATCAATTTCTTCAACTATGAGAAAGCGTTTGACAGCGTAAATAGAACTTTGTTGAGCCCTCTTACAGATTATAGTGTATCTGAGAAGATAGCCAACATCATAAGGAATTCTTATGACGGACTTCACTGTAAAATCATGCCTGGTTGGCAGCTCACAGATACGTTCTAAGTGAAGACCAGTGTCACATATGGCTGCTTACCCTTACTCTTCCTCTTTCTGTTGATGGTTGACTGAATTATGAAAATTACAACACCTCAAGGCAATCTTAGAACACAATGGACAACAGGGATGCAACTAGAAGACTTGGACTTTGTAGATGGTTTAGCTCAATTATCCCACACACAACAACAAATGCAGGCAAAGAAAGACAGTGTAGCAGTAGCCTCTGCAGCCAGCAGTAGGTATCAACATACACAAAGGGAAAAGCAACATACTCAGATACAAAACAACAAGCACCGACCCAATTACGTCTAACTTAACGGAGCCCTGGAAGCTGTTACATGGGTCAAAAAAAAGAGAAAGATTAAAGAATACATTTCGTTGGGAATTGGGGTAGACACGAGAATGAACATCAGTTTGGGAGAATTGAAAAGGAGGGCCCAGGACAGAGGTGATTAGAGAATACTAGTCAGCGGCCTGTACTCCACGAGAGGTAACAGGCATCGATTGATTGACTAGGTGGTCAAATAATAACAACTTGTCAAAAAAACAAATATTATAATTATCAAACACATATGACAATGAATTAGTATAAATCGGTTACGCATATTGCCCCAAGATTGATACATTTAATGAACCATAGTACACCTGCAGTTCGGCCTCAAGACAGTCAACAATCGACATCATTTTTGAAAATAACTTAATTCATGCATCATTAAATAAACCTAGGCATCAGAATATACAGGTTCATTCTTTAAATCAAAGCAGAGGGTTTCAAGTCAAAAGCAACGACTATCTGTACGATAGTTTGCGATCGATCATTATCGTTGGACATTAGAAAAATACAAAATTTTAATTCAGAATCTCAGTAAAAACGGTTAATTAGTTGTGATTAAAATCATGAATAGTGATTTCAGAAGTGTCTTAACTACTACTTTTTATGCACTTCGTCTCAGTGAAATAAGTTAACTATGTAATCGTTTGATACTTTCATAAAAGTTATAATTGATTAAATCTAAAGGTGGCAAATACATTATTTAAAATAGTTGGAATTAAGTTTTCCGTGTTAATAAATTACCGAGTAGTCGGCTTTATACCGCTCCCTATGTATGATGAATTTGTAGATAGCAACAATGGAATCCGGCGAAGTAGCAAACTCGTTGAGAAATAAGTGCTTGTATGCTACATTGGACAGCTGTTTGGTTATAGCTTTGAAAGTGTACATGAATACACACAGGATAGAACCAAATAAATTGAAAGCTCGAAGCATGTATGATACCTATGTTGGTGTTACATTATGTAATACAGACTAACCTCATTTTTTTATCGGTATATGAAGAAATTATTGAGAAATATTAGATGATGTTGAGTAATTCTGATTCATGAAAGCAGATGAATCCGTAAGAATCAAGGTCAGCTAGTGAGTGAATGGGAAAAATATGTTGCTTAAGGGAATATGAAAATCCTTTTGAATACACGAACTTTATTTGAGCATTTCGAATGAACGGTTCTGATGGCTACTTTGCCTACTTATTCAATACTTACGTGATTATAAGAATGTTAGTTGTATGATGATTTCTGAATATTCCTACATCTAGTAGTCGAGTATACTGCATGATACACCCTAGAAAGCAAGCTCCGCTAACCACAATGTGCATTTGATTCAAATCTTCTAATGAACAGACAAAGCAAAATAAAGATAATGCATAACAAGGAACTATTTAGTAGTAATTCTTTCAACTAATGGTCTATCTAACCTACATAAAACACTGAAACAGTTAGATATTTCCTTTTCTAAGTAGATTCTAGTAGAAAGCCAATCCTCCTGGCGATATCACTGATTCATATATATCTACTGATATTCAATGTAATCTATTACATTATTTTTCATAATAACCATCCTTTCAATAATGGTTTCCATCTTGACTTGACAGTTCAATGTAATTATCTGAACAAAGTACTTTTTATACAACCATTTCGTTACTGGCAACAATGGTATATCACAAGCCAATCGGCAGAATCTAAAGTGCTAACTCCTTACGAATGAGTTCTCAGGTTTATCGTATAGTCTTGACAAGCATTACAGCAGATTTGGGGTTGTACGATACACTTGTTAAATGAACTGTAATTTGTTGACACTTATAAGGGGTTCAGTAACTAATGGCAAGATAAGTACAATCACTAGTCTCAAACTGATTGGACTTGTGAAAAAAATTAAATTAAAAAACTGACCAAACGATTGCATTAAAATTATACAGTTTCAACCTTAAAATGTAATGTTGGTACATCCTATTGCGAGGATTTGAAAGGTTGTATGAAGTATTCTTCCCAACATGGTCTAGATTACTATAAGGTCTTCGTAATTAGGAAAAAATTAATCTATTTGTAGTGAAAATCTGAAGACTACGTATTAGCCTCGATTTAGTAAACGTTCATTTCACTGTTTACCATCATTAAGTATTTACATAAAATGAAATAAGACGCTTTACCACTTGTCATATACCAACTCTACACAGTGTTTACAAACATCTACATTAATTCCAAGTTTGTTCAAATCAAATTAGATACAATGCTACTACATGCTGTTGTCTCCGATTGAATATTTTTTATCATGAACTGTTCTAATCTTCTCTAAAAAGAAAAAATGACTAGAATTGACATATGAAATAGGGGATTTTTCAATAAGCGGATATTAGTGCCTACTTAGTGGGTTAGAATATTGTGGTTCATGTTGCTTCTCATTTGTAAGACTTACTTTCATATAAACTATACTAAGTGACAGTGTGGTCACCTGCCAAAAACAAAGCTCGTTACTCAACATATATTACGGAAGTCAAACTCTAATTTTCTATGGGATATTTGTAACTAACCTCTGAGTCAGTACTTAAAGCTTAAATTGACTGAAATTTATTTACTGGAACAACGTTTATACAGCCAGTAATAATTATAATTGTAGCACAGCTTTATAGAAGAGAAATGGTAAATCTCTGATGACATCTATTCTTTTTACCACACCTGTTTTATCTATGTTCCTTCTTGCATAAGCCCACTTGTAAATGACTATCTTATCATGAATTCTATCGCGATGAACCTATGTCAATTAAAGCTTAAACAGTAATATAGATACAATTATTATTGATATGAATGACTGGTCACATTGTCAACACGTTGATTAAAAAAAAAGACAAGTTACCATTAGAAGTAAATTTTTATCTTCTTCTTTCAGTTTATGTCCTGAAGTGTAAACAAAGGTTCAAGATTTTACAGACAGAAAATCCTTAATCTGACCTTATCGACTGGCAGTATTAGTGAGACAAACATATAGAAGCAGAGACATTTAGAATATGAAATGACTCATTATTCTTTGTCAGAAAATAATAATAATTTTTATTTTAGATTTTAAGATCGGCACAAGATGATATTTACTTCTATCTACTAGTTCATATACAGTTAGTAAAAATATCTTTATCCACCAATGAAAACAGTATATGACTATAACATAAAAAAAAAAGTTTCCAGGTCAATTTTAAAATGATTTCTGCTTTATATGATCATGAAAACACAGACCCTCTCACGTAGTGGATACAAACATCAAATAACACGTGTATGCACGTATCTCACAGCAAACATTCGTTTATAGTTGAGGGAAGATGTATGTTGATGAAGGAGAAAAATAACAAGCAAGTTTACAGCAGGCGTATATAACTAACACAGCTGTTGTTTTCATCCTTAACAAAATAAATTGGGTTAGGCTTATGTAGAATATACAAAGAAATTTATGTCCTTAGGTTCTAAATATTCTCAGTATATTAACAATGACGTACTGGTCTGATAAAGTGAACATTCGCATGAAAGAAAGAACGGAGATAATATATTCATTGACAAAGAAATCGTTTAATCAACATAATATGAGAATATTGCGGTTACTAGGCTATTAAAATACCCATATCACTGGATAACAAGCAACAATTTGAAATGTAGAGTAGGTCTACTAAAACATATTATTTCTCATATATGAATTAGGTGATTCACCAATTGTGTAATTTTGAAAAATAGGTTCTAACCTCAGGAATATCCTTAACGCTTGGAATGCTCGCTGTGTCATACATTGGCAATTTTCACTAGCGATTTCATTTCAAGCTATCTTCCACTATATTTGTATATTTCGATATGCGATATACTACCATGGTTATAGAGAACAGATGCACATAAATCAAAATGCCCGAAATAGAAACCTAATCTAATATCAAGTATTTGAATAGTAAAGCAACACAAAATAATGGTTATGCCATGAAATCGGTATCAATAAGTAACTGAATATGTTCACATGTTGAACAGTAGGTTTAAGGACTTAGTATTCACTGGGAACCATGTTTTCAGAGCTTTTTAGGCAAACGGATGAGGTATTAAGTTTGGCATTACTTATGTAGAATAAATATTAAGTCAATGACATAGTGTGACTAGCGGTAAGGGTGCTTGATTTCCAACCACTAGGTTGTAGGACCAAGTCTCATTTCAGTAATAAGCAGATGGCTAGTGTTATTAGCCCATCCCCATACACAAAATGTGCCTCAAAATCGAGTACATGTTCTTGGTAAATGGGCTAAATCACCAGTGAACTACTACTGTCTTGGTTATTCATTTTAAACTTAAAACGAGTCTGCTTTTTATAAATAAAAGCTAGTTTAACTGCCAATCAAGCTTTTTTTCATTATTACGGTGTAAAGTAACAAGCTAGGAAATCACAAATTCCACGTAGTTTATGAATGACTAAGCAGGTCATCTAACGAACAAGACAAATATATTTATAGATCCCTATAATGGAGGCAAACATAGAAAGTCTTTGCAATATTCAAGTCAATAAAAGTAAACGACTAAACGATGACTCGAAGTTTTAAAGCGCACTCCAAGAAGATGAGAAGCCTAAAGTTCGACTCCTGTTGCGATAGTGGGATCATATTGGTATGGAATTTTCAATAGTTGTTGACCTGGAGAGAGCAATGTAAACTGCATAGAAATAATTCAAATCTTCAGAAAATTCTACATATTTTTAATGAAAGGATAAATCTCAGTAGCTGTTCAGTAGAAAACAAATACCTAAAATAACTTCCAACTTCTACTCACTGAGATGAATGATTAACCACTAGCTAATTACACTGTTTATCTAACATTGACGTGTTACACATGCATAGAATAAGCATATGATATTAGTAATAATTTCCTTTCAGCTTAATTAGAAATTCTACTTTCATTACTGAAATAAACCTTATATCACACTTTATGATGCAATCACCTATAAAAAGGTATCAACGAATGAACGACTGTTACAATAACTGAAATTTTCGCATATTAATTAGTCAGTCATTTATATACAAAAGATAACCTCTATACTAACTGAATTACATATTTCCTTAAACATCTCTACAATAAGCGCATAATGTTTAAAAGAACATTGTCTAAAATATGAAGGAACATGAAAAAAGAACTATAAGTTAAAACATACACGCAATCGAATCAACCATATTTTGTGAAATTATTCTCCGTTATTCAATTAGGTAAACAATAATTCAATCATTGAGTTTACCTGATATGCAAATTTAGGAAATCATCTTTCTATGTGGAAAATTACACAGATAATAAGGACAAACAAATATAAATCAACATAATATTCAGACAATAACGTTTATTTATTTAAAGTTAACACAGAGATGCATTGTGCCGAACCATTCGTTATTAATTTCTAAATTAAATAAACGTTTAAAATATAACAGGAGACTAATGCACAAATACATCTCATATACGTACCCACAAAACACTAGCCTTAATGTTATTTCAGTATTAGAATATTCCTAACACTAAAAATGACTACGAAATGATGGAAGGATTTCGCAACTGTGGTGAATGCTTTTAGTGTTGGTTGGTACTTCGGTCAACATAGCTTATTCAAGTAGAGTGCAATTTCATATTGGATATCAGTGCGTATACTTTATGCAGAAATGTCTTTTTAAAAACAAGTGTTAAGTCAGTGCGCCATAACAGCCTTATAGTCCAATGAAATCAACAGCACTTTAAACAAGTTAATGTCACAAGTTAATAAACCTAAATGGAATTCTCGTGTGCTGTTAGAGGTATGAGGGCCGTTGTCACTTCCTGGCTGCCCACATCATGGGAGGATATTACTTCTCGAGGTTCCTGAAAAGGAAACATGGATTAGTGTTGGTCATAGTGACCTGAAAGCACGATAACAGAGCCCAAGGGGTAACTGCTTGGGGCCGATCACGCACGACCTTGTTGTGGGAAGTTTTCGAAGTGTTAGCTCTGTTCTTTAGAAGGCCTTACTGCCGAAAACGCAAATCCGTGAAATAAGGTGAGGTGTGACACTTTTAGAGTTGATCTTTTCCAACCCCTTCCTTCCGTTAAGAAAGTAGCATCGCTACAGGTGCCGGCTATCCGAGGGAAACACCTTACTGCCGTCACACCTCGCTGCAGTCAACAGTACGACTTCGCCCTCAGATCTTAGGTTGCTGCCTTTAGTCTTATCGCTCTCCAACAGACCTGCTTGGCATGGTAGGACCTAGAGGAACATGCGTTCCAGCCAATATAGCTCGGTTGGGTCATCACGATAGGCAAGCCCGACCACCACGTCAAGGTAGCAGCTAAGGCCGGGTAAATGGAATTCTGAATCCCAGTGAAAGGTTTATTATGTAAGTGTAATAGATATAAATGTATTAAAATGGATGTCTGCATAGTTTAAGTGTAAAGTTCTCGTCTATACCTGTTATGAAGATTAATAATAATTGATAGAAATGAAATGGATATTTAAACGAATCAGCTAAAGCGTCAAAAAACCATTTTTATCAAACATATTAACACTAAATGCAAATATATACACATACATATTATAGTTATTAGTAATAATACTAGTGATAAATGTTGTATTGGTAATGATCACAATCATCCAAAAAGTAAGAAACATCACATAAAAATAGTGACAAAAAATGAATAAGACAGCTTTTCCCGATTCGGGGTCACAAAAAATGGAGGTTCTTGAAAGTATGCAACAAGAAGCAATACGAGGATAACTAACAGAGAAATGCATAATTCTGAATGTCAAAAATCGATGGTTCAATGATGAAAAAGAGTAAAAAATTATAAACCGAATAGTAACAAAAAACGTGTAACAATTTAGTAAGGAAGGATTGAATTCCAAAAGTATGGAACAACAACACTATTCAAATACCGGTAATTGAGACCGCGCTGATCAAGGAGGAAAATTTAAAATATACATACGAAAGCAGAAATGGATTATTTAAAAGTTCGTATAAGAATGAAAAGTGATATTTTCCTGAAATGAAATTTACTGTTTTAAAATTAGTTGACTACATATATACACAGACATGAACTATACATTTATGTACAGGGCATAGGATGATTTATAAACAATGATAATTATAGGTATGCATAAAAAACGTCTTGCTAAAATAATAACGACTAATGCATTACACTTATTCACTGCATGTGGAAAGACTATGGTATGACAAGTGTCCTTTGCGTGGGGAAGGTTGAACTTGATTGTTTTGATTCGAAGTAGTCGATGATATTGGCACTAAAATATTATTAACGCCAGTATCAATAGATATCGAATCCGTATTAGGATTAGTTCGAAATCTCCTCATAGAAGGCGTATCCTGCAAGTAACTACTGCCACCATAAAAGGGATTATGAACTTTCGGGTGCATTAAATGATGATGCACATCCAACGAATTAACAGTAAGTGAACGCTTAAGGCAACGTACAGGAGGTAGTCTTTCAGATAGCTGGACTGTTTGTGGTGGACTTTGATGCTTCATTCGATCTAAAGCACGAACGACATCAGAACAATTAGTATCAGTACTGCCCAGCGTCGCAGCTATCACACGACGACCAACTCGCACAACAACCTCTGCCAAGCCAAGAGGACTGTCGACCATGTCTGTTGTCACTTGGTTACAACTTTCAATGTTAACACATGGAGAAGTGAGCATAGTACTTTTGGGTTCGATGTTCAAATTATCGGTAGAACAGGAATGATGACTTGAGAATTCACTACACAGCTCTGAACCTGGTAACATAAAAAGCAACCATACAAATAGACTCTAAACTATAATAACATATGATCAGTTGTAGCAGGAGTTATTTATAGAAAATAGAGGTCTAGAATACGTTTCCAATTGCTTGTGATTTACCCTGATAAACAGATAATTTTATTAAATTAATTATGAAATGTTAGCTTTAGTGCTGCTAAAAGTGCATAAGCAGTACTTCCTTCTAATTTGTCGAAATTGTCCAGCCATTTGTTGAGCTTAAGAAACAGCCATTTCAGATACACCACTTGAAACTAGTTTTGGCTGTATTAGCTTCATACCTTTCACGTCCCATTTTCAGTTAGTGAAGGATGGTGTACCTAGATCCAATACTTGAAAACATCCGCCGTGTAATGAACCGCCGGTTAAGTGTAACAAACAATACGCCACAAAACATCGTATTTACACAGAATTTGCTATTTTGGTCCTACTGCTCTCCAGTAGACTTGCTTGGCTGGGTAGAACTTTAAGTATGGCAGCCAATGTAGCTAGATTAGGTCATCGAGCTAGGTAAGCCCGACAACCGCGTCAAGGTAGCAACTACGGTCGGGATTGCACTACGGTAATGAAATAAGTAGCAATAAACAACTAATTTCACTTAACTCTAGACACTTTTGGAGTGAGATAAGGTCCAGATATGCATAGCATAACTATGAGTGGAAGAATGTGAGTCACAATATTTTCTCAAATAATCTTACCAGTTCGCATACACTTTTGTGAATTTAAAGTGAAGCAGCACTTATTTTACAGAGGCTTAAGGAAAAGTTGTTTTTGAGCCAAATAAAAGTTTATAAAACTGAAGATACTTGATTCAATAAATTGTTACATTGCACACGGTTCGATTTGTAAATATAAAATGTCATTTTCGTAGAGAACAATCATATAGTAGAGTAGCATTTGGCCAGAAATTATTCAACTCTACTACTTATATAATGATCGTATATCACGGAACAGTCAAATAAGTAATATTGAGGCTAGATCAAGGGTTCTTGGGAAATATAGTAAACCAATAGAAGAGGTCATTAGCCTTCATCGACTAAGATGGCTGGGACATGTATTGCGCATGCCTGAGCACCGCCTACCTCATCACTCGATGTTGGCTAGGGTTGAAGTAGCATGGAAGAAGGGTAGGGGCGGCCATGCCAAAACATGGCATTAGCTCATATAGTCTTTGACTGATGGTCTAAGCCATGTTGGTAGATGCATATTACCTGGTTGGGGTCCGCATGATAATCACAATGAATGGCTGGAGACACTGGACGACATGGTTTCGAATTGACCACAGTGGCGCAAGTGTATCCACTCTTCACCTTCATCTAGGTCCTAAGTTCCGTTATTCTTTCCTGCACACCTTTACTTGAACCTATGGGCGTATGTGCCCGGTTCCACGTTGTTGACATATGAATGAATGATATAATCGTTTGGTTTAATATGCAGTTGGCAGGAATCTATGTTGGCTTTCCAGAATCAGCACCATAAGTGACCCTGGACCTAGCCGCGTTTCATCTGGAAGGTTTTAAACCCTTTTACGCTGACTTACATGAGGCCGAAAACGATTATAGACGATATGATATATATACATATTCATCATCAGCAGCAGCAACGTAGAATCGAGCACACACGTCCGTAGGTTCAAGTTGCCATACCACATTAGCACTATGAGATTACAGAGGTAACGTAATAACAGAGTACAAGAGGGAAGAGCAAAGTAAAGGTGTGTAGCAAACAATGATAGAATTCAAGATCTAGATGAGGTTAAGGAGTAAATACACTTGCGCCACTGTGACCTATTTTGAGCCATATCGCCATATATATATATATTCACAAAAAGCTTGACAGTAAACTTAATATATGGCTTAAAACACAGTTAAGAACATGCGAAGTTAGTTAAGGCCTACTTGCAAGTACAATAATATAATAACTATACGATTTCTACACCAAAGTCTGCCTATTTATAGCTATTATTTAGTGTCAGTCTGGTACAAATGAACACAAATTTGCATCATCCAAATTACAACCAGTAACGTCGAAGTTGGCTGGGTCACTTCTGTAGGCAGCTTTAACAAAAGCCAAGGGAGTACTTGTTGTTTGATACTAGACAGTCATCTTGAACAAAAAACAACGAAATATCTCAAGTTAAGAATACCAAGTAGACGTTCGAAAAATCTGCATAACTTAATATGAAGAAGCAGTTAGTTCTAAATTTATAATCCCAATTTGAAATCAACTTCGTAAACGTTGATGGAAAGGTAAATACGAGTGCTCATGAAACTTACTTTTACGGATGCTCAATTATATATAGCAGTGCACCTACCTCGTAGCAAGTGGTAATTTATACATAATCTAAGCTTAATAACCAGCTAAAAATGACATTTAGAAAGTGGCAAGATTCACAATTATAACAATACGACGTACCAGTTGGTGAGCGATTTTCTTTGTCCTCATAATTTACATTATCAGAAATATTTTCTTGAATAGACAGTCCATTCTTGAGTACAAGTTGATAAGTTGGTGGTTCCTGTGCTGTGAACATGTCACGTTTACCTATTTTCTGATTCAACGGAAGCTGACAATAACTATCAATCTCAGATATGGGTATTTTACAATTTTCAACTTCGTTTTGTGGTTTTATACATGCTAAGCAGGCTGAACTTACACGACGAGTAAGACGTTTGTACAAACGTAAGTGATTGCGATAGTCTCGATGAAACATTTTGACGTATTCTTGAGGAGTACATATATGCTAAATTAAAAAAAAAGAGCATGATTTCACAAAATCAGACCATTTCATACATACTGGCAGAATCATTACAACATTAGTCAACTTACCGGGAATTTGCGATAAAATGCAGAGTATCCACCTTTCATGACATAAATTTCCGGAAAATAAAGAAACGGATAACGATGGTAATTGGATACGCGATCAACATTACGAAGAAATGCAGCCCTTTGTAAAAAAAGACGAATATTTAACTATGACTAGAAGAGAAACGAAGGTACCATGGATATAAAAACTTAGATATGTTTATTTTGCTTCGTAATGTGATGAAACAGATTTAGGATATCGCTGGAAACTGGATACTAACTGTTTGCTGTAAATAGGCAAACGATAAAATGGTGAATGAATTAAAAGAACTCAAGCCTGGCGGATGTCTTAAACAATCAATAACCCTACTTCACTTACCAGCTTGTAGGGGACCGAAAACTCTGTATCTGAAGTAGAATGACAGCCACTCCTCGTGAAATAGGTTCATTCGACAGTTAATAGCCTCTGTGAAAGAAGCCAAAATTACTGTCGTTATGTGGTGGACTGATAATACCGATTGTCTTGTGCTTAAACCGACTTTGTGTACGGTGGACAATTGAAAAGCCATTATGAACAAATATGCACGTGGGTTACATGACTGAGTAAACGAGGTATACTGAGCTACTTAGATACTAGATACCGTGAGATAGCATTTGCCCATTTTCCTTCGCTAATATTAGACTCAAGTTAAAAGCTCCAATTGTTCCTTTAAAAACACTTGCATTTGTGAATTGAATAGCTCTTTTGAATTCTTGATCTATTCCACCTAAACTGTTGTTTTAATAAACAAATATCTTAATCGATTTCTCCAACATACATATTTAGAATGCTGTCAGATGAAAGTGAGCTTTAATATACAGCCTTCAGATGATAGACCATGTTTCTAAGTGACCCTTTAAAAAATTTATCACTACTAATTTATATTAAAAGGGAGTTTGTAACATATATAAAAAGGTCACTTGTAAGATGTCACTTACAATGCTGGAGCACGCTGAGAAGAAAATTCACAATGAAAAATGACAACGAATGGAGGATCTTGATTACTTGAATCACTAGCATTCGATGACCCACCGCTGACATAACTTAGATCGGGTTCTGATTTCGGACTATCACTGTGAATATTTTTCTCAACTTCATCGTCAGGAAATGCAAGGTCCGAATCAGAAATCTCCGACGTAGTATTTTCAGGATAATAATCCTCATCATCTTCATCATCAGAAATTAACTCACAAGGTGCTGAAAGTGGCTCACGCGGTGCAGTAGCTAGTCTTCGTGCTAGATCTTCTCCGAGGAACCGAGGAGGACCAGAGGTACCAGGAGGTCGTTGTGCAGGAACACGGTTAAATATCTCCTGGACAAGATCACAGTGAGTGAAAATGTTAATTGCTCCTTTAATGTGTCCACCCTCGTATTCGTAAGGAAAGCGGCAGTCAACAATAACATAATTGACGTTACGCTTGGAGCCTGAAACTAAATCAGCGACTGTATCTGTAGACACGCAATGTAAACCTGCGCCAGTTCTATCTACAACAGGCAATGCACGAGCGCGCCTTCCATCACTACACAGACTATGGTTGCTTAAAGAACCAATACACCGAGCAATCTATAGAAAAAAATGAAAATGAAAACCCCGAAACCAAGACTAATAGACAATCGAAAAATGACAGTCAGCATAATTAAACAATTACTGTTACTGATTATAAACCGAAGTTAAAATATATATACTTAATTGGCCAGATATTGAAGAAGGATAAGGAAAATCTAGGGGTGACCAGAATGTGATAGATCACTAACTGGAGTGATGGTAGATGCAGACTGCTTGGTTCAGGTTTCAGAGATTGTCGAAACCAATGGTTAGACTCTAGACAGCATGGTTTAGAATCGGTGGCAGTCACCCAAGCGCATTCAATTTTTGAATTCTCTTAGACAGTAACTTTATACCTTGCTTCCCATAAACTAATTCCTTTGCCTTAAATCATATTCTATAACACTTTTATCACCATCACTGAGGTAACTACCACTCATCACTTCACAGTTCATTTTGCTGTGTGACAACTTGGACTGACAAGCATGTGCTTAGTTAAACGTCGTACATGACTGACTGGACAAACAATTGTTAGGGTTTTTTTATTATTAGCAATGAACTCAGAATCAAGAACGTAAAGGCCAAACAAAAACTGGTTTTTACAAATTACATTACTATTAATAAATATGAAGTAAATGAGCAGCTAATTACGCTAACAATACATTTACATAGTCCGAAGTCTACTGTATAAGTTTTTGTAAAGTGAATAGTTCCACGAAATACATGTTAAAGATATTCCCACATCAGAAAAATGCAGAAGTGCATTTCTATAAAGTAGATGTATGGTCACAATGAGAGTGATTTGCAGTATAATCAACTAGTAGCAAATAAATAATGCATTCCGTCTACTATTAGACATTGTAAGACGTTCCAATGAAATACTGTAGTTTTCGAAAAAATAAGGTGATAGTAAGTTTGACAAGAAGGTTACTAGCAAAGTTTAAAGCTAATTAAGGATTCGAAATTAAAATAACTGGTGTAGGAAATATATGTGTATAAAATGCGAATTTTACAAAACTGACTCACTGCATCATAAGAAATGGGGTGCATTTCAGACAAACATCTGTGAAGTTTAGGTTTATTAGAACTTTCCTCTTTAAGTACATCGACAGGAGAGCTTGGGCAGTGTTTGCAGGAATAAGACGGCATAGGAGTCGAATGATGACGTAGAAGTTCGAAAAACGGCTTTGGACCAACATTTGTATTCGTAAACAACGTTCCAATATTATCATGATCTGAGATTTCATTCAAATCTTCAGTAGATATTGTAGAATTAAGATCATTTTCTTTCGGTGATTCCACTCGTTGTTTTTTAGACATAGGATGAACCAAAGAACTTGAAAACTCTATTCGTTTTTCAGGACTCGGACTCTTGGTTGACGCCAAGAAGTTAATAATTTGGTCTCTATTAGATGAATCGTCTGACGTGCTACCAGAACCAAGTTCTCCTACAGGTGGAAGTGAATAACGCTTCAAATTTGACTGGTTATTATCATGGGTTATAACAGCAGGACATGAATTAGTGTCAGTATTTGCAACTGTTATTAAATTTACATCTCTCTCTCTAGAAATACCAGAAATACGAGGCCATTGTTGTCTAATATGTCTCTTAGCTAGCCATCCTCTGCTAGAACAAGAATGAGCTCTTCGAAGTTTGTTGTCAGCAGGCGTTAGTGATTCTGTACCTTCATATGCACTTCTGATTGTAGAATTCGAAGGATCATTATCTGTACTAATTCCATAGAAATGTAATTTCTTGAAAATTAATTACAAAATTCGAATACTTACTCGTTCACAAATGCATGACGCAGGGGCTGAACGAGTGGTAGCACTGCTATAATAACCGGAGGAGCAGCTGTTAGAGCTTTCGCGAACTAACAACTCATGTGCTTCAGACCACAATGACGTTGTAGGAGGTTCCTGATTTGCACTAAAGCAAAATACCAAGATAAATAATTCCACAAACCTTTCATCTATATCTGCAGGTACAATTTCTGATATTTGATGCACTAGTATAAAGCAACAATAAACTATTATGTTAATCTACTTACGTTTTAGTCCTGTTTTCCTGTTAGATATTTCAAGAATGTTAGCCTCTGACAGAATCTTTGATAGACGCGTGACGGGAGTATCACTTGAAAAATCACTTTTGTTCATAACCTCAATGTGTTTGACAATTCCTAATCTATCCACGTATTCCACGCGAAGTTAAGAAAAAACTCGAATATTATAATCCCGCCTTTCAATCAGACGTTATATAGAAATTACACGACCAATGATTGGAGTAGTAAATGTCCTTGAGATTTACCAGCTGATAATATTAGACCAATGATATTGAGAAACAAATCCGCAACTTTTAAATCCTCTGGTTGTTACTGCGCGTCAATTGGTTTATTGAAATTATTGCTAACCTATAAAATCAACAAATGTTTCACTACCACATTCCATAAGCCGTATGAAACAATGATAGTCAGTAAAATCATTCTAGAAAATCTCCTCCTTCAAATGATGTAAATTTTCTTTAAAGTTTCAGGTAACTACAATTGGCAAAATATAGACAGTATAAGAAAAAATATATGGTAAATTATTTACAGAAATCGGGTTACACTAGTCGCTTGGTTGCATTTTCATGCGCTCTTGTAAAAAAGATTTTTAAGTAAATCGTAAATAGATTTTTGACTGGGAATTAAATTCCAAGTACTTCCCGCAAAAAATAGCTTTATAGAGTTCCTTTCCTGGAATATTGATGCCTTGACGTTCATAGATTATATGCCTTGACAGGTTGATTTATTTTCTTACTTTTCATCCACTAAATCCCTTTATGCCGTAGATTTTACAAAATAACTGTAAGTCGGTGATAAAAACTATAGTTCATTATTACAAGTGGGGATCGTTTCGCAAATCTCAGTTGTTTCCGAGCTGCTTTAGCAGTACATACTGTAAAACGCTGTTTTACACAAAAATTTAATTTTGTCTAATCACATCATATAAGTAATCATCACACAGGATTCGATGTTCCTGAAGGCTAAATAAACCAGGTGAACAGAAATCTATCGGACTAAATAACGTGCATCATAGACAACTGGAGAAACTAGTAACCTTCATTTCATACCATCTAAATGCATGCTTTTGATCCCGCTTACGCAAAGAAAATTACTTTTCGACTGAGGAAACGTCATTGTCAGTCCTGTGTTAAAAGCAGGTGCATGGCACAAGCCTGAAAACTTTCACCTAACGGGCTTAGCTAGTGTAGCTGTTGAGGTTTTGAAGAAAATTGTCCACAAAGCACTATTCATGTTATTAGATGAAAACCGACGACTCTTTAAAAAGCAGCACGGTTTTATGACTGATCGTCCATTATTTTGAAATTTATTAGTATCATGAGAAAGTTAGTGTGCTTTAATAGAGCAAAATGTCTCCATAAATATGGTCTGGATTGACTTTAGAAAGGCATTTAATAGGGCCCTTTAATCTAGATTGCTGTACAAGCTACATGATATTGAAATTTGTGGTAACTTACACCTATGGATAAATAACTTTCTAGTTGCGTTGAAACAAAAAGCACAGGTCAAGTTATCTCCCCGGAAAGCCATACTTAGTAGAGTGCCTCAGAACACAGTTTGGTGCCCAGCGTTATTCTTTTTGCACGCAAATGGTCTTTCTGATCTTCTGTCGACATCTGCAGACATTAGAAAATTGGTCTAGTATGCCTCAAAGTTTATTATGATGCAAAATGAGCACCGTGGCACAAATACATACATGACAAATAACACTATGTTCCTTGTTGTCTGCTTGGGATCCTCCTAGGGTTACTGTCGGTTTCAACCCCAGATAAACGAGGAGGGTTAGACATGGAGTTATTAACCATATTCTCTAAAAAACCACCTTGCTAAAAAACGCCAAGCGTTATTCAGATACATTGTATTAGAAGTCGTAATCAGAGAAGATTTAAATGTCACTTCATATTGCCGTCCTACTTCGGCTAAACGTTTCAGAGAACTTTTCTCAATACAAAGAGCCCCTAGGTATACTGATGCAATGACATTTTTGATATTATATACTGTGTTTATACTACTAAAACTTGGATACTTTACATAATTAGCCAGCCCTTGTTTAATAAAACATGCTAAGATTTTGGACCCGGTTTAAAGAACTACAGTAATTCCTGGAACCTTAAGAGTTCTGAACGTTGACGGACCAGATAAAATAGGCCTATTCCTTTGTCATACAGAAGTACCAGAGAGGACCTAATAACAGTATTAAAGAAAACCAATAATAAACTTGGTTATGATACACTCTCCTTTTTCTTGCCTTCCAGGACAAGAAACTTACAAGGAGAGGAAGGGTATGCAGCAACCATACCTAGAATTGATCTATACTAATGAATGTAATTAAGTTGGCTAGAATTTGAAATGAAGACTAAATATGGTAGCAGAGAAGAGTATTAGTTGCAGATTTTAAATGTCAGACTGATATTTTTTATGGCCCCACTGAATTTGATTTCTAGACTAATGGTCATCTTTCCGAAACTAAACATAACGTTGGATCAAAGTGCGTGTTACATTATCGAATATTTTTTAGCAAAACACGGCAGTTAAGACACTGTAGTATATTATAATTATCATCAAATCGTACAAGCCAATCTGCCTTGCCTGAGCTTCTCAAGTTCATCAAAATTACCCTTCGTGGCTGATAAAAAGGTAAAGGGCGACCTTAAAAGGCTCTATTCTTGCATACCTAGTCAACACCAACTATCAATTTGATATAAACCTAACACGCACTGCCATTTACATAGTTCCATCAAATTCGCTCTATGGCTATAGAGAGCGTTTCGTATATGCATCAGAAGCCATATATGCATGTCTGAATAAGCTAAATCCCTGCATATAAAGTAACTTTGCCCAATGGCCCAATCTGTCGTGGTCCTCTGCGTAACCCCGCCATATCATTTCACCCTTTCTCAGAAAATGTTTCCAATGTTAACTTTGTTCCTACTCAGTCTGAAATTGGTTTCAACGTCTAAATCTATTCTCATATAGCCTGTTTCGGTAACTTGATGATTTGATTTCCCATTTCACCATTTCATTAATCACTTTGCAAACATCACTAAAATTTATATTAAGTGTACCGAACTCTGTACTAAACAACTACTATTTCACTTCAATGTAGTTACACAAAACTGTATACGACACTTAACTCGTGGTATAATATGGTTCTAATTTTACACCCTATAGAGTTATTGAGTAATCACTATGTATTTTATAAGTAATTTACCATCATTTAAGTGGTGTAGATTTCGTATTCAGTAAAGAATTATGTATACTAGTGTAGAGCATTGATGGATAAATAATTGTGAAAGAATATTTTTTGGATCACCGTGTAACCTTATTGCTATGATGAGACTGCTTATTGCTTAAGTATTGAGACGATATCCGTATCTAGCTTTCATTCAATTTGCATTACCTACTGCTTAAACGAGCGATCAACTTCTAGCAGAGGAGGAAACTAGGAAAAGACGCTGGAAGTGGATAGAACACATTAATGAAATCATCAAACTGTGTTACACGACAAGCACTAACTTTGAAACCTCAAGACCAAAGAAAAAGAGAAAGACCAAAGGACACATTGCTCCGGGATTCGGAGGCAGATATACAAAGAATGAACATCACTTGGAAAGAACTGGAAAGAAAAGCCCAGGATAGAGTTGGTTGGAGAATGCTGGTCGGTGGCCCATGCTTCACGTAGGGCAGCAGATATTGGTTGACTGATTGATAGCTAGACGAGATATCCATCTCTCAATGAAAGAACGGGTATACTGCACAGCAGTCCGTTCTACCTTACTATATGGATGCAAAATGTGCTTACTAGGAGTAGATGACATTCGTAGGACACTGGTATTTGTTTATCGATATCTTCAAAACATCGTCTCTCTTTGCCGGGATCACTAGGTAAGTAATAATTAGGTTAGACAGTGCACTAGAGAAAAATGTTAGATGGTTCGATGAGGCTGTGAATCTTTATGAACTGATGTGACTGGGAAATGCGTTACGTATGAATAGCCACTACCTAACTCAATCAGCGATGCTGACTGATATTGAAGTAGGACGGAAGAAAGCTTGGGGTCGAAACGGAAGCATGGTATCAGTCCGTGAAGTCACTGTCTGCCATTCTGAATTATGGTGGTAGATGCAGACTAACTGGGTGGGGTTAGATCGAATCCCGTAACTAATGGATAGATTCATGTGGCACGGCTCAGAATCAACCACAGTGAGGCAGGTGTATTCACTTTTGTTCTCTCTTACATCGTGAACTAAAAACTATTCCATAGCTTTATTTCCATGAACTAAATCTTCCTCCTTGTATGTATCCGTTCCATTTTTATTGTTATTAAATTAACTACTACTTCCACTAATTCGGTGTTGATCTTGCTGTGCTACTTAGGTGCTGCCACTTGAACCGATGCACAAATATGTCAGGTTCTATACTGTACATACATACATACAGACAACATCCTAAGATACGCTAATTCAAGTCTCTGACATTTTAACAAGTATGAAATCAGATATAATCAATAAAAGTTTTCGCAGTTTGTTAAACTTTAGTGATAAATACAAGATGCAGTCAGTCAGTTAACTGAACAATATCATATTGTCTTTAGAAAAATTCATATGTTCATATTTATTCTATAAAGGCCATTGAGTAGATTTATTTTCCTTGTTGTCTCGAATGAATCTGTAATAATTTGAATATATAATTTACTAGATACTGTAAGAAATGTTCCAGATATGATTTCTCCAGAGAGTTTATCCAGTATATTTGAAGGTCCAGATGTTTCAATTGTGATTACATTACCTGAAATAAAAATTTGAAAAATAATATTGATATAACAATGAGATGACTAACATAATGAAATCATCAAACTGTGTTACACGACAAGCACTAACTTTGAAACCTCAAGACCAAAGAAAAAGAGAAAGACCAAAGGACACATTGCTCCGGGATTCGGAGGCAGATATACAAAGAATGAACATCACTTGGAAAGAACTGGAAAGAAAAGCCCAGGATAGAGTTGGTTGGAGAATGCTGGTCGGTGGCCCATGCTTCACGTAGGGCAGCAGATATTGGTTGACTGATTGATAGCTAGACGAGATATCCATCTCTCAATGAAAGAACGGGTATACTGCACAGCAGTCCGTTCTACCTTACTATATGGATGCAAAATGTGCTTACTAGGAGTAGATGACATTCGTAGGACACTGGTATTTGTTTATCGATATCTTCAAAACATCGTCTCTCTTTGCCGGGATCACTAGGTAAGTAATAATTAGGTTAGACAGTGCACTAGAGAAAAATGTTAGATGGTTCGATGAGGCTGTGAATCTTTATGAACTGATGTGACTGGGAAATGCGTTACGTATGAATAGCCACTACCTAACTCAATCAGCGATGCTGACTGATATTGAAGTAGGACGGAAGAAAGCTTGGGGTCGAAACGGAAGCATGGTATCAGTCCGTGAAGTCACTGTCTGCCATTCTGAATTATGGTGGTAGATGCAGACTAACTGGGTGGGGTTAGATCGAATCCCGTAACTAATGGATAGATTCATGTGGCACGGCTCAAAACGAGTGTCTTGGATTTCACTGATTTACACAAGTGAAATGCCCTACTTAAAAATGTCGTTGATGCTTAGTTTTATTACAATCTACATACTTAAAAACCATGTAGTTAGTTAACACTTCAGGGTGAAGCAGACCGAGTGTAATTGATATGGCTTATTTCATTTATTTATCAGTGTATAAGGTACAAGCAAACATTTCCCTTTGAAGAATGGAAATGCAAAGAAATACATTTTAACAAAGACAAAGTATTATAAAACAGTTGATACAAACTGACAAGCAAGTCAGTCAGTCAGTTAACTGAACAATATCATATTGTCTTTAGAAAAATTCATATGTTCATATTTATTCTATAAAGGCCATTGAGTAGATTTATTTTCCTTGTTGTCTCGAATGAATCTGTAATAATTTGAATATATAATTTACTAGATACTGTAAGAAATGTTCCAGATATGATTTCTCCAGAGAGTTTATCCAGTATATTTGAAGGTCCAGATGTTTCAATTGTGATTACATTACCTGAAATAAAAATTTGAAAAATAATATTGATATAACAATGAGATGACTAACATAATTGAAATCGATTCTTACTATGTGCAGGTTTTTACATTCGATTCAGCTGGTCTGTCATAAACAACTCTGAAACGCGCCACATCACAACAGTAAGATAAAATTATAAGTATGAAAACAGGAGAAGCAAAAGTTGTGATAATATCATCGGAAGTAAATAAATTAATCATAGAAAATGTAAAGTCAAGAAGGAGGAATGAATTTTGCTAAATGAAAGGCATAAAATAATCTTAAGGTTTAGGGTTTTAAGGAAGAAAATAATAAATAAAATATGACTGATTCGAGATCGTGTCATCTATTGTATTCAGCTAGTGGCTGTGGTTGTCATGATGGCACCAACCAAATAACATGTACATACCGAGATATCACTGACTAAATGGATTAATCTACCCTTATAAATATTTTCGAAATGTTTTTATAAAGGCTTACTTGGTTTAAATTGCGTGAATAGTTGTTTGACATGCAAATAAAAACTCGACGCATCCTCTCTATAAGTATATATCTTGAACCTGACAAACTGGTGGAAATGAAGCCCAAAGCGAATAAAGTTTTTTTAATTCATATTGACAGAATTATCATACTCATGTACGCCTGAATCTAATACAATTCAGACTTATTGGCTGGCGATTTTAGATAATCGACAAAAACCTTTCGGTTTATTCATCTTATTTTTATTAAATGTAAAATGAGCACTTAAACTTAGCATTTTTAAATGTTGGTGTTGTGTGACACAACGTGTATTGGACATTTCATACATCTACTAAAAGAAACGTAAAAGAATTTCGTACTAAATATTCCTTCTTAATATAAATCGAATTACGAGTTTTGTGGAGATTGTTGGATTTGAATTAGGTAGCACTGATTTACTGAGATTAAATGACAACCAATAATAACAGCAGGCAGCTGTTTCACTCTCTTATAAGATTATCAGCAATTTTCATCACGATTCTATCATGGATCGAGCTCAGCAGTTTTCAATTTTGCTGCGAACATTTAACTTTTGGGTCACAGAGTCGACATTCAAATATTGGTGCATCTAACGCCACTCCATTCACTATATTGTGTGACATTACGGCGTACCCAAGAAGATCGTCAATATCAAACGGAATTCTTACGACGGACTACATTGTAAAATCGTCCTTGGTGGTCAGCTCACAGATTTATTCGAAGTGAAGACCGGTGTCAGACAAGGCTGCTTACTCTCGCCCTTCCTCTTCCTACTGGTCATCGACTGGACCATGAAGACTGAAACATCTGAAGACACTCTCGGAATACAATGGACAACTAGATGACGCAACTAGATGACTTGGACTTTGCAGATGACCTAGCTCTTCTTTCTCACACAAAACATCAAATGCAGAAGAAGACGAACAATACAGCAGCAGCCTCGGCAGCAGTAGGCCTCAACATACACAAAGGGAAAAGAAAGATCCTCCGATACAAAACAGCAAACACTAACCCAATTACACTTGACGGAGAAATTTTGGGAGACGTTGAAACCTTTACATATTTGGGCAGCATAATCGATAAACAAGGAGGATTTGATTCGGATGTGAAGGAGCGAATTATTATGGCAAGGTCAGCATTTCTACAACTGAAAAACATCTGGAACTCAAACCAACTGTCAGTCAACATTAAAGTCAAAATTTTCAATACAAATGTGAAGACAGTTCTGTTGTATGGAGATGAAACTTGCACACAGAACTACGAAAAGTATCCCTCAGGAGATACAAGTATTTATAAACAACTGTCTGCGCAAGATTCTTCGGATTCGTTGTTCAGATACTATCAACAACAACTTTCTGTGTCAGAGAACTAATCAACTTCCAGCTGAGGAAAAAATTAGGAAAAGACGCTGGAGATGGATTGGACATACATTGAGGAAACCATCAAACTGTGTCACAAGACAAGCACTGACCTGGAATCCTAAAGGCCAAAGAAACAGAGGAAGACCCAGGAACACACTGTGTCGGGAATTGGAAACAGACATGAAGAGAAAGAAGAGCACTTGGGAAGAGCTGGCAAGGAAAGCCCAGGACAGAGTTGGTTGGAGAATGCTGGTGGGCGGTCTATGCTCTACTTGGGATAACAGGCAGTGATTGATCATCAGTTGTCATTCAGAGATGACTGACACACTTCTTATCTGGTCAAATTCCACTAATCCAACGGTTTTCAGACCCACGGTTATAATCAGTATTAGCTCACTGGTGACTAACTCAAAGTAGTAATCTCGGAGGTCTTGTGAGATGTGATCAATAGAGGTTAAACATGTCAGGTATGCGGTGGTTATCCAGCAATGACACTGGATGAGATAGCGCACTATAGCATAAATTAACTGACGTTGAATGTGTAAAGAGTTGGTTGTCAAAATAGTAATCTAGGGGTTGCGTATTCGATGGGGGGAATATGGATGCCCACTGTTAAAAAGTTCTAAACTAGGATGAAATAGCTCTCCAGTGCATTTGTTGATTTCCGTGGTCAACTAATTTTGATCAATTTGTGACCTTAAGTTTAGACTGGATCCAATCCATCAAACTTGACCCATTAATAACTTATAACCTAAATAGAAAATAGCTTGTAATACGAGATAGAAACTGTGTGCAAATAATTAACTAGTTTCTCTAAAACAGTTTTATTATTTCAACAACTACTAAATAGGAAAAAATAGTTCTTCAATTAGTATGATTATCTCAGTGTTTTGAAAAAGTTCGGATATAGAATGCACATTTCACATTACTTCGAGTCCGCCATCTGCATCCAATTTGAACATATTGTATTTCAAAGCTAAAATATTTAACTTCAAACATCAAAGCCTTATCCATTGAGCTACATAGTTAAGACAGTCACTAAATGTGTCTGTGTTTATTATTGCTCATTTTTAATATACACTGATTCCAACTGACCAGTTTTAGTTGTCATATGTTGAGTGGTTCGTCATCTGGACTCAATAACTCAATGAATAATAAAATGTGCCACATGAATTCTGTTGTTAGCGGAAAACTTCTAAGTAGTACTCTAGGGCGACGCATGATAACAGAAATTGATCACTCTCAATCCTAAATGTCAACAACCGGAAACTATAATCTGTTTACTAGTAAATAAATCCATTTACAGGGTATCTTACTCAATCACCGTTATTATTATCATTTTTACATAAGTTCACGTGACATGTAATTCAGAATTAACAATTAGATGAGTAAATATCTTCTCATTAGTGTATTGAAATCAAATGAGGCAGATAATTATTAATTTCTATTACTTTCATCTTTCAGGTAGAAAATACTTCTTTTCAATCGTAAAATCAAAATGGAATAAATAATCTTATGTAAAATAAGCATAGTGAATGATTCAGTAAACTGAATGAGAAAAAAAAAACCAACTACACTTCCAATTGCTACCATCTGTAAACATAAAGAAAACTTTGAGTGTAACACCTAAAAATTGGAATAGAAATGTCAAAGATAGATAGATAGATAGGTAGATAAGTTTACTTCTTAAGTATCATGTTCATGTATATGTATGTATGTATGTATATATGTATTTGTGTATGCATATAGATTTGTGTTGTGTATATGTGTGTTGATATATTAACGTATACACCCAGTATAATAACGGAATTATCAGATCTAAAATAGAACATAAAAGAAATGAAATGGAAAACACATATACTTACATATATAAACACAACTATTTTCTTTGTCAATTGTCAACATAAAAATCTAATATACTTGAAAGAACACAGAACTCTTATAATTATACTATTTAGTTAAGTGGATGACTCAGATATGTTTATGAATAGACAAGATATGTTTATGATCAAGTTTTTTTAATAATATTAATATTATTATTAATTGTAATATTGTTAATAATTTAATATTAAACCATATTGTCAACACATTTATATAGATATAAACAATATAAGAGAATCCTATAGGTTTTCTGCCTAGTATAGCTTGTTACTAATTGATGACTAGTTTTAATCGATAACAGTTAAATATATGTGATTATGTATTTAACATTATGTGTAAAAAGATTTAAGGTGTTATTTCTCGAAAGTTAATTGAAGAAATTCAACATGAACTAACATCATCATCATCATCACTACCATCATCATACAAGTGACAATATCTATTGGCAATCGATTATGATGTAATAATACTAAAAGGTTGAAGACAATAGGTAGGAAGCGTTTATCATATAAAAATATCTGATTATTGATTTATGTTTCTTTCTTCCAATTATTCAAGGTGGTGAGTTGTGTTATGATGTTAACTTGACTACAGAGATTGTTATTTCATATTAATTCTTAACTCTTATTGATCAAGACATTCTTGATTCGTATAGTGTAGGAAAAAGGAATAATTAAAAAGGCATATATTTCATACAATTAGAGAAACTAGCTGCTGAAGAATCAGACTAACCCAACAGTAGATGAATCGAAACAATTAAAAAGTTAGTAAACATACAGTGGAAAGACAAACGAATAAACATGTAAAATTCATTTAGAATTTAATTAAATATTCACTAGTATATAGAATAACGACTTGACTACTGACTAATATTACATGGATTGCTTCACTAAACATTACGTTGGTTACTGACTCAAAAGAATTTTCTTTTAGGTTATGCCATTTATGTAAGTTGAAATTTCTTCCTTTTTTTAAGATAAAAAAACAAATGAACGTTAGCCAGATTTCCAGTGTTGGTACTCACTAGCAAAACTTAAATGAAATTTTAAGGTATCTGATACGCATACATCACAGCAATATCATACTTTAATGTTGAACTATATGTGCTTTAAATAACCTTATCGGTAACAGGATGTTAATTAATATCATGTAGTCTAGTATTTAATACTGACAGAAATCAGTTAATCAATGAGGATCAAGTAATGCTAAAACATCTCCTTTAATCATTATCTCATGATTATTCTTTTAATATTGTTCCTTATTTACACTTCATAGATTGTTGATTATTTGAGTGACTTTCGCATTGATTCCTATTTTTGGCACATTTTATGTTATTGGCATATGAAGTAAAACGATTAATTACCAAAATGAAATACTTCTTCCTAAAATAATCTTTGATTTCATCAATCATAATGTTCACTTATAATTGGAGGTTTAAAAGAGATGTGTGTCCCATTTGAAAATATTTATTGAATTAATTTATATATTCATATTCAATTCATTATTTGAAATTAATACAGACATTCTAAAACCTGGTGTCATGCATAATTTACTACTACAACTAAACTTTGAACTTAACATTAGACCATTTAATTAACTACTGGCCGATGTATCAGTTGATAATGTTATGATTTATCTGAACGTGGGTTATTCATAATTTTTAATAACTAGACAAATATTGTAAACTAGGGAGCATTGGATATCTGTTTCTTTTTATTTTTCTATCTCATCAGCAGTGAGTAACCATGATGTCACTTGAGTATAAATTTAATATAATCGACTTCATCAATAATGAGAAATGTCAATACACTGAGGTGAATTCTGCATTATTAATCCCTATGAGAGTATGATATGACTTGAAAATCTATCCATCCGTCAACAAAAATCTTTGTCACATTACTGAAAAGTTCCACGTTGTGGAGTAACAGCTACCTACTTTTCTAGTGCAGCATTATGTGTGAATAATAAATAACCGGATTTATTGAAGTGGGAAGTCTACTACTAAGCGACAGCACAGTGGTACAGATGGCTAGACTTTCACCGTGAAACCTGAAGGCCATGGGTTCAGTTCCCTGGTGGAATCAAAAATGCCCACTGCAGTCACATACGAGGATGTAATAGCTATCCTGTGCTCCATGGTTTTCTTTGGTACCCAACCGCCACCAATTGGCGTGGAATACAAACACCAAATACTTACTTCATCCAAATAAATTAGTTGTGATGATTTATTTACCGTTTATTAATCATAAGATTGTACACATTCACACACACACAAATGTATACACCGTATATTTGACTGAATAATCGATAATAAATCTGTAATACCAGTTACAACTTGTTCAGAGTATGTTGGCACAAACATCGACTAGGTCATGGGTACTATATAAGTTCCTCAGAGAATTATTGAATTTATTCCAAATTTTTAATAATATAATGTATGTGAATAAACCAGTTGTAACGATCGTAGAAATCGTATTTCCAAAAAGAATTTATGATTGTTACAATAAATGAATACGTTGTAATCGTTTGAATCTTCCCATCGATAATGTAAATGACCACAAATGATTATTCTCAGTTGTCATATGTGCATTCACAGAAAATTGTCTCGACATAAAGTTAGTTCACATGTATGATTAGGTAGAATTATAGATATCAAGTACAATCCAAGACAGGTTGTGTCCATTTCGTGACTCGTTAAATGGATATACCTACTTCCCAGCGATGATTTTAATAAGGACTCAAACTAAGTATGTTGATTTCAAACGTCAAGAATGGATCGAATTCGACATTAACATTAAGACGCAGTTACATCCAGTTGATGAGTGCCTGGTTGAACGAAACTCTCGTTTTCGATTTTGCTTACTAGCTGAAACCCAAACGTAGTTATTATTATCATTATTAGTAGTAATAATATTATTTTTATCTCGATGATGCAGAATGTCAGTTCATACAAATGATCGGAAAGATTTTACACCAGTTACAAATAATTGATGCTCTCCTCACTCATATTGCATGTTCGAAAGCTGATCAGGATTTTATCAATATACAGAGGTATTAAGTCTATTACTATTCAAGACAGTTTCAATACGTAAATCAGTGGAGAACCGTAGTTGGAATATATTAATCAAGGGCTATAATGAACCTCTTTTGTCGTTTTAAAAAATGATTTATATAAACTGAAGAGCTTTAGATCTGTCAGTTAGCATATAACTTTCATATTACCGACTCTAAATCTAATTATTCACTTCGGCAAGCCATTGACGTCGAATGATGATTTTAATACACTATCATTGATAACTATCACACTCCTAACATAAATAGATTTTACTAGTCACAAGCTTTCACAACTTCAGTTACATAGTTTTAATCCACACATGAATGAGGGAACTGATCACAGTCCTTTGGTTATTCAATTAATATTCGTGAAGCATTTAAAACCTCATTATATATTAAAAATTGAATTGTCTTTAAGTCAAGTTCATTAAATAATAATGCCTTAATAAAGGCACATGTACACAATATTAACACTGAAACATTAATAGATAAATAATGCCCTCTATTGTAAATAGTAGCTTATGTAAAGGAAATTTTGGAGGTTTCATTTCGTGACTAGTTTTGATTGTCGACACTTAGAGTTCTAGTAGGAAGCTCTGACTAGTGAAGTTCAGCCAAGAAGGATGTTAAGCAGCTGCATACCAATTAAAGTGAATGGTCTCTTGTAACATTGAATATTGACTTAAGTTTTAAATGTACGTCACTGGATTAACACTCAACGATCTAAACGTTAAGATATTGTCACAAGGTTTAGGTGTTATGGATTCAATTACTGATCGTGGACGCGCACTGTTAAGTAGTCTCAATATAATGATTGCAATTATATGATGAATAAATTAAAGTGAGAATAACCAACTGGAATCGGAAAAACTAAAAGTCAGTAGGCTTATTATTAAGATTAATTACATAAGAATGAAGAACAATTTGGAAAGCTACATTAGATGTACAATAAAAGTATTATTAATTGTATGAAAAATTTCTATTGATATATGTTACGCAAAGATTTGGTAACTATGCATTAATGGTATTCTATTCTACAGACCGAATTATGCATATGCAATGAGTTGAACAAAATAAGTTTTTTATACTCAGTAATAAGAGTCAGAGTATGCTTTATAATGTAAGTTGGAAGAAAGTTATAATAGGACAGATCAAAGACGTGGCCATCAGTTTGTGGATTTACTGGATGTTAATCTGAGCCACATTAGAAGGTCCGAAGCTCTTTGTTTGCAGACAGAGTGATTATCATGACTAGTGACCGATTATACTGAAGCACATGGCTTAAAATTGGTTACATTGATGTAAATGTAGTCACATGTTATCTTCATTTAGTTACTGAGTTCTAAGAGTAATCTATAGACTGATACTTTCCTTTCAAATCAATGTTATCACTGTTTATTTTGATAATTTTATCTTCTGGTGATGTAGCAACTTCGACTAATATACATATGTATTGGAATCTCCATCGTTTGTGATTAACTTACTGTTTGTAAATCATTGCGTTCATTACTCGACGATCTCAGATTAGACAGTAATGAATATAGTTATAGTTTGAGTAACCAGAAGAAAATAAAAGAAAATCATCGAAAATTTTAGGATCACTTTTGTGAGAAACACTTATTGAATAATACTAGTTACACTATAAACATGTTATGGAACATTCATTTTGGCTTAATGATTTGCTGTCTTTTTTATATGGAATAAATAGGTTGGTTATAACATTCAGTAAGCTAAATAAATATATGAGATAAATGAATGACGGCTTATACTTGTATCCAGGATAGTATTAGATATGTAAACACATCCCCTTCATATTACTTGGGATAACATCTATGTACATAATCCTCTTGACTCTCGAAAACTAGATAATGCCACACCGAATTTCACTACCGTCATCAGTCTCATTCATTAATCTGTTTCACTCTACTTGAATTCTACTATTTATACCATCCGATATTATTATTAGATTTGTTACTTCTGAACAATCCCATGAACAAATTTTTATTGAACTGTAGTATCATTAATGCAAAAAAGACTTTTATAGTTTCATATATTGCATCTCTTGTTGTATTTATGGTGTCAATAGGCTTTTAACTATTGATCAGACAATTTTTTTTAATCATAAGTTCATCTGTTTTCTGTCTGTGTACTATTTACTACTAACATGTCTGAAAGTAGAATAAGGCTAGGCATATGTACTACATAATCAAATAACAAGCAGTGTAGACATTTGACATCCTATTGACTATACATTGGCATGAATTGTCTAGTAAATTAAAATGTTTCCACTGGATGTTTTCTGTTTCTAGAATTCAGTCAAATATCTATACTTCGCTTATCATTCATATTTACTGATATGATCGTATTTTTGGTTACTAAGGTTAATATGTACCAACGAGATAAAAACAATCCATATTTGTTTGATAGAAGTTTTGTTCAATTGTTTAGCTGTCTAAAGTTACATTATTATTCATACTGAAACTATAATCCACTGTGGTTTATTTTCCATCAGATATAAGTTGCCGTTGTTATGGTTTATAAATGATGGAAATAATTAAAACTAATTAAAATTAGTAGTTGTTCTTGTCATATTAATAAAAATAACAATGTAATTAGTGTCTGAAATAAATTTACCGCAGACAATAAAGTGAAAATAATCATTTTATCTTATTAATATGAATTAATTATTGTGTCTTAGTTTCTCAGGTATATGTTACCCTAACAACAAATCATGCTATCATATGTTCATATGCTTTTTTGTGAACAACTTCGATTAGCAGTTCCTTCAGTTTTAGTGAGAAACCGTGACCAGTGGATTTTAGTCAACTAGGACGTCAGACAAATATCATCAATGGTATAAAATGAATGATAGTCGCTCAATATAGTGAACCTACTGATATATAACAATTTAATATCAATTCAATGGTACAAATGTGCACAGCTGAGGAGTCCTATCTTATGATAAAACAGCTGTTCAATGTTTCCTGAAGTTTATTCATTATCTAAGTAATGTCAATGTGATGATACTTCAAGATCAATAAATTACAATGTGGGCTTTTGTAGGAAACAATACACCTTATTTACTCAGTGACTTTATAAAACATTCATAAAATATCATCGTCTTATAATAACGAGACTATAAAATTCTCTATAAGATTTAATATGCAATTTATTAGGATATTTTTATTATCAAACATAAATAGATAATCTGAGCTAATAAAAGAATTTCTACTTCCCTCCCAATGAAAGAAACCTGTGATAGTAATGACTTAATATGAATTTTATATTTCCGTAGTATCAATAAACCTTTTTTATTGTGAAATTCATGTCAAAGATGAGTGATTTAATTTCACTCTCATACTCTACAATATAAACAAAAATAAAAACGGACTAATGATATGATTCACTGAAACATGTAAACACATGCAGCATATGGTTACGTTAATAAATATGTTCATTTTTATTATTTAATGTTTGTTTTACTTGATTATGTGATATGAAATGTTTTGAAATTGCGTCAATCTATTTTGATCTTCTTGAACATACACATGGGTACACTCTGATTATATACATGGAATATAAATTTACGTATATACACACTGATTGATTAATTGTATCTTTGATCCGAGTAGAGAAGACCACTACGAATTATACATACGTATGTGTATCATGTAATTCAGCCCATTAAGCATTAAACAAAAGTGTGTTGATTGTGTTTAATTAATTAATTAATTAATAATAATAAATAATAGTTATTATTATTATTGTTACTATACATGCTTTCCACCTGACCCTCAGACAGTTTACAATTCTGTACGTTCTGTAAAATAAACACAAGTCAGAATTTTAATCCATTGAAAATTTGTGTATATACAATTACAAATTAGTTTAGTTGTTTGCTTTCGTCGCTAACACTAGTCTCGGTTGGACACCACTGAAAACCAGGGAGCACTTGACAGCTTTTTTGTCCTAGTATGGGACTTCATTGTGATAGTACAAACAAAAGAATGAAACCCATGGCATTCAAGTCACACAGTGAACTCTTAAACATCTACACCACTGGTCCCATCAATTTGCCGGGTGCGAGACATTTATCGCCAATCTCACGGACTAACCGATGCTCTGTGTTACAAATTGATGGAAATGGGAATCATACCATTGGATACCGACCCAGTGGTGTAGATGATCATGAGTTCTCTGTGTAACCTAAATACCATGAGTCCCGTTCCCAGTGTACACTTCTGAGAAGTCATATACGTAGACGAGGTAGCCGTTCAGTGTTCCCGGCTTTCGAACGGTATCCAAGTGATATTAATCTTTGACGAATACAAATAACTAAATTTACTGCCTATCTCCACAAAATCACCTCGATTCAAAATTTACTTTATTTTAGTGTTCTCATAAAACGATCATAAATACATCCTACTTGTAAAGTATAAATGGAAGAACTATGAACCGAGAGATGTTATCATAGATAAATTCTTTGTATTTTTTTGATAACATTAAAAATCACATAGATCATCAATGATTAAGCACGTCTATTGAAAAAAACAAGTCAATGAAGCATACATATATATATATATATAGAAAAGAAAGAGATATGAGTGGTTACTGTAGTTATTACTATTATAAATAATTCAAGATAAATATGTATATTCAACAAAATTGTTTCATTAACTTGAAAGAGTAAGGCGAGAATATCTGTCGCTTCACTGAATTATCTAGTGAAAATTTAATACAATGTCCTGTTTATCGTCACATATCGGAGAAGAGAAAAATATTGGATTGAATATATAAAACATACATTAAAAATAGGTAGGTACGAGTAACGTAGAATGCATTAATCCATACAAGAAAAAATCAACTTGAAAGATTGAAAATAGTTAAGCCACTTCTTACATCTACATGACAGACTGTAAAGAAGACTTATACAAATGATAAGCCATTCGAAGATAACATAAGCTTTTGTCATACCTGTGTCGGATGAATAGAGAGTCTTATAAACTTCTTATCTAAATTTGCTTGACATAAAAAGTGAACAATGAATGAAGACACTATATAATTACCAAACATATCAATCAATATTTAATTAGTCTTGTTGTAATGTGCAATTATCTAAAAAAGGATTCTGTATCTGCGGCTTCCTATTGTATTTTCATAAATCAATTAGTTAAATAAGATAATGAACGAATAACTCTATTTTTCTTACTACATCAGTTGGGCATATTATCATGCATACAATAAACATTATAACAGTCAGATTATCAATAACAAACTAATTAAATTATTTTGACACCACAGACTAGCTTTAATTAGACGGGAAATGAAAAACATAGTGAGCACTGGGTAGTTTCACCACTCTAACATAAAATATTTCATTAGTTAGTTGCCGTCCACTAGTTACAATTACAAAGATTGTCAATGACTGAAGAGATCCGTACTAGGAGAAAACCGTTGCTAAATGCTCAGTTGTCTCCTACGATTATATAGTTTATGTCGAACAGTTATAAGTAAAATAGAACATATGTATATCGACTCAATTCGCCACATCACAGCTTACGGAGATGAGGTTATCAAAATTAATGCCAAAGTAGAAGTAGTTGAAATAAATTCATAAAGCGATCCACTTCCGTTTTTGATTCAGTTTCAAGACCTACATTATTAAGCAAATTCCACTATATATAAATGCGAGCCTGAATAATTAATTGGCTGTAGTATGATTTCTCTGGATGAGGACAGTATACTGTATACGAAGGAAAGTGCTCGACTGGTCTGTTAGCTGAAGGTGGTGTGCCTCAAGTTTCCGTAATTTCCGTTTTTATAGTTTGTATTTCGCAGTTTACTATCTTCAGGAAATCCTTATTTATTACGTAAATGACCCTACTATTTGTACGTTTTTTTCTTCCTCTTCATGTTATCATAAAATGAATAGGTTTTGAGAGAACACTTAAAAGTCTGTTTTGTATGACCATACGTTTAATGCTTCCAAATACTAAGCTGTTGATTTTAGTCCGTGACATGTAAAGTACTTCAACATGCTTGTGAAATTTATTATGAGTGTACCATTGAGAATCCCTTAACAAAGATTATACAGAATGCCATTCATTTCGGTACAACTTTTACTTCTGGCCTACTTTCGTCTCCACATGATTTATTAATATAAAGAGGTTTTTTTCACCTATTTTATTACGTATCGAGGTTACCTACTTTGACATTAGCGAACATTTGAATTCAATTTGTAAATTTCTAAAATGCCACCAATTGTTCTGTACTGTTCGTCACTATTTACCCAAAACTTTTGAGAAGGTACTACTAGGTATTGTGTATAGTATTGAAGGTTATTAACATATGAATTTGTGCCTCAGCACTCTATGTTATTATAAATGCAGTTGTGACTAAGCGTTAGAAAACTCGTAAACAATCGGCAAGTTTTATTCTGTCAGTTGTAAATTGCCCACTGCATTCACATCTTTCACTTTGTATATCTTCAGGCACAACCAGACGTAGATACATTAAAATTCATGCCGGCAATGAATGATCTACAATTCATTATTTAGCACATCTACCGTACGACGAAAAAGTTGTATAGCCTGACCTAACAAGAAGTTTCCGATCTTCGAAATACAGATTATTGATTAATATAAAGGCTCTTATTTCTATTAAAGCTTACGTTTGAATTTATATTTATATATGTAGCTTGTTTGGAAATACTGAATGCTAAAAACTCCATATTGTACAAAACATTGGATAGAACACTTACTGTTATTAATAATATTACCATTATTTGTTATTTCTATTAAGTTGGTGAGTATATCACCAAATATGTATTCATAATAAACACATTTGTATATGCACTCTCAGTACACAATGTTAATTAGAATATACTTGCCAAAACTGACCTTTATATTACAATCTTGCAAATATTTAAGCTCAACAAACAAATTGTTTAGTGCATTCTTTGTACACGTTTAGTACAATCAAGTTAAATAAGAACAATATTATTATTATTGCAATGTTAGTATTTGAACAAGTAACTTAATTTGAAAGTTCACCATTCAAAGTGTACTTTGAACCTTACTTACACGATCAACAGCAGTTTCACCTTCATCATCATCATCATTTAAAGATTGAGTCAAGTTTCAACAAGTATTAACTACTCTGAGTGTAATAAGTCGACAACTGAATTGGTATAATAAAGGGAGTTCGAACGACAGAGTAGTAGTAGTACTGATATTAATAGTAAACAGCAAAATTTTGTAATAAATTAACACTAAATTAACTAATTACACACATATTTTGTGTTGTACATTCGATGTGGGATAATTTATCCTTACTTAATTGACTGCGTTCTTATTAGTATCTAACAGAAAACTGCATAGAATCTGTAAGTTAGTCATTTGTAGTATACAATAAAAATGATCCATTTATCAGTCAACAACATATGGAGTAATTAACTTAGTGTAGTGAATATAAGTCGAGACAGTAAACAAAATACACTATTTCAATTTATGGTTTGGCTGTCAACTTGCCATCATATACACATATGTAAACACAAAATCAGGAAACAGAAACAAATAGACAAACAAGTAAATACAACAAAAACAATATGTCTTTGTTCTCATTCCCTCTATTACGCAGCTGATTTTCACATTTCATTTTAATTACAGCAAAATACGCTACGCATTTTATTATCTGTGAATTCGCCTAAGTCCGCATAGTTATCGTAGTCAACTCTGTCTACTCTGAAGAAAGTTGTAGGGATACTAATACTACTATTAATAATAAGACTGAATGTGTTCAAATTATGCGGGTCAGTGTAATAGTGATGTCATCATTAGTATACTGCAACATGATTAATAGTTTCTGTGTCGAGACAATCATGTTTACAGAAAAGTTGAATACTATCATAAATTAGATCAAATAAGATAAGAAAGAAAAAGGAGAAGTTCACAACTGAAAATGGCGGTTACTTTATGATTTTCATTTAGATAGATCAAACATATAAAATTTTCACATTTTAAAAACATGTTTCAAAAATATTTATGTTAACATGTCGTAGTCTATTTTTCCAGGGTATATTTGCCAATGTCTACGACATTAAAACAATTATTTAGTGTGGTCATAAAGTTTAGTTGTAAGATAGAGAACTATTATAAATTAGGAGACAGTTGTTTCGTTATAGTGTGATATAGTTCACAAGTATTCTGCTCGACACCTTGAAATTAATGAGTCTGAATTCAGTATTTCATAAGCACTCTAAAATATCGTCAATGAGTTATTACCCAGTTTCCAATTCAGTTAATTCTGCAAACTGCATCTTCTAACAGGAGATTTGAGAAATTCATTCTCAAACTAGTAATTAGTGAACATATTATTATTAATTCAGGTATTTTTAAGGGGTCTTGGAATTGCCACATCATTCAAGCTAATACGCACTTGTACACTTACTACTGTTTAGCCAGTCATTCACAAGCAACGTAGGACCTGGCACATATGTGCGCCAATTAAATTTGTTATACCACGCCAAGTTAACACGATGGGTACCAAATAGTAGTAGTGGTGATGTTCGCGGTTGTAAAAGCAAATTAATTGGAGGAGATATGATTCACAAAGAAAGGATTAATTAATAGATAAAGAAGCATGAAACAAATATCGAATTCATCTTCGCCATGGCTACTAATTCTGAAACATGTCACCATAAATCTCCAATCACTAGTTTCGATAATCACCCAAACTCCAGCTAGGTAATCTGAACTTAACAGAACAGTCCAGATGAAAGTAAACGATTTCCTGGATAGATGGAACGTTTTGGTTTGGCTGCTTTTAGGTTAATTTAATCCCACTACTACATAAATCATCATCCTATGGGGGTACATAATACATGCCCCATCCGTGAAGATCGACATTTTTATCAATTGACCATAATTTCTTATATGACATAATACGTGGTAATGATGTTTGACTGATTGCTGGTTTCGAATGCATTCTCTATTATCCAACTAAAGGTCAGTTCAGAATCCGAAGAACAAAGTTGTTTTAACAAAAAATCTCACTCCGTAGCATTCTATTACTAATGATGATGTACTTAAATAACCTAAGTGAAGTTTTATTGAGTTTTATATGAGTTCATAATAATTGAGAGACCTAAGTCATCAACAAGTAACTTAACCTTCAAACCAGTATACAATGCTTTATGCAAATTACATTAACTGAGCGCACTTAGTTTGAAAACAATTACAATACGATACTCTATTAAGTGATTTTGAAACCCTATTACTAAGTAACACAAATATATTTGTTTCAGCTAATTACGTTTGTTGTTTGTCATAGAATGATCTCGGTTATGTATCACTAAAAACTAGAAACCATTGGATAGTTGTTACATCCAAGTACGGAATTCCTTAGCAGAGAGTATCTTTCTCTCCCGATTGCGAATGCTTATGCGCCAGCGTCACTGAGCTCCGTGAGACGTGAAGGCCCTAAATTCATTTGCCTTGCAAATAGAGAGTACTTACTACCGATAAGCTCAATACTGTGATGAAACAGCTGCCCAGTGTTCCTTAGTTTTCAGTGATACCCAGCAGAGAACAATCTACGATAAACGATAAGATTAAATACCAATATCCACAAAACCACCTTAATTCAACATTACCATTATATGAGGTTCAAAAATCAGTTTGCCGTAATTTTTCTTTTGTTATAAAAACCTCAGGTCAAATTTGTGCATCATTGTTCCTCGTTACTTTTTGTAGAGACAATTTAGTTAAAATTTTACATTTTTGTTATTGTCAACCGTGAATAAATACAGCTAAGGCACAGAAATATTAACTAGCCGAAAATAAAGTTAGTTAGTAATATATATACTGGATGAAAATACGAAACAGAAGACAATTCGGTATATTACGGATCGACTTAGTTTGCATGTTTATGGAAGTCTGAACACAATGATAACCCAGGTTTTCCCTGAAAACTTTGTTGTATCAAATATTTCCAGTCATTCCGCGTTCAATCAGTAGGTGAATACTAGATATCAGAATAAAATTTTCGTTAGAAATTCCTGCGTTTATTGCATTTATGTTTTCATAGGGTAAGTTGGTACATACTACACTAGGGTTTTAATAGATGTCAGTTAGGAGTAACCTCAGGTGCCTGAAATGAAATCGTTAATAAAATGACATTAATATGCACTAATTATCTGAAAATTGAGCAGAGATAATGGTTGAAAATACTGTATTTAGTGAACTTTTTGAAAACTGAAAAAGTTGGCGATAATCTCAGCCCAACTTAACACTACATAATCTTAATCTAGGCCACTTGATTATCCAACGTCAATGGTAACAGCTGTCTTACACTAAACCATGATTAAACTCTGTAAGAGAAGCTCCTTACTAAAAATTTGAAAATACTAATCAACTGATTACTCACCGATGATCGTAGGTTTATAATTTAAGTAGGTGGTTTGTAGAAATGCCCTTAGTGCAAAGGTATTTTACACACTTCACAGACTCTTATCATCTGAAGACTTATCGAAAGACAATATCATAAAAGTAAGGTATATTATTTTGTAGTCTCCATTCAACTGATTATACGAAAATAAAGTACATCCTTAGTCGTGAGACTAAGTTCTTACTAGAAACTGATAACACCTGAGGAATACGTTGAAATCTGTGAGCAATATGAAGTTGTTTCGCCAGAACTTTCAGTCCCTTCGGAGATCGAACCCACGTCACTCAAGCATTAGTTATAATCAGACAGTGAGTTGAACAACTGTTTTTCAGTTTATATTATCACGTTATTAAATATTTGAATTTGCCAGTGACGATCTGTATATGCTTATGGCTAAGCGAACTTAATAAAGCATGTATCTCTACAGGATCCTCATGAGTACATCTTAAACTAAATGATTATTTTGCATAAAGTTGCTTGTATATAGTCGATATCTTTTAAATTTAATATCTTCTTAGAATCTGATGTATTGCTTGTTAAAACGTCGCTATAGAAAGAAATTAAGCTAAAAGGTTGCTTTCCATACCCAAGATTATCAGCAAATATCAACAAGTTCACTGTTGTGTCAAACACCATCAGAGATTTTTCAGTTGATTAAAAGTATAAATGATCATTATTAAAGTGTAATTTCATTTCAAGCCTTTACCTTTTACTATATTTGCTTTTTTTCATTCGACATATTGGGATGCGCTAAGCTGAACATGTACATAGCAGATAGTAATAACTCCGGTCTATTGAAATGAAATCTCTAAAGAAAATAGCACTCTAATATTGTTTCAGTTACCTACTAGAACGAACACAAGAGCTTGACATGACACATTTAGTAAACATTGAAAATGTTACGAGAAACTTATATTCAACTCTTTAGTGTGGAATTACTTCATTATGAATAATCTAAGTCGATTGTCAGCTTGTTTATATAACTACTGAGTAAATTTCGTGTTGAATGTTAGATTGATTTAGTATATTTACAATGTACACATCGCAGATAAAAACCTACTACTATTTATTCCTTTAAACCACAGTACTCTTTCGAATGAAGTTACAATCATACGATCAAATCAAAGAAAAAAAAAACAAATATTGACCACAACCATATATTAATCAATGCTAATAATTATAGAGGTAAGGAAACTTAATGCACCCATACAGAAATGACTTAATTATCAAAACGGTTTTCTTATGTATGCAGAAATAATCAACTAAATAACTGATTGAAGATGTATTTTACTGATGAGTGTTTTAAAATGTAAAGTTTAGAGTAATAAAGTTTCCATTGTTTAGATTAATTCGACCATTCAGTGCATACAGTGTTAAAACTCAAAAGAATGATTTCATATGAGAAATGTATTCTTGTAAAAATAACTGAAAAAAATGCCTAATCCTTATCATTATTATTTCTTCCACCTGGTTGTCGTGGCAACCAAATTGAAACAATATTTAGGCAGATGTGTTTCCTCCATTTTTATTAATATGACTACCACTATTATTATGCTTCCCGCTTCAATATATTTTTTTAATAAACAATGAAAACTTATTGTTGACGTGGAATCATTTCTAATCACTGGAGTACCTAAAAAAAATATTGTGTTTGACTAGGTCAAATATAAAATTTTTTAAATAGACAATAGAATTAGATTTTCAAGTGTACGTCGATTAAACACTTACAGGTAAACCACAATTTCAAATACAGGAGAAATATATTACAATTATGTTTCTAGATTGTATAGTTGCCGTAGTGTTTATCAGTAGCATATTCTGTAAATAACTGAGCCCGATTGTACATGAACTTAACAGAATAAAACGAGACTGATTGTTGATTAGATTTATTTTTATATGATCGGAATTAACTTGTTGTGAAATCTTCACTATCTAAAAGCGCATTTCAGTTGAAGTCCTGTTTACAAGAACCTAGGTATGGTGCAATCAGTTATGATAGTAAAAGATGTTGATTGATGTATACTAATTAAGTAGGTCAGTGATCAGCTGTGGAGTGAATTTGCTCCGCCTAACCTCAATATTTATGTCGTATACGAATGTGTAATCCTCTCATTTGTAAATGACTGAACTGAATCATTAAGATCATTTTGTGAGGAACTTCTGCTTGAGTGTAACGTTAGAAGGTGACCATAAAATCTACATTTTTGTGTGCACACAACTAAAGTATAACAACGATGTGTTAGGCCTACTTTCACTACTGTCCTCTCTGATTACCTTAATGGTTTGGTTGACTGAAATACATTTATTACGAGCTCAGTGATCATTATTGATTTTTTAAAGAAATATCTGTTGATATTACAGGTGTATGGATGAATAAATATTGAAATATATGACACCAAGTATACAGATAGTGATATATAAAAGCTCCTTTATTATGGAATGATTTTAACTTGAAAACTATTGAAAATCAAGTTGCATAGAATACATTTCTTGGTCTTATTTTGAAATACTCAGTGATGAATATACATGAGCTCAAATGAATTGCTTATCGCCAACTTTTTAATTCTTATGAAGAATACAGCACGTTAAAAACACTGAATTCTAATTCAATATTGTATTAGTTTAATATAAGTAGATTCATTCAATATTGATGATTAGTCATTGGGTCTTGCTCCCACGTTTATTGATTAAGCTGGTATTCTGAGGAAACCATTTATATGTTAGCCACCAGTTCTCCTAAGATCTACTTTCAAATTGTAGTAAATATTTAATGATTAGAGTTATTTACAGTACTTTAAGAAAGTATACAGAACTTTCGTTTGTTTTTCAGTTGATTTAATGTGTGATTTGTATTGAAGATTGTATTTCAACCACTAGTTTTAACTATAAGTATATTTTTCATATAGGATATCAAGTTCCGTTATACTGACAGGTTCATAGAGGAGATCTTAAGATTGCCCCAGATTTATGAAGTGAAACCCTTAATGAAAATTAACCTCTAATATGTAGCACTTATGCAATAAATAATAGAAAATAAGCGGGTGGAAATACTGAATACAACACATTTTATGAATATTGAAAACGATTTATGTAACTTCAACATTTTTAAACTATTGACATAATGATAATAACAAAATACCTAATAATAATGATGTTCGATAGACCAAGGACCCATCTGTATTATAATGATAATGACAATATTAATGTCCCGTGACAACAAGTTATAACCTGCTGAAATACTTAGAATACAATATGTACAACAAGTGAATTGTACACACTTCCACAAACACCTTACATTTAATCATGATCATGTGATTATTAGTAGTACCTGTCATACCAGTTACCATATCCACGTACTTCTATTAACACATACTCACATTAGATGTTTCTGTTTTCTATAGATCACGACTTGTTGCTATCATGAAAATGATAATAGTGATTGTATCCTTCAAGAAATTAGCTGTTGTTTTTTTTATTTGTTAAACTTACCAATTCAATACGCATCTTATGTAAAAACAAATAAATATGAAACAAGTTTATTGTATGCAAATTGTTGATGAATGATCTTCCTTTATTGAAAACTTAAACAAAAGATGCAGTGTACTTGTATACATGTGTAATTGTTGTTAGTACAATTCCGGCTATTCAAGAATATCATGTTAACTTATTTTTTCTACATTTTGAAATTAGGATGATTATGGAAACTTTAATGTTGGTCAATTATTTTTAGAAAGATAAAAAAACACGTATGTAAAGCTTAGATGCATGAATAATGAATAATGTGCTTTTCAATAGATTCTTATCAGGTTGTATTAGATATGAACCTTCCTATATTAATGATCTAAAATGGGCAATCAAGTTCAAACTACAGGCATATTACATGCAGCGGTTTACTATCTACAGGACCTTATTAATGGTATGAAATATCATGCGCACTAAACAAGGTATCCCTTATTTGAACTCATTTGCTCTATAGATAATACAATGTAGTTTGAAGCGAAAGTTTGGAGTTCCAATATGTACACTAATATTCGAATATAAGTGCATCCGGATAAACGAGTAACAAATAGGATGAAATGCATAGTATGGATTCCATAGTCAATCATAATCCATATATTCTGAATCTTAGTTGGAAATCTGTTCTTATTTTTACGATCATGTATTTGATTTGATTGGGTATATCACAGATTGATGTTGGCAGGGTACCATTGACAACAAGGGAGCACTGGACAGCTGTTTCGTTCTAGTGTGGAACTCTTCAGCAGTGCGCACCCACGATTCCGCACCAGGGGCTTCAGGTTGACGCGAACGCCTAACCATCTGCACCACTGGGACGGCATCCAATGGTAGAATTCCAGCGCTAACCCTAACCCTAACCATTGAATGCCGTCCCAGTGGTGCAGATGGTTAGGCGTTCGCGTCAACCTGAAGCCCCTGGTGCGGAATCGTGGGTGCGCACTGCTGAAGAGTTCCACACTAGAACGAAACAGCTGTCCAGTGCTCCCTTGTTGTCAATGGTACCCTGCCAACATCAATCTGTGATATATCCAATCAAATCAAATAACCAATCTCCACAAAAATAACCAACTCAATTGATCATGTATTTGTTTATCAATTTCCAAAAGAATTAGATAATCTTGAGTTAGACTGATAGAAAAAAGAATCTGTTAGTTCAAAAAACAGAGTTACATCATAGTCCTACTACTATGAAATCATTGTGGTAAGGATTCGTTTTTTTTTTTATCGGAGATGTAGGGAGAAATATATGGATAGAGTATAAATCTATTTACTTTAGAAGATAATAACAGGCGAAATCAGGTTTTTTTATGAGTTTCACTTTCATATTAGTTAGAATCTGCTTCCCATTCACGTTTTACCAAATACTTGTACATCAACATTGTTTAAACGGAAAGTTGATATTGGGAAAGTATTCACTCAAGTATAATTTAATTACCTTAATTTGTTATATTTACTCACGAAAGTGTCTTCAAAATGAACCATTTAACACTTATTTCAATGCCTTCTAAATATAATATTCACTTGTTAATAAGAAGGATTACATATGCTTGTCTATTTATTTTTGTTTGTTTTGTCTATACAGATAGTGAAAATCTTATTCTGTTACATAATTGAAAATAAATTTGATATGATCAACTATATCAGATTAACATCTTAGTATTAACCTTATCTTTTCGACAATCGTATGAAATGTAAGCATTCAGATCACATAAAAGGGGAATGAATTATCTTCTCCCCCGTTACCAAGGTGATTTGCACACTAGACAACTTTTATATACTACATAAGGGGGGAGAGAGATATTTATTATGGTCAAAAACCAACCAAAATAACAAGAAAATATCTTGGTACCTAAGGTTTTTCACGAATAATCATAGAGTAACTGAAGCATATTTACAGTATGCATTGTAATAACAATGATATTCGATATAATGCACTGATGACTAATATATAAGAATAGCTACTCTTAGTTTAGAGAACTTCAGAGTGATAAGAATGGAACTAATAAACAACGTAATCGTGGAGTAGGAGTTCAATGTTCATGGATGTCTGCTTCGCCGTTATTACCACGTATATCGTGGCTCATTTTATAAATTTCTCTTTCGGACTATGAAGTGAATACTTTTTTTGTGCATAGCGGATAGGGACCCTCCTCTAGGATACTCCAGTACATCCGTAATTGACTTCACATTCTGTCCATTTGTGATAGATTAGTTTGTAGTACCAACCGGATAAGGTATTCTTCATTTTGACAATCATTATAAATATACAACGCCCTCCCCCCTCCACACTTTTCATCATATCATCTTAGTTGATATCTACATTTGGTAAACGACATATTGTCACTGTATCGTTGGATTGCAATTCTAGAACTGATGGTTTTTAATTTCGTTTAATTTAGAATGAGGCTTTATCATAGCTTTCAGTTTAAATAAGCAGAAGCGATGAAGCTTTTATAATGAATTTTGAAGAAAGTATACTTCATTGGAACTTTTATCACTGGGGAATGTGGTGCGTTTTAACGCCTAACGCTATAAACTAGCTTTATTCTAAAAAATAAAAAAACATTATAAATATGTTTCTTCCTCGTATGTGAAGTACCAGTAGTGTTAATTCACGGCCATACTGAGAATCGAACCTACAAACTTCAGGCCTCATGTTAAGCATGTAAAGCCGGCATCCAATAATCAACATTCCCAACCTCCGTCAATGTTCATTACTACACTAAGTCATCCATTGACGATGTTTGGTAACTGCATCACATTCCATATGTCATGTGATAAACTGAGTTCCACCTCTGCGGTCTAGTGATTGACAGTTCATCACCAAGCTTCAAAGTCATGGCTGTTATACTCCTAGTGTGGTCTCGGATGTACAGTGGTGAGGAGTCTGAAAATGGAACGAATTAGTTGTTCAACGCTTGCTAATTTTCAAAAGTTTTCTAAACAAGATCAGTTTATCTTGTGGCATTTCAACTTAGATCGATATTTTAAACTAGTTTCAATCATGGTTGACAATCAGTTCAAAAAATATACCACAAAATGAATATACATGAAACCAGCTGTTTTCTGTTTGAAAAATAATAACTCATTAAAAATGCATAGTATAATACAGATTGTACAGAAGTCATTTAGTTAATTTTCTCTTCAATATTCATGAATCTATGGACACATCTGTTTATCGTATACTAATCTATCACAATATAACGAGATGACCTGAATGATTGATTGATTGACTTATTCATTGAACATTGACATAATTATCCATGTAGGGAGTTTAGTCTAATTCATTCAAATATCCCATCATTACGTTTCTCTCTTTACGTTAATTCACTCATTAGTTATTCGTATTCTACTGATGAAAATACACAAACGGCACAACAGAAGTTATTCAAAAAATTCTTGTTGATTTATTTGGTTTGATTATTATGTTTACATCCTAAATTGTAAATTCACATTTAATTATCTAAGGTGAACAGTCATGTTCACATTCAATATCATAACCTGGTATTAGTTAAATAGTGTTGGTAAATGATGGATTAGTTGAAAAATTTGTTTGTTTTGTTCTGAAATCTCGTTTACATTTGTACACTTCATCTTTTGACTTCGATTATGATGTGACTATAGCTGATCTTTAAACGATTTGATGATTGAAATTGTTAGTACCAGCCATCAAAATGGCAGAGGATCCTGCTATTCACTTTATTTAGTTCTGTGTTTTGTCATTTTTGCTTTCGTTTCCCTTGAACTTCACTATTGTCTGCATGTTTTTATTGTTATATTATCTGAATCCCCACTGGTTTTATCTCTTCTAATTGTTAAAACATCAAATGTAGTAACTCCGGTTGCATTAGAAATGCATCACATCTCATGATCGCCCACTTTGAATATTAACTTGTTTATTCACATTGTATCGTCATGAGAAGAATAGGTGAACTAAGATATTATAATTTGACATTGAATCATTAGTGGTTTAACTCATCTAAACAATTGTCAGCTAACTAAATGAACTTAGTTAACAATTAAGCATGAATCATTTTTGGATAAATAGTACTTTAGGATAAAATATATTGATGAATAAAGTAAACTGGTACTAGTGATAAAGGTTAACAGATATCGTTACGACAGTAATAATTTGTGTATCGTTAGAGCACTGAAGAAGTATTATTAAATTCATGGTTATTTATTATGAAGATTTCAGTTATTCAGTAGGTTAGTTGTAGATCCACCAGGTTCAGCGGTAACTTCGTTGATTTAGACAGGTTCTAATTCAACACGTAGTATTAATTCCTTTACCACGCCTCGATTAGTGATTACTTTAGTGCATTGAATTAAAGTTAGTTTTCATTTTGTATTAAAACAATTTGGAAAACATTTGTGAGTCACAAACCAGTAAACAACTGTTTTATCTTTACTTGAACCTCTTCCACGAAAGAAACTAATTAGTTCTCTCTTTTTGCTTATTACTGACCATATTCGAAAAGTGAATTTCAGGTATTCTAACTTACTTACTTATAACCGTTACCCGTCACACAGAAGCATAGGCCGCTCATCAGTATTCTTCATTCAACTCTGTCCAGAACAATCCTTTCCAGCTGTTTCCAGTTGCTGTACATCCTTTTAATATCTGCTTCCAATTTTCGACGCAGTGTGTTCGTTGGCCTTCCTCTTCTCCGTTTCCCAACAGGATTTCATGTTAATGCTTGTCTCGTGATGCAGTCTAATAATTTCCACAATGTATGTCCTATCCATTTTCAACGTCTTTTCCTAATTTCCTTTTCGACTGGAAGTTGGTTTGTTCTCTCCCATAGTAAGCTGTTGCTGATGGTTTCCGGCCAACGGACATTCAGTATCTTGCATAGGCAGTTGTTTATAAATACTTGTACCCTTCTGAGTATGTTCGACGTAGTTCACCACCTTTCAGATCCATACAGCAGAACTGTCTTCATGTTCAAATTGAAGAGTCTGACTTTGAGGTTAGTTGACAATTGTTTTGAGTTAAATATGTACTTTAGTTGTAGGAATGCTGCCCTGCCTTTGCCAATCCTTGAACTTACATGTGCATCACACCCTCCTTGTCCATCGATTATGCTTCCCAGATATGTGAAAGTATCCACTTCTTCCAGAGTTTCTCCATCAAGTTGAATTGGGTTGGTGCTCCCTGTGTTGTATTTGAGGATGTTTCTCTTTCCCTTCTGTATGTTCAGGCCTACTGATGTTGAGGCTGCTGGTACGTTGGTTGTCTTCACTCGCATTTGTTGGTGTGTATGGGCTAGAAGAGTTAGATTATCCGCGAAGTCCAAATCAACGAGTAACACTCTACTTGTCGATTGAATTTCGTGCATCCTCCCAGATGTGGAGGTTTTCATGATCCAGTCAACCACTAGGAGGAAGAGGAAAGTCGAGAGTAGACAGCCTTGTCTAACTCCGATCCTCACTGGGAATACGTCTGTCAGCTGTCCTTCATGCACAATTTTGCACTGTGTTCCGTCGTGAGAGTTCCGGATGATGTTGACGAGTATCTCTGGTACGCCGTAGTGTCGAAGACGTTTGTATAGTGTTTTCATCTGTCTACACTGTCAAACGCCTTCTCATAGTTATTTTAGATGAGAGCTATAACATGTAGAGTTGACCAATGTTGGGAGTTGAACAGTGACTTAAATGTGAAATTCACTGAAGAGTCCACTGTATTAATTAACGCTAAAGATGTATAACGTTCTATTTTACTTTAGTGGCTCAATATAATTATGCTGACTGAGAGATCCGACGGCATAGGCTTTGATCCTTTATGGAGTCATAGGTACTTCGTAATGAATACGCAGACTCAAATGAACTAGCTGTCCACTTTCCGCGGTTTTTCAACGATTTACTGCTAGATAACAGCCAGTCACGGAAATTACCTTTAAATTATTTAACATGTCTAAAACACTCCATAAATGTTTGATAACTGGTTTTTCAGAGTGTTGGTAGCAATAGTTAGATTGTATATATGTCTTAGCCGATAAATTGTGAACCATGTATATCCCTGAATAACGACAAGGTGATCTGATTGTTACGCGCTCGCCACAAAACATCAACTTCATGTGTTCGATCTCTTACGTGATTCTGGATGTATACTACAGTAGAGTGCAATAATAAGACAAAACAACTATCTAGTGTTACTTAGTTTTCAATGGTCGTCTAGCCTTCACTAGTTTGTAATGCAAGTTACAACATAAAATACTTCACATTTACATCGTACTTCTTCAGTATCTGTTTTTAAAGTAGGAAACTTGTTATGTAATTTAAAAACAGATGATACTGTCATGATCATATTATGGTAAAGATTAACTTCTATCCAGAAATAGATCAATAGTAAAGTCTTATAGTTTATTGCATAAACAATAGAAATCAAAATAATATTTCGTTTCTCTTTGTTTCCGAACTTTACTAGATATGAATCACAATCAGTTATCGATGATGTTAAGGCAATACACTAATTTGAACACTGATCTTATCTGTTAGACCAACGTATTAGATGTTATTGCTAAAACTAGACGTCGAAGAAAAAATAAACAAGCACTTGAATGTCTGTAATCGATAATAAGTAAATATGACTCATGATAAATCAATAAATCATCTGACAATAACAAAAATTAGCTTCTACTTTACTTGAGGACTAACAAATACCCTGCCGTAGATTCGTTATATAGGCGAGATACATATGATTAAATATAGTGTATCATGACGTCTACTTGCAAGTTTTTTGTCCTTATCATTTTGGTCAAACGTTCTTACTATTCTATGGAACTCTAGTCATCATGTAGCTTAATAAATTAATGGTGTTCAGCTTCGTAGTTATAGTACCTAACTTCCAACTATTAAGTCATAGTTTCGAACCGCGTTCTAACTACTTTGATTTGGATAATCAAGTAGTATTACTAGTGATTGAATAAGCAGTACGACTCAGTGATTGGTACACAATGATGTACTTCTATATTGTAATCAATGTTTTTTTTTACTTCCTGTCAAATTTAGAACAAGATGTAACATTTTGCTCCTAGCTTAAGAATGTTCTACCTCTTTCCTGTGGTGTAAAAGAAGTATGACAACAGATATATTTCTGAACGCTGTTACCTATCTGAATATTTCTCGATATTTAGTGGGCGGGAAACAATTATGTCTCCCAATTTTCCAGTTTAGACTTTATACTGTTAATTTCTAAAAGGAAGTTATCTGATTGCGCATCTGACTGTGTCTTGTGGAGAGTAGTTGCATTCATAAACAGATTTTTGTAGCAGATTGATATCAGCTAAATAAAAATTTGCCAACAAGAACACAAGTCGGTTGTTTAGTTATTATTTGTGTACATGTAAATGTGGATGATCATGATCCACACAGTGTAAAACTCATGACCTAATGTTACCAGTGCCACTAGTGTCTCAAGTGACTTCTAGGAGCATATTAGCGTAGTTCATTTCAACATGCCTGATGAATAATATAAACATAGTAAAACTAAAAGCTCGAAATGAATTTAATCAAAATTACACACTAATATACATTACCAATCCACTCAACAAACAAGTGGAAAAATTGACCTGATATACTTGATACCATATATTTAGTCAACATTATGAATAACTAAATCTTATTGTTTACTCTGATCATAGTTTATTAATTTAACCTCGAATTCCAACAATCCCCATTAACCAACCATTTAAAGAGTAACTGGACGATTAGCGAATCAGAGCTCCTACTAGGTTTCTTGCAATTTCGGTGATAAGTTATGGTTGTCGGATCCCAGGAATTATACTACACCTGTCTAGAGTCCTTTGCTTTTTACTTGTTCTTCGACTGATTTCAGACGTGTGACAAAAGCTAACTCCAATTATTCGAGTTAGATTACGGCTGAAAGCGGAATACAGGATGCGCGTTTCGTCTTAATCGGGACTCGTCAGCTGAATGCACCCGCATCCCAGTGTACATGTCCACACTAGAACTCGAACTCAGTTCGTTTCGTCCCAGAGGCAACTGCGTTCCCTACTAGGCTACTAAGTGCAGACAGCCACACAAAACGAATTGAGTTTGAGTTTCGGTGTGAACATCAACACTGGAATGCAGGTGCATTTAGCTAACGAGTCCTAAATAGGACGAAGTGTGTGTCCTGGATTCCATTTATCAGCCACAATCCAACTCAAATAATGTTTATGAACTATCGCTGTATCGAGGCAATCCACTCAGGATGCACATGTAGCGAGAGAGACTGATCAATTTTAGTCCGTGACAAATCAACGAGAAGATTCAAATACATTCCATACATATATCTTCAATTATCATTATAATCAACAAGATTTATTCACAAATCATTATATCATTGAATAATATCATTAAGCCTCCTTCAGTAAATTATCCTAGGTTTCACAATTTATTAAATCCAGTCAAAATACTTTCTCAAAGCACTTCATTAAGACGACGACCAAAACCATAAAAATCAAAGTAGATCTATTATTTATTTCTTAACATGTGATGTATATTGTTGCTAATTTATCCAGATACACAAACGTGCATTAATTACAGTTACTGTTTTCAGGCTTGATATATAATCACTGGTTAATGAATAATAATCATTGGGCATGTTTTTCTCATATAAAAACCTATATATATTCATTATATTGACCATTCATCTGTTATAATAATTAAATGTAATTATCAGGTGGTTTATACAGCATTTTTAGCATGACAACAAGAAAACTATGTAATTCTATAAAGACAGTAATAGATTGTGTTTTTTTTTTGAGGATACATAATATATGGTCCAGTGAATTCGGTAACAGAAATCATTTATAATAAATCATATTTGTAAATAATAATAATAATAATAATAATAATAATAATAAATGAAATAAGTGAAAATTTCAGGAAAGTAAAATGTTATGGGAACATCCTTACCCACTCATATACATATGGATAAATTGAATAATTATTAGTCTGATTGTATCTTCATCTAACTTTGGGAAGAAATGTATAGTCAATCTTTTATAATAATATTGAACCTATATCAAATTATCGAAGTAAAAATTATGTAAGTTAAATACACATCACTTGTCTATGTTATTTGTTCCTTTTAGGGTCAATGTCGGTTAGAATGAAAATGATTGTGAGTCACCTTACTGAGATATGGATCATGATAGTTATATTGTGTTTATGTCACGTAGATTTTAAATAAATACCGATGTTGACTACGTAATCCATGTTAATCCAAGTTGATTTGAAGATTCTATTAGTAATATTAAGCTGATAGTCGATGGCTGATATTTCTGACTTCAGTCACTTTGAAGTTTCATATTATTGAGATTACTGAGTAGGTGAAACGTGCCTGATACGACTAAACTCTATTAATCATGTCTTATTATTAGAGTTATAGCTTAGCTTCCTGAACTTAATTACTAGTGAGCATATAGTGATTAAGACCAAGTAGTGTGGAGACTGTTGGATCAGTAGACGTGAGGCAGATACTCACCAATGGCAATAAAAGCGGTCACAACATATAACGTAAATGAACTGAAGTTAAAACCGTACATTATTGTGTGTGTTGTTTAGTGGTCTGAGGTTTGAATATCCTGCACATAGCCAGTGGAGCTTGGGTTCGACCTGTCAGTGAAGTCATAGGTTCATACTGAAGTGGAGAACCATACTAAGACGAAATGATTATTCAATGTTGTTTTTAGTTTTAAATTATAGTCTAACTTAGTCAATTCGTGATATCAAATTCAAACTACAGATTACATAAGCAATTGTCTTCTATGTAATCCTGTTAGTTGCAGAAGTATGACAATATTAAAATGCTAAACATTGATTCTTTCATTATGAACCTATATGGTTTGCCAATATAATTAATCATGAAGAAATAAATCATAAAAACTTGCATCCTAATAATTAAATGATGCATGGCTTAAAATCACTTGAAGTATTTCTAATAGTATCTCACATAATGTTCTTACCATTATACTATGTTATTAAATGATATGTTTCACTGAACATTTCTACCTTCTAGTGTTCCACAATGCAACTCATCAAAGATTAAGCAAAAAACAATGTTGTTGTGCACATTATAGTGTGCAAATTTAAAGTGCTTAGAATATTTTCATCTATTTCTCAAAGTGATTAAGTTTGAAAATATTACTCCAAAAAATTCAAACATCGTAAATTGACTGAATCTAGAAGTATGCAAACCAATGAATGTATTGGCTCAGTGGTTTAAATTCTATACGCTTAAATTTTTTCCTGAAGGTCACAGGATCGATCATTAGAGGGAGGAGTTCTATAGTAGGATGAAACAGCTACAGTCAGTCCATGATGCGCATCACATAATTCGAGCGATTAGTCTGCTGATCATGCTCAATCATGTTTACTTCTATTACATTTCCTGAAAACGATATTTTACCTTTAATATCGAATAAAATGTCATTAAAAGTTCTTAAGCACTGATAACTTAATACTCATTAGTGCTTAGGTTTGAAATTTCAATGTTAGTGTATTATTCGTGGAGTCAAACAAATCTAGAATAAGATAGTAAATAAAGTGGGACATCAGCGAACCTGAAGCCTCTGGGGCCAAATATAGGGTGCACACTGCTGAGGAGTCTTATGCCAGGATTAAACGGCTGTTCAGCGCTTCTTGGTTCTCATTGGTACTCTACCAGCGTCAATCTGTGACGAATTCAATCAACCAAAAGTAATTAAAAGATAAATTTAAATAATGCTCACATTGTGTCATAAATTGACTAAAGTTGCAACTATTCATGAAACAATGAGATTCCGATATAATTCTTAAAAAGTACTTTGTTGCCTTAAAGACTTATTATTGATGGCTTCAAATAATTGTGTAAAATATCGTCCTTGCCTATTCCTGACAAGTTTCAAACCTGCACAAAAAATTGTTTAGTATGTGAAACTTCACATCACGGAGCTTAAAATGGTTGTAGTGACGCTTAACCCTAAGGCCACTGGAATGGCACTTACATTCCCAAAATCAGTAGCTTCGCAATAATGAGACACTTGATCCAATACCATTGGTAATATATTTATCTCATACTCGACTATGAGTGTCTAACTGAGATTCGTCTGTGATACAGATCTTTAAATTCAACAATTACCACGAAATCTAATAATAATACTTGTTTAGTACTTTGTCTCTTCTAACAGTTCTACTACTGATGTTTATTTGTGATGAAAACGGAATTCAAAATAACGATGATAATGGCTTACTGAATTCCATAAGAACTACCTTACAGAATCGGTTCCTAACACAGACTATGCAATAATGTTATAAATTTCTTCTCAATATGAATCTAAATTTTAACTTCAAAGCCGTGTATTATAATTTTTTTATTAGGCGTCACGGATGCTACTGAACAGTTCAGTTTTCCATCATCGGTCTCTAACACCTGTATGATACATGAAATTCAGTGGAATTTGTCTATGCAAGGGGAAAATATTACCGGTGTTTTCCATCATAACAATCACCATTCGTTTTATTCGGCCACTTAAACACGTCTAAAACAAGATAATGAGTTGTAATATTTTCCATAGTTGAACAATAAGTGACTCAAAGGTTTGAATAGACCGCTAGTAAATAAATAATTAAAATCAATGGACCTATTCATGATAGTTCAGTAGTCAAATATAGATGATTGAAAATTTATGCTCCATTAGTCTACTGAAATAATTCTTTTGACGATTAATCCTTTGATGATGTTTACGGATTTTGCATACACAATTTCTATTTAAATAGTAATGTATCCAACTGTTTTTCTTATGTTTAAAGAGTGATTTATATAGTCTTGTATTAATTTGTGATTCTGATAATTTTCAAACTTGAATCATCACAATTGAAAGATCCCATATAAGAGTCTATTCCCTGCATTATTTAGTTAATTTCCCACATTCTGATTGTGTTTTTATCCTGGTTATTTCATCTCTTCACGATTTCTTCATCTATTTGATGTAAACAGGTCCTCGTCCCGTTGATTGTCTAATTTATCGTTATTATTGTTATTGTTAGTAGTAGTACTCGATCCCAGATCCCTATGATGTCAACCTACTGATTTTAGGTAAACAATAAGTAAAAAATTCTTCTAAGTGGAAGAGAAGAAAACAGATCATATGTTAACAACACTTTAAATAATTATGTGAATAACAAGGGTAAGTTGAGTGAAACGCCCATTTTCTCCAACGACGGTTTCAACATTGTGATTCAAAGGATTAAACATATAAATAATGACGCATACATGCAATTAAACCTAACACTTGCACACACACATACACTAATCACACCAAGTTTTCTTTTTTTCTTCTTGATCAAGACATTTTTAGGTCACAAGTGAATGAAATAAGGGTATAATAATAACAATGAAAGAAGTGTGTACACCAGTACATTTCTGAACGAAATTAGGGTGGCAACATCATAAATTAAACCTAATAATTTTAAGCATTTTTGAAAGCATATGATGTATAGTTAGAATGATTTTTGAAAGTGGGGGGAGATGAAAGGGGGGAGCGATTGGTATTTTATTTTCAGCTGAATGCATATGCAACCGATGCAAATGAAACAGATGGTTATAGTCAGGTGAATTAGACTGATGGGTCTGACCTAGTTAGATGATTAGATTCAGAATAAAATGTTTTGAATGATAGAACAAACAGTTTATGCACACATTGTTCATTTATAACCATACTTTTTTTGTTAGACTTTGGTGGTCATGAAAAACCTTAATCTTCAGGTCAGGTACAGACTAGAATAGGCAGCCAGTATAGTAAGCTGGATGTGCTGGTAGTAGGCTTTCAAGGAACGCAATCCATAGATTTGTGGTACTGTTTTAATGGCTACCGCTCTCAATACCTTAAAACTGCAATCATTCTTTTGGCCTCAGTTGTCTACTACTAATTTCCATTTTATTTCAGTGTATTCATGCTTTCCAGCGTTAGATGTTATGATATAATGGATACAAAACTCACAGCGTCCTGGAAAATCATTATAGTATTCATAAGCTGATAAATATATTAGCTAAACCAAATTATTTAACCACTGTATATTCATTTACTTTTAGTATGAAAGACAAAGGTAGACAAGACTTCCATACTCCATGATTGAAAACTTTTAATAATGAAGACTCAAATATGTTCTTAATCAGTATGGTTTATGTAAAGGTAGTAAATTAAGAGAATGACTACTGTGAAAATAACGTTTCACTCGATCGACTTGACAGTGAAGAGTGGTATACTTGCTTTATACCTGATTAGCTGAATGAAGACCTTCAATGAAAAATATTAACACCGCTACGAAGCTAGACATGGGATTTAAAAATTTTGAGTCGTTACATATGTAAATTCGATATAAGCTATAGTTCTAAATAGAGTAAACGAACCAATTAATGGGGCTATACATTATTTTATAGATTGATGAGAATGTGATGGATGTTATATAACCTAAGCCACTGCCTACACCGTGAAACACTGGTCAGTGTTGGACTACACTGATAAAAGTTAGCGATAATCAAATCAGTAAATCGGTAGTCGATGAAGTCGTTTTCTTATAAACTAAACTGTATAGGGAGATATTGACTACTGATTGTATCCCATATGTATACATTCTAGTAACTAACTACCAGTGTGACAAATATCAAAATTGACCATTTAGCTCTCATTTTTACTAAAATGAAAATTTGAATGTTTAACTAAGCGATAATTTAAATATACTCTAACTCATTTGCAATGAATACGACTATGTATTCTGGCATGTGCCACAACTGTATTTGGGAGTCGAAACCAAATAAATTAAAGTATATTTCGAGCTTAAACTTGAATGTAAATTGAATGTTATAACCGCTAGACACTATTCTAAATAGTAACATTACTTGGAATACCGTAACATGTTAGAGGGATCATATCAAATATTGAATATAAACAAACATGTACGCAAATATTACGCAGAGAGTTATAACCATCTCTTTTAAAATAGCTGAATTGAAGTGGTTTTATGGAGAATGGTATTTAATTTTGGTGTTTGATTTGTAGAGTAACACTGAGAACCAGTTAGCACTGAATGTCTAGTTCCTTCTAGTACTATACTCATTAACAGTACACACACTCGATTCCTGCTGAAATTGAGCCCAAGATATTCAGTACTCGCAACGAAAACCTAATGATTCATCGGTTTACACTTGTAGAATTCTCACTTCTTTTGAGTTAGTTAGTTGATTCATTGTCAACCAATTAGTTAATAATCAGATGTTATAATAAATGACACCTGATAAATTGATCCCTAGATTATGGTAACTTGTATATGACAACCTATGAAACATCAGTTCAGAATGAATCATTTAAAAGTCAATTTCATGAAACCGCTTAATATACAGAAATAGAATTCTTAAATAAATTAACATCAAGACATATTCTAATCATAATTACTGTATTCAAAAAAACATCTGTTCATTGAAGTGACTAGGTAAGTGAAATGTAAACATACGCTATGAAGAACGTATACATTCTGAAATATTTTATTTATGTCCATATGTTATTAACTTGAATTTAAAGCTTACAACAAACAATATAGTTCCAATTTAGAAGTGATTAACTTGTAATTATCAAAGAAAAAAAAAAGTGTTTCCATATTGTACAGACAACTGATCAATTTGTCTGATGAATTGATAGACAAGAACAATCTAGAAACTAAAATAATAGTATGTACATAGGAGGGTGGGTGAGTGGGAGTTTGAATTTGTAATTTACTTGATAGATTAACTTAAATTATATAACCATTGAATACCAGGAAGCTCTGAACATTTGCTTTATCCTAGTATGGAACTCATTAATATTGTACAATTACGATCTATCGAATTGAACCAATTATTTCTAGGCCTCACGACAATTAGTTAATTTTCGAACCACCGTGGTGGTATGCATTGGTTTAGATTTTTAAATCTATCCAAACTGTAAATCTAGGTAATAGTCACCTATGATATAAAACGAAAGGTTTAGGCATCTCTATAGTCCTCCTCATCCTATTCTGATAATAATAATTTAGCTAATTCCGAGAGACAATTCTTGGAATTCTAGTGAGACGTGATCAGTGAATTTCACCTATTTTGAGTTTGTGGCAATTAACCATCAACATCATTGAAGTCAGAAATGTGAATTATTGGGTGCCAACTCAGTTGTATGGATATCAACTATTTTCATCAGGACTGAATATCAGTGATCCAATGCCTTGTACGGTCGTCTAGGAGCAGCACTAAACAGTCTCATACTGGGGGGGGGGTTAAACATCTGTCTAGTACTTTCTGGTTCTCATTGGCTCTTCAGTAGAAGTCACTGAAAAGGTAGATAATAATAATAATGAATAGATGTAGTTAGCTATACTGTTAAATTGCCCAAATTTTACGAAAATAATATGGAGTTCAAACGCGTTCTAATTATTTCATAAGCATAATTAGTGTTTTGTGAGCCTAGAAGATAAACTTAGATAATATACTTCAAATACTCATCTATTACTAATAAGTAAGTAATGTTTTCATAGACCGAAAGTATGTGAATTTATGATTTTAGAGTTTGTCATGGTCAGTAAAATAAAGGCTCAATCTATAATTTAGTAAAGTTGGATTTTGGATATCAACTTAATTCGAGTAACGAGTTCCTTCGTAATTGGATTCTATAAAAATGATGCACCATCACATTGTCAATAATACTACTGAAACTCAAATACAATCCAACCTCACTAATCTATGTTCATAATGCAGAAATTCAATCAAGCACAAATAGTAAAAGAGACTAGTTAATTATAGGCGTTACAATGGGAAAATGCAAATCTCTATAAGTTTCTCAACAGATTTACATATCGTACTGGCCATAAGTTAAACAAAAACGATATAACTACATGTAGTCGGTGTGTTGATTATTAAGATTGATGCTTTTGTATTAAATCGCCTGGATTTGTTTTAGCTGTTTACTGATTTCAGTAAACAGATCAATAATCTATCGAATGTAATGGTCGTTCCAATATTCAATTAAAAAGAAACAATAATTTCATCAATAAGAAACTTTAACTACTGAATATCATAGTCGAATACTAGTTTATTACATAATTAAAAGGTGTAGGAATTGATGACTAATGTAAACATTATTTAAGCGAATGTCTATGTATATGTTGATAGTTTATGTTTTGGAAATTAATGAATGGATAACAGAATGTAAAGGAATTTTTGGCATTCCACGCTACTTACTTACGAGTAGTATACAATGAAATAGATGAAATGATTGAATTGTCTACGGTGAATGAACAGTCGGTAATACACGATAATCGTCACGTTATGTATCACAACTTAATGAAAGTGGGAATCCTACTATTGGATGCTGGTCTAGTGGTGCAGAGGGTTGATTGTTCGTCAACCTGAAGTCTCCGGGGTGGAATCTAGGGTGCTCACCGCCGAGAAGTTCCATCCTAGGACGAAACAGTTGATTTTCAATCGTACCCTACTAAAATCAATCTGTGACGTATATCAGTCAACCAAAAAGTATGAAACTTTTAACCAACGGACTGTTACAATATACCTTAGAATTTAATTCATGTTGAAAAACATGTAATTCAGTAGTTTAGAGAGACGATTCATGTTAACATTCATTAAATTCATATGCAGACAATAATGAATGCTTATTGTCTATAGACAAAACAAATCAGAGCAATTACATTCTACATAATGTTAAACCCTAGGTATCTGCACTCGAGTTTGTAGTTAACTGTGTTTCAACTCATAGAAATTTTCGTCATTATGTCAATAATACTTGTGACTATCGAAAATACACCATTTGTCAGTTGTTGTTTATACAAAGTTATAATTTATCATTTGTTTACATTATGCCCAAATTTACTATTGATATAGATTATTTTAATAATTCGAAATTTATCTTGTTTTGCTTTATTTATTTGCATACATTTACATTCATATACATACAGTTAGTAAATAATCTGAATTTCCGGTCCTTTGTTTATATTAACATTTGAATAAACATTTAAAATGAATAAAAAATGAACTGATAGTTCTGATTGGTTTAAAATGATATGACCTCTAATGTATACAACAAAGAACATGATCTTCTAGTCATTACAGTTTACTTCTAGTACCATGATTATAAGAAAAAAAAATATCATTACAGAGTTTGTAGGTATTCGTTTATTACAAACAATTCATTTCGTATGATTTCGCATGAATTAAAAGCTGTTATGAATTGCTTAGCTTATCTTCTATATACATGTGTATATGTGCTTGTTATAGTGTTTTTCTTCTAAAGCTATAATTTCAAAGAGAATAATCAACTATATTTAAGAAAAGATGAAAAAGATGGTGGAGAGAACTCTATGCAGATAGTATAGTGAAGAGTTTTATGTTGCCATATTTATTTTCAGGTCAAACTAAAGAGGTTTTTCATAGACATACAAATGTTTGTAACCCATTTATCTAACGTAAATGCGTTAATTTTAAATGCATGTATGCATCTTAGTGGGAATATTTTAAAATGAAATGAAGATTCCTACATGTTTAGAGGGCTACCAAAACACTTTTAAGTTGGTTTTGACAATAAACAGTTTCCTGACAATGTTTCATGGGGTTTTAAAATGCAAGAAAATGCTTTGTTACGCATATTGAGTGTATCTGTACCGTTCAATCAATATTTATGAGGGTATACACGTGACTATGGATTTATATTCCCGTTTATTTTAATTGTAATACCAATTTAAGGTATATAAATAAATCATTACAAATTATTAAACAATGTAGAGATTAAGTAGACCTACAGTAAATGTAAACTGCTTCTCAAAAGAAAGTAAACCTGTATCTACATATTGATGTGGCCCAAAGTGGAAACTTATTATTGACACATCTAATAAACAGAGTTATTCTAGAAAGAATAACACGGAGACAAATGAGATAGGAAGTTTATCTGTAATATTTTTAAAGGTCTATTTTTAGAATCGTGTCAGCACTCTCTCTTCGAAACCCAACATTCATAGGAAAATTCTTCTTTGCGACTGTGGGTATTCTTTGCCGAAGCAGACTTAACTTCAAATTTCTGTCAATGAACCCTGGAAGATAACCACTACTGAAAAACATCTACAGTGATTCATTAAATTCGTTTTCAATTGTGACGTCAGTGTAGATACATATGGACCGTGAAGATAAAGAATGAATGAAGTTCCTTTTCCTAGTTCCATGTTCTATCAACCACAAAAAAACTATAAATTGTTTTTTCGATAACAAATTCACTAGAAAATCTTAAGTGAATTTGTTTACTTGTTCGGTTTTACCATTTAGAATCCAGTGACTGTTTCATAGTAAAATGAATCGTCGAAGAAATGAAGCAATGCAAGTCGTTATCTCCTTCATTTAACGGGTTATTCAGGTAGGATCAATAGTGTTTCGAAACTTTGTTAAAATGAGTAAAAAGTTCCCAAAGTCGGCTGTCTTAAGACCAAAGATTTAGTTATTACTTTTAAAATGGAGCAAAAGTTAAATATCGAATTTAACTACTGAAAAGTATTTAAGTAGATAATTATAAATCTGTATTGTCACAAAGAGACTGAGACCAGTTAAACATTGATCATTTATAATGGAAAAAGGATAAAGGTAGCAACTAATATCCAAGACTCAATACAGCCAAATAAATTTTAATTACTTTAACGAAACATAATGGTAATCAAATTTCGACTGATTAGTAAAAACAAGGAAAATATACATTATTACTTATAAGTGATGCGATTCGAAGAAGACTGTCCCTTGTCAAGTGGCTGGAATGAAACAGGAATATAGTAACTAGTTAGGCTCAATAACACCATAGTTATATACTAGTCATTTGTTAGAATTGTAGTTCAACCAAAATGATTGTTTTTATTTAAGTTGTCATATCAGTACATAAACTATACATATATCCGTCGACTAGAACATAGGCGAATAGTTGTTCAATAACAGATAGAAGAGATGATAGTATGAACTGTGATTACGTGCATACTTTTCTGCAAAGATTCGAGTCACTGACTTTGTAATAAAGACTTAGTAGTTGTTCTCATGTATTAATAATGAATGATATATAATAATAGTTCACTGAAAATGATCATATATGACAGTGAAGATAACTGAGAACTTGAAAAAAAAAACTAAATTTACATTTGTACAAATGAATTTCAAAGGAATTGAATAATTTACCTGGCTTATATATTTTAGAATTAGAGTGACAATTGGAGATTTGTGCTATTTCATGTTCAGAAAATTGAGAACAACGAGTTCGAACGATAGTACACTATGTACAATAAAAAAAGGGAATAATTAATAAATAACACTTATTACTTCGATAATGCAATAAGAAGATGAAATTTATCAAACCTATATGATATAAAGTGTACAATACATTTCTAACAGACTGATCATACATACATATTGGGGATGTCATATCCCCAGAATTCTCTTAGTAAACTTGATATTTTTGTGTAAATTTAAATTTCTCGTTTTGGCGCCAAAAAATTCCCTTTTCACCTACAGTTTGTGTTACCCACTTAGTGAGTCTCTAAATCTTATTGGTTCGTTGCTTGTTTTAGTACACTATTTGTAACATTCCAAGGACGCTCTTTTTTTTTGTATATATATATATGCATGTGATGTGTGATTGCCATTCCGTTTGCCAGGCTGCCTGTGGAATTAACGCTTCTGCTGACTTTGGACTTCTCCATCTAGTTAGCTGGGCTGGGGCGCTGTGAATAGCTTAGCTTACTTGTCGTTGTGTCGCTGGTCATACGTTTGCTAGCAGGTATCGAGGTGTTTATTTAATTCGCGAGAACCATAGCAATACACCCGTTAGGGCATTAATCTATGGGAGTTAAAGATTAACTAGACAAATTAACGTATGAGATAAGAAAACAAAGAAAATAAGGAGAACAATGTGAATCATGTTCTACTAGGGTAGGTTTAGTGAGAATACAAATTATTTTTTGAACATACAAGAAAGATTTGAACTTCCGTATAACTATGGTTTCACTAAATCTTAGTATACATCCTATGACACTCACATAGCTCTGATATACTTCATCTTCTTATTGTATTATCAACTTTTTATCATGGAGATTAATTGTTTTAAACATTATTCCTGAAAATATGGAGAATTTAAAAAAAATTTAAAATACTAAATAATTTTCTTTTTAAAATAGACGCTTGAAATTTCTTATAGTTGTCAATGCAACAACTAAATTGGTTAAGTTTCTATGCCTTATAGGCTTTTCTTTACAAATATTTTTAAACTATCTTTTATTATATCATCAGCTCACTTAATCCAATGTTAGCATATAATGAAGTCATTGTGAGTTGTACGATGATAGATAGATAATATAAACTGCATAAGGAAGACTTTAACCTTCATTAAGCCTATTGGGATGTGTGGTGAACATGTACAACTTATATTGACTGTTGAAAAGTATTGTATCAGAATGATCGAATGCTGCAGGTTGACCCAACCAACACAAAAGAAACTCATGAAGTCATTACTTATTAGACTAAACCGTGCTCGTAGTTGCAGACTCATAACTGTGCTCCACCGGACGGTTGCTTAAAGATTGAAGCACTTGGATTTCCAACTTTGTTCAAAGTAGTTCAGTATGGTCAATCAAGTAGTACCAATAGCTCTGACTCAAAAAAACAGTGTGATTCAAATCCCACTATACTAATATGCTCTTGATAAGTTACATATACTTGACACAATCAACTTGACAATCAACACTAATGATAAGGTACGACAATTATACTGTAGTAATCAAATGGTAAACATTGAAATGCATTCATAATCAATATACTAAAAATAATGGCTTTGAAAACCTTAGTTTTAACCATGGAATGACACTTTCGGATGGTGAAAATGTCTGACGTACTTAAAACCAAAATGAAGCCAATGTCTTGAATTCGATTGTAGTATATCAAAAAATACTGTTTATGTGGATGCAGATTGTCGGGTAAAAACTCTGGACTTGGTTTCCGTGTTGATTGATAATCATTAGCAAACCGTGACAGCATTAATCTTGTGGGATTTGGATCCATATCACACAGTTTGGAAACCTGAGACATAACCACTAGGCTTTTCGGCAGGTAACTGACCCTCTTTGATAATGAATAATCTTCCATAGATTTACCAGTGAGTAGCGACTACTGTTAAGATTGTCTAGTCTTGTTTGAATTTTTCTCATCAGATTACAGTGACACTAAGAGACATGGTCCCAATCCTGCAAGAAATATCACTTCTCTTAAGATTGAAGATACCCTATTTTGATGAGTGAAATTTAGCGCGCATTCTGGGTCAATGGTTTCCTACAGACCACTCTCACCCCATAATCACCTTGGATAAAAATATGATCCACGTGCTGCTGAGTCAGTAAGATTAATGATTACAATTTGACCTAACTGAATGAAATCGACCAGCACTGAAGGACCAATGAACATGGTACTGGTAGTTACTCAGTGATTTATCATCACTGATGGAGACCATCTGAAAAAAGAATGTGTGGAGATTTTCATCATTTATACACAATTTGAAATAAATACATAAATACTTACTGAATTAACCTTCCGTAAGTAATCACATATTATTTTAGCTGATTGAATAGCTTCCTCATGTGGAAATATTATAATCAAAGCGGATTTATAGAACTGATTCTCTATTGGTTGATCAGTAGACTGAGATAATGTAATGTTTAATGATTTATTGCCAATTGTAAAAGGAACAACAGAGTTATCCGTCGAAAAAGATAATGGAACAGACATTAACGGTTGTAAAAGAGACACTGAATCATCACCTTTGAGAGATGCGAAACGAGAAACAAATGGATGATTGATTATTAGGACACTAGAAAGTTGTTAATATTTTACTTAGAACATGCAAGTCCGCTTTCATATCAGTAAGTGAAGCAAATCTCAATTGACTAGTGTTTAGTTGTACATTAGTTACCTTGAGAGGTACCTTAGTGCCTATCTGTTGTCCTGTATCAGTGAGGTGTGTATGAGCTATTTCCAACTCAATAGTATCACTTTTAATATCTGACACTCTACCCAGTATATGATCCTGATGTTGAATCACAATTTGAATTGTTTGAGATTTGTGCAACAAGATGAGACCACTACCAGTGATTTCAAGATTTGAAGTTATTTTTTAACTAATATCAGTAGGATAGCTTTTGCTTAAAAAAGTACTTTGAACATCTTAAGTGTTCATACAACTTGAACATCCATGATGTGTATAAATAATGTTATATTAAATAACAAACTATTGACTATTCTAACAGTAGTATATATCAATAAAACCAGTTTCACATGGTCAGATTAAAAACGAATTTCAAACAGTTAGGATGAATAGAGTAATAATTTGATTTGGCATGGAGTTAGTAGATTTGGAGAAATAGGGAAAATGGTGGTACATAAAATGAGATAATATGTTCTCAGGAAGAAATGGTTCGATTAACTTCTATCGTACATATAATTTGGAATTCGTTGTGTTTTTATCAAAAGGTTCCGTACCGAAGGCTGTAATGCGTTGTTTTTGAGAGACTTTTCTTCATGCTGGAGCTTTCTTTAAGCGATAAGACAATTTAAATCAAGCTATCATTAGTGGAAAATTGTCCTATTACTCATATGTATGCTCTAAAGTTTCTTCTCAAACGTTCATGAGATATTTTGAACAGAACACATACTGAACCACCGAAATATCTGGCTTCATTGGAGCAGATGAAATTATTGTCAAGCATCAAAATGGTAGCACATAATGATTCATCATTCAAGTTGTTTGGAAACACAAACAACAGCACTGAACTATGGGGTCTATCAACTGCCGATTTATAAAATATATTTCAAATAAATTATTAAATCATCATATCCGACTTAATCAAACACCATTAGTTAATTTTTCAATCTCACTCTCCACACTGCCTGAAATTCATAACTTCTAATTCGTCCAACTTAGTTGATGGATCCACTACTATTACTAAACGCAACTGCTTTTATATATTGGTCGAATTATTAAACTAATATATATCTCTCTTTTCTTTCTCAGATTTTCATAAATTACCATTGTTGTGAACAGTCAGTTTGTCTATTTCAAATCCTCAAGGACAAATTGAAGGTAAACAACCATTAAAAACCAGTAAACACTTAACAGACGCTTCCTGCTAGCATAAGGATCCTCAAAATGTCATATCCACGATTCCACCAGGGACCACTTCTAGGACTTTCAGGCTTCAAGGCACTGACCATTGAGTTGGAATCCAGTGGTAATTAAATGATCACTATTTACTCCTATTTGTAAAACTGTTGAGACAATAGTAGGCAAATATACTAATTCATAGCTCAAAATTCTTTAGTCTTAATGATTTAGCTTGAATTCGGGATTTATTTTCAATAATTATGAGTTTCTATGACAATCGAGAGTTGCAACTATTAGAACAGAATTAGCATGAACCAGCCGTTTTTTTCCAACAACACTATACCTACAAACACGGCAAAGGGCCAAACAATCCATAAATCTAATTTCAAATACATGTTTTTTAAATTAAATTTTTAACTACTGTAGTCAAGGTGATAATAACAGATATAACAGAATAACAAAATCAAAAGTAACACTCAAAATATGCTTCATTAGATAATTGTTTAGACAAATTTTATTTATCTCGTTTATTGCCATGACAGCTAAACTAACAGGGATGATTATTAATATTAAATCAATTTCGTTCTATCAAATACGATAAATCGGTTAATATGAACGGAACAAAATACGAAAATAGACGTATTTACATTTTCAGTAATGAAGTATATCAGTTTTTTAGGAAGGAAACAAATTGGGTAAATGACCTTATTCAAACAGATTTATTAACAAGGGTACGAAGTAATAACTAAGCGTAGCAAGTCTTAAGCACACGAGTATTAAATAAAGGCCTGCTAGTTCTTATAAAAGAAGTGGATATTCGTTTAGCAAGCATCGACAAGTAAGATGAAATCGGTACATGTCTTGTCTTACCTTGGAAACATCTAGAAGTATGGTTGCTTCATGTTTTACTTCTGAAGCAAATCTGACACCTTATACCTGATAGATATTTTAGTAAAGTGACTGAATAATATCGTGTTCTATGTAAAACCTGAAGTTAGACCATATACAGATTCATGAGTAAGAGAATATAGTAGGAGTGTCCGAAATTAAGATTAAACACCTGTACAGTGTTCTATGATTTTCGATGATACCAAATTGTTATAGAAAGTAACTTTATACATTCATGAAGCGGAAAAATAAGCAACCAGATTTGATGAACTCCTTTACAAAATTTTAATTGTATCGAGATACATTTGTAAAATTTTTTGTCAGTGACAAATTAATTTGTGTATACATATACAATGACAACGATTCACAAATTAGATAGGCTTGGCTATTACGGTCTACAGGAAACAAATCCGTATAATACATATCAGATGAATCAGTAGGATGTAAGTTACCAAAAAGATATTTGTGTGTTGTGGGAAGTATTGGTTGAATGTCACTCAACAGTGAAGTTAATGATCTCATTTCCCACTTTACTACTTACATGGATAAAGGTGTTTTGTATTCAATAAAGCTATCTGTAAAAACAAACGCACATTAATAAATTAGTTGATACAGTGCATAAATGTGTATTAAAGTAGCCCTACAAATAAACCTATCCGTAAATTACAGTAGCCCACAAGTTATAATGTGTTTGTAGAAAATGATTTTTTAAGAACCAGTTTTTAAGTCATCAAGCTATTCTTTGACTGAATCAGGGAAAATTAAGCCTGTAGGTTAAAATCCACTTTTCAAAACAAAACAAACAGCGATAGCTTCTTTTAAATTAGTAGATTTTTAAAATTTTCCTGAAAAAATGCTACAAATTCCAGGCTTAAATTAAGGATATGAAAATTTAATTGAAATTTAACTGAAAAGGAAAGTAATTAACCATTGAGTCATAACTCATCAAAAAATAGGAGGGTTTGAAATCAAATTTCAACCACATATAGAGTGAGATAAATGTCAATAATGATGATTGACAATAGTCCCTAAATATTACGAATTAAATAAAACTAGAAGTATTAATTAGTAGCCGCCAACTCAGTGATAAATAGTTACCTCACCCTGCATAAACTTCTAAGATTCTTGGCTTAGTTTCTGATAAAGCTATATATGCAGGCCGCTAGGTAGATCCATATTTATACAAAGAGCTGCCCAGTTTCCAATAATTTCCAGTTGTCGTTTGGCTACAGCTAGTTCATAATTTCAATTACAGTTTGAACAACCTCTACAAAGTTCAATCTTAATGGTTATCATTATCCCATAAACACGTAGTACTTCGTTTCTTTGAATATAAAGAGACATATTGTTTCATCATTTTTCTACATTCTAACAGAAAAGCAAGTATTATAAAAAGACAGTGACGTTTGAGGTTGCAAAAATGAAGTCAGAGAAAAATTTGCAAAAAATGATTTTGTGCGAATTGATTTCAAGGAGAAAAATCGCTTGGCTAGTAACACCACATTTGCAGTTTCTTAATTAAAATTCAGTTAAATAAATAAGGGTTTTACTCTCAAGGTTGTATACACAATTTTGTCAATGCATTTGTGGTTTGAGGAATATGAAAGAGCTTAATTTTGGGCTAACCCTTATATCTACCGACAACTGAGATGTGTAATAAAATGACTTGCGGTACTTCATTTCTTTTTTTAACTTCATGTAAGTTCACAAATTAGCTTAAAGTTGATGTTTATTAGATCCAAAGTATTTTATGTGGGTACATCAAGTTGGAGAAAATTAATTTCATGGATTTTAAGACAAGTTTATAATTCTTTTTATACGTTCGTGGGACGCTTTATAAGATAATTTTTAATGTCGAAGCCGAATACAAAAGGAGAAAGCTTTAAATATAAAAATACAAATATATTGGTTTAAGGTAAACATACATTACCATTTTCACGTTTACTATTTTCAAGTTCATGGTCTAATGCTCTTTGTGGCGTCAAAATGTATTTGTCCATTAAATCAGTTGACTTCAATAACGAAACATGTGCAGATTCCGTATTTTCATCGGGAGTAAAATCGTAGACATCTGACCAATTGCAATTGAATATACTAAGGCCAGCTTTTGTGAAATGATCTGAGTTAAGTGATAAGTAAGAGATAAATAGGCCAAGCGAGTTAACGATTGTTTGAAGAAAAACAAAAACAGTCAGTGCATCTTGAAACTTATTTCTAACATCATACATTCATATTCGACTTCTGATACTTATAAAACTGATGGATTTGCAACATTTTCATTCAGTAAATTTCGAATATATAGATTATCTACGAGATTAGCGTAGTATTATACCAGTGTTTTCTCTATTTTCGTATACACTTACAGTATTAGCATATTTAAAACATAACGTACTCTGAATATGCTAAAGAGCCGTTAAAAGCACTTATTTAGATGTATTAGAGGCTGGTAATGAGATTTTTTCCTGTCCAACACAGACCAACACTTAAGTACGACGATAACGCATATGTAGCGGTAAATAATCCCCAAAATAAATAGTTACATAGGTTTCGACATTGATGCTAACCATGTTTGTTTTAGCGGACACTACTAAGTTGAAGGCGCTCGGTCACGCATCACCACCAGATCTCGCCACGCCGTACCGAAACAAGCAACCCTCTCTAGTTTGCCAGCCTAGACGTTGTTAACCCATTGCCGCTCCATTCACGATCAAATATAACTTCTCTTCCATCCTTCATTGCCTTCTGATTTCTTCTCATTCGTAAGAGTGGGTTCAATCGTTAGAAGTTCCTCTGGTAATAATCCAAACGTAACTTGGTCATATACCGGGTGCAACTTCATTGGTGAGCGCGACGTGATCTGGACACGTTCATAACTGTGAGTTCGTTCCTGTTTGTAGTTTTTAACAGTATTTTTGGTGTGATTATCATTTTTTGCACGTTTTGATCGCATTTATTTTTATATTTTTATATATTGCATATATAGCATGACTGATCAGACTCCTAAGTTCATTAAGATTAAAACACGCACACCCCCGAACTTCCAGCTCATTCCTCTCTGGACAGAAAACATAGAAGTTTGGTTCTGCTACGCAGAAGCCGAGTTTCGAGACCACGCTGTGACAGATCCACGTGTTAAATTCCTTGCCGTCGTAAGGTCACTTCCGTGTGAATTGAACTGGTACGTCACCCCTTTCTTTTTCAGCCCTGACTGCCTAGAACCTTATGACCAACTCAAAAGATCGATTCTCAAACGCGGAGACTTGTCCGATAGACAACATCTTGATGAGTTGTTCCACACCATCGAGCTAGGTAGTGGTTCAGCAACGGAAATGTTGACGCGCATGCGAGAAGTAATTGGTCAACGCACTTTCGACGAAGGTCTTTTCCGCCAACTCTTCTTATCAAAACTGCCACAACAAGTGCAAGCAGTTCTGGTAACGTTTAATAACAACCCAGAAGATGAACTAGCCTCATCTGCTGATCGAATTCTGGAGATCACCAGAACTCGCGACAATCAGGTTTATTCCATTACCGAAAAACCTCAGGCCACCGAAAACGACGTAACGAAATTGTGTAATGCTCTTTCTCGTTTTCTTGACCTAAAGGAAGGGCATCGACCGAACGATTCTCGTCGACGAAGTACGTCACGGAGAAGGTCGTCGTCTCGACCTCGACGAAACGAAAATTCACATTATTGTTGGTACCACAACACCTATGGAAAAAATTCCAAGAAGTGTAGAGACCCCTGTTGTTTCCCTAGACATAAACCGATTGTTGACGCATCGGGAAACTACCCCGCCGGCACGCGTTAGCGGCAACCGTAGCCGGTGGAAGCAGCCGCCTGTTATTTATCACTGATGTGATAACGAAGGTTCGCTACCTCGTCGATACTGGCGCAGAAGTTAGCGTTCTTCCTGCAGTTCCATCTGATCGCCACCATGAAGCTGCGTTCGATTTACAGGCAGCCGATGGAAAACACATAGCTACGTATGGCAAACGATACGTCTACTTAAACGTGGGTTTACGAAAACCCATACACTGGATTTTCACTATCGCCGATGTGAAAATACCTATCATAGGCATGGATTTACTTAGCCACCACAACTTGCTTGTGGACCCTAGTAAAAAGAGATTAGTGGATAGTAACACAAATCTCCACACTCGTGGAACCACTGCAACAGGTTGTAGCTTATGTTCTCTTCGTTTTAAACATTTAATTAACCCTTATTTTCAGCCGATACTCGACAAGTATCCAGATCTGAATAAGGCGTCATCGAAATTATCATGTGTAACCAGCAATGTTACACATCACATCACGACTACAGGTCAACCTGTATTCTCCAAAGCACGCCGACTCGCGCCTGAAAAACTAAGGATTGCGAAAAACGAATTCGATCATATGATTGACATGGGAATAATTCGACCTTCCAATAGTCCATGGTCATCTCCATTACATATGGTCCCGAAGAAAGATAGCAATGACTGGCGTCCCACCGGTGATTACCGACGTCTTAACGCCCAAACTACGCCTGGTCGTTACCCTTTACCGCATATCCACGATTTAACGGCCACTCTGAAGGGAATGACAATGTTTTCAAAACTCGACTTGGTAAAGGCGTACAACCAAATACCGATGTCTGAAAATGATATCCCGAAAACCGCTATCGTAACTCCATTTGGCCTTTACGAATTCCTCCGAATGCCTTTTGAGTTGAGGAACGCAGCACAAACATTCCAACACTCCATTGATGACGTGTTCCGCGGGCTTGACTATGTCCATGCATACGTCGACGACTGCTTGATAGCAAGTCCAGACGAGGTAACACATATGAAACACTTGGACACAGTCTTTAGTAGACTGCAACAATATGGAGTAACCATAAACATACAGAAATGCCAAATCGGAACAACCTCGTTGGACTTCCTGGGGCATACTATTAATGCGAATGGTATACAACCCCAAAAACACAAGGTGGCGGTTATTCTGGAATACCCGGAACCAACCACCATCAAGCAGTTGCGAGCTTTCAATGGGTTGGTAAGTTTCTACAGACGGTTTATACCGAACTGTGCATCTATCATAAAACCACTAACGGATCAGCTTCGTGGAAATAAAAAAGTAGTCACAATGGATGCAGACTCAAAGAAAGCCTTTACTGCGACTAAAGAAGCAATAGCCAATGTGACTATGCTGGCACATCACAATACCGAAGCCCCTGTCAGCATCGCGGTTGACGCATCTGACTCAGCGATTGGCGCAGTTCTGCAACAATGGACTGACAAAGCTTGGCGACCTTTAGCATTTTTCTCAAGACGACTAAACGATGCCGAATCAAGATACAGAACTTTTGGTCGTGAACTGCTAGCCATGTACTGTGCTGTGCGACATTTTCAACATTCCATCGAAGGCCGGGAATTTACAATATTCACCGACCATAAACCACTGACGTTTTCTATGAAGTCATCTTCAGATAGGTACTCTCCGCGAGAGTCGCGTCATCTAGACTACATTTCCCAGTTCTCTACTGATATACGACATATATCTGGAGCTAACAATGTAGTTGCCGACGCCTTATCACGAATACATGCCTTGAATCGTATCCAAGGTATCGACCTTGTTGAACTAGCTCGACTTCAAAATGAAGACAATGATCTTCATCACGAGTTATCCACAACAACGCTTAAACTCCAAACAAAGACGATTGGAAAAGGTAAGAACACTTTAATTTGTGATTATTCCACAGGTACAGCCCGTCCAATCGTTCCCAAGAGTTATCGACGAATCATCTTCGACACATTGCACAACCTCTCTCATCCTGGAGTTCGTGCTACGTCTAAACTAATTGCTCAGAGATTCTGCTGGCCAAGGATGAATAAAGACATCAAAGAATGGGCTCGCTCCTGTGTGGCATGCCAAAAGAGCAAAGTAATTCAGCACAATAAATGTCCTCTTGGCACTTTTCCAACTCCCGACGCTCGATTCAACCACGTCCACCTTGATTTGGTAGGACCCTTACCTGAATCAAATGGATTTTCTTATCTTTTGACATGCGTGGACCGTTCTACACGCTGGCCAGAAGCGATTCCCTTAAAAGACATCACTACTGAAACAATTGCTCGCGCTTTCGTCGAACGATGGATAGCGAACTTTGGTTGTCCATCTACAATAACGACAGACCGTGGACGTCAGTTTGAATCTGGATTGTTCCACTCTCTGACAAAACTTCTTGGAGCGACGCGCTTCCGAACAACAGCCTACCATCCACAATCTAACGGTTTGGTAGAAAGATTTCATCGACAGCTGAAAGCATCACTTTCAGCTACAAACATGCCGCAGTGGACAGAGGCTTTGCCACTAGTCTTACTCGGTATCCGAAGCATGGTAAAAGAAGATGTCGGGTGCAGCGTGTCTGAACTAGTTTACGGAACGACTCTTCGATTACCAGGTGAGTTTGTGGAAACCGCTTCCACCTCGACAAACTTGGATATAAATTCTCACGTGAACCGGCTTACAAATGCTATGCGTTCAGTTAAGCCAGTCCAAACTCGACAACAATCGACAGACACTTTCATCCAACCCGCCTTAAAATATAGTACACACGTTTTTGTACGTCGTGACGCTCTACGCCGACCTCTTGATGCGACTTACGAAGGACCATACAAGGTTTTGAAACGTGAAATAAAGTACTATACGATCGATAAGAATGGACACGAAGAGAACGTCAGCATTGACCGCCTCAAGGCAGCTTACCTAGGAGGTAAACCCTTCGATGTCGAACTCGCCACAACACCGCCGAAACTCGACATCAGCGAAGTCGCCATGCCTCAAGCAACAACCAACGAGTAAGTGGAAATTCAGAAGAGCACCATAACGCCGATAGCTACACGTTCTGGTAGAAATGTACGATTTCCAGAACACTTAAATGAATATTACGTCTATTAATTTTCTTTTCTAATTTTCCACTGTGTGCATTGTGAATATCTATATATACAAAATAAAAAAATTGAATAAAAATACCTTCTTTTTAAACTTTACGGTATGCATTTTTCTTTTTTTTTACACATTTTCGTGTGTTTAAAAAAATATATATATCAAAAAACCTTTTTTTATTCATGCTAGCGTTGTCAACATATTATGCGTTTTTGTAGCTGAATTTAGCCGCCAAATTGTTTTTAATATATATATATATATAAATGAAAGGCACATATTTAAAAATCTTCTTTTTTTTTAATTTCCAGGACGCCTGGAAACGACTAGAAGAAGATGGAAGAGAACGATAACATTTTGTACATTTTTTTTTATGTAACGACACTTTAGCATAGGCACTGACGGCCAGAAGCTGCACAACATCCAAGCTATCAAAGGAACGTTTACCAATGTTTAACGCATTGGGTTTTATCCTTTGGCTGGTACGTCATAGGGTCCTCACGAACCCATTAGGGGGGGGGAGTGAGCTGTAGCGGTAAATAATCCCCAAAATAAATAGTTACATAGGTTTCGACATTGATGCTAACCATGTTTGTTTTAGCGGACACTACTAAGTTGAAGGCGCTCGGTCACGCATCACCACCAGATCTCGCCACGCCGTACCGAAACAAGCAACCCTCTCTAGTTTGCCAGCCTAGACGTTGTTAACCCATTGCCGCTCCATTCACGATCAAATATAACTTCTCTTCCATCCTTCATTGCCTTCTGATTTCTTCTCATTCGTAAGAGTGGGTTCAATCGTTAGAAGTTCCTCTGGTAATAATCCAAACGTAACTTGGTCATATACCGGGTGCAACTTCACATATATTTAGATGCGATGAGCATGCAACTTTAACGATACAATTATTGAAGTAAGTATGACATTGATAAAACAATCCAATTTAGTTAAGATATGGAAGTAGCACCTTTTACTAAGTGTGCCAAATTATATTGTAATGCTAAATCTATCGATATGTCGTTCAGCTTGGAGTAATTGCTGTTCAAAAATTTATGAGCATCAAAATACTTTGAAGCCGACTTTTATTGCATACCGAAATCTTCCACAAATTACTAAAATGTTGGGTGGTGTCAGGTAAGTAGTTCATCAGTAATACGCACTTACATTCAACAGTCAGCACAACCACAACAGTAACAGGATTAGGTTCCAGTGATTAGTTATTTAACTTTGCTTAACTAATGATATGGTGCAAATACTAGACAACGGCGCTGTTAAAATTCCGTTCCTATATCTAGGTGATTTGACTCCAGATGATAAAACGTATTTTGGGTGATGATACAGGAAAAAAATATAGACTCTATGTCATAATATATACTATACGATGTCAACAAACATGATATCAAGACGTATATAGCAGTACTGCCTGCCAACCTATTTACATAATTTTTAATCTTTCGTTAAGTAAACGAAAGTATTTTAACAACATCTGACGGGTTAAGACGGTCAACAAAATGCCAATGTGTTTATTTTAACACAAAATCAACGACTTCAGGTTAAAAATAAGACAAATAAATGAATAAAAATGCTTAGGTATCAGTTTCAAACATACAGGGTATGCGATTTCAATGAGAAAACAAGGCATGTGATGCAATAATGACCATGGATTTAAAATTACAGCATGCGTGAACTGTTTACACATAGTTAAATTCATACACTTTCATTTAAATTTTCCCTAAGAGGCTTCATATAATAATGCTATAGAGTATCAATCTGTACCTTCTAATCCTGGGTAGCTACACTGGTAGGGACCAAAAGTGAATTTCGTACAGGATTCAATGATAGGTTCTGTTGTACATGCCAAAAAAATAACTACGTCATGGCAATCTCTTGACCGAAATTGTTGACATGCTGTCGCTAATACACACCGGCGACAATCTCTTATAAAAAAACTGAGCAGTAAAATGGCCAAGTGCTTACCTGGTCCTGATAGGCCCTGTCACAATTGTGCAGTCTAAGCAGTCATCAATAGTGATTGTTATTGAGTGATCTAAGAGATAAATGTAAGAATTCTGCAAAGATGTCAAGATAAAGTGTTTGATATACCTTACAGTTCTGTATTAGAAACTGCTGACCATTTATTTCCCCAGGAAGCCTACCGTATATACCACCGCATTTGTCAGCAATTATAAAATCCTTAGGATCGAGTTCAGGACTATTATTTATGAAGAACGTTTGGATATAACAAAATAGTAAAAATACCTGGAATTCGTTTCTAATTTTTCGTTTTTGGACAGAAGCTTTAAGCCGCGTTCTAACTTTGGGTGACAAGATTTACAGCAAAAACACAAAATATTCATGTGGTTTTAAAGGGGTAACAAATAATCTCATAAGAACAACCTAAACATTTATCTTATTAAAAGTACAAATTTCATTCAATTACACTTATCAGTATGCAGTTTCTGTATGACGAGTTATTATAAAATAGTTGTTTGATTTTTTCGTGCTCGCATCTTAAACATCTTAATTTCGGTTTCGGTATTAATTTTCTTATGGTAGTGGTTATCCAAATGCCGTATAGAGACGCACTACAGTTGCCACCTCTCCCAAGCTCAGATAAAGGAGGAGGGTTGGACATGCAGTTAGCCACCCCATCCCATTAAAAAACAACCTTGCTAAAAAACACTAACTAGTAAAAGCTTTTTAAATCATTTCAGCTCTGCTCTGGGAGTTGAAAGGTCTTCTCTTCGAAGAGTTATGACGTCTCACGGTGGAAGCCTAGTTTCTACGGAAGCCACAAGGCTGATGCTCCTCCTGACGGCCACACCAACAATTAATATAGGTACATGAAATATTTGCACGATGAGGGAGGCAGGAAGAAGCATGCAACTGGCTGAAGAAATGAAAAGATACAACCTGAAGATACTTGGCATAAACGAAACCCATTGGTTACAAGCTGAATATCAAAGATTATCCTCAGGAGAAGTGCTGTTGTACTCGTGCCACGAAGAAAAAAATGCCCCATACACACAAGGAGTAGCACTAATGTCGTCTCAAGAAGCATGGAAGGCTCTTGTAGGATGGGAGCCTCACGGACCTAGGATCATCACAGCATCCTTCTAGACGAAGAAGGAAGGGATTACAATGAATGCCATCCAGTGCTATACGCACACACCGACGACAGCCACAAAGACGACAAAGACCAGTTCTATGCGAGGCTTCAGTCAATCATCGAGAAATGTTCAGCCAAGGACCTGACCATTCTAATGGGCGACTTCAACGCCAATGTTAGAGTGGACAACATCGGGTATGAAGACATCATGGGACAACATGGACTGAAAGAAAGGAACGAAAACGGTGAGAGATTTGCAAACCTACGTGCCTTTAACAAAATGATTATAGGTGGTACCATATTCTCCCACAAACGTACACACAAAACTACATAGGTTTCACCGGATCACATTACGAAAAACCAAATCAACCACATCTGCAACAATAAGAAGTTTAGAAGGACCATGGAAGGCGTAAGAGCAAGGAGAGGAGTTGACATAGCTCCAGATCATCATCTAGTGGTAGCTTAGATGAAACTGAAGCTGAAGAAACACTGAACAACTGGAGCAGCGGTATTACAAAGTCCAATACAGTCTTTCTCCGGGATATCAACAAACGCAACAAATTCAAAATAACTCTCAATAATAAGTTCTAGGCACTTCACTATTTACTAGAAAAGGGTGAAACTAATATGGGAGACAACTGGAGAAAGATTAAGGAAATAATGACTTCAAAATGTCAGGAGGTTTCGTGTCGCTAGGAACAACACCATAAGGAGTGGATTTCTGTTGGTACTCTGGACAAGATTCAAGAAAGGAGGAGGAACAGAAAGATAGCGATTAATAACAGCCGGACAAGAACAGAGGAGACTGGGGCACAGGGCGAATACACCGACGTCAACAAGCAAGTGAAGAGGAGCATCAAGTCGGATAAACGGAAATATTTTGAAAACCTAGCAGTGACGGCGGAAAAAGCTGCAAGAGAAGGAAACATGAAGCTTCTATACAATACAACGAAGAAGCTAGCTACGAAATTCAGTAATCCAGAACGGCCAATCAAGAACAAGACTGATAAACCAACCACTGAAGTTCATGAACAACGAAACAGATGGATAGAACGCTTCGAAGAACTCTTGAGTAGACCAGCCCCACTGCACCCACCAGTCACCGAAGCAGCAGCCACGGGTCTCTCTATAAACACCGACCTACCAACAGTCAAAGAAATCAAAATTGCCATCCAACAAATCAAGAGTGACAAGTCAGCAGGGCCAGACATCATACCAACGGAGGCACTGAAGACAGATATGGTAGCAACTTCGAAGATACTCCACATTCTCTTCAGGGAGATTTGTGAGGAAGAACATATGCCAGTAGACTGGAAAGAAGGATACCTCATCAAGATATCAAAGAAAGGAGATGTTAGGAATTGCGAGAACTACAGGGGCATCAATTTTCTTTCAATACTAGGAAAAATCTTCAACAGAGTGTTATTGAACCGGATGAAAGATCTAGTCGACGCCCAACTCCGAGATCAACAGGCCGGATTCCGTAAGGACCGATTGTGTATCTACCCATTCGCTACTCTACGGTTCATTGTTGAACAATCAATTGAATGGAATTCACCACTTTATGCGAACTTTTTCGACTACGAGGAGGCCTTCGATAGCGTGGATAGGAGAATATTATGGAGCCTTCTACAACACAATGATAAATTAGAGATAGCTAATATCATACGGAATCTACATCACGAAACACTAAAATCGTGTATACAGGTCAGCTCACGGATTCATTTAAAGTAAAAACTGGCGTCAGACTCGGCTGTTTACTCTAGCCCTACCCTTTCCTACTGGTGGTTGACTGGATCGTGATAACTGCAATATCTCAAGGGAATCTCGGAATACAATGGACAACATCGACGTAACTAGGCGAATTGAACTTTGCAGATGATTTAGCTCTTCTATCTCACACACAGTAGTAAATGTAGGTGAAGAAGGACAGTGTAACAATAATCTTGGCATCAGTAGGCCCTGTAATACGCAATGGGAAAAACAAGATCCTTCGGTACAAAACAACAAACACAAACCCAATTACACTTGACGGAGAAATTCTGAAAGATGTAGAAACAAACCTGGGCAGCACCTTCGATAAACATGGAATTCAAACTAACTGTAAGTCAATATTAAATTCAAAATTTTGAATACAATTGTGAAGACAGTTCTGTTGTATGGAGCTGAAACTTGCACAGTGAACTACGAAAAGCATTCTTCAAAATATACAAGTATTTATAAACAACTGTCTGCACAAGACTCTTCGGATTCATTGGCCAGATACTATCAACAACAACTTTCTGTGTCAGTGAACTAATCAACTTCCAGCTGAGGAAGAAATTAGGAAAAAACGCTGGAGGTGGATTAGACATACATTGAGGAAATCATCAAACTGTGTCACAAGACAAGCACTGACTTGGAATCATAAAGGCCAAGGGAAAAGTGAAAGACCCAGAAACACTGTGTCGGGGATTTGAGACAGACATGAAGAGAATGGAGAGCACTTGGGAAGATCTGGAAAGGAAAGCCGAGGACAGAGTTGGTTGGAGAATGCTGGTGGGTGGTCTATGCTCCACATGGGGTAACAAGCATTGATTGATTGACTGAATAGGTATTCAGCTATACAGAGATCGTTAATGAAAATGAGGAAAATAGCAACTCAACGTCGAGCCATTATGATATTGCAAAATTTGACAATCTCCAGTTTGAATACGCCTTGTTCACATTGGTATAAACCCCTCTACATAGAATGCACTCTTTTAGCCGGGATATCAGTGGTACTGCGAAGCCTATAGCGGGTTAGAATGCTATGAATACTGTATTCAATTCTTTTGAGAAGTTCAAAAATATTGCGTAGAATGAGATATCCGCATCCCGACAAGACGTTCAATCGTTCCATGAAGAAGAATGCTTGTATTACAAGACCTACTTCGTCGAAAGCCGTATTGTGCGTAGTGTAACAGGTCGCGCTTGTCACTATACTTACGCATCTGATTATCTAGAGTACCTTTCAAAGCCTTGGATATTATTGGGAACATTTCCACACTCCTGTTGCAGCTGGGATCTTTTTCACACCTCCCTCATAGATTTAGGAAACGATTGATCCCTTCGACTCCTCCGGTAGTTGTTCTAATTGTAGTGAGTTCTGGTCGGGTAACCAAGTGCTCCAGCATACCTATTAAGTACTAACAGCCTCATGTTACTAAACCAGTTGATTTGTCGATCCTTAACTCTAATAGTTTCCCTTGGACTAACCTGGGCTTGGTCTCGATGTACCTCTGCCATGTTGACAAACTGTTGTGAGAGTAATGTACCACCAACTGCCTGATATGACCTTGTGTGTGCGTAATTACGGCTACCAATTACAAATACGATAATTCAGTAGAATTCTATCGTTTGCCCAAAGCTTACTTAGTCCTAGGCTGGAATAATAGGCACACAAGCCGATGAACAAACAAATCGAATTGTATAACAAACACCCCTTTATATAGTCGTAAAACCTGGCTACTCAGTCAATCAACTGAGAATTTAGCATCAATATAAAATAAGGAGAATAGTGGTAGCAAACTGGAGTAACGTTCACACAATTACGTAACTGTTGCTCACAAATGGGAAATCGCTTACTAACAGTCAATGTTTCAAGCGGAAGGATATGGCAAGTGGGACATAATAATGGTAGAAATGGTTTATTTTCTCTACACACAACTAAAGTAAATGAGATAGCCTTCTAAAACACATTTTCCTAGGTTAGTTGTTCTTCCTGAGTAGCCCATCATGAAAACCCAAGTTTTGTTTTGGAGATGTAGAAGCCAATTAATCGGTTACAACGGAAATGCAGTTTACTTACCTACCAGGGTGGACGTAGAAGACTTCAGCTACCTCAGTATTTATAAGTCTCCTGCTGTGGTCCTATAACATTTAGAATGCCCGGATCTGTGGTCGACTTTCAGGTCATAAATCAGTATAGGTGTTTTCGGCTCCCTTGAAACACCTCGACGATGTAGGATCGTAACCTTCTTTCGTCTTTTCCAATACGTATTCTGTACCTATTCCGCAGGCATGAGTGAGCTTTTCCTGGCTTCAATTTTGGACATGATTAGAGGTTCAGGTCCCGTTTTAACTACAAGTTTGTCTTATCTGGTTCACTTGTTACAACAGATGTAAGGTCTGATGCTGCTTCATTGATGATTCACTTGACGGTTTTCCAACGTTCATCTTCGGACAGTTTCTCTCAGTCCTGGGGCCCTGTGGCATACGTAAGGTATCCGTTAAAAGCCAAGACATAGTGAAAGCATGACATGCCTTCATTACACGGCGAAATGTTGTAGGCACCCATGTCAAACACACTCATGGCATAGCCACTGCTCCCTGTATGTTAGGAGGCGAATAAATCTGTTTTCCAGTAGGAGTCGGTCGTTGAACAGTAGGTAGTCCAGTTCTGAGGGCTTGACATATATTCCATAGATAGTATCGCCTCCTTCCGCTTGGTGGAATAGAAGTTATTTCGTTATGCAGCTGTAGCAAAAGCCCACTTAAGTTAGGCACTTATGCCATCTCAATCAAATCAAGTAGGATAGATTGCTAGTCGATGTTAGTCCAGTATCTGCACACTGTACTTCACATTTTAGCGAATTCCGTCCTATCTTATTGCAAACTCAAATACACAGACGATTTTCGGAACTGCTGCCACATAGTTTTCGGTCTATATAAACTTATCTGAAAGGTCGAATTACCATTTTAACGTTTATTTCTTCCGTCAACTTTCATTAATAAAAGCGAAAGCCGAAAAATGAAGAATTTCATGTCCTGGGACAGCTTAATACTTTCAGCTAGTATAATAGAGTCTAAAAACTCAGTAAAACATGCTTGCTAGCGTCAAAGAATCGGACACTTTGTTAGTGTCTGAGAGACGTACTCTTGATAATACACCTGAAGTGATTTCAGCTTTGAAAATTGAGGGTTCACACACTATGTCCTTCACCATATTCCTCTACAAGCCATCTTGATTACTTAGTTCTTGCTAAATGGTGTGTAAAATATCTGAATCTCTAACTAGTGCTGAATGTTATTTAATATCAAGAGTGTATCATAAAACAGAACCATTGAGAGAGTCTAGCTGCTGTCCAAATTTTCGAATATGTATGGATATGAGTTATTGGGTACTTATCTAGACAATACAAGTTTTATGCTGGCGTATCTATATCTCTATGATCCTAGAAATATAAATAAGCTTCCCGTTTTATGACCCGTACATTGCTTCACGTCGATTAATCTAGTATTCGAATGAGACAAGACCTATGCGATGCCTGTGTTAGTGTTTCACTAAACCCAAAAATGAAGTCCAACTAACCCACGAAGCACTGAATAAAAGACCAATAAGTTTCAACTGGAGTGATTTATCCAAATTTTAGCAAATATCGTGGTAACACTTGCCATATTCTTTCCGTTTTCACTCCTGCATACAGGTGAGCTTAGTTTCAACTAAATATGAGATTGATTTGTTAGGGACCCTATGTATATAGTCTGGTTCAAACACAACTTATTTGTGGTTAGTGAGTTCCCTGTCAAAGATGAATAGCGCCCAAGAAATTGTTCGCAAGTGGAATAACTAGATGTATCAACTTTTTAATTCAACGGTATGAAGATTAGAATTAATTGCATTACGGAGCATCATTTATATAACTCGTGAAAATGTATTGTAACATCAACTTTGTATGTTTTGTTTCTATTAAGCAATAACAATCATAGAATTAGAAATTTTTGCACATAAACAAGAAATTATTGTTGGAACACTAGGAACCTTTTATTTACTGAGTTTATATATACTGAATACTGACATACTCGTAACCGTTGAGCTCTTGGAATCACGTTCAGTATTCCCTTCATTAACAAACATTTCTTCACAGTTCATTCTGAGTCCTGATACACGCTGACTATTGTCTGTGCTGACAGGGTTAATCAACTGAGCAACAAAATATACATTACGTGGGATACATTGAACAATTGACACAGTCATGACGTAATTTAAGGATTTCGATCCACGCCCGTTAAGCTGCACTAAGACAGAAGCTTCTTGAAAGTTACTAATGATGAATACTAGGCTTTTGTGGGCTCTGGGAGTGCATATATATATATATAAGTATATAAGTCTCATATAGAGATAATTTTACAAGGCTTATATACGAACTGCACAACTTGATGGTCAGGGGGACATCTTAGGTATAAAACCGACATATTCACCTTATAAGTGTTTAAAGTTGCCCCAAACTGTTTGTAGCCACTAAAAATTGTATCCGCAAATAATTCCCTAAAATAATTAGTTATGATATCATTTAATACAGATGCTGACAATGCTAGTTTTTATAAATACTGCTATCTGAAGAGGATTGATCAAGCAACATATGGGGTCAATCATGTTAATAGTGTATGTGACTGAAATTTTTTTTTCTACCAATCAACTTGCAATTATGAGACCTACTGAAACAAGCAGTCTACCATCGTAATGAACAACGAAGTTAATTTGGTGTTTTTCTCGTGTTTGCTAAAAACACTTCTAATAATATATAAAAAGTAATTTCATGTAACAGCAGGCTGTAATTTTAAGTGAGTTAGAATATTTACAAAAAAATAATAACCATAATCATCTTATAGATTACTCTGACTGACTAATATAGCTAAGCATAAGAATATATAAACCCCTTTCTATTCATTCATAAAATCATATTCTCTTTTATTTCGCAGTGTCACTTCCAACATTTCTTTGTCATTATTCCAAGCAGCTTTACTTGAATCTGGTTCAACAGGATTTGGTAAATGTAATGCAAGTTTACTGAAAAAAAGAGAGGAAAGTCATCAAAACAGTAGTCTATTACTATGCATTTTAATTTCTTGTATAATCAGATAAAAATAGTAACTCTAAACCAATCGCTTCAGGAAGTTAAAATACTATCTGATATATATTATTGTTAATATTTATTTATTTTTATTAATGAAACTAGTGAATGTGATCGGATAGCACAGTTTGAAATCACTCCCTGACTTACGTATTACTTAAAGAGATTTTAATAACTTAGTACTACAATCGAATTGTACTTCTAAACAATGCTACTTACTTACATTTTAAGTTATTCACTGTACTAATCTGTATTTGCTGATACATTCTAAGGAATAGTAAAAGTCAAAAGCTAATGCTTGTAGGGATAGAATGACTGAACTAAACCTGTACAGTAACTATCAGTGTAAGATGACTTTTGATGTCTCTAGAAAGAAACAACGTAAATAAAAAGACTACTGATTATATACTACTTGTATTTTAGAATACCAAACTACAGGGAAAACATGACTTGCTGTACCGAGTATAGAATGTTAAAGTGAATGACCTTCATTTACTTAGAAGAAAGGAAATAGGATGAACTGCTTTGTATTTCAAAATAAACTACTAGATAAAAGCCATCTGAGTGTTACTAATAAACTTCAGATAGTTGTGAATGAAGTCAGAAGTCCGGAATTGTGACTTATGACCGATGACTATGAAATCAATGATTCACTTATGACTGGTTCGGTATAATATAACTCATGTTAATCAATTATAATCATTAAAATTTTTGTATAATCTGAAGCAACAGTTTGCTGAAGTGTTAATTAATGTTAATGTAGGAATAAAGTACTATTCAAAGGATAAAATATCTTCATTTAGTTGCCTTCTTCACATTATTTCACAATTATATTTCAATTTTAGTTACATACAGAAAAAAAACCAATCAAATGGTTTTTTGTTAACCAAAAAGAGTTATCTGAGTTCAATGTTATCAATGGAAAGAACAATGATTAGAAGAAGCAATTTGTCGACTACATAGAATAACTGATTAAATAAGTACAATAATTATTATACAGGATATTTGATATGTCGTTTACAAATCTAAGCTATTAATTCACAAGAAGTCTGCACAACTTCTACTTTTACTCTGACTATCTGTTTAATCAAATGACTTCTTGACAATAGTTATTCTTATTTTAAATTCTTGTAGTCATTTATACTAGTTGACAGAACCTCAAGCTGTTCATTTAATCTTATTGCTAACTAATTATTATTTACATAAATAATACATCATAAATGTTTTATTTCATCTAGTTGAGCTCAATATTATATTCTGTTAAGTGTAAGTTGAACAACAAAGTAATTATTTACCTCAAAAAGAAGAATACTATCTTAATACTACGATAAATAAAGTAGTACAATCTATGATGTGTAATTTAGAATAAAATACCAAGTTTAAGTTCATTCATATTATAACTTACTGTAGTTATATAGTTAACTTTAGAACTTACTATTTCGGTGCTCTTAGATCAAGAAATGTTTCTTTGACATTTAGATTAATATCAGATAGTCGTGTATCTGGAAGCATAACTTTAACCTGTGAGATGATAAAAAAAAATATTCAAAGTTCAAGTGTAAAGAAACAGTGTTGGATTGGTTGAAAATAAAAATGGAATTCTAAATAATTGATAACCGATTATCAAAAAGAACGAGTAAAGAAGAATGAATGAATTTGTAAATATATTTTGGTTACATATTTTTTGGAACACTTTGTTTCCCTTATTCTCATATTCTTCTAGTCCTAATTGTTTATTAAAGCCATTAACTGTTATTACATTATTATTTATGTGCCTTTGCTAAGAAGGGACAGAACTAGTAATTTCTCATGTAAATATCCTTGTTTTGTTATTTTTTTATTAATTATAAAGCAGGTGGTAACCAGTACTGCCGTTCATTTTCTTCATACTAACCTTGCTATTTGTGATTGGTTGAAGTGATTTTTATTGTGCTAATTACTCTAATTATTACAAGGTCGTTGTTGTAACTATATATACAGAGTTGAGACAAGATAGAATTAAATCTTCTTAATGCTCTGTTTACGTCTTCTTGACTTGTCTTTGGGAGAGTAATCAGTTGTCGAGTTGTTGGTCACCGGTTGGGAGTATCGGTTCGCGTAGATAAATCACGGTTAATGCTCCCATGTATAACGTAGGCATTACCTCATATCCACCCGCTGCTCCAATTCCCTATTGTTGACGCCCTTGTTTTGTATTCATGTTATTACTCTAAGTTGGCAGTTACATGATCTAAATGTATGTAAACATATTTTTAAAAGACCGTATGAAATAAAAATTGTTCTGAATTGGTTAGTATGACTTCAAATAATCTTCATTCTCCGACTCTAGACTAGTAATTATTACGGCAAAATGAAGACCACTCGGCTAAATTAGAATTAATGCATTTAGGGAAAAGCATAAATGTCTCACTATATAGCGTGTATCTAGCACATATCCTACGTGATGAAAAACTTGCAAAGGACAATCTAATTAGAAACATCTCCTCCTAGAATACAGATTATAATGTAATTTAAAGACTTCTGCTTCTTTCGTAATCGTCATCTAAATTTCGTATATAAACGCATATTACCTATTATATAAGTTGGATTGTGACTGTCAAGTGGAATCCAGGACGCGCGTTTCGTCCTATTTGGGACTCATCAGCTGGATGTACCTGCATCCCAATGTTAATGTTCACACTGGGATTCGAACTCAGTCCGTTTCGTGTCGAACGCCACCGCGTTCATCACTAGACTACTGAGTCCAGACAGTCACATACTACCTATATTTACTTTTTAATATTATATATATATGCATGTTTTTTCCTGATTTGTACATGAAAAAGAGTGATTTGTTATGACGCTGTATGCTCGAAATTCATATTGCACTAAACATATTACCAAATAAAGTTCTTATTGTCATTATTATTACTTTGTAAGTCAGTACGTTGAGTGGCTAGCCGAGATGTCAGTATTTTAGAAATTGTCTTATTTAGGGTTATATCACTCATACTCAAGATTTTTCTAGTAATAAAAAAAATATATGTGAAATTATCTAACACTCAGTGTGATCAAAGTGAACTGGCAGACAGGCTGAATACCAACTACATAATGAATTAAAATAGATACAAGAAACGCTGCATTAAACAAGTGGATATTTGATTTGTCTCATTCAACTAGATTTCAAGCATTGCTAGATATTTGTACTCAAACTATATACATGAATTTAACTTACAATATCTCGAAATACTAGGCGACACAAACACGACTATGCAATTTTAGAAGGTAGATATCCAGATCATTCGGAGATGATGTCAATCAAATAGTCAGTCAAATTCTGCATACGTTAAGTTACAGTACAGTTTTTGGTAACGTCAGTAAAATATATATGAAATAAGCTGCTAACTATTTGCAGAAAAATGTTAATGGAACATATCTCTTCAAAGTTTTTTTTATGAAGAAAGACAACAAAAGCATTGCGAGTAAGCCATCTATCTTGGAGAATATACAATGATCTCTAAATCATCCATACAAGCTATAAGTATTCAAGAACTTTAAGCAAATAAATTTTTCGCCTAACTTTTATTGTATTTTACTGATTTTACTATAATACAGTTTACAAATTTACCATATCCGAGAATAATAGTACTTTTGTACTTCATATTTTGGCTGTTCTCATTTTACTCTAGGCTTGATAATTACTGGAAAATCCTAATCATCTCAGTGTATGAGAACACATAGTAAATAATGATTTATTTAACATTCTCATTGGTATAAAAGAAAAGTATCTGATTAAATTAGTTTCATTACTAAAATATCATACATTAAAAGTAAAATATTTTAGTCTTATTTTTAGCAGTGTTTGAAAAATAAGTCAGTTTTCATAAGCGACATTATGTTCTCTAATGAAAGACTTCTAGTTAATTTATGCTTGTGATATAACTATCCATAAGGTTTTAAGTATATTATCTAATCAATCCAACTGACTTTATAGAGCTTTTTATGAATATGGCAGTAGTGCAGAAATATACAGTTTTTAGGTTACTATAGTTTTTGAGCTAAATCTAAGTATTCACAACTTCTTAGTTTGTTACTTCACTCGTTTCTATGTTCACATTTCTATTGCTATTAATGTAATTACTACTATGATTTCCATTCTTTTTTATATTCGCCTTCTGTTAAGTTTTTCTTTTCTATAGCGACGAGAAATACAACCTGACTCCTACTTAATTTTAAATGTAAAACCTTTAAATGAAGTAAGAAGGAACACAGTCTCTAATAAGATATAAACCTTTAGTTTTACTCATGATTTGTGAAAATCTCATTTCAACAAGTAGTACAATCGGCGATTGCTAGTGCGTTGACGTGGTAGAAAGGCTTGACTGTTGTGATGGTACAGTTGGGCTATACTGGCTAGAACACTCGTTCCTTAAAGTCCTACCATGCCAAGCAGATAGGTTGAAGAGCGATGAGGCTAAAAGCGGTAAACCTATGGTCTTGTGGGCGAAGTCGTACTGCCGACTGTTCAGAAATGTGACTACAGTAAGATATTTCCTCTAGACAACCAGCATGACAGTGATGCTGCCTTCTCACAAAGGAAGGGCAGGTTTATTAAGTGTCTCTCATAAAAATACATACACTTCACCTTACTCTATGGCTCTCCGTCTTCGGTAGTAAGGCCTTAATATGTACGGAGCTAACATAACAAATACCTCTCTCAAAAAATCCGCGTGTGACTGGCCTTAAGCAGTCATCCCTTAGACAATTGGATTCAGCTCTGGATCTCTAAAACCGATGCTAACTTAATTTTTTTTTCAGGAACATTAAGTAGAACTCTTCCACGGCATTAGCAGTTGGGAAGTGATAAATTCCCTTATGCCTCTAATAGTACTTGAGACTGACAATTGAACTTACAACCATATATTCACAGCAAGCTGTTGTTGGATTTTTTCTTCCAAGTTGTAAGTAAATATCTTCGGCTGTTACTGCTTGTTGATATACTATTTCATACCTGTTCATGTAATAAAAAAACAAGCAAATAACAATGTGGATTTTTAATCGATAAATTGAACCTGAAGAATGCTATTATATACTTTACTTGAAAATAATTTTAGTAGTCTACAGTTAGTAATCAGACATCATGAGTAAGACGATTGAATATATGATAACATTCATCATACTCATTGATATGCCGGGCACCTAATAAAGATTGGCTATCTTCGGGAACTGTGCTTTAGAACATTATTTCAATTATTATAACTGTGGACAGTGTTAACATTTCATTTCTATGACTGTTACATTCCCCTTGCCCGGTTCTGTCGTTTTGTATATTTGCTCTTGGTATATTGTTTATTTACTACGAACTACGCTTTCTTAATTGTGTACAAGTTGTACCATTCACTGCTACTCTTCCCTTTGTTCTATACAAATGTTAGATTCTTGATTGGTTCACTGTGTGGTCTGATTTTATGTGTATATAAAGGCATGATTGAAATATAATACGTTCTCGGTTCTCAATTCTCGCTCTCTCCGTCTTCCTGTTCTCAGTTCTGGTTGTCCTATTGTCGGCCTGGGGGTGAGTGGGCTTAGGTCAATCGCACATTCTCAACTAGGCACGCATCTCATTGGTGTTCGCGTCCACCAACCAAATCATCCCCTCCTTCTTCTCTTTCATTTTCACGGCATAATACTCATTCGAAATTGTTTTCTGTAAGGTGACTGTTTGACTTGAGTTTCTTATTAGTTCAAACTTGTCAAAAAGACGTATGTGAGTTCTTGAGGAAACTGATGATTACTGGTGGATTCAAACCTATGTTATCCACCCTCACAGTCTTGGTCCAGGTTCATCAAAGAGCAGCAGTTCTCTCAATATTCCATGTACGTTGTGCTGGTGGGTGCAAATTACCACGAAATATAAGCCAGTGAAAAGTATCTAATGACTTCCTCTAACTATCTCACATCAAAAGACAATGCAGGCAATTTCAATTCACCGGGACTAGTGACTATGCTGAGTCTTGATCGATTGGATCTGATTAGAACAGGTAACATAACATCAATCACTTTATTTGCTAACCAGTAACATCTGATGATGTGTGAATAAAAGAAGCACTCAAGAAACCTTGGTAGCGGAACCTATTGTCAGGTAGTATCCACGAATTGGGAGAAGGTGAGTATGTAAAAGATAATACATAAAATTTCAACCTACTTAGGTTGAGGACGTGGATCGTGTATATCTTCATACTGCGGCATTTCTGGTACTTCATCAATATCCCATATATCATCAGGATTCTTTTGTTTCGGCTTAGGTTTCCCTTTTTTGACTAATAAATTAGATAAATGTATAATCGAGACAAACCGTCAGATTGACACTTTGGGCCAATATCACATGGTTTTATTTTAGACAGTGGAGTTGCCACCTGATAGGGAGAGAAGATATAGTAAATTACTTAACAGCATACGTACGTATGTACTGGTAGACATACAATAATATAGGGTTGGTGAATTGGTTGAGTAAAACATTAATAAACCCTTCAGCCAAATTGTTGTTAAATGTATTGTTATCCGTAGGTCATTTATAGCTTTTTTCACAACATATGTGAAACAACTGATATTGCCTATTACGTTGGCGATACTTATAATTATAATACCAAGTAAATGGAGTAAGCCGAATGTTGTAACTCTCTTCGACTGAAGTGTTTAGGACGTCTGTTACGTATGTCTAGCCACTGTCTGCACTAATGTGTGACGCTACCTGACAGTAGAGTAGGTTTAAAAAATGTTAGGAGCATCCAAACCAAGATACGATAATAATTGATGAAATTATTCGCCATTGATTTGAGGTATTTGTGTTGATTAAAGTGTCTTACTACGGACCCTACGAATTGTTGTAATTTATGACAGGGTTGCACAACCAAGCAACTGCATTCATTCTCTAACAGCATTCCACTCGGTTTTGACTTAAATTATTCTTTGTTTGTTATTCATAGACCTTATCTATTCCCTTTGTACTGCATATCATATGCTCGAAATTTCATTGTAGCTAATATAATGTTTTTATCTCTATATCTCCCTTTTTCAAGTTCCTTTCACTCCTTGATGACGTGAACCTTTCATAGTTGGACTGATATGCATTCATATTTAGTCGGTTAATCTATGTATTATGTCTTGAAAAAATATGGCCGATCAGAATATATGGAAAACAATAACCTCGATAGGACAAATCAGAATACAGGCACATCTGTCCCGCTATTACTAGTCCCCAAAACCGGTATGGTGAAAACAAGACAAACTAAGCCAACTACTATACAGTCAGATTATATTTCACACATCCATTTATATACATACAAAACCTAACCAATAGAAAGAATAACATTCATACAAACGGAAACAATAATGACCAGGAACCAATGGCACAGATACACAGTTAATTGATTATAGTTTTTGAATAACAAATGATATGATACAGTTCATGAGTCTAGTTGGAGATTAGGGCGATGGTAACATAACAATACATTCCCGATATAACACCATGCACTCTGTTTTCTGATAACTACTTGGTTGGAACTCGGGGATCAGTGACGTATACAAGCAATTAAATATAATATCGGTCTCCATAAGGCCATTTTTAAATACATTGTTTCCTGTTAATGCAATTCAGTGCTTAGGGAGTATGATAATGAACTTTAACGTAACAGATAAAACCTAAGCAAATAAGCATTTTATAAATGTATATATAAGGCCTAATCTGCGCATAAAACCTTTCATTCAACCAAGAACGTAGAAGGTTAACTGAGTAAAATTTTCACCAATTTAAAATACGGTCTAGATGAACTATGAGTAAATAACTGGAAAACATCAGTTAATCAACAATTTTTATCGGTTACAATATCGACGAGACTACTGTTTCAACAATGTATACAACTTACAATTAATAAGAAACGTGTAGTAATTTTTTAAATTAATAATTTAATTAGTGCACAAGATAAAAATATTTTTAACTTACATCATCATGATCATCACTACTCTCTTCCACTTCAGGATCTTTAAGTAGACTCTGCAATGAGCGTATATTATCCCGTGTCCATAAAGATTCCATTTTACCTGTTTTGTAATCATTACATCTACATGTGAGTTTATTGTTAGTAACAATATTGAGTATAGTAGTTGTATCACACTAAATAGGACGTTATTAGTTATGCACCACTTAAACAGATGAATGGTTTGCTCTTGTTTAATGTAAAAGTTACGATCATCTGCCTAGAAGAACGTTTACACCGGAAAATCTGATATCCAATAAAGTAATCATTATTATTGTTGGTTTGTGTCAAATTTATTTTCCGAAGAATAAGTTTAACGGTAAGAAATTTAATAAAACATCATATTTGGCTAATTTCAAAAGTGGGAATACTACCATTGGTTGCCGACCCAGTGGTGCAGATGATTAGGCGTTAGCCGTCAGCCTGAAGCCCCTGGTGTGGAATCTGAGATGCGCAATGCTGAGAAGTTCCACACTAGAACGAAACAGCTATCCAGTACTCCCTGTTTTTCAATGGTACCCTGCCAACATCAATCTGTGACATTCAATCAAATAAATAACCAATCTTCACAAAAATAACCATCCCAATTAAACTAATTCCAAAATGTTTGGAAATTCTTTAGTTTGTTGTGAGTAATAGGAATTGTCATTCAACAAGATGTATTATGTGAATTTCGTAGACATGGATACCATGCATTTATAATATCATCTTAAAGGATGGAATAATAAATAGCATTTTTTGAAACTGATACCAACTTGACGGAATAGAATGTCAATCGATTTATAAAGAGAACTTTACAATGATTATTAAGTTACTAGAATGTTTCTTTGTATCCCAGTCAACATTTTATGGAGTATATTTGCAAGTATAACTTTCAATTTGTTCAAAATATCTGTAACACAAATATACGAATACATTTATTAGTAATGGTTTAAATTTACCTATTTTTAGTGTGAAGAACTGTGACTGATCAACCTCTATTGAAGTATGTGTATCCTAAGCGAATTAATTTGATGTAGTTTGGTTGCACAAGGTGAATTGTAGGTGGCGATCCTATTCAGAGCTTGTCATATGAATACACCTATACCACAGTGTCTACGTGACTCAAACTCAATTACTGCGTTATCCACCTAGCCACTGAGTCCAAGGAGCCACATACTTATTCAGTAGGTGTTTAAAACAAATGGACTGAGTCCAAGTCCTAGTATGGATATCAACATTAAGATCTAGGTACATCTAACTAGCGAATCCTAAGCAGGACAAAATGAACTTTATGGATCCCACTGACAGCTACAATAGGACTTTATTGGAATAAATACACATGCACGTTAATGAAACAGTTTAACAATTGCTCATCATACAAATAAAATTTTGGCGAAATCGGATATCATAAGAATAGAGAATGAAGAGTTCATGTTACATGTTTTATTGAAAGTCAACTTAAAGATTCTCTATTGCAACGAGAGTTATGATAGATATTCAATATTCAATTAGGTTTTTCTGATTCCAATTATTCATTAAGAGATTGATTTCATATATTATCTGATGTTAATGATTCATTTTGACTCCATACCCTTGATTGTTGAGCTGACAAAGGGTTATCGACATCGAATTGTGTTTGAATTTTCGTCAATTCTTTTGGAAGTATTTCCATACGAAGAGTAGTACGATCTATTATACCAGATTCAACGAGTGTTGAAGATAGATCAACTAATGATTGACGATAGCATAATTCATTGGAATTTTTAACAGAATTACATGAATTCATAGATACAAGACGATAATTTCTATTCACTTTAGATAAAGTTGTTGATCTAGCCTGATCTAACACTGAATATAATTGTTCGATAGTATTTTTTGGATGTATTTCAACATTGTATATTTCTGAACCATTTTCTGAATAAATCTTTAATGTTATAAGTTCTGATTTCAATTTATCTTTATTTATTATATCATTTTTAAATAAGTAATCTGTTTCAATTGTTTTAACTGTTGGAATATTAACTGGTTTACCGAATTCATTTTTTATATCTTCTCTAATACTGATCATTTGACCAGATCTTGTTAATTTATACTCTGGTAAACGTTTTATTAATTGATTAAAAGTTATCTTTCTATCTCGTTCACTAGCGTCTAATGTTTGTGTAATTAGCTCATTACATTCTGTTTCCGCTTGATTTTCAACTCTAAAATGGAGCATACGAAATGTAGCAAAAATACAAAGTAGCAACTCATATATATATATATATATATATATATATATATATATATATATGATAGTGATTGGATTGAGGTACATTTGTGGAGAGAGGTACTAAGTTTAGCTGTATGTATTCGTCATAGACTGATGCTACTTGGGTACCATGGAAAACCGAGGAGCATGGTTAGCCGTTTCGTCCTAGCTTTAGACTCCATCGTGAAAATGAGCATCCTCGATTCCACCAGGAAATCAAACTGAGTTTCCAGGTCTTGCGGTGAACTCTTGACCCTTTGCATCACTTGGAGGGGATCCAGTGATAGAATTTTAACTTTATGATAATATTTCATGTTAAAGAATGTATTTAGAGAAAATCATTTGATCTGATACGTACAGCAAAACGGATGGTCAGCAATATTTCACCTACTTAGAATAAAATCTCGTTAATAATGCAGCGAAATATTTAGTTTAAAAAACCATAGTAATGAAACAATCATAATCCATCTCATGTAATCAGATGAAGTATAAAATTATAGTAAGCGTTTAGAAAGTTCATAGATAAACATCAGCATCAATTAGATAGATGACACTAAGTCAGTATCTTTCAATAAGCAAAGGATCCACTCACTATTTAAATCATCTTGGTAGTGACGACTGTTTATTTACATCGGTCAGTAATCAATAGCCTAGGACATAGATATATTGGCTCCAGAAAGTGATAATAAGCATGGTGAACAGAATTAACCGTAATAATGAGAATGGGGATATAAGAAATCTGGTTTGGAAATGTAAAGTACGTTATCAAAACTCAAGATTTTAACCCATAGATTTCGATTGTTTCCCAAAAACAACTAGGGAGTCTGCATTTCCTTAAAAGGTTGAGTTCAATGGTTAATAACTGCTACCAAGTTTTGATCTCGTAGGTCCTAGCTTCTCTGTCGCCCCCTCTTGTTGGTTAATATAGCATATCAAAGTAGACAATATCTGGGAATGAAAAGTTTGTATTATCAACCGTCTCATTTCATTATCATTTAAAAATAGTCGAAGGAGTCATTTAACTGAATAGTTCTACTGTAGCATACATCGGACACCTTAAATAATTGAATTCATGATTCTACCATAACTTCTGAATAAATTTAATGCTGTGATACGATCATCTCATTTTTAATAAAGAAACCGTGGTTGAGTTCGATTACTACGTTACATCGAGTTGTAACTCCATCATTTTAAGATGTGAAACATTTACACGCTGATTTAAATTAATTTTTACTGGAATTCAGTTTAAGTCCAGTAGTTGAAAAAAATAGTGTACAATAGTTAGTTCAGCTGTCTAAACACATAATTTCCTATCACTGGGTTTGATGGTGAATTCTGCTTAGATTATTTCAGTCCGATCAATTAATCAGTAATTCAACTTCTCACCAACAAGGACCAATCTATTAAATAAGCCTATACTTAAAAATTGAGTTTTGCATACTAATCTGAAAACTATATGGTGCCCAACACCACCAGAAAATATTATGTCAAACAATTTTATGAAAAAAGGTGACCTCCATGAACGATTTTACAATGTAGTCCCTCATAAGAATTCCGCATGATGTTGACTATCTTTTCGGGTACGCCATTGTGTTGTAGAAGGCTCCATAATATTCTCCTATCCACGCTATCGAAGGCTTTCTCGTAGTCGAAAAAGTTCGTATAGAGTGGTGAATTCCATTCAATTGATTGTTCAACAATGAACCGTAGAGCAGCGAATGGGTAGATACACAATCGGTCCTTACGGAATCCGGCCTGTTGATCTCGGAGTTGGGCGTCGACTAGATCTTTCATCCGGTTCAATAACACTCTGTTGAAGATTTTTCCTAGTATTGAAAGAAAATTGATGCCCCTGTAGTTCTCGCAATTCCTAACATCTCCTTTCTTTGATATCTTGATGAGGTATCCTTCTTTCCAGTCTACTGGCATATGTTCTTCCTCACAAATCTCCCTGAAGAGAATGTGGAGTATCTTCGAAGTTGCTACCATATCTGTCTTCAGTGCCTCCGTTGGTATGATGTCTGGCCCTGCTGACTTGTCACTCTTGATTTGTTGGATGGCAATTTTGATTTCTTTGACTGTTGGTAGGTCGGTGTTTATAGAGAGACCCGTGGCTGCTGCTTCGGTGACTGGTGGGTGCAGTGGGGCTGATCTACTCAAGAGTTCTTCGAAGCGTTCTATCCATCTGTTTCGTTGTTCATGAACTTCAGTGGTTGGTTTATCAGTCTTGTTCTTGATTGGCCGTTCTGGATTACTGAATTTCGTAGCTAGCTTCTTCGTTGTATTGTATAGAAGCTTCATGTTTCCTTCTCTTGCAGCTTTTTCCGCCGTCACTGCTAGGTTTTCAAAATATTTCCGTTTATCCGACTTGATGCTCCTCTTCACTTGCTTGTTGACGTCGGTGTATTCGCCCTGTGCCCCAGTCTCCTCTGTTCTTGTCCGGCTGTTATTAATCGCTATCTTTCTGTTCCTCCTCCTTTCTTGAATCTTGTCCAGAGTACCAACAGAAATCCACTCCTTATGGTGTTGTTCCTAGCGACACGAAACCTCCTGACATTTTGAAGTCATTATTTCCTTAATCTTTCTCCAGTTGTCTCCCATATTAGTTTCACCCTTTTCTAGTAAATAGTGAAGTGCCTAGAACTTATTATTGAGAGTTATTTTGAATTTGTTGCGTTTGTTGATATCCCGGAGAAAGACTGTATTGGACTTTGTAATACCGCTGCTCCAGTTGTTCGGTGTTTCTTCAGCTTCAGTTTCATTTAAGCTACCACTAGATGATGATCTGAAGCTATGTCAGCTCCTCTCCTTGCTCTTACGCCTTCCATGGTCCTTCTAAACTTCTTATTGTTGCAGATGTGGTTGATTTGGTTTTTCGTAATGTGATCCGGTGAAACCTATGTAGTTTTGTGTGTACGTTTGTGGGAGAAAATGGTGTCACCTATAATCATTTTGTTGAAGGCACATAAGTTTGAAAACCTCTCACCGTTTTCGTTCCTTTCTTTCAGTCCATGTTGTCCCATGACGTCTTCATATCCAGTGTTGTCCACACCTTTCCTAAGCAGCACAGCAATATTAACACAAGTTAGTAGAAACAACGGTAGCATCAGTGGTATTAAGGAATTTTGTGAACAAATAGAATATGATACACAAAGAATAAATTGGTTCATGGAGAGAAGATATATGATCACCTTAAGGGAAAACACAAAGTGAATGTACTTGCGACACTACTATCAATTGTGAGCTATAACGACAGACTCCAACCACTGGTTGTAACAATCGCTTGGACTCCAACCAAGTAGTCTGTATCTACCAAAACGACTGACACCAGCGGACAGCCACTTCATGAACTGATGCTGTGTTTTGCTTTCACCCTCCTAGCTTTATTCCATCCTACTTCAGTATCACTCAGCATTGACAGTAGTTAGATATACGTATCTCACCTACGACAAAGATGATGCAAGTTGGCAAATGTCAAGCGAGATTTCCGAACCTATGCCAATATTTCGCCAGGCACTGACCCATTAGGGCTGATCTGAATTCCAAGATGCGTAAAGTGGTAAGCAAGCTTAACTACCTAGAGTAGAAATCTGTATTTAGAGAGAGAGGAACATATCCTGAATGTGCTTGCACTTTTGCACAATACTATCAAAAGATGTAATTTTATCAGCTTCTTCACCATACAGGACTATGTTATCTGTTTATTATTAGTCAGTTAGTGCACCTTTAAATAAGAGATCCACTCCAGAAAATTCAAACAACGGGTTATTTTGGGTAGTAAATTTATAATGGAATTAAACAAAAATAAGGACAATGAAAAACTTTGACAACTACCAATAAAGGTTACAAGTTCATTTGGTAGTGTGCCATAAACTATGACTCGACGAATTATTTTCAAGTAAAAAGCCATCACAAAGTTTATGTGCGCCAGAGATATGCCTTTCAATGACAGACACGGACACAGAACCTCTTGGTCTGAGGTTAGTGTTTTGAATTAGATAAAAAAACAGTCACCACTTGTTGACACCAAAAAGCATGTCTGTGTTCTGTTACTGGACGAATAATAACTAGCTGATCGATACAGTCCTGGTCATATCTAGAAAACAAATCAAAAATCCGAAACAATATCCAAACGAATTTAAATATTCCTCACTTCGTAATACTGACTTCGTCATTTGTGTCATTCTTTAGTACGTATTTTTTATCACTAGTGAAAACTTCATGATTAACGTGTCGTTCATCTACCAATGAGCTTCCCAATTTATAACCACTGGATAAAAATGGTTTTGATTTTTTTAAAGGTACATAATTTGTTGTGTGCCTATCAACTAGTTTAAACTGAATACCATTTGGGTAACTTGATTGCAGTTCTGATGGAAAATAACCATCTAATATATCCTAGGAGGAAAAACAAAACATTGAAATGTTTTTACCTTTCTATTTTATTAAGAAAGAAATCATATAATTGAAAGAAAGTCTTCGTTAAAAGCTAGTATATCAGTTGGAAGGAGGTAGAAGATTAAAGAGAAATGGATGGTTGCTTTGTCATCATTCAAGACTCCTCATAACTGTACACTGTCAACCTTCTGTATGTCACTAATCGCTACATTATATAGTGATTGGTTGAAGTTATCAATAAGAAGTATTAGATTCTTAATTAGTGTCATAAAGGTAATAAACATGAAAATTTGCATTCAATTTTTTTATGAGATCATTGATATATAATGACGGCGACTGAGAAACTTGAACAAAATAGCTGCCCAGGTTTTAGTGAATTTATACCAAATGCCGACTAATAATGAAAAATATTTTTTATAACTTTATTTTAGCAGCAGAGACTAATCAATTTCAGTCCGTGTTAAATCAACGGAAAAATCCAAATACATTCTAGTGTGTTTTGGCTATTTTCGTCAGTAACACCGTAGATACTGATGAGAGTTATGGATAGCTAATTCAATTTATCCCAATACCTCGCCAATACGATTTAGTTAACTGATTGTTATACTGTTGCATTCCATGCCTACTTACTAAAAAGATATTAATTCGTTATGTATTTTCTTTGGGAAGTTTCGAATAAGTCACAGTTTTTACTTTGTTAACATGGAAAACATTCTAACTTCAGAAGAGTTAAACTAACTTCTGATATTTAGTAGTCATGTTACAATTAAATATAATTTGATGTATCTAATTACCGAGTTTTTTAGAGCAGATATTTTAAAATTAAGGCATAATATACATGACAAAAGAAAACAAATGAGCGGGTAACTATGCTATACGTTACAATAAGTTATCTACTTAACGGATGTGTTACTCTGAAATCTTGCTTAAGTGATTAAGGGTTATAAGTTATTCAAATAAACACTATTCATCTGTTGTTTTCTTAAGAATTCCAATAAAGTGTAATTTCTTTTGTGAATAAACACTAGTTTGTTCATAATACCAGATATAAGAACAGTTCTTACAATAAACTACCGACTTTTATTCATGTAGATTGTCTGTAGCAGGGTGGGGACCTATAGTTCCAACTAGTATCACTTAGGTAGTCAATAAAAACTAGGAAAAAGTAAGTTACGTTTTATTTTCCGTTAATGACTCTTCAATAATGTGAATTTTTGATCAATATCGTCTTTTATAAGTACCTCAGTCTCACTTAGACATCACGATACTTGAAAAAAATTCAAATCAGAAGTAAAGAATAACAGTTTCGGATGTTGGGGAACAATCAATCTGTACCATGTATTAAATAACTTTGTAAAATGATAATCACTTAATTTTAGCTAGATTTTAGCTTAGTTTTATTGTATTTTACAAACTAAATATAAATGTAATGTCACACCATAAAACAGTTAAATCTATCTATTGTGAAAAGTTACAGGATAGGAACATTAAGTTATCCTGTGGTGATTTATGATTTCTCATTCGATATTACTTCTTAAAAAACTTAGCCATTCTCTACTAGTTAAGTTGAAAAATTACCATCAAATGACTTGACAACTTAGTTACAAGTGGAACTCCATCGATTGTTTTATGACCTGCACTTTAACTATTTATTATTTACTGGTTATTCGACGAGTAATTTAAAGTTAGGCTATTTCGGTTGAATGACCTGTAAATAATTGACATCCTTAGTTCTTTATTTTGTACTGCCATTTGTCTGGTATTCATTCAATGCTGCACTTCACTCCCGTGGATTAGAACAAGAAAGGAAAGAAAACAAGACATATTTCAAATAACTAGAACAAAATATGCAGCAATAAATAAGCAGGAGTTTGATTGTGTAACAGTCGGTATATTTTGATTTGAACATGAACTAGAGATGCACTCGTCGGCATTTTATTTCACAAACACCAAGTTATATGCATATTCACAGTATTTTTATTAGTAGTCCTATCTCCTAAGATATAGTTGATTGAAAATGCAGAATTGCATCTGTTATCAACTTATCAGTTTAGTAACTTTAGTCGCTCCATCGTAGTACCTTATTATATACCCCTACATAATACCTTATGAATTAGTAGCCAAGAATAATATATATATATCTAAACAAGACAAAGTAAAATTACTTGCACAAATTGTAATGTATCATGGTTTTTATAAAGACGGAATGGTCCAGAATTAAAGCACAATCCATCTGCATATAGAATTAGCGGTATAGGTGATTGATTTCGTAAATAAACTACATTAGACGAATTTGGTTGAGGGGTAACTTTTGTTCTATTCCCAGCATTATTACTGTTCCATTTGTTCAACAGATGAATTTGTTGAACTAAACGATTGAAAATAGTTTTGTCGAATTCTTATTATCAATAAACAAATAATAATTTTATTGTGATACCCGAAAAACAAATCCAATGCCTACTTATACTGTTTTCGTTCTTTTCATTGGTTACATGTTCGGTTGTTTGTCTTCCTATCCACATAAGACCATAATCGTGCAGAAATTCTTTCATTTCAAAATTCTATAGGTTGGAATATCACAAATCTTTATTTATTGTTTACTTGCCTGTTTTTGCAATTCCTCACAATATTTCTGTAACGTTTCAACTTTTCGCGATTCAGCTGTTTGATTGTTATTTTCTGTTTCATCAACATGAAGCAATTTAAGTTTATTTTCCAATAGTTCAATTTGCATAGCTTGTTTATTAATTAGTGACCTCTGCAAAGAAAGATTATAAACAACTTTTGAATTAGAAAGAATATCAAATATATCTGAAATATGAATCTGAAATACTACGTCTTACAAAGTGGCAGTTTTTCAGACTTCTCAAACTTGGTATCTACGTTTATACTCATCAATTAGAGTCATAAGTGATAAATGCATGAAATCCAGAGAACCAAAGTTAAAAATGAAGAAATAATAAAAAGTCTCCTATTTAGGGTATGAATATCATTCTAAATTAAATAGACTTTCGTCAAACTTTACGGTGACATAAGGTCATACTTACACATAACTATGAGAACAATAAACCAAATAAGACAATTTACGATTTAACTATGGCAGTCTAGCGGCTTAAAAAACAAACTCTGATTAAAAAGAAGCAATTACTATAAATAAAAGGAAATTGGTACAAACCAATGGTAGGGAGCTATGTGTATTAGTATTGGCGAAAATGATAAAAACAACACGAATAAGTATGGCAAAATGGAAAGTAGGTCAAAACATAGGGAAGCCAACTTAGTATAGAAGTGCTAACTGCAGTTACGTTGTAAGTAGTGTATGGAAAATCAGCTAGAAAAAGATGAGAGAAGGGTGAATAAAAGAGACAACCCAATAAAGGATATCAATAGTCACCTAAATCGTCCGTTAGGTGTTCTAAGGTTAAAAATGTCATAGGCATTATAAAATCCTCGTAAAATAAAGTACAGAGATGCTGGTTGATATATCTTTAGCCTCACCTTTATATGTGTGAGGTGAGATCGAAGTGCATTTGGAACGATTGATTTTTATGTACCACATGACTACTATCAAGTAAGCACAATCCAACTTTAGTAAATACTGTTAAGTGTATTACGAGACTCTTCGTAATTGAATAAAAGATACAGATTTATAAGTGGGTGGTAATATAATAATGTGGACCTTGTCAATGTTATCAATGCGATTGGTAGACTCAATCTTCTAGCCTTATCTGAAGCTAAAAAGTAATTAGTCAATAACAGTGTAATGAAGTTTATGAAGGACACAATTCCTTAATAAGTATTAATAAAAGCTGGATGCTTTAGGTGCAAACGTTCAGACCGTCACGGTAAACGGTGCCAATTGACACGCTTTAAAGCATGTAGTAATAAAGAAACGCCGAAATATCTGATCGACTTAGACGACTTAGTTGAATACTCTGGTTAACAATCAAAGAAAGTGAACCCTGACAATAACAATGCAGTATAGTTAGTCACGATGGATCGGAACATTAAGCAACAATTAAAGTACAAATGCGTTGGTTCAGCAGTGGTTTGCTTCATCGGTAACTTGCTAGTCAAAAAAAGAACTGTATCAAAATTAGGAAAGTTTTGGCTTCTTAAACAATATGCCCCAAGAAGGTATATAAAATCACGAGATGATTAATTAGCACCTCAATACAGATGACAATGATTCCGAATTCGGGAAACTAAGTTATATAACAAACAATAACGAAATAAGAGGCATGAACAATAATGCAGTGGTTGTATATATATATATATATATATATATATCAATGGATAATCGAATATGCCCGCACTTGTAAAACTTAAGTACCTCAAATTGGAGGTACTTGGATCTTACATAGACAGTATTCTCTTTCAATAATGTTACGTTTTTATTCATGAGCGAAGAGAGCAACAACGAATCGTTGGTCCCGCTTAGTGATTGTTGGCTTGATACAATTTCAACATTCTGTACGTTTTCATTACTATTCCCCGATTTTAGGCCACTAGTGCATCTCTTTACTGACATTTTTGAGGTGGTTCCATCACAAAGATTATCAGTTGCATATAAAGATTCATCAAGCAGATATTCGTCTGAAATATTTGGACAGAACAACGAGGTCTTTCCAGCAAATTGTTTCGTAAGTTTCGAACTTTGGTTCATTCTCGCGACCTTGACTCATCATTGTCATGACGACAAATCAACTTTGTTTAGCTGAACTAGGGAACCGTCGTTCGTTGAGACCTGCTTTGTGATGGTAGAAGTGTTTTTAGTTTAGGAGAGCTCAAAAATAGTTATATTGTGTCAGAAACTTGGAAGAGAACGATTAAGAGTAGACACAATAGGAGTAACCCAGGTACAGTTTCTACAATGCTGTTCCACAGTACCTGAAAAGACTAAATATACATAGAGGGTTTCTTTGAAAGATTCAGCAAAAGATACCAACCCGACCTCTTTGAACATTTAGGTTCGCAGTTTATTTATCTTGACCACGAAAAAGTTGGTACAATTTGTTGTCTGAGCTCTTTCGCGTTGATGTACACTCGAGACACTACCAAATTACATTTATCGTATGACCAGATCAACTTCTAACGACGAAACTCACACTTACGAGTGAGAATAAATCAGAAGGCAGTGAGGGATTAGGGAAAGAACTTGCGTCTGATAGTAAGTAGAGCGCCAATAGAATAGCAACGTCTAAACTGGCTAACTAGGAAGAGAATTGCTTCTCACGTATCGTGTCGTGCTCTGGTGGTAATTCCTGACCGGGCGCCTTCAACAAACATGGTTAGTATCAGTGACGAGAGTCTATGAAATCATTTATTTAGACGATCATTTACCTCTGCAGTGTTCTATTTTATGAAGGTGTCCTCTAAGTTTAATTACGGGACTGAATCTGGATATGAATTATATGATACATAAAGACAATATACCCCCTAACCCCTCTGTACTGTTCGGAATCCAAATTTGATGTGCAAGGTTTGTCTTTGTATCTTACTACTTTTTGCTACTCTTCTTCTAAAACGCTCCAAGATAGCAGTGCCCTTCGTGGTATACTCGGAAGTAACACACGAACTGTTTTCAGGGCAAGGTCTTAAGTATGTACTGATATCATTGGTGAGGAGTTTAGAAGTCAAGCTAATTAATGTTTTCGAAAGAAATCCTGAGACCGGGCAGCCTTTAATGATTACAGAATGTCAATATGAAGATGCTCCCAGAGTATCGCAGAAACATATGCCTATATTCTTCTCTGGGAGAAAAAAGTATTAATGAACCCACTAAGTATATGTGCAAAGAATTTATTCCTATCGTTCACTAAGAACATTTTGCATTTATTGGTATTGTGAGGAAGTAGGTTTCTAGGAGCCCACCAATCTATCCTATTCAAGTTTTCTTGAAGAATCAGGGCATTAGACTGTCCTTAAACCTCCTTTCAGATCATGAGATCATCTGTACTTAAGAGGTTCAGTGACTAAGTTAGGTAGGAGGTCGTTCACAAGCAATAGAAATAGAAATGGCTGAAGTGTAGGATCCTGTGGCACTCCGGTATTCATTGTGAACCAACTAGACAAATCAGAGCAAACTGTGACTTTGGAAGGTTTTTCACTAGGTATTCCTTAAGCTATTCCAATAGACATCTACTAACACCTATCGACTGCAATTCCTCACAAGAGATATTTTGATCTTCTCTATCGAATGAATTGGGGAAACTGAAGAGATAAATTTGTACGGTTGTGCTCTACGGTTAGTGCCCAGTTATTTCATAATGTGTTGCTGGATCTACCTGACAGGAAGCTTTGCTCATATAATAACCAAAACAAATGTGCTAGGCAACTTAGCAGCACTCAACAACACTGTGACTCATCTATAAGTATAATTAGCACCGCAGAATTCAATTGCAGTGAGGTTGGCAGAGCCAACTACAAACTAAAACACTCCCAGAGTTCTAGCCAGACGGAATAAATTCTTACGTACTAAAAAACTGCAAGCATAATGTCTTAACTATTCCACTTAAATTTTTCTGTCTCATCAGAATCATCTATTTACTTTAACGTCTAGAAAACCTCTTATATTATTCTCAGGCATAAGTCAGACTCTACGTTAGATGTTAGCAACTATCAACCAACTAACATTTCCCTTAGTATCCAAAATTAGACTGGATCAGGTCTTTCACTGGTGGTCACATACAAGTGGTTAAGCATGAATCTATGCTTTACCATCCGAAACCTATAATCTCCGGAGTTGTTCGCAGTAGCGTACCAGTTCCTCTACTCTTCGTCCTCTATATTAATCGATATATGTGACACAAATAACTCTTCTCTAATGGAGAGTTATTTGTGCTTACTAATGATCTCAAAGCCACGTATACGTATCTGTTCGATAAACTTGTTTGATGTATGTACCTAATTCAAAGTGATATTTTGTCCTTAACTGATTTGTGTACTACTTGAGCACTACAGTTTAACTGTGACAAATACGGTTGGATATGCTTCAGAGCACTACATGCAAGAATACAGTTGACTCTAAGCTCCATGAATTTTTCGTGATCACAGTGTTACTGACCTTGGCTTGATATACGTCGATGATTTCTTTCCAAATGTTACAGCACTGATTGGCATGTGGACGATATTTTTAGGATACATTATTCACGGCTTCTACAAACAAAAAACCTGAACAATATTTCACAAAATGAGCGCACGTCCCGCTTTAGAATATTGCCCGCTCGTTCTCAGCTGTCTATACATAAGAGACAAACGAATCCTAATCTGTCTAAAGATACTTTACCTCCCACATATTAGGAGGCACCAAAAATCAGGATTACCTGACAAGGTATCAGATACTTTAGCTCTCCTTTGGCTTCGACGCTTTAAAATTAACCCCACTTTTTAGGAGTTGGAGTTTTCTACCTGCAACGAAATCCATTTCAAGTAAAACCACTCCATATTTGATCTATGAAATGAACATTCTACATTTAAGTTGGCATCATTAAAGCCACTCTTAGATTTGGCTTTTTTTAATTTCCCTAGATATGGAAGGAGCTGCTTGTAAACATTAGGACTACCGAATTTTTCTCTTCTGATGACCTACCTAACTTATGCTTCACATCAACGAACCCTAGTCATACACCCCAGACCCTAGGTCTTCTTAACGCATAGGCTGCTCTTTTTCCATAGCAGTTGTACCCCCTTTTTCTCTCTCCTCGATTATCTATGCATTTACAGACATGCTAATACGTTTTCAGTAATATATTATTTGCTTCTAGTGATATAGGTATCATAATGACGACAGGTATTCCAATTAATAAAATGATTATTTGCTAATCTTTACAACGACTGTCCTTCACTTTTACACTTTACGCCAGTCATACTACCGTCTGTACGTACATTTTTGTTTCTCCCCAAGACTTGGAATTTCATATTCTGTAACCTTCAATTACAGTGCCAACATGTATATAGACTGTTTAGTTTCTGATCACCTTTCACACACCTGGATATCTCGCCGGATTGCTATGCACTCAAAAGCCCGGAAATTTATTTACTCTAACCTATTTTGTTTATACAACCACCCAATTTTCCTACAATCTATTGTGATTTCGTTAAATTTACCTATTAAAATAGATAACTCCTGACGTTAGAATGTAAATTATTATTATTATTATTATTGCAAGTATGCATTACTTGTAATGCATATAAAATCCGCCTGTATTAGCATCTTACAAAGATTATTATTACTATTAATGTCTATAACCTGACTGTCTAACTATAATTCACTTATTTTATTATTCTTCCTACTTGTAGTGATGTTGCATCCGTCGAAATTTATCATTTCGCTTGTACGCTGCTGTTTCGTTACAAACAAATACTCATGCAATCACGACCTCCAGCCTCAGTCTCTCAAAAAATTAAACACGTGTTTGTTACACTCCTTGGAATTTATCTTAATGAAATTTCTTAGTTGTTTGTTGTACCAATTTGATTGCTACTGTGAAACCCGCGTATACCTGTCTTCGAGAAAAATTACTATTGTGTAACAATCTGTGAGGCCCCGAGGTAAAATTTCTAAGCTCAAACACCTGTTTAGTAACAGTAGTTTAAGGATTATGGGTTTTTAAAAATTTTGATTAGCCTTTATTTTACGGACAATAAAACAGATGTTCCAGGTGTAGAATAATTCTACAAACGCAGAAACGACTGGAGGAGGAAAGGGCGAAGATACGTATTACCAACTGTCTGAATGCCTCTACGTCCCATCACCAGACTCACAGGCCCCCCCCTTGGATTCGTGTTGGTATTGCTGTGGAAAAAACACAAAGTACCTGTCAGAAGGGATATTGCATCTCTCCTAACAAGGTATTCTTACCCAAACAAGTGATCACTGTAGCCAATTCAAAAATTACTGGGTACTCGTAACCACAGGTTTTGTTAACCATCTATCAATTTCCGAAACGTTATTTTTCCAGCACAAATGTTTCTCGGGAACCTCATAAATGATATCAGAGCTGTTGGCCTGTACAAATATGTACGAAGTGACACATTGTGTGTTGGCTACAGGAAGTTATCTATAAAGGACTACATGTATATATTGATCCAATTTCATCGAGAATGTTTAGGTGCAGATCCGAATCGTTAGTAACGACCGAGTAGTGGCAATATTTGGAGTAGTTGTTAACGAAACAATATATGACAAGAAGCCTTGTCACCACTATAGTCTCTCGGATTACACGGCCAGAACTGGGTACTCTTAGTAGAATCCCTGGTCTGAGAAATGAGTAAAAACTGGGATCAACAAACACTGGAAGACCATGAAAGCAATGATACGTTTAGCAAAATACAGCCACGTTTCTACAATTACGAGATGACCAAGCCAAAATGCATCATGACTTACACGAGGTAAAAAGCAGGTGCCTGACGCAGGTAAAAGATATACTAAAGGAGAACGGGTATATACCATTACTTAGGGCTAAGAAATAGGTTTGACGTTGACGTAAAGAAAAACAGAAAGCCATTCCAAATCAAGTAAAAAAATTAAATATAGCCCAACACACAACATCTGTGCCAGGTTGTGAAAAGACGAAACCCAACCAAATATGTCCCGTCGAAATACTGGGAGGGGGAGGAAGACCTCACTAATAAGCGGGTAGCTGAAACACTCTGACATGTCAGGCACCTAGGAAAGGTTTTCTCCTAGGACTGTTCTTTGGTCAACTATTTCATTTATATTCGTTGTGTGCAGGATGAACATTTTATTCCTACTACCGTTGCGTCTTCACTTGCCTATGCTTCCGTTTAACGCATTAACTATTAGCATATCATTTTCTATTTGGGGAGTGAGGTTAGTAAATTGTGTATACACTACTCCAGATCACAGCAACTGTTGATTTTATTCTGTATTAAGTCTAATTTGCTATTTGGTTATAATTATCGCTATATTCTGAAATTGTTTTCAGAATTTACACCAGTTTATGGGCACGGTCATGGTGACTTATAACCGGTACTTGCACTAATACATACAGTGCATAGAACAAGAGTGCGTAAAAAAGGCGAAATGCACATTGTGATATAGACATAGATAATTTACATAGATTAATAAAGGTTAAGTTGATGTTTATGTAGTGTTTATTACAAACATGATCTAAAAACTTCCTTGTGATACAGAGGAAGAATACCAGGGAATATATGTTGAAAAAACATGTTTGCGTAGTAAATAAAAAAAAACTAGTTTTTGTAAAATGTTTATATAAGTAAGTCGATTGAAGCCACATTATTACAAGTATGTGGCCTGGTGAATTCTTAAAGTATCTACAAAAGGTTACTTACGGCCGATTCTGGTACGTCGTGTACTATTTTGTTCCACCTTGTTAACACTGTGAACGCCGCCCATTTTATTATCCGCAGCCAGTTATTTAGAAGACTATGATGTTTATTAAAATGCGGATAATTTGTGACAGGACCACCACCGTCATCTTGCCATCAGTCGGCGTCCTGTAAACAAGATCAGAATTATCTTTGTAGCGTCTACTCTCCGCCTATTGGCACTCTCAAACAAAAGTCTACTATCTAAATACATTAGGTTAACAGGACTTACATTCACTTGGCGTGCAGATTACTTTTACCACTTTTGAGTGGATAAAAGAAATTTTAGTTGGAATGACACACATATAGATAAAGTCAAATCACAGAGATCAAGTGGGATTATTTTGCAATGAAAATGAAGTAGAAGCGGACACATTGTAATATTTTAAGTATATCATCATATACTTGATTCGTAATTGATAAATAACTATAAGAAATATTTCTCGATAACGCTAGCCATACAAAAAATGTTTGCGTTTATAAAATGAAGGGAAGGAAGAAATCAAGGATAGAAAACGATCATAGTGTACCATGTCGACTAAAACAATTTACACTATAACAGACCATCTATATAAATAGGCAAATAAAAAGACCACCGTTTTAGGATAGAAGAAAGCCTGTATACAAAAATTCGAGCCAAGTTTGTATAGTCGAAGTTAGCTAGCTTTTTATTCTTTTTCTGAAAAGATAGTTGCGATACATGCTGAGTCGTCCAAAAGAAGGCTCGATACCACAGTAGCATCTGCAGGTACTAAAAGTTAATATAGTTGGAGCAGTTCCTTTATCAATTCTGTTCCAACCTACATGTGAGTTTTCCTATTATTCTTCAAAAAAAACATGCAGCTTATGCCCTCCATTAACTAGAAAACTTTCTGGATACCTGAAAGGAAATCTAAGAGAGCTGCCAGTTCGTCATTTCTGCCAAACAGAGTTTTAAAATCTAAAAAGAGAGCTAGATAAAAAATGGAGCAGTTTGCACACCTTTTTTGATGACGGCAGTCGATACCGGTTGACATTAACACAGGGTAAGATCACTAAAATCAACGTTGAAAGTAATGCTAAAGCTAAGATTTGGTGTGAAGTCTGTCGGCTCTCGCAATTTTACCGCTTTTAGACATACTCAGACAATCACTTTTAGGTCACATCAATCCAAAAGAGGTGGCTTTTACGCAGCCGAGAAACTAAGCCCATGATATCGATCTCTACGAGAGAGCAATAACCACACATCAACAACATGATTTGAGAATAAAACACGTTTAGTTTAAACTGGTTTACCACAAACATATTCGACAGCCAATATAAAGACCACTCAGACAAGACTAAAATCTTGCAAATGAATGCTTTAAAAGAAGGCTGGAAGATTAAACCTTTCTCCACAACCTACTATTACTTTCTTAGAGCAGCAATTTACCCTGTTCGCATCCCGACAAAAACGGACCTTACCACTCCTCTAGCAAGACAACCCCTATAATCCTACTCTCTTCTTCTCAATGACCTTCTTCACCTGCAATCGTTTATCCACCATTAGCATCTACGTTATTCTAATTTGCTGTGACCTTACATAAAACTTATTCATACTTACTCCAAAGAACACATCATGGTTAACCATTTCAACGTCGTTTGGTGTTTCCCTTCTTACCGTAACAATCTATCGCTTATAATCTTTATTTTCTTGGTTTGATGATCATGTTTCTTGCCTCTTTGCTGTTTTTTGCATCTTCCTAACTCCCTGGGATTACGGCAATGTGTCCAACGGTATGGATATACGCACCACTAACTAGTGATATTAACGAAACAAAGAGGGAAGAGCAAAAATTCGTACTAAAATTTGTACGAAATGCATAAAGCAAAAAAGAGAGATAAAAGCCAAACTATTCTGAGGTAACTTCACTAAGATTAATATAGTTGGGTGGCTAGACAACCTTCTCTGGACAATAATTAAGATTCGGAACTGAACCTGATACAAAAACAAACGACTGCTAAGGAACCAACTGGTTTGTATTAACTCGTCACGAGGACGTTGGATACTGAAAAGTGTAAAGTTTCTAGTGTGCCACCGAGTGATCAAACATCCTTGCCGTATTTTCTAATTCTGCGTTGCTTGCTACCAAATGAAGGACGAAGATGCCCTTGCAGATTTCTTATCCTATAAAAAGCGCTTAACAGATATATTTTTTCCAAACTCAAGATCAGCTATTATTAGTCGGTTAGTAAACTCAAATGTTTAATATGGCCATTTTTACAGTGATGCTATTGCTTATGATGAATTTTGGAAGTTTTTTCTGCGATTACAAAAAGTGATCCGAAAGAATTGTTCTGAAGGTTTATACTGTTCTAATTAACATTTTACAAAGGTCGTGGTGGTTGCCTTCTGGGTAAGAAGTCGAGATTGAACATTCGCACAAACAATTACCGTTTAGAAGACTACATTAGACATAGTGATGTTTCAAGTAACGATATTCATTACTAAACATCATTGAAAGAACATTCCCATAGGTCTCTCACTCGTTCAGAGCTTGACTGCTTTCATCTTATTTACGATATGTACCTCGACTTCCTACAGAAACGCAAGGTACGTAAGAAAAGTGTTTTTGATTGCTTTTTCGCAACTGGAAATTTTACATGGTTTTCTTCATAATATAATCCATTTCGGCCGCCTCCATGTTAACTTAAATATCTTTAAAATATCAAAATGTCTTGTACATGTTCTATAAAATATACACTAACGTTGTGTTTGGCCTTGGGGATTAACCAGAATCGCTTTCAGGATAATCAAAAAACAGCAAATAAAGTTATGATTTTAATGTCTAATACATTAATGAAAATTCACAAGCATGGGCAAGTAGGCAGGAAATCGTACTTACTATTTTCGACTGTACAAACAAGACATCGATTATTTACAATCACCAGTACCCTGAAGCATTTACTTCACTAATGTTGCATCTGGTAGTGAGGTCAGTAGTGGGCAGAAAAGTTTAGGCATGTTCTAACAACAGCTGTTGCGCCTTTGAAGCATCATGAGATATTTTTGTCCATAAAATGCATTCTCCGATGAACATCCTTGAGTCGGATGTAAAGAAAACTTGGTAGTAATATTAATCTGCCCCCTTAAGAAAATTTTTAGAATATATTTGGGTGTTGTTTTAACGCCGTACAATGATGTTAGCCCCCCCCCATCAGCAAAAACAATAAGTCGAAGTAGTGTGACATGAATAATCACAATGTGTGAAATACAGAAACAGACAAAAGTCAGTTGCTATGATCCACTCGGTGATGCATTTCTCTCTAACCAACGATTTTCTGAATTTACCCTCATGTGCTATGCTATATCACTTGTTTCCCATATGTTTTCAGAAATCCAGAACCACTTTTAGCTACTGGTAATTTTTAAGTCGAATAACCAGTATAACTAAAATGCGCGCTGTGAAGATAAGGTTCAGTACACTGCTAATTCAGTTGGAATTGTTACCTCAACGGCGCTTTCGGGTAGTGCATTTTGTGTGACAATGATTCATGACACAAATAACTAACTATCAAAAGACTATTAATTAACGGTTATCTATGAGAACACAAAATCATTGGATTTCAGCTACTTTAAACTGGAAATAATCAGTTACTACTTCCTTAAATCTTAAGTTTTCACTTCGTTTCGGATGTGCCTTTTACCGGGAAAGGTATTCATAATTTTACATGGAGTCTTGAAAAGTTTTAAAATTTCGTCCTTTTTAAAAACTGAAGTTCTTTATACAGTAAGTATTTTCATATTTCATTTATCTTTAGTTCGCTCGGATAGTAAAACTTAGGACGGATCAAACTTCTCTACCAATCGCTCATTTCAGATCAGAATTGTTATCTACACTATCCAATCATCAAGTTGTCATAGTAGCTGGTGACACTGGTTGTGGAAAATCAACTCAAGTACCACAGTATCTATACTATGGTGAATCAAATTTAAATGATGTGCCTGGACCTAACTCTTATCAGAATATTGCAGTTACTCAACCTCGCCGCATTGCATGCATTAGCCTAGCGGCACGTGTAAGTACTGAAATGCTAAATGAAAGGGGCTCTAAAGTTGGATATCAAGTAAGTGAAGACAAATTTCTTAAAAACGCTTTTAACCTTCTAAACTTTTAAATTTCAATTAAGTAACTTATCTTTTTTTACCGTCATGAAACTTTAATTATTGTGAGCACTAAGGCTGAAGTGCAGGTACGTCTAGCTAAAGAGCCCCAAGTGGTGTGGAGCTCCCCGAGCTTTTTTGCTAGCCACAATCCAAATAAACTAGAACCTTTAACTAATAACCGGTATCCAAGTAGCCAGTCAGTTTGGACTGATCAATATGGAGGCAAAATTATCAACTTAAGGACTATTTTTGGTTTCCAGCTACAATCTAGTCGACCTATGACTTTTAAAATTTTCTAAATTACGTTTTCAGATTTAACTTTTCACTGCTTTTGAATGATAATATTTTTAGTCTATGCATCACTGAAGAATGATGTGCATGTTAAAACTGATTTGAAGTAGTCCCTGAGTTTATATTGCACCGTTTTCATATTTCGTCCGTTTAATGGTCCCTGATTAGGTGTGATTGACGTTCCAGATTTCATTGCTAATCACTAACAGAATAATATTATGACTTTGTTAGAGATAATATCTTGATGTTTGTTTAAGAAATTCATGAACTGCTGTAAGTAAAACGTTTTTGACCCAGTCAGTTACTATAGTCTGGAAATAACGAGAGCGGTCGCTGGTAACTTTGATCATTATTTTCATTTCTTATAACACAAAATCTGCTTTTGTCCCTATTGTATATACTACACATTTTTTGGGGATGCATTATGCCAACTGAATGGAAGTGGCTGCAGTAGGATTCAACAGTTTATGTCATCTGTCAGTTATATTGAAACTTTTTACTTCTGATTTTGATTTATTGTGGTATATAGTCAAAGTTATCTTCGTAATCTGTCTTTTGTTGTTGAACTGGTCATCACAAACCGTTTAGTTACTCTTCAGTGCAATTTTATATTACCTGAAAATGTGATATTTTTCCAAAAATACAAACTTTTCATGGTCACATCCAAGGCTTGTTAATTTCCGTGGCCCTCTGTGGCATATGATTGAGATGAGGACGATATTTATTATCGCCTTGTGTTTTCGCGTTGCGTCCTTCCTAGTCATAATACTCAAATCTGCTCTGCCATTTCACTAACAAAATACCCTTATTTTCTAAATATTTTGTTAGGTTCGTTTTGAACGTAGTCGCACTAAGGCTACAAGAATTCTCTTTCTAACGGAGGGCTTACTGTTACGACAAATGCAGATGGATCCATTTCTGAGTGATTATGATGCCATCGTTCTTGATGAAGTAAGGAAGAAGACTATATTTCTATTTAACTTTAAAATATGTTAATCCAAATTTTTGAACCAGCTCATTGTAAAAGTTCATAAAAGTGTAGTCCTGAAAGGGATTCAGTGATGAACTAGAGAAATGCAGGTATGAAGTTAACCGTGGGTTTCGTGGGTTTTGCTTATAAGCAGTTGACAAACTAACGTTACGTGATGATAAAACCTTCTGATAATATTTCACTTAATGACTTAGTCACGTTTGATCTTGAGATTTCATTGATCACAATAACATGGGTATCACAGAAAAGTTATCGACTTTAATGTGTGTGTTTTCAGGATTCTGTAATAGATTATTTGCATTTCTGATTAGAGGTTAACAATCTACAACATTTAAATCCTCATATGCAACTCGATTATTCCCAAGTTGTGTATGTCGTATTGCTTAACTCATTAAATGTCTACTTTTTGGTATGACACTTTCGAAACATTCATTTGAGAGTGTTATTATTTCATCATTAGCATCCCCATTCTTTGTCAAAGATCTAATAAGTATCTTTTCCATTTTCAGCCTACTTAAGCAAATAAACGGACAGATTATTCCTTACGAATCAATCGTCTTAAGTCGGATGAATTAACTCAGACGAATTTAACTTAGTAGGCAAACACATTCAATTGTTAGGTTTTTGGCTACATTTATTGTATTAGATCTTAATTGTCTTCTTGATTATTCAAGCTAAAGCAGACACATGAATAAGCTTCAAAATTAGGAAGTTAATCGTTTAAACCATGAAGTCACAATTTCATGGTAAGCTTCAGACTACTAACGAACCTTGAGAATAATGTTTCACTAAATAAGGCATTCATAATACGCCTTGGAGAGAGCATCTAAATAACTTCCGAATGTGTTTGCTTTGTAGATATTGTATTTCCTCGAGAATTTGTGGTCGTTGATGACTAAGATCCTAATGAGTTTCAGTAAACCTGAAATTTTTGCAACTCAAATAAGTCTCATTAAAACAGACAGAGTTTTATTTGTTTAGCAGTTGTCTAACTTGAAGTTCAAAGGTTGGATAATAAAAGTTGGGAATAAGTTCCAAGTTTGGACATTCGGAACAATTGCTAAGATTATTACTCGTGGCAGAATATTGGAATCTTTGCGAATCTTGATTCCTAGAATATCAACGGAAGCTTTTTCATAAATTTGTTTAATGCATTACATCCCATCGTCAGTTCATAACTTTAAATATACGTGTGTTGTAGAAGTGTTCGGGTATTTTTATGAGCAGGTTTTGGCTGTTAACTAGATGAATTAATGTTAATTGATAGAAGATGCACTTATGTATTGTGGTCGGCTAGTAGCTACATCTGACATCTAATTGTCGACTCCATCTTCTAAACGAATTGGCGTTAAAGTATGATATAAATTGCCATCTAAATTTGATATTTTTGTGATAAAACGACACATACAATGTATTTGCCCGAAGAAATATAGTTTGAAATGTAAGTAATTGTATGATGAAGTTTTCTAGGTCACTTATTTGAAAATGAAACTAAGAACTGACCTGTAATTTTTGTCATATAAGGACTAAATCTTTCTAGTTTCTTAATAGAAATTTGAAGCAAGTTTTAGTTACCGTGACTGTTCTGTTCAATTCACATTAATTTGCCATCTCTATTTAAAAATATACTCAAGTTATCATGTCTTTTTGTAGTCACTAGAATGAATAGTGTAATCTTATAGTGACAGTAAAGTCGTTTTCCTGAGTAAATTTGATATTGTTTTCACTATTAATTAGGATAACTATACTTTGCCTTATACATGAAAAATTAACTGAAAAGTTGTATTTTGTTGGTTCGTCTTTCCTACTTTAATGTTCTTTGTCTATCCCAATTTAACGCTTTTTAAAATAAATTCACAGTTTGTGAACTCAATATCATGAATTCATTTGGGCTAGATGACCATTAAAAACCAGGACGTGCTGAATGACTGTTTAGCGTTAGTGTTGTTTTCCTCGGCAATTCACGCTCATCCCTACATGGAACTAAACCCTTCACCTTTAGGCTACTCAATGAACGCTTTACTCTCATATTACTAAAGAGGTACTTAGTGGTTTACAGTCTTAACTTCAATCAATTCATGTTATATTGTGAGACCCCATCCATTGTCACAGTCAGTTCAATTATTGGGTATTATTTTAAATACTAGGATAACTTAAAACTCGTTTTTTAAAACAGTGTACTGTGTCAGATAGTTAGATTGTTTCAAATTTTATGTTAACCACCTGCTTCAGTTTGGGCAACCAGTCAGTATATCAGACCATACACAACTACAGCAACTATGAATTATGAAAAAATGGTCCCATTATTATATTTCTTCTCACTGGAACGATATTTTTACTCACGTGATATTCGCTGTCATTTTGATGGAAACTCTTTTATTTTATTTTAAATCCCCTTCCTTTCCATCTTTGTCTCTTTCGCTTGTTTTTACTACTTACCCTATTCACCCTGCAGCTTGTGCAAGGTGAAAATTTTGTCCTGTTAGTTTGGCTTGAAGTCGTTGAGCGGTAGACTTTTTGATGTCATGAATGCAAAAATCTGATGCAGCCTTTCTGAAGCTGCGTGTGCCATTTAAACTGGCCTCCTTTAACGTTCACACACTGATACAGATAAGTTTGGCTGTCTTTAGAAAGTTCTAACATCAATGTTCGCTGTTTATCTGAGATCTGTATTCAGGACTCTGGTAATGTACTGCACATTCGCTCCCCATCTGTCGATTTGAAGAACGTATTCCACATACACTTATTCGCGGACTCTGTAGCATCGGCGTCCGCTTCCACTAACGTCAGTGTTTTACTAAGCTCCATATCAGATACAGAATTAATCGACTGCATCCCCATTAACAGTCGCTTATGTGCTGTTAGATTAGAAGGTTCTATCAAATTGAGAAGAAATTGAAGTGGAGGACCGTTTCTTCGTAGTCTCTGCCTACACACCGACAGATTGCAGCTCGAATACAATCAAGGATAAGTTCTATCATATAAACGATATTCTCGAAGATGCGCGTTCGACAGATTTTGTATTATTTGAGTGCACAGGTCGCGTGTTTAAACGCAGAGGAGAGTCGCTTAGGTGGCTAGTGGGGCTCAATGGTCGAGGGTCAGGTAACAGTGACCGTCTTCTACAGCTTTGTACAAACTTCGAACTGTTTCTGATCAGCACCAACTTCCGTCACAGCCACCATTTATGTGCTACTTGACGTCTTCCTTCTGAAACCCAAGCCTGGGTGCAGATTGGTCACATCGCAGTCAGTTACTGCTGGCTTGGTTGTGTTCGAGACTGCCTTTCGTTCCGGAACACTTATCTGGGCTTTGATCATGATTTGGTTTGCACCACACTTATCTTGCGTTTCAGTGGCCAACAATCGTTTTGGCCTAAATGGATTAATGCTAGTAATTTAACTTCGAGTTAGGTTCTAAGCTAAATGCTAGTTCATCGGGTAGTGTAGATAAGCACTAGTTGCATTTATGTGACTCCATGAAAATTTCGGGATATGTATCTTGCGGTTTCGCTAAACATCCTGCTTTAGATTTCTATAGGTTCCCTACAACACATTAAAACGCATCGGTTTGCTCTGATGACTCATGCGTTTGATAATAAACGCAGGTTCTTTCATCAGGAGATCGTAAAAAGCTTGCATGATTACTGAGAAACCTAGTAGTCTGAACATACTAAAGACTTAGGAGTGGCAGTTGCATCTGATAATTGCTAGAAGCTCTCTCAACTCGTCCGAGCCTCTGGCACCAAGAAGTCTGGTGTCAGCGAAACAATCTATGAGGCTGAAGATATCCCAGTTACTAGCATCCAGCATTGTCTTAAACGGTGGGGTGTTTCTTGAGGGTCAGTCTAGCTGGTCTGTTACTCAAACAACTCTCAGACTGCCTTGCCCTCCATGGCCAGTGTAGGCTGATCAGCCCAAAGAAGAGGGAGTTTGCAAGGAACTCCAGCTTCGGAATCGTTACAAATCACTATGCCCAGACGACTTACCTCCCAGTCCTTTTTAAAGATGGTGATAAACTTCTGGTCAAGGTTCCGACAAGATTGTTTAGAAAGGTTTGGGAAAATAAGAGTTTTCCATCATCTTGGAATGAAGTGTTCATCGTCCCCATATTTAAAAGGCGCTCACCTAACCAATGTAACAGTTATCGGGAAGTAAGTTTACTCTCGATTGCTTCCAAGTTATTGACAGATTGTTCAAAACGCGTGACTGACTTGCAAGGATCAGGCTGGTTTTTGATCAGGTGGAGGATGTATTAGTCATATTTTCACCCTCTGTCAAACGGTGAGACACATACTGTAGACCAACAGTCGTTGTGTTTCTTGACATCAGGGTTTCCTTAGATTCGTTATACAGGACTGTGCTCTGGAAGTATTTGTTGAAGTAGGATATGTCTGAGAAATTTATCACCATCATAAAGGCTCTGTACTCAGTTACCTCAGGCAGAGTGATTGTGTATAACCACTTTTCTCTACTGCTCTTAACCAGCAGTGGGGTTAGACACTTCAGAGTTGTTTACGCAAGATACTCCGGACTCGTTGGCTAGATGCCATCAGCAACAACCTACTGTGGTCGAGAACAAACCAACTTCCAGCTAAGGAACAAAAAACACTGGAGGTAGACAGAATACACTTCAGGATTCACCAAGCTGCGTCATAGGGCAAGCCTCAACTTGGAATCCTCAAGGTCAACGGGGAAAAAGGAAAATAATGAACACATTGAGCCTGGAACAGGAGGCAGGCATCAATAAAACGAAAAGCACTTGGGAAGAGCTGGAAAGGAGAACAAAGGATAGAATTGGTTGGAAAATCATTGTCAACAGTCTGTGCTCCACGAGAAGTAGCAGGCGAATAAATATGTTCCATCCTATTACCTACTTTGGTGTTTTCAGTTATTATTCCAACTAGTTCCTGAGGTTTCTTAACGTCTAAAACAACCAAAAACTTGGTGAATAAACATTTGCTTGGTTTGTGCGTTCTCATTTCCTTTTATGAATCATATACGACAAAAAAATTCAAAGTTGTGCGAAACTTTTACCTACCTTCGTATCTTATTACATCTACTTCTCTGGGTTTTCTTTAAGTAATGGTTCACTATCCACGTATTAAAATGTACTGTACAGTTTTTTGAATTTGAAGCTTTGTATCTCAGATTGATCTCAGTTAGACAACTATTATGAATCAAAAAAACACTGGAGAGTTGCATTTCATCTAACATAAGCCCCAGTAGTCTGCATCCAAGAACAAGAGATCGAACCCATGACATTCAGACCTCTCAACAAGCGTTTAATCTTTAAACTATTGAGACAACATTCAACAGTTAACATTTCTAACTTTAGTCGTTTATTATTTAACGAAGTTATTATCCACTCCTATTGGTGATATTCATCTCCACCCAATATCAAACGGTTGAACTCTGGTGGTTGCGGCCTCATATTAGAACTCTGGAAGTTACCGTTCTAAGTTAGTCACTATTGGGCCTCAAAGTCCTTGGTTAGATTCTTAATGGGGTTGTGGATTCGGGCTTCCAAGGAGTTCTGCATTAGGATTATACGCCTGTCTAGCACTTCCTAGTTTCAAGTGGTTATCATCCTGTGATGTGGAGCTTTAAACATACATATGAGCCAAATTGATGCTAAATATCACTTCTTTTACAGGTGCATGAACGCCACTGGCAAACTGACTGTCTATTAGGTCTCGTCAAATGTCTTATAAGTGCTCGCCCAAAACTTCGTGTTGTTCTTATGTCGGCTACAATAAATGTTAATACATTTACTAAATTCTTCAACGATTGCCCAATCATACAGGTAACATTCACTTTTTGCATTAAGCTTATTAGAAAATTTAGCAGAATGAAATTATACTGAAAGTGTATGTTTTACTCATTTATTAGGTACAGATTCATGTTCATAGCTTTGAACCACACTATAAGTGTGACAGCTAGAAATACTACTGAGGCGCTCAAATGAAATTAGGGGAGATGAGTGTACATTTATAAGTGGCTGAAATTCGAACTCCTTAAATACTGAGCTACCACTTCGCTAAAATTGTATGTAGGGACAGAATGATGACGTCGATATCGGTCTGTTATTTTCATTATACAATCTGACATGAATGTGTATGGGTTTGAGTTATCATTTATTCATTTAAACACAATTTTTTGTTTAAAGGAGCTCCAAAATGTATGCGTCATACAATTAAAATGATTATATTATAAAGAAATAAAACATGGAGGGGGACGATCATAGTTAAAAGGTAGCGCTAAATGAGAGAACAAGAAGTGCAATCAGAAACGGCTTAAGTCTGTAAAGCATTCCTCGTATTTTGTAAAGAGCATATCTCATAGCGATCCAAGCTAATAAATTGCACTACCTTTAGGACCCCAACCTTGGTGTCGTGACGAACCGACAAAGCCCAATCCTATACAGATTTCTTTCACACTATGACGCCGAGTTACTAACTGACCACCTATAGTCTTTTCCACTCAATGTCAACGTTAGCATATAATGCACAATATGGAAATCTCTGAGATGGCATTTGCAAAACATATTCAAGCCATTGAAGCTGATGTCTTAAAGTGGTGTTTTCAGTTAAGTTGTCATCATTTCCCCAGGATACACTGCCGAACCTCGGCACTATTGTCACAGCTCTGTCAACAGATGTTTGACATTCTTCGGAGATGATGATTATGATCAAACAAAGGGCGTCGTTGAACATCCTCAGCTTGACGAGGTCAAGTTTCCTAAGCATAGAGCAGAAATGCTCCTGTCGGCCAATTGTAAATCCAATACTTAACAGCCAGATTCTCATCATCAGATCAGCATAAGCCACTGGGTATATTACATCCGTTGGAGCTACCTGTCCTTGCATTTTATTCAGTTGACAGTGGTGGTTCACAAATGACTCCTCGCTCATTATACATTTTCTTGTCCCCTAATCATCCTGTATTTTATAAGTGTTAGCATCGGACTACTGTAAAGAACTCGTCACTGTCTCCGTTCATTACCTATTGTGACTATGATATGTTATTTTAAATATTTATAATGACCTTTTCTCTTCTTCGTTCAAAAAAAATTGTGAATAAACATTAAAATTATTAATAGGTGCCTGGACGCCTTTATCCCATTGATTTACACTACATTCCACTTAGTCCAGTTGAAATTGCCAATACAACTGACAGAATTGACCCTGCACCGTATATTCGTTTACTGAAGCGGATTGATGTAACATATCCTGCTACCGAAAGAGGTGATCTGTTAATTTTCCTATCCGGAATGGCTGATATTCAAGTAAGTTGGTTTTAAAAATCCTGACGGCTTCTAAAGCCAGAAGTTTTTGATTCTTATTTTATGAAGACTCATGCATTTCTCACATTACATTAATGAGGTAACTCACGAAAGGAAATGAAGTAAATCGCAAATATTCCTCAAAATAACCCATTTACTTACATTTTTCCAATTATTACGTCATACTACTTATTAATATTAAATAGCTAATGTTATCATCAGTCATTTTGAAGAATATGACTCATCACTATTGTAATATGTTACTAATAATTTTTATGTAGTACTGGTGTTTAATCACTTCACCATGGTAATTATACTCTCTTATCATTCTTATTGCTTCTTTGTGTTACGCAAATTCCTAATTTACCGAATTACAGCTTTTACAGTAATTTTCCTAACAAGCATTACGCATTTGACACAGTTTCGTGATATTAAACAATTTATCAACATACCTTCTTACTATTTGTTTTATGACGAATTATTATGGCTTCAATTGCGTCGCTATTTCAATACTATTGAACCTGTCACTTGCTGTGACATAATGATAAGCATGCCCCACTTTAACGATGTGTGATGACGTCGAATGCAACCGTCAACATCTCAACGAATGGTTTTTCGATATCCCTGCGTTTGATAGTTAAGCTTCAAGCAATTAAAACATAATTTCAAACCCTTTGGTAAATTTAATCTTTTGCTGGCAAAAAACATTTCGTAAGTACTAAAACGTCATGTTTCCTCAACTTTTAAAGAGTGAACGTTGTGACACTCTAGTGTTGTGCTGTAGTTAATGTAGCTTTAAAATTTCAGCTTTCATTAGTTGATTGTTAGACTTTGTGGCTACAGTAACTTACTCTTCTGCGTTTTAAATATCATTAAAACTGTATTCCCGTCTCTTCGAAGTGAGCTCTAGATCATGCCTTTTTTATTGGTGGTACTGTTTATTTCACCATTTTACCTTGTTGGCGACAATGGATTTTCTCAATTTATCGTCTGCCTTCAAGTTGTAATCCAGTCAAGTCTTTTAGATTAAACTGTGTATAAATAAAGAAGCCAGACAGAAAAGCTTTGGCTATAACTTGTAGTTGATCATTATAAGCGTTTGAGATATCCACCGAGTTAGTGTATCCTTAATCTATCCAAGGGAAGTATTTCCTTAGCCACAAACTCTTATTATCAAAGTGCTAATTTTAACTTGTTTTTTACATAGAGGTGGCTCAGTACTTAATTAGCTCGACTTTCGATCAGTTAATCATCAATCCTAAGCCTGTTCCACTTACTTTCGTTTGGGAAACTGGATTATATCACTAACCCTTGCACGTGAATAGCATTATGAGGAAAGTTATCCGAATTTGTGCCTGGTTAATGAGTTCCAATTTAATCTTGTCTATCTTTTTTTAAAGGCAGTCATGGAGCCAGCTAAAGTATATGCTGAGGAAACTAAACGATGGATTATTTTGCCATTACATAGTGCATTATCTGCATCGGATCAGGAAAAGGTATTTCATGTTGCTCCAGATTGTGTGCGTAAATGTATTTTATCAACAAACATTGCTGAAACTTCTTTAACTATAGATGGAATAAGGTATGTTTCAGTATGAAAATGGGTAGTTATTGTAAAGTTTCTCTTTCTTATGTCTTTTTTAGCTTACTTGAGAAACCTAAAATTTCTATTAACATATGCCATCAACAAGATATAATGTACAGCTATTTCTTTCTATGTTCGAGCGTATTGTTAGTTTGAATTATATCCAAGACAGCTGTCACTTAAACTGCTTCAAGTCTCTCATTTCAATTGTTTTCAGTTTCTATCAATATCAAGTTGCTAAAAATTCACATAGTTAAAATATTTTTTTCCATAGACACCACTTTTGAATTAGGTCCACAGCAAGTGAAATGTTTTTCCAGCTACATTTGCGAGTACTTGGTTCAAGTGTTCTTCACCAATCACAATTATTCATTGTGCTCCTATTTTTTACATAGTTAAAATCCCCGTACTCTAAACTTTCTTCGAGATGAAGTCAGACTAAAGTCTTAAGAATGGATTTCTGTGTTAACGTTCTCAAGTTGTGAGTTTTGAAATCAGTTAGTAGTTGTTAATAAATGTTTATGCATTTATTAGAACTATTAAACCTTTCATAGTCCGGAAATCAACTACAAATCAAATCCTATAAGTCAGAAGATTTATTAGTACAAGGGACTTCATTACTATATTGTAAGTTATAATCAATCCATTCAGCACAAAAAAACATAATACTACCTAAGTAGTCGCTACCATTACATATTTTTCGGATTACATGATTTTCAAAAATTGCTTCTGTTATGTTGGGCTATTAAAGATGAGTAACGAACTCTCAGAACTGTGTTTTAGAACATTATTTCAATTATTCTAACTGTGGATAATGTAAACATTTAATTTCTATGACTGTTACGTTCCTCTTACCCGATCTTCCTGTTTAGTATATTTACTCTTAGTATATTGTTTATTACTATGAACTATAGTTAATTGTTTGTGTATAAGTTGCCCCTATTCACTACCACTATTTCCTTTATTCTGTATTGATATTAGATTCCTAATTGGCTTGCTGTGTGGTCTGATTTTGTGTATATATAAAGGCATAATTGAAATACAATACGATTCTGATTCTGGTTCTGTCTGGTCGGTTCTTCTATCTCCGGCTTGCGACCGAGTGGGCATAGAGCAGACGCCCATTTATCGACTAGGCACACGCAATAGTCGTTTCGCTCAATCGACCGACCGATTTTCTTTGCGTTATAACAACTTCTAGTACTATTTCCTTTTAAATTTCGTTAAATTTGAATTATCTTTCATTAGAACAATAATATACAGGACTAATTTCTGAAAAACTATTATTCATTCTTTAGGTTTGTGGCAGATTCAGGTAAAGTTAAAGAATTAAGCTGGGATTCTAAAGCCAGAATGCGTTGTTTAAAAGAATTTTCAATATCTAAAGCAAGTGCTAATCAACGTAAAGGTCGTGCTGGTCGTACAGGTCCTGGTGTTTGTTATCGTTTTTATACTCAAGAGGATTATGATAATTTTGAGGTAGATAAATTTAACTAGTTTATCATCACTCACTAACTTTAATCAAACGAACTTTCAAACCAGTAAGCACTAAACACTTTTTGTTCTAGAGTCGAATTCTTCGGAAGTACGCATCCACAACTCCAACCCTGATAGGGTTATTATTACCATAGATCTGTGTAGATTTTTAGCACTCATTGTTAAGGAATACCATACTAGAACCGAACAGGTGCCAAGTGCTTCCTGAATTTTAATCGTTCTCAACTTATGTTCATGTTGTAAAACTACAAAACTTAACAATTTTCACATCTGGCTGTACTGAGCTGTCTAATTTAATTAATTATTATTTTTGCATCAAAAAGGGCTTTTTTAAAAATTAGGAAGTAACTTGTTTCCCAATACATCCTTGTGTCTCACTGTATTATTAATAAGTGAAATTATTTTCTAATGGAATTTATGGATCATTGACTTAGCAGGTGCTTCGCTGGACTTTGAACCACTGAGCTAGCGGTTTGAATCTGACTCTAACTACTTTAATTTAAGTTATCACTAACAGAATACATGTATCCAAACTCCTAGATATCTGACAGAATTCACTTTTTAATTTTCATCCCTCATTATTCATAAGTAAATCATGTACGAGGTATGACTTAGTATATGTGTCCATCAGTCCATGTTGCCATACCCAATTAGCACAAAAAGATGAATATCAAATTAATAGAATTCATAATAACATCACTGATGATAAAAGACGACTAGACATAGAGATGATTCTGAAGTATTCAGTTTGTGGAAAGAAGGGTATATGAACATTTTGTAGTTCAGTATTTAAAGGAATATCAGGAGTGAATGCAGCTGAACCATTTCGACTGAATCTGAGCCATGAATGTCAAATGCAGTCTGTAGTGATTGGCAATGACAGTTGGGTGGGCTTAAACCATATAGTTTTGACCTACCAACACAGGTCAACTCAACGTTGGATGACTTCATGAAGTGATTCCACGTTTTAATTTGTCGACCCCTAGTTTTCAGTCATCTTCTAGACCAGTTATGATCGTTCTTAGAGATAAGTGATGGTGGTTGAGCATTCGTAAAATATTTCCCAACCTCCTCAGTCAGTGATGATCTACAACTTGGTCAACTTGTTTACCACCTATCGATTGTACTCTGAACCTTACCTTTCTTACTCGATGATCTCATCCGACATAAGTAATGTTGCAACGATACATGTAGTCAAATACTAGTAGCATACGAGTGTCTTCTACTTTTAAAGGCCGCACCTCACATATACATAATAAAATAGAACTTGAATTGATGCACAGCTACTCGTCCTCTGATCAGCAAGTGGACATCATGCCTACGACGGATTCGCTTTCTAAATCTATGCTAAGATTTCATCGGACGCCAATGCATCAGGGTTGATCAGACTTCTCGTATTAGTGCTCAACTACTTCATTCTTTTTCTTTTTTCAGTTGTTGCTGCAGTCCACTGCTGGATCAGAAATTGGTGTTTAAAGGAGTAGATATGCATCCTAAATATGCTTGCATTGTTGCCCGGTTCAATCAAATGACAGCATTTTGTTAGCTTCTTCACCAAGTAGGACTATATCATCTGTGTATTCTAAGTCGATAAAATAATTTCTTGGTAGGAGATAAATTCTTAAGTATCCAGATCACAAAATTGTTATTTCTAATTGCAGTGGATAGCCCTGGTAAACACCACTTTAGGTTGTTAGTTTGGTTGATAGGTTACCATAAAATTTGAATCCACTAACGGTATTCTAGTGAGAATATTTTGAGTCACACTACCACAGAACCTGTTGGTTTACGGAGTCGAATTCTGCTTAGTTGTTATGAAATATCACGATTTTTAGGGGCCCAAAAGTCTGCTTATGGTCTGGAACTTGATCATAGTGAATATTTGATCAATCAATCGAAAAATCTTCACAGGAAATCCAATGAACTTTTATTACCTACAGTTTTCACTCCTGTTCCCGATATCTAAAGGGATTGACAAAATTGTTGACATTTTATATTGCGTGTTTCTTTGTTTCTTTTACCTTTTAGGCATTCAGCACTCCAGAAATTCGTCGTGTTCCTTTAGAAACACTTGTTTTACAAATGATGGTTATGGGTTTACCAGATATCAAAAAATTCCCTTTCATTGATCCTCCTGAAATGAAATGCATTGATGAAGCACTTGAAATATTGAAAGTATGCATAGATTTTTGTTTTTAGTTTATTGAAAGCGATTTTAAACTACTCACCATCATGATAGAATTTCACTTGAATATTTTTAGAGTACACTCTGCTGATTTAGGTAACGTATATGGTTATCTACTTACTGTTAGTAATCCTCGAAATGTTATGACCGCTACATTAGACCACTCAAAGTTGATTACAGTGTATGTTTAGTATAAAATTTACATATGATATTCCATTAATAATAATTTTTCAGTATTTTAAATAGTTACTACTAGTTTTAAAACTCAAGAGAGCGCAAATATCGAAACGTATATGTCTCTTATTTAATGGCATTTTACATAAGTTCATGATTGTGCCACTGACCATTATCATTTATTATGTAGTATTGTATTACGCATAAATATTAGTTAAAATAGCATACGAAAATAAATATTGCCCAACAGACTCTTCTGCACTTTCGCAGTGGATGAATTAATTGTGTTTCATTAATGACTAACTTGTCATATCAGTAATACACCTAAATTTTGTTTCCATTCTTGGCTTATATACCTGTATTATTTTTTACTATGGAGATAACGAGTTGTCACGGTTGACCAGTTCTGAATTCTTACATAATACCTATATCTTCTGTTAATCTTAATGACATCTGTCACTATAAATTGTAATATCTATATTCTGTAACTGATGAAAGTGTATAGTCTGTTTTATTCATTGATACGTCGATTAACCCAGTTATTTTACGCTTGTTCAAAATTGCACAATTAGTATCATGCTTTAAAACAGATTAAACAATTAAAGTGTGTGACACAGTATATTGAATAGTAATATTGTCAGGTTGTGTAAAGTATTGTAGTTAGATGGGTGCTTAGCCTATTTCTCAATTGTTGAGACTCAAGAGCATTAAGACAATGACCCTATAATAGAAAATGTAACCGGTAAACTTTAGTGTCAGTAGTATACAAGGTACTATTTTGATATTATTTGTAATTCTAGAGCCTCTTATATTTGAATTGTGAAGCAAGCTTAGGAAGTACGTTTCCGAACACCCAAGTTTCACACAATTTAAAAAAACATGTTAGGGTTCACCAATAATATCGTAACATCCGTCATCAAAATGAACTGATCAGTTTGTTTGTGTAAATTAACCTAACAATTTTAAACAGAATATTAACAACTGTTTATTTTTATTCCCCATTTCAGTCACATGGTGCAATTATTCCAGAAAATTCAAGTATGAATAACATGTTAACAGTTACACCGCTTGGTCAGTTGTTGTCAGATATACCAGTAGAATTTTCATTAGGTCGCATGCTGATTATGGCATCATTATTAAGATTAGTTGAACCCGTGTTAAGTTTGGCTGCTGGTATGGCAATTCAGTGCCCATTATTACCACATACTTCATTCAGTGGAGCGGAACAAGCACGTCGAGTCGATTCATTATCAGAATATGAAAGTGATCATGGTGATGCGTTTACATTAGTCAATGTTTTTGACGAATGGATTAAGGTAGTTTTTTTATACAGCCGTAATAATAATGGGTAGGCGTTGTGTAAATAGTCAGATTTTACATCGCGAATTGATGTGGGTTCCACAACCATTTAAAACCATGGAGGAGTGGAAAGTGTTTCTTTCTAATATGGTACTCTTCAGTAGTTTGTACCCATGTCCCCACTGTGAAACGATTCAAGTAGAAATCCTCTCACTGAAAACCGTATTACTGGTGCTTACAATTAAGCATTCGCCACAAGACCTAAAAGGTTTCGGTTCCATTCCGGATTGGATCCTGAGTGAGTCCTTCTGATGACCTTATACTAGGATGAGACAGCTCTTCAGTGCTCCTGTTTTCAATGGTATCTAACTGAGATTAATTTGGGATTAATCCAAGTAACGTTATAAAACCAATTTCTGCAAAACCACCTTGACCACACGGTTCTTGGTGTTTAAAATTGATTAGTAGGAAATCATGTATGTAGGCACTGCATACTTTTCAAAACTCTTTAGTGAATGGCATGTTAACTTTATGAAAGCCATATGAATTTAATTTTGCAATTTTTTGAAACAACGTCGTCTTTTTGTGTCATTTATTTAGTAACGATAGTATTGGAATTGCCCTTCATCCCATATTTAGTACTAAGATATCTCTAATATTTTCTCAACCTAACAGTTATGACTACTATAGTTAATTTAGCTACTAGAATTTGATAATGGTCGCTATCAACTATTTAACTGAATGTAGTTTGTTAGACGATTGGAGCTATTTGAAAAAGATATTGAACCATGATGGTATAGTTAGTTCGTTTCTCGACTGCCAGTGAATAGTTGATCGAAGACACAAGTTAAGCTTGCAGATAAACCGAAATGGTTTCGCTTTTTTTCGTAGGGGCCCTTCAGTGTAATTGTCAAATATTTTCCACAACCAGTTTTTCCTATTTTACTTTATTGTTCTCCTACTGAATACATTGTCTAAAACAGCACTTTAAATCATCTAGTCCTAAAGAAAATAGTATAATCGCTCAAAATAAACTCGGAATATCTCTTCTTTATTTCAGTTCTCAGTGTGTATTTGATGAAAATCGTTTTTCCTTTAAACTATTAGATGAAATCAGAGACAACTGGTATAATTAAAAATGATCAGGAATCAGATGGATTTAATAACAGCAGTGATGATAATGATAAAGGATGCACAAATATCAAACGGTGGTGTCGTCGTATTGGAGCGCAGCAGCAACGTCTTCATGAAATGGTTCGATTACGGAGTCAATTCGCACAGTTACTAAAAGACAGTGGTCTTATTGATAATAAATCTGTGGAATGTGATAAAAATTCATCCAGGGCACAACATTTTAAGAACTTAAATTATGCAAGACGTAGCGAACGAATGAAATCTAAACGACGTAGACTTCTTACGCTACAAGACAACGTAAGTTCTTTTACCTATTTATTTACGTTTGTTCACGGGAGAATATTAAGGCTAAATTAATTCAACTACTGGATCACAGATTCTAACTGTACTCCACTTACTTCAGTGCGTTTGAAAGTTTAGCTCTTGAACAGGTACCAGTTTGCCATAAATGCGTCAATGGCTTAATCGTAAAGCATTCAACTTTCATCCGTTGTGTTTCATATTCTAATCCGTTTCACCTCCTTTGTTCTAAGTAGTCTGATATCACTAGCCCTCACATTAAAAATGTAGCCTAAAGTCAAGTACATAAATCTGCTCTTAATAAATGAATTGTTAGTAATAATAAAATTACTTCTTTATCTAAATATTACTCAAACAAAATGACAATCCATTTCTGTAAAGAAAACTCCTCTTCTGACCGATATTATGCATTAATTTACAGGCGAATTCGTTTGTCTTTAGCGCTAAACACATTACATCACTATGAAACAAAAAAGCGACCTAATTATTTTAATTGATTCTCACTAGTAATTTTGTGTTAAACACGTTTCCTGTTAGGTAATAATTCACGCAGAACTAGAATAGTCACTAAAATTCCTTAAAATTACTAATATTCAAGTTACTGATCAATATTATCAAAACTGTATTGTAGAAGTTACTCTAAATCAATTTTATTCCTAAAACTTGTACTCATGTGCGGTTGTATGGGTTAATATATCTCTTCGGATAGTTATACTCTAAAGTAAAGCACTGATGACTTGTTCAGTGACTTAAATGTCTGACAACTTTATCGGACAATTATTAGTCAGTTATGTACAAGGTGTGACTTGGTACATGTGTCCATCAGTCCATGTTACCATACCCAATTAGCACAAAAAGATGAATATCAAATTAATAGAATTCATAATAACATCACTGATGATAAAAGACGACTAGACATAGAGATGATTCTGAAGTATTCAGTTTGTGGAAAGAAGGGTATATGAACATTTTGTAGTTCAGTATTTAAAGGAATATCAAGAGTGAATGCAGCTGAACCATTTCGACTGAATCTGAGCCATGAATGTCAAATGCAGTCTGTAGTGATTGGCAATGACAGTTGGGTGGGCTTAAACCATATAGTTTTGACCTACCAACACAGGTCAACTCAACGTTGGATGACTTCATGAAGTGATTCCACGTTTTAATTTGTCGACCCCTAGTTTTCAGTCATCTTCTAGACCAGTTATGATCGTTCTTAGAGATAAGTGATGGTGGTTGAGCATCCGTAAAATATTTCTCAACCTTCTCAATCAATAAAGGACCTGCAACCGGACTTACTTACTTTACTTACTTACTGCCCGTTACTCCTCGCTGAGGAGCATAGGCCGCTCACCAGTGTTCTCCATTTAACTCTGTCCTGAGCAATCCTTTCCAGTTGTTTCCAGTTGCTGCTCATCCTTTTAATGTCTGCTTCCAATTCTCGACGCAGCGTGTTCTTTGGCCTTCCTCTTTTCCGTTTCCCAGCAGGATTCCATGTCAATGCTTGTCTTGTGATGCAGTCTGATGGTTTGCTTAGTGTATGTCCTATCCATTTCCACCGTCTTTTCCTAATTTCCTCTTCGGCTGGAAGTTGGTTTGTCCTCTCCCATAGTAAGCTGTTGCTGATGGTTTCCGGCCAACGGACATTCAGTATCTTGCGTAGGCAGTTGTTTATAAATACCTGTATCCGTCTGAGGATGTTTGCAGTAATTCTCCAGGTTTCAGCTCCATACAGCAGGACTGTCTTCACGTTCGAATTGAAGAGTCTGACTTTGAGGTTAGTTGATATTTGTTTTGAGTTCCAGATGTTTTTCAACTGCAGGAATGCTGCCCTTGCCTTGCCAACCCTTGTCTTTACATCTGCATCAGACCCTCCTTTTTCATCGATGATGCTCCCCAGATATGTGAAGGTATCCACCTCTTCCAGAGTTTCCCCATCAAGTTGAATTGGGTTGGTGCTCCCTGTGTTGTATTTGAGAATCTTGCTCTTACCCTTATGTATGTTCAACCCTACTGCTGCTGAAGTTGTTGCTACACTGATTGTCTTCGCTTGCATTTGTTGGTGTGTATGTGCTAAAAGAGCTAGATCATCTGCGAAGTCCAAATCATCGAGTTGCATCCTACTTGTCAATTGAATCCCGTACATTCCCTCAGATGTGGAGGTCTTCATGATCCAGTCGACCACTAGGAGGAAGAGAAAAGGTGACAGCAAGCAACCTTGTCTGACTCCGGTCCTCACTGAAAATGCAGTTGTCAGTTGTCCTCCATGCACAATTTTGCACTGTGTTCCGTCGTAAGAGTTCCGGATGATGTTGACGAGTTTCTCTGGTACACCGTAGTGTCGAAGAAGTTTCCATAGTGTTCTCCTATCTACACTATCAAACGCCTTCTCATAATCAATGAGGTTGATGTACAGGGGCGAGTTCCATTCAATTGATTGTTCAACGATGATCCGTAGTGTTGCGATTTGGTCCGTGCACGACCGATCCTTCCGAAAACCAGCTTGTTGATCTCGAAGTTGAGTCTCCACTGAATCTTTCATTCTGTTCAACAATACTCTGTTAAAGACTTTCCCTGGTATCGACATTGGCGTGATCCCTCTGTAGTTGTCACATTTGGTCAAATCTCCTTTCTTTGGTATCTTGATAAGATAACCTTCTTTCCAGTCTGCCGGCACTTGTTCTTCTTCCCAGATCTTTTTGAATAAAACGTGGAATATCTTTGCTGTTAGGTCGATATCTGACTTGAGTGCTTCAGCTGGTATATTGTCAGGTCCTGCTGCTTTCCCACTTTTGATTTGCCTGATGGCCATCTTGATTTCTTCCATCGTTGGTGGAGTGACATCTATCGGGAGATCTGTAGGTGCTGCTTCAATGTCCGGTGGGTTCGGTGGAGCTGGCCTATTTAGAAGTTCCTCAAAGTGTTCTACCCACCTATTCTTTTGTTCTTCAATCTCAGTGAGTGTCTTGCCTTCTTTGTTCTTGATCGGTCGCTCTGGTTTACCATGTTTATCTACCAGTTTCTTCGTTGTGTCGTATAGCTGTTTCATATTTCCTTCTCTTGCAGCCTTCTCCGCTGTCGTTGCAAGGCTTTCGATGTATTTCCGTTTGTCAGCTCTAATGCTCTTCTTTACTTGCTTATTTGCTTCTGAGTATTCAGCTTGAGCCTTGATTTTTTCTGCTCTTGTTCGGCTGTTGTTGATTTCTATCTCCTTGTTCCTCCTTTGCTGAATTTTGCTCAATGTCTCAGTGGAGATCCATTCCTTATAATGGTGCTTCTTGCGGCCTAGAACCTCCTGACACGTTGACGTTAGTGCTTCTTTGATTTCTTCCCAGTTGTCCTCCATAGTGGTTTCTTCTTTCGGCAGATCTTGTAAGGCTTGGAACCTGTTGTTGAGAGATATTTTGAATTCATTGAGTTTGTCAGTGTCTCGGAGAAAGCCTGTATTGAACCGTTGTACTGCTGACACTCCAGTTGTCCACTGCTTCTTTAGCTTCAGTTTTATTTTAGAAACCACCAAGTGGTGGTCTGAAGCTATGTCAGCTCCTCTCCTTGTTCGCACATCTTCCATTGATCTTCTAAATTTTTTATTGATACATATATGATCGATTTGATTCTCAGTAGTATGATCCGGTGAGACCCATGTAGCCTTGTGTATGCGTTTGTGGGCGAATATTGTACCACCTATAACCAATTTGTTGAAGGCACATAGGTTTGCAAGTCTTTCACCATTGTCGTTTCTGTCTCCCAGTCCTTGTCGTCCCATGATTTCTTCATATCCAGTGTTGTCCATTCCGACTTTGGCGTTGAGGTCTCCCATCAGTATTGTCAGATCCTTTCCTCGACACTTTGCTATGATTGATTGCAGTCTATCGTAAAACTGATCTTTGTCTTCGTCGTTGCCGTCGTTGGTTGGTGCATAGCATTGGATAATATTCATTGTAATCCCTTTCTTCATTGTTTTGAAAGATGCTTTGATGATCCTGGGTCCATTTGGTTCCCATCCCACCAGTGCATTACGTGCCTCCTTGGACAGCATCAGAGCAACTCCTTGAGTGTGGGGAGCATTTTCCTCTTCGTGGCCGGAGTATAGTAGCGTCTCTCCCGAAGCTAATGTTTTCTGTCCAGCTTGAGTCCAATGAGTTTCGCTGATTCCGAGTATTGTCAAGTTGTATCTCTTCATTTCTGCAGCTATTTGATTTGTCTTCCCGCTCTCCCACATTGTTCGAACATTCCATGTACCTATAAAAATATTTGCTCTGGTTGTTAGAAGTGGGGGGGGGGCATCGGCCTCATGACTTCCGAAGAATTTCGGCTTTCATCATGAGGCGTCATATATCCTTCCACTCCCAGGGCAGAGTTTAAATGGTTTAAATGGTTTATGTTGTTTAATCTGGTTTGCGTTTTTTTAGCAAGTTTGGGTTTTTACGGGATGGGGGTGCTAGCCCCATGCCCAACCCTCCTCCTTTACCCGGGCTTGGGACCGGCAGTAACCCTAGGAGGGCTACAGGCGGAGTTCTGCAACCGGACGTTAAGGTAAAATTAAGTTCCCGCTTAAAATATATGGTACTGTACGATCTATGGTAGATGGCTCAGTTGCGAATCCCCCATTATTCTCCCGAATAAAATCTTTACCACATATTTCAAATAGATGTGTTCTTTTCTTTTTAGTTTTTAATCAGTCCGTTCTAATAAACTTGGATGCGAATGAGTATTCTCTTTGAAAAGAAGTTATGAAAGCTTTTTACCATCCTTTTCTGTTGATCCTCATTTACCACTGGCCATTTATGGTCTTTTAATAAAAATAATCGACAACAAGTTAGGGTCAACTTGTAAACCACAGTGAAAGTTTTCTTTATTCCTTTCCATTCTGAATATAAACTTACTCACATATTACTCTGCCTACTAATAAGTAGCATAAAATCACTTTTGAAAGTTTCTAAATGTTATACTGTTTAATCCAATCAACGGTTCTTAGTTGATGTATAATTTATGCTTCTGGATGAGATATTTTCTCGAAAATCTGATCTTAATTTCGTCAGCAAAGTTAGAAAAACTCAGTGTTGACTGTTTTTTGAATACTTTGAAAAACTTCAAAGTATCTACTAAATGTCATATGTTAACAAGATGTCTTGGACTAACACTACCTTTGATAATACGCCATTTCACTATTCACCTTACTATGTTTGATCTTTTTAAAATTTCTTATGAACATCTCGAATATGTCAGGACCCAGTGAAATTTTCATTCTTACAGCATCAGTTTGACTGTGTATGATTCTGTCAAACTCAAAGTGAACATCTTTTTTTAGTTGTTTTATAGCCGGTGCTGATAGTAGTTGGATTGCTTACAAATTGTGGTGTAGTATTTTAGTAAACCAAGATATTCCGTAAAATGAAGCCTATTTACTTACTAGTGATTCTACTATAATTCAATTTATGGACGAATTTGAATGAATCTTTTAACGTGTATTACTTCATTGCTTCTAGCTTCTCGATTTTGTATCTAACTTTGTGATAAGGTGAACCAATTAATAAAATGATTGTGAGTTATTACTGCTCATTCATCTTTAGTGGGCCATACATATATGGTAGACGAAACCATTGAGGCTTTAGATCATTTTATATAATATTATCAATCATTTTATTCCTTGAGAGTTCCTTGGGTATTGAGCCAGTTAAATCCTTACTATATTTGTCATTTAGTTACCCAAAATTGAATTTTATTTCACAAGATAATCAACTGTCTTCATTAGTATAACTCCCAAATTTTTATTTGATCTCAGTGTTATTAACTTTTCATTTTATCAAAAATTTGTTATTGTTGCTTAGTACTATTTGGCCGTTGTTCATAGTGACGATGAATGTTGTAAGATTAAACCATCTTGTATAGGAGAAATAGAACAATCCAAAAGTATTTACCTGACCGAAATAGCTTTCGCATCATTTAAATGTATGGTTTATTTGCCTTAGGTAACTTGGACACAAGTCCACTCCTGACACCTTTATTCGCTGTAGCTACTCTAATTCACTCTAGCCTCTCTCTCTCTCTCCATTAACAGAAAAACTTGATTTTCATCACTGTTTTACTGAAGTTGTAGTTGTAGCATTGTGCTGGATGTGATACGAAATTTATGCTAATTCTTACATTGTGATACCAGATGAATAATACATTGACACTATCGGAATTATTACCAACAACCTACATGAATTGTACAAAATGAAAGTCTTCGCTACAAAGCTTTTAATTTTTTGACAAATCTAGTCATTTTAACAATAGTACCGGTCGTTTACTGTCTGTGTGACATTAGAATATAGGTACTAAATATGGTTCACCGGAAATCTAACCAATTCTAGAAAATGAAGAAATGGTTGTTTTTTTCAGTTTTCTAGCTATAGTAAAATTTGGATCGCAAATATAACAATACTAACAATGACCCTTTACTCATGACAATCTCAACACTAACACAATACCATTTTTCGCAGACCAACGAATTGAACCATATCCTCTTACTGAATTATGGGCTATGTGTAGTATACTCATTTACCAGGTACAGATGCATATAATTGACTTTGCGCCACATTCCAAATTAGTGAAGTAGTGGTGTTACCCTTCTACTCTCACGACAGTAGGTGTATCACCGGTCGACTTTTGCTTAGTCATTAAAATTTGAACGCCTCAACCAATAATTCGCCCTTTTTATCTGTAGTATGATAAGCTTGCTCACATTGGTTCCTAACTCATTGCAATTCATTGGATTTTCATGTAATTACTGTGTTGCATTATTATCACTCTCCGATAATTTACAATAATATTCATCATATTATCTTTTAATTTTAATTATGGTAGTTTAGTGATAATTCAGAATCTGACAAAGAAGAAGTTCCTAGTGCAGAAAGCGATGCATCCAAATTGCGTAGGTGGCTGAATGCATCCAATCGTTCGTCAGTGAATTATGATTCACTAAATATACCAGTACAAGATTTAGAACTAGTTTTGTGTTACAATTTGTCATCTCTCGCACAGTCAGCAAACAATCAACAAAGTATGACTCAGGCTGATCTTCAACTATTGAAAATTGTACTTGCAGGTGGTATGTATCCTCAATTGGCTATTGGCGATGCAGCTAACGCTTACCGGGTGGCTAATCGTGGTGGTACAGCTGGAGCTGGTGCTGAAATGGTATTTCACACAAAGGTGAATGTTTTTATTTGAATGTGGAGTGTTTTGTAACTATTTGGAACTTAACTGCATAATATCGTAATACGTACTCTAGAAGTGACTAGTCAAATTACCGAGGTGAGAAGAAAGCTCATTAGATTGTAAACAACTTACAAAAGAGCACTTAAACATTTCCACATTTTGGATGTTGACATATGTCAGCAAGATGTCACTTAATGGTTCAAAAATTCTGCTTCTAATCAATCAGTGTGAAGTTTGAAATGTATGCTCCACCTTCTTTAGTGTCGACAGTTGGGTAATAACATAGTTTAGAAACCTATAGGTATAGAAGCCTATTCTTGATAAGTAATTTTCCGGTTTATAAGTTTTTAATAGGTTTTTCTACATGTCTTCTAAAGTATCTTTAAGGATTTACACTGTCATCTCTAACAGTGTTTTACATTTTCTTCGATAACTACGATAAAGGACTGTCGTAGAAGATACTAATTAAGTTAAGGAATGTCAATTGGAAAAGAATACAACGGAAGAGACTAAAATATACAAACTTTTTTCGTCATATTTCTAAATTAGTTGGTTTGCGTTCGTCAGTGAATTATGATTCACTAAATATACCAGTACAAGATTTAGAACTAGTTTTGTGTTACAATTTGTCATCTCTCGCACAGTCAGCAAACAATCAACAAAGTATGACTCAGGCTGATCTTCAACTATTGAAAATTGTACTTGCAGGTGGTATGTATCCTCAATTGGCTATTGGCGATGCAGCTAACGCTTACCGGGTGGCTAATCGTGGTGGTACAGCTGGAGCTGGTGCTGAAATGGTATTTCACACAAAGGTGAATGTTTTTATTTGAATGTGGAGTGTTTTGTAACTATTTGGAACTTAACTGCATAATATCGTAATACGTACTCTAGAAGTGACTAGTCAAATTACCGAGGTGAGAAGAAAGCTCATTAGATTGTAAACAACTTACAAAAGAGCACTTAAACATTTCCACATTTTGGATGTTGACATATGTCAGCAAGATGTCACTTAATGGTTCAAAAATTCTGCTTCTAATCAATCAGTGTGAAGTTTGAAATGTATGCTCCACCTTCTTTAGTGTCGACAGTTGGGTAATAACATAGTTTAGAAACCTATAGGTATAGAAGCCTATTCTTGATAAGTAATTTTCCGGTTTATAAGTTTTTAATAGGTTTTTCTACATGTCTTCTAAAGTATCTTTAAGGATTTACACTGTCATCTCTAACAGTGTTTTACATTTTCTTCGATTAACTACGATAAAGGACTGTCGTAGAAGATACTAATTAAGTTAAGGAATGTCAATTGGAAAAGAATACAAGCGGAAGAGACTAAAATATACAACTTTTTTCGTCATATTTCTAATTAGTTGGTTTTTGTATCTTCCATAAGCATTACAAAACATTTGTTTTCCGGTACTTCCATATATTCATTAATGTAAGCTTTTTTATTCATTAATCAGTGTTTTATCGTTTATCGGTTGAAAATAAAGGTTACTCAACAAAAAACGGAGCATTTTTAAAGTTTGCCGTATCTTTATACTTTTTCCTTTCAGTATACATTATTACTACTGATATTTCCTTACCTTTTTTGTTCATCTTGTTAATTTTATCTGTGTGTTGTCTTGAATCAATGCATACTTTTATTAGGCTCTATGTAAATCAAGACTGATTAGTTCACTTGATTATTTTAAGACCATATTAAACTGAAGAACAACTTTCGCTATCATTTTTTTTACTGTAGCGTTATCACTTGTATGCGGAATTGTTCGTGTGATATCGTTTTAGCTTGATATTATTCGTGCCAAAATTTAAATACGTTGGAAATATTCATCTTATCTAATATTTTTTTTAATTCTTTTTTTGTGAAATGTCTTTTTTATTTGCTTTGTGATGTCATCAGTCTTTACCGTCAATTTGTCCACTTTTGACTTTATCTTATGCAGTTTGCTTATTTACTTGACTTTTTGTAGAATAAAGGTTTTGTTACACTTCATCCAAATGATGTATTTGTTAGAAAACCGGATGTATTATTTCCTGAACGTACTCCTAATGTATCAAAGACGAAAAAGTTACAAACGTCGTTGAATAAGGATTCTGAGAAACGACGAAAGTACGATGATGATGGTGATAATGAAGAAGAAGAAGAAGAGGAAGGTGCCTCTGATGTATTACCGTCTGGTTTTGCATACGATCACCAAATACTTACATATTTGTAAGTTGATAGTTGTTTTTGATAAATATGTTGCATCGTCCATGTGGAATTTGTAGACATATCGCAGCCATCTCAAAAACTTTTGGGATATTTTTACCATTCTCATTATCAATGATAATGAAATTACTTTAGTTCTTCCTGTTGGTTTTATCTCGTCGTGCCTACATGATATAGTAAAATAAGCTAATGGACATTTATTCTAAGCTGTAATTTAATTGTAACTAACTAACTAACTAACCTACAACACTGTTAAATAAGTTGTAATTCTATAATTAATGTTACCTAGATTTTAACAATTTAATTAACGACTGAAATTTGCTAACTTATTTGGGTAATGAAATTATGATTTCATATTCTATAATTTATAACAGAAGATCAATTAAGACTGAATTAGTGCTCGTCAATTAGATGTTTTTGCATCCTAGTGTCGACGTTTACTCTAGGGCTTGGATTCGGTGGCATTTACTATTGAGTTAAAATAATGACCCAGTAGAACTTTATAAAGTATGATAAAGATAAGTCAATTACATTAGTATTCAGACAGACGTCTGTACGACTCGTTTGTAAACAACTTAAGTAAACTTTTATTTCTGGAATTACAAATATCAGTCTATTGTTTATTGAATATTCATTTATTAAGGTCGATGATGTTGTTGTTTTTGCTGTAATTATTGAATATTGAATAAAATTTACATACTTCAATGTGAATTAAATAAAAATTGTAGAAGTCACCTTGAGATTTTCTACGTGGCTTCATGGTTTGTTTAGTAAACACTAATGTATCTCCAACAATCAGATGACTTCAGTTCATTAAATAATCTCATAAAGTCATTATAAACAACAAATTGAATGAGAAAAAAATATTGTTTTCCATTTGATTCTTCGTCAAGTTTCAACACTAGTATATAGTTTTACGTTTGTATAAAAAATCAATACCAGTAAGTGGTGGTGGCTGATACAATAATAGTAATTATTAGAAAAAGAAAAGCAAAGTTGGTTCACAATTAAAACTGATTACATAAACATGGAATTTAAAAAAAAAAGAAATGTAATTATCTGTTAATTATAGTAGCTCATAATGATTGTTTAATACTAAAATGTGAGAACATACGAAATTAGATCTGGAAATCAGTCGGTTACTAAAGATGATAGCATACTAAAATGATCAAGTAAGTTTAGAATTAATCCACTGATTATAATAAATTATTAGGAAAATATATTTGCTTAATAATGGGGTTCTTATTTAAGCACTTAGGAATGCATTTACACGTGAAAAATGATGGCGTACAATTTTGTTAAGTGTATTTACCATGTTCTTCCGTGCTTGTATAACATTTCTCAACAGTATTGTCAGTAGGTTATTTCGTTGAACCAGAGTTCCTTATTTTGTCTTTCTGTACAGATTTATGTATCAGTAGTGCTCTTAATAATAGAAACTAAGATGATAAGGTGAGCTGTCTAGTTCTCCCATAAGTTTGGATAAGAACAAGAACCACAATATTTTCAGAAAAAAAAGAATTTATTATATTTCGTGGAGTTTCAGCTACGAAAGACCTAAAATTGAGTTCAAATGATACTTAAAATCACGTAGAGAAAAAGAAACAAGATGATACATCATCTGATAGTAGTAGTTACGATCGTAGAGTGTTTATATGTTGAAAATAAGTGATATTTATTAAATATAGTAGCCGTTTTTGTAACGTTCACCTCCAGTTACTTGTCTAATTATTCCACTTGTGAATACTCTGATTGCCTTTAAATATAGATTACAAGGAATATGTTCAAAACACTGAGTAAATGCAATTTTTCAGATCTTCTTATGTACTTCCCACAACACGTTCATGTAAATTCATAGATGCAGTTAATGGTAACTTCAAAATGTTAATGATCCACTTTGACTTGGTATAGTGATCACTTGGTATTATATACAGAGAACCGTTGGGCTTCAGTTTAGCTTCTTTTCAATGCAACTTCAATTCTCTTACTGATTTTACTAAAAATCTAATCAATTTTTATTAGAAGACGAATAAAAACAGGTTTATTTTCTATAATTAGGCTTTCTATAAATTCCTTTAAGTGATGGTATTTACTAGTTTACTCGCTAAGTAGGTACATTCTTTAAGTACAGAAAAACGGGCGTCTTCACAATTTATTGGACATATCGTTAAGAACCAATCTCTTAAAACAGAGTGTACTTTTAAATTTCATTTACACTCCATCTCTTTATTATGCGATATGAAGTAAATATAATGAATGTATTAACAGCAAACAATAAATACCCATGTCGTTAAGATTCTCTGAGGCTATCCCAGTGAGAAGATGTAAACTTGATCTTTATATCCATAAGAAATCAATGGCTTATCTTCAATTACCATGTTAACAGAAATAGAATGATCATTTTATCTTCCTTTCCTCTATTTTTCTATGACCACATTTGTATTTTGTCTCTTATCTTCATATATTTGCAATAAATCCCTATTATAATTGCATAGTCAAATTTTTCCACTAGTGTTTATAATTGTCATTCTTCACTTCACCCTTTAATCTTATTATCTTCATATTACGGAATTAAGTTGTCTTCAATTATTACTAGAATTATTATCCAATTTATTTATAATTACGGTAACTTCACCTTTTAGACAATTTGTTTTATTTAAACATCATAATAAGCTTAAATTTCAATTTAATACACTGTATTAAAGGATATGATTGATTCTACTCAAAGTAACTATGAATATTTAAAAATATATTTACCTTCTTAACTAATAAAGTGTAGATTCTTATGTTGTATTAGTTAAGATAGAAATAATCTACTGAACTATGTAGTTATTTAATTTATATAAATTGAGACTATTCATAAAATAACATAAACTCTTGTTAAACATTAAAAAGAAAAAAAAAACATTTAAGTTGCTTAGTGATTTTCAAATGAAGTTAATATTGAATTAAGTTTATTAATTTTATAGTGTAATTATCATTATTTTCTTTATAATCTGTTAATATGAACTTCATATAATAAGTAGATTATTTAACCATTAAAATCTTATTTCTTATTGGGATAAACTTGTATATTCCCGTTGATTTGTTATAGACTGAAGCTGGTCAGTCATTGTTGGTATATGTGCATCCTGAGCGGATTGCCTCAATATAGCGAATTTTTCACAAGTATTATATAAGTTGGATTGTGACTGGCGAGTGAAATCCAGGACGCGCGTTTCGTCCTATTTGGGACTTATCGGCTGGATGTACCTGCATCCCAATGTTGATGTTCACACTGGGATTCGAACTCAGTCTGTTTCGTGTCGAACGCCACCGCGTTCACTACTAGACTACTGAGTCCAGACAGTCACACTTGTGCAACGGGCACATTGGTATTAGGAAACGCGCGTCCTGGATTTTACTTATATAATCTTATTTCTTAGTTTTATAGATTGTTAATACTTTATGATTCAATGAAACCAACACGTATACTTTATTTTATTACATTGACTATATCTACCATTGTTTTTTAAGTGTTATTTTTATCATTCATTCAATCACTAATTGAACTGTTAAACTGTAGATATACATGTAATATATCTCATTATTAATATTGGTTAAATCAATCAATCAATATAACGAATATTACTTCTCGTTGTAGTTTCATGTTTTTCAAATGATTGATTATTGATTTTTTTTTTGTTTTGTTTAGTTTTTTTGTAAAAACCTTTAGTTTATAGAAGACAAAGATACATAGATGTTAGTTATTAGGGCGGGATCAACAAATGAACGTCGTCGAGTCTCATCTTTCTGCCTACTTCTCTTTTCATTTTCTTTATATATTATTATTAACTCTATATTCTGATAGGTTTTCATTTAGTCTGTCTAGCTAACTAATTCTACACTATCGATAGATAAATAGATGGATAGATAGATAGTTCATGTGTATTTTAATAAATTTTATGTAGACATTTATATATGTATGTATGTGTGCTAATAAATAAAGAAAGTGTATGATTGAATTTTATTGACCTACTAATATTCATTCATATTGTATGTCATCGGTTTTTGAAGTTTCTCTCTCTCTCTCTCTCTTTTGTTTTTTTTTTCAAATTAAAAAGAAAAAATCAATTCTAAGCAGGCCGTTTAAAAGCCCGGTCTAATAAAAATGTTACGTGGTTAGTATTAACGATATGAATTGTAGCCAAAAATTACAATTGTAATAATAATTATTGTCAATATTCAAATTAATTATTATCATTTACCATTTGTAATAGTTAACTGATAAATAACAACTGATAGATAACAACTTGAAACCATATCTATGTGCCAGTTTCTATGTTGTACTTGAATGAATGAAATGAACTCTGAGGTGCAGTATAATTCTCTTTGATTTACTTAGATCTATGTTTTTTTTTAGTTTGTTAACTTCGAAATAACCTGGATACACAGTTATACATAATTAGTATTGCTAAAGTACAAAAATGTAGAATTCATCATATAATTATCTTCCTTAATAGATCATAGATACTGTTAATCATATCACAATTGTCAATTTTAATATCACGAATTGATCTGAATCAGACAACTATTGATCACCTGGAAGCACTGGACAGCTGTTCCGCCCTAGTATAGGACTCCTTAGCAGTGCGCATCCACGACCCCATCGGAGACCGAACCCAGTACCTTCTGGCTCTGCTAAGAACGCTTTACCGTTGGACCGCTGAGTCGACTCCTAACGGTTGATATTTCCAATTCAGTCAATTCGTGATACGTTGCGCGACGTCCTCCATGCCATCGGTGGGTTACTGCCTCACACCCGACACAGTTGAATTCCACTTATTACGTCTTCACACTAGAACTCCAGGAATTACCTCAAGGAGCTAGTCACCAGTGAGCTGATATCAAAATTGACAGTTAACTATCTCCACAAATCCCCCTGATTGATCATATCAGAATTGTTGAATCGTATAAACCCATTAACATTTATTATCATGTTCATTGAATTCTGCTTAAAAGTGTGAATTTTTAAACTGTCTCTTCAGTTTATCAAGGTATCATCAATTAGTTAAAACGAAACTATTGTCAATTAATTAATTCAATAGAATAAAATAGATTTCTTACAAAAATTTACGAGAAAATCACTTACTCTTTCTTAATTTCTTACTTAAGTTAGACAATGTTTTAAGAATTCATGAAATAACTAATCTTAGCATTACATAGAAAAACTGACTTAGATTATCCTCAATAATTTCGATGTTTAATATACGTATTGTATCCATCACTTTCAGTTATTTTTTCTATTCATTTAGTTTGTGAGTTGTATATATTAAAATTCAATTTTAAATAGATATTTCATTTCAAGTGTAAAGAATTATTTGCGATTGGCTTTAATGAACATATCACTGTAGCGCGCTCCGATATACCTGATGGAAAACACAATAATTATGAAAGTTGAAATCTTTTATGAGAGTTACACTCTAATTTGCAACACATTCAAGCAATAGATGAATAGAAGAATTATTAAAAATGTTATTTACGACATACTGGGTATTGTAAACTTTGTTGTTAATCCTAGCTGAAAACGTGTCTTTAAGTACCACAAATCGTATCCTATAATTCAGTCTTCCAAATAATAATAAATTGATTTATGCATACTTGCTATTGGGTGTTGCGAAGTCTGCTGAATTATATTTCAGTACCTCGAGTTGACTTTTGTTTAACATTCATTTAAGGCAGGAAGCACTGGATAGCTGTTTCGTTATGGAGCGAAACTCCTCAGTGGTATGCAGTTCATGCCCCTACTGGGATGTAGCCCAGAAACTTAAACCGTCTCAGTTAACACATAACCTTCAGGCTACTGAGCTGGTGTTTAATGGCGATGGATGAGGTCATTTAATATATGAGTTCACTGGAGCTAGAAATATCAGCCATTAAATACTGACCCAGCAGTCTAAGAGCTACGCTTTCGCAACAAGTTTTGAAGGTTAAAATTTAACTCTCGGGTTTAAGTACCTCTGAGGAGTTCCATGATAAGACGATAAAGTTCCTTAGTATTTCTTGCCTTTGAATAATTGTCTAACCCAGGTCATTTCGTAATATCGAATTTGTAAACCTAATTCTATACAATCATTAAGTTTACGTTATAATCAATCCAACATATTGTGTTAATGAATATGTTGAAATAGTAGTGGGATTCTTAACTAGTGGTATGTATCGTTATCGTACACATAAATAGCAATAGTATCAAATAAATATAGTTTCGTAACTAGTAAAAACATGACTGATTTTCACGTTACACATTTGTATCATTTGTGAGGATCCATGTGACTTTGTAATATATGTGAACTAAACAGAACAATTCATCTTCTTTTTACTTTTGTAGAGTGTTTCTAAATGTAAAGTACTATATTTAGTATGTATGTAATGATAAAGTTTAGAAAACCATTTAGTTAATAATGTTCACTACAGTTGTCAGGTTTTGTTTAGTAGTTTATTCAATGTAATTATTTTTATGCCCTTCCACAACTCAGGTTACTTTATCTGAATAAATGATCGCTTTTACTTCTGACAGTTGATCACTGATTATCAAGAATTTCTTTCTTATAGTACACGTTTAACATTTGATGAAAGTGTTCAACGATTGTATTTGCTGATGAAACTCTTTAAAAATGAGTACCAGAAAAAGTAAATCATTTAAAAAAATCAAGTGCAATTAATTGTGCATCTACTGATAACAACATGTAATATTTCAAAACAAATATTTGAAATACAATTTAACATTCTTTTAGAAGTGAAGTTAATTGGAATTTAGGATATATGCCAGCATGATGAAAGTTCAAAAAAAGTCGAACTGAGAATGGCAGTTGTATATTTAAGATGCAGGAGAACTTCTCAGTACAGCTATCAGAGTAGTAGAGAATGATCGAGTGGTTACGTAATGTGACGATTGAAATCAGTGTCCAGTGATTTGAACGTAAAGTGTTTTTGAATTAATATCGAGTACTTCTGCAAGCCAAATGGGTTATATTTAGTATATACAACAGGAATTTACTTCATTTTTTCTATAGGAACTAATTTTCAAGGTATCACTAAATATTTGGTGTTATATCTTCTCTCCAGAAGCGGTGGCTTTCTCTTAAATATTTATGACTACTTACATAATACCTTACAACAAACAATTTTACTTCATACGAGTTCACGTAATATGCAATTTCGTACACGGAGACAGGTAGAGTTTATAGAAGCAGTGGCACAGGCGTTAAGGTGTTTGAATTCCAGTCATTAATTTCTAGGTTTGGACTCTGGTTCTTCTTCTACTTTAGTTTGAGCAAACACGTAATATCAATAGCTTTCACTTTTGACTGGAAGTCAAATACTCGGATGTTTCTGGACAATGAGTTGTGTAACTAACTGTGTAATATGTCTTTCTATATCTGTACATTATAGTGTTAGGTCATTGTAGACTGCAAGCAACCATGAAGGTAAATACATTATTTATCATGTTTATTCAATGACTCATCTTATAGTTTCCTCATAATATAAGTAAACAAATAATTGATACAGTTTGATACCAGAAAGCAGGTATAGACGACAGTATAAGTTTATTGCACGCCGAAAGTAGACTAAAAATATGCCTTATTCTTATGTACTTTCTTTACGCTAACTCACCACGTATTGGTTTATGTGCTTGCCTTCGAGTCACAATCTGAAGGTTCTGGCTCGCGATACTACTTGGTTGTGCAAACTACAGTATATAAAAGTTCGCCACCAAAAGCACCATGTGAACCTTTTATTTAGCTGAAAAATAAGAATTAGTAAACGATATTTGACCATTTTTATCATAAATTGTTGCTTTAAAAATGTATATAGCGTTTTAAGTATGTATACAATGAAGGTAAACTAAACTACAAATACTTGACTGGTTTACCTTTTAACTGGTGCTTTAATTTACTCTTTTTATTCCTGTTATTATTATTATTATTATTATTGTTATTATTATTATTATTATTATTATTATTATTATTATTATTATTAGGGACTTGATGGAAACAACTAAACCTTTTCTAATCAATACAATACGAGTTCCAGCACTACCAACTTTGTTACTGTTTTGTCGAGAAGTCGATACAAATGCTGATATCTCAAGGTATTCGGATATTCGTAAATATTTTGAAACCTTTAGTATTATTACTACTTTATTGTTGCTATCAATTTTATTATTCCTAATAATGATTACAACTAGTGGTGTTAATTTACATTTAGTTGCATTTTGAATATGTATCTCTGACTTCTATAGTACTAATGCTATAAGCTCTGGCTATTACATTAATAGTCATAATCCAACTGTCGCTATCGAATTCAACTAACGTTAAGGATTAGATGATCATCTCACGGTTTTCTATTCAGTAGTCAGCCAGTAATCGGTCCTATGCCAAGTCATTCAATATCTTTATTCATTGATCTTTGTTATTACATAGACCCAAAACAGGTGATCTTCACTTTTTAACATGGCTGAGACCAAAAATCAGAGATTATATTAATTAATATCACTTTTTGGCTTGGTTTCCTCTAGATTTCTTCCAGTTGAAGCCTACACCAGTTAACATTGAACGTTTAATCAGTAGATATAATTTGACTTCAATCATTCGAATATTCATTGATTGGTAGATTTGTTGAGTACATTACAAAGTTCAATAAATACGTGATTAATTTAGTTTTATTGGAATCAGTTATGTACTTTCTATTCCTTATGATTGTAGTAAAATATAACCACAAGTAGGGCACACTGAATTTATATATTTTAATTATTATATACACTTTACAAATAAAATATCATCATGTGATAATAAAAAAATATCTGAACATAAAGTTTATTATTTACTCTGAACCAAAAAACTAAACGGAAGAGTTGGTTATTAATAATTTGTTTGTTTGTTTTGTATTCATCACAGATTAATCTCAATTGGGTATCACTAAAAACCAGAGATCATTGGGCATTTATTTGTTCATAGTGTGAAACTCCTTAATAGTGCATACACAGGATCTCCAATTTTTCACAAGACGTTTAACCATCATCATCAATTAACCAGTACCTAATGGTAGGGTTTTGATTTCATTCAATTCATAATTTAACCCGGGGAGTCTTATTAGAGTGAAATTAATCAGTACTCAGTACTCAACGATACCCGATCGTGACCGATTTGTGATGAATACAAACAAATTAAAACCAATCTCGACATAAGCGCGTCAAATTAAATATTAATTTTTTTTATTAAGGAAGTAATTTTACTCTTAATTGACTGAAAATATTCTGTTTGATATTGTGTTAGCTTTGATGTGATCAAATATATCTTCGTGTGCTATGTCATGAACCAAAATTATTTTCTTGAGGTTTTCAAACTAAATTAAAGTGGGTAGGGATTTGAGACAATAACCCGATGTGGTATCCTGCGTAGTACCTGAATCAAACCTATTGGAAGTAGTAAAAGTGAAACACCTTGAATACTTTTGTAGCAGTATATGAAGCTTCAAGACAGTCTTTTTCGTTGAAGATTATAAAACATGAAAATGATTTTACTAATTTTCCTTATTCCAAACGTCCACACATTAGATTCAGCTTACTGAGGTCAATATATCCATGAACATCGCCAAAAAACTTGACTTGGAACTTGAATTATGGAAGTTTTGCTTGAGAAATGTTTTGCTTAAGTGAAAACTTCTAAGCTGAGAATATGATCCATTCAATAAAATTTTGGTTGTGTGTTGTTTTGCTTGCATCGAAAAAAGTATGTCAGGTGAAGTACACACATATTGTTATACGGTTTAGCGTGACCATAACAAAACATAGCATCAATTAATTAGGTCAATAACTATATTTTTTGAACCTGTGATTTTACTAAATTGTTTTTATCGGTTGAACCGTCAACTAATTTCGTACTGAAAAGTTATTTTCGATTTTTTGTTATATTTTAATCACCTTAATAATAATAACGATAATAATAATTTTTTACATAAATTTAAAATTGAATAATATTTCTTGTAAACTTGTTAGAATTGTATTTGATTCATGGTTGGAAGTACGATTATTGGATGTTGAAGCTGCACAACGAGCAGTAGCTACTACTATTTGGTTACGTTCAACAATGCAGTGTCTTATGGAATGTGAACTTACAGGTATGCTTAACAGTAAAGCTGTTTTAGAGACTTTATTATTAATCTACACAAGTTCAACTTGCTGTTTTGATTATATTATTACTTTGAACTGTGGCTTATGGTAGAGTTTCATTTTTTTGACCTGGTGGTTTAATTGTAAAACGTTTATTGTCTTTCTGGGATATATCATCAATACTAACTTCAAATAAAGAGAGTTATGAGAATTTTTTCCACAAGTGACTAACAGTTGTCAATTCTTGTCTTGTTATTGTCTACATGTTTATTTCGATTGTATTTCCCTTTGACCCTGTTGTTTATTATTGATGTGTTGCATATATTCAAATGTGTTTATTGATTATCGTCAATGATAAGCTTATGTATGTATGTATCATCAACATAGGATCTGGCACATGTGTGCATCGGTTCAAGTTGCCATACCACCATGGCATCGCAAGATTAACACCACCACTTCAATAAAATAAAATAATAATAGTAACAAGGAGTGTGAACATACAGAATATGGTTCAGGAAGCGCAGAAAGAAAGTTAAAGTTAAAGCTCATGTTTCAAGGGAGGACAATGAGTGAATACATCTGCGCCATTGTGACCGATTATGGGCCATGTCACTCAGTGTTTCTAGCCACTGGTTACGGTAATCGCAAGGACCCCATCCAGGTAGTCTGCAGCTACCGACACAACTCAAACCGGCAGTCAATGACTTCATGGACTGATGCCATGTTTTAGTTTGGTGGCCTCTTACTCCCATCCTATTCCTATATCAGCCAGCATTGTGCGTCGAGGCAGACGGTGGTTAGGCATACGCAACACATGTCCCAACCACCTCAGTCGATGAAGATTCACAACCTTATCGACTGGTTTACCACATTTGCCTAACACCCGTCGTCTAACCTCGTTATTACTTACTTGGTGATCCCAGCTAACGCGAGCGATGTTTCGTAGACATCGAGTGTCGTCTACCCTTAATGGCAACGACTCACACCCACACAGTAAGACAGAGCGAACTGTTGCGCAGTACACTCTCCCTTTCGTTGAGAGACGAATATCTCGTCTACGCCGTAGGTAGCGTAAGTTGACAAACTATAAACGAGATTTTTGAATTTGTACTTAGATTTCGTCAGAGACTAACCCATTAGGGCTAATCAGACTTCCAATATAAGTGAAGTGGTCGACGTGCTCAACTACTTCACTCCCTATCTTTAGTTCAGGGGTTGACGAAAACCAGTCCTGGAGCAATAGTTTGCATTTAGAGGGGGAGAAACGCATTCCGAAAATGCTTGCATTCGAGCTTATTGCTGTTAAAAGCTTCTGCATCGTATCAGCGTCTTCGCCAAACAGGACTATATCGTCAGTATATTCTAAGTCAATAAGTGGGTCTCCTGGTAGGAGATCGATTCCTGAAAAGTCAGACGATGAAAGTGTAATTTCTAACAGTATGTCAAGTATGAAATTAAACAAAAATGGGGAGAGTGGGCAGCCTTGATGGACACCACTTGAGTTTACAAGTTCAGATGACAGTTCGCCATATGCTCTGACACGACTAATAGTGTTTGAGTAAAGAGCCATAACAAGTTTTATGTACTTTTGGGGCACGCCTTTCAATTAAAGACACTGCCATAGAACTTCACGGTCTATGGAGTCAAATGCCGCTTTCAAGTCATGGAAAACCACTATTGTCGGCCGCCGAAAAGTATGTCTGTGTCCTAAGATCTGACGAACGGTGAATATCTGGTCTATACAATTGCGACCACGTCTGAAACCAGCCTGATTTTCTCGTATTTATAGATCACGAGTTGCAGTTAAGCGTCTGATAGTTATAGAAGCTAGTATTTTAGACACTATATTAGTCAAACTAATTCCTCTATGGTTATTACAGGACGATTTTGACCCTTTCTTATATACTGGGACGATTAACGATCGACGCCAGTTAGACGGAATTATGTCCAGTTCCGAAACCTTAGTCAAAATATCAGTCGGCCTGGTTGTCAATGTGAGACCACTTTCCATTCTGGCTGTCTCGAAATAGTGGGAAGTTTTAGAGTAGCTGAAGGCCAACTAAACTGTTCCTTGAAGTGTTCAGATCACCGATCTAAACGTCTAGACTGAGAGCTAATAAGCGTTCCATCTTTTTCGGAAATCGTCCCACTAACGCTGGATTTCTTAACCCCGGTTGCTTTTATTGACTTGAAAAAGTTGTCTAGTGTTACCTAACGCCGCTGCCTTTTCCATTTCCTTTGCTTTCATTACCCACCACTGCCCACGGTCGTTTCGCAGACTTTTCGACAGTTTATACCAGATTACACGTCACTCCTCGTCGTGTTCGGAGCCCGATGGGATAAATCTTCGGGAGTCTATCAAATCAACAGAAGCCATTGAGGTCCATTGATTTTACTTGACATGTTGATTTAAGTGCTTGATAGATATCATTGTAGATGCCACAGCTGTTTGGACATCTTGCCAAGCAGTATCTAGTCGGGACGCATCTTTATGAGCTTATTCAAATTCTTTGGCCTTTTACCTGTTTACCTCTAATGAACGTTTCAAGGTTTTGCAAGCTGAGCGTGTGTTAACAATTGTTTACGTGAATTGATACAAGCGATAAAACACCATGGTGTTTGATAGCTAGTTAGTGTTTATGGAAACGAAGACGAAACGAGAGACCATTTTGTTCACTGTAGTGTTTCTCGTAGCTTATTTTGCAAATAATGTTTCACTTATCTTCGCTAGTCAATTCATCCTTTGGTTTGTATAATTTCAACAGAAGGGATTTTTCTGGTTTCCAAACTACGTTTTTTTTCATAACTTCAGTAATATAGTTGTAATTCTCGATATTTCCTCCCACTCTCGTATGATAATTTGTTTGGTAATTCCAACATTTACTTTTTGCTTGCTGATAAGTTTAATAAACATTTTTCCATAAGGTTATGTCGTTCTTAAATAAAGCCGTTACTAGATATTTTTTTTTCGTATAGTAAGCGTGTTGCAGTATGCCTCCTCTCCTGTGGATGAAGTTTCTACACAGCTGACTTCGTGAATTGTTGAGTTGCTTCTTATGTAGTTAGGAATTCGGTCTATATAGGTTGGCCTCGATATACATGAGTAGTAGGAGTAATCATGATGATAAAGAATAATATTTGCCACCTAAATTTGTGAACCTGACTAGTGCCTAGTCGTGAAAAGGATCATAGATCCCAACCAATATATGACGGCTGAAAATACTATTCAGTTTATTTTAAGATCAACATAGTCGTATTAGAATTAAGTGTGAAAATTCGTTAGTCAAAAAGTAGAACAGATATCATGTTGATTGTTTTATATATTTTTTAGGATAATGCAGAAAATAACTTGTTATTCGTAACTATTTAATACTTTTTGAACTTTATCTGAGTTGAAGGGGTTTTGTGGAGATTGGTTCTAATTTTATGTTTATATTCGTCAGACTGAATTTGGTTGAGTGCCATTGAAAATCAGAGTGCTGAACAGTTGTTTTGTCACAGTGTGAGACTCCTCAGATGTACACACCCACGAGTAATACAATAGTTTTACAATCAAATCAAGCAGCTTCACCCATTCTATAACGGTGTAAGATTTGCATACAGTAGTTATTTTCCTTTTCATGACCTTAATGAATGGTTCAGTTGTGAACAAATTAAAAGTTTTCTTGCTAAATTTTAACGTCATGATTCCATTCATTATTTGACTTGCAAGGTTAGCTTTTAATTGGTTGAGAAGAAATAATTATTTTTTTATGTAAATTGATAATATAAGGTCAATTGACGACCATGTGTAATTTGAACGGTCAAATCAATGAGAATTTTCTCGTATAGCTTTCGTTTCACCTGTTAGCAAAATATGTTCTACAAATTTCCAATAGCAAAGACGTGATCGTCTGTGTGTGCATGTTTATTTCGCTTGAAACGATGGAAAAGATTTAGGTAATGTTGAATTCTTCTAGTTGATTGGCTTATTACTACTCTTTCATTATCGTTCTGGACAACTTCATCAGCGTTTGCTTCAGGTACAAGTGAGGATTTTGATTATTCATGAAGTAATAATATAGTTGGCGCTAATGACCTTGTTTCTGACTGATTGTTTTCATGGGTGTGATTGATTTTTTACACATCACTTAATAAACTGAACCTGTATCTGTTGATTGCTAATTGACCTAAATGTCATGCTGTCTGAAGTTCTTTTTCACTCTTGGAATTTACTTGGTCCAGAGTTCTGACATCCTCCAAAACATATTCCTGACCATAGTTGTTTATATTTATAATAGCCTATTATGCCTTTTTATTGGAACTATATGTTCATGCATATCTAGGCTAAGGAAGCATGCACTTTATTCAATATAGTACTTACTTATCTTCGTGGATACAGTTTCTCTTAAGAACGATATTGTACTTGTTCTCCTTCGTTTTCGAATCTTCCAGTTTGTATAAAGTAAAACGAAATGATTTCACTGAATGTTAAACGACATTGACTCCAAGAGATCTTCAAATTTTTGTAGTGATTTATGTATTGTTTTCTATCTGGCAAAATAATCTGGCTTTTGGTTCCAGGTGGGGGGGGGGCGGTTTCTTGATAGTTCCTCGATTTACTGGACACCTTTTGATGGAGTTAGTATGGTGGCGGTGGGCGGGAGTGTGACACGTCTTTTCGACTGCGCTTGTTCCACGATACATGAGCGATACTTCGAAATCACCAGTAGTCAAAAACCTTTAGCCTACGTATATCTCCTACTTTCATAGTCTGTTTCTACATCAGTAGAGTAATACGGAACAGGCTGACGTTCAGTATACTCAAACCTTTGTTCGTAGATGGGCATCTCCGTTGCATCACGCATGATGTTAATTGACATACGTTATGCATATAATCGAATCTGCGTTTAGGTTTTGTTAGTCGCCTATCTATTATAACTGGTGAAGCTTCCCAGATAAGTGAAGTTACCAAAGCATTCAAATACTTCGCTCACTATAATCATTTTAGTTCGTGACGTAAACTAGTCCAGCTGTAGGGTTATGAATTGTAACGGGTTTTGAATATTTTTTCTGTTTATATTTTTGCATATTTTAGAATGTTTACGTCGTCGTGATCTAACGCTCACTGATGACAGTGGTGGGGGCGATGGTACTGATAACAAATCAACTACAACGTTAACGAAACATTGTTCTGCTAAAAGAGATGAAAATAAGCGAATGATCCGTCGTTTACAACGTATGCTATCGCATAGCTTAGCAGCATTTCTAGCTGGTCAACCTGGTGGAGCTTATTCAATAAAACGGTTGTTAGCAGCTGATGTGAAGCAGTTATTTCGGAAACAGAATAAGAATGATAATGATGATATCTGTGAAAATAAATGTAAGGTATTACTGGGTCACTCATTTTGTTGTTTTACATTTGTGTCATGAAGTGTTAAAAAGAACAACCCACTTAGAAAGTTACTTGTTTTTTTACGGAAAAAGAATTTGTACCGGAGTTGCTAACCCAACATGTTAATCGCGCTTGGTCATCCTGATCCTACATTGGTTAGAACACTTGTTCCTTGAGATCCTACCATGTCAAGCTAGTTGATTGAAGAGGGACGGGACTAACATTAGGTTCAAGTTAGAAGTTTTACGGCTGTGTGTATAAGGATAGAATTAAGTCACTTAAGACGATTGGCATTTACAGGGATGCTGCCTTCTGACGTCAGGAGGGGTTGGAAAATATCTACACAGAAATTAATATACCTCAACTTGCCTCAGGAATTTCTGTTACTGGATGAAAGTCCCGAAAAGCATAAAGCTTATACACAAAATACTTTTCACAAAGGCCGACTAACCGGCCTCAAATAATTGTCTCAGCTGTGATCATGCTCTCAGTTCATCATATCTGTCTACAACCCTGTTCCGTCTTCAAGTACCTCAAGACGAATTCCATAGTTTATGCGATTAGGAAGTGACAACTGAACTGCTCTATTATCTCTAAATGATGTACTATAAAAATGTGAAATTAAGAAAAGGTTTGTTGATAAACAAATGAGTTTTACGAATTTGTTTGTGGTGAATGTTTAAAATTTAATGCATTTCTCATTAAGAACCTACAATATCTGGGAATGTATTACAAATCAACATCTCTTAAATTTGTTTCATCATGCATTCAAAGTAAAAAAATCTTTGCAAAACACCTAATAATTATTTACTGCTTGTCAGCAAAATTTAAACCAATGAGTATCAAACTAGTGGAAAGTGGCGATCGTCCTCCGTTAAAACTTGAATACCAGTATGACCAAGTACTTAACTGTCAAATTGAGTCATAAGGTGTTTAGAAAAACTCTAATTTGGCTCCCTCGTATTTTATTCCACATAAGTTGGTATTTGCCATATAATCTTGACTATGCCTCGCGTGCATTTATTTAAACTTTAACAAGGAATAGTCAAAAGGATTGTATGTATGTACAATCAACATAGACCCTGGCACATGTGTGCATCGGTTCAAGTTGCCATACCACCATGGCACCGCAAGATTAACACCACAACCACTAGTAGAAATCACATCTATAAAATAAAATAATAATAGTAACAAGGAATGTGAACATTTAGAATATGGTTCAGGAAGCGTAGAAAGAAAGTTATGGAATAATTTAAAGCTCATGATTTAAGGGAGGACAATGAGTGAATACATCTGCGCCATTGTGACCGATTCTGGGCCATGTCACTCAGTGTTTCTAGCCACTGGTTACGGTAATCGCGAGGACCCCATCCAAGTAGTCTGCAGCTACCGACACGACTCAAACCGGCAGTCAATGACTTCATGGACTGATGCCATTTTTTAGTCTGGTGGCCTCTTACTCCCATCCTATTCCTATATCAGCCAACATTTCGCGTCGAGGAAGACGGTGGTTAGGCATACGCAACACATGTCCCAACCACCTCAGTCGATGAAGATTCACAACCTTATCGATTGATTTACCACATTTGCCTAACACCCGTCGTCTAACCTCGTTATTACTTACTTGGTGATCCCAGCTAACGCGAGCGATGTTTCGTAGACATCGAGTGTCGTCTACCCTTAATGGCAACGACTCACACCCACACAGTAAGACAGAGCGAACTGTTGCGCAGTACACTCTCCCTTTCGTTGAGAGACGAATATCTCGTCTACACCATAGGTAGCGTAAGTTGGCAAAAGCCAAACGAGATTTTTGAATTTGTACTTAGATTTCGTCAGAGACTAACCTATTTGGGCTAATCAGACTTCCAATATAAGTGAAGTGGTCGACGTGCTCAACTACTTCACTCCCTATCTTTAGTTCAGGGGTTGACGAAAACCAGTCCTGGAGCAATAGTTTGCATTTAAAGGGGGAGAAACGCATTCCGAAAATGCTTGCATTCGAGCTTATTGCTGTTAAAAGCTTCTGCATCGTATCAGCGTCTTCGCCAAACAGGACTATATCGTCAGTATATTCTAAGTCAATAAGTGGGTCTCCTGGTAGGAGATCGATTCCTGAAAAGTCAGACGATGAAAGTGTAATTTCTAACAGTATGTCAAGTATGAAATTAAACAAAAATGGGGAGAGTGGGCAGCCTTGATGGACACCACTTGAGTTTACAAGTTCAGATGACAGTTCGCCATATGCTCTGACACGACTAATAGTGTTTGAGTAAAGAGCCATAACAAGTTTTATGTACTTTTGGGGCACGCCTTTCAATTAAAGACACTGCCATAGAACTTCACGGTCTATGGAGTCAAATGTCGCTTTCAAGTCAAGGAAAACCACTATTGTCGGCCGCCGAAAAGTATGTCTGTGTCCTAAGATCTGACGAACGGTGAATATCTGGTCTATACAATTGCGACCACGTCTGAAACCAGCCTGATTTTCTCGTATTTATAGATCACGAGTTGCAGTTAAGCGTCTGATAGTTATAGAAGCTAGTATTTTAGACACTATATTAGTCAAACTAATTCCTCTATGGTTATTACAGGACGATTTTGACCCTTTCTTATATACTGGGACGATTAACGATCGACGCCAGTTAGACGGAATTATGTCCAGTTCCGAAACCTTAGTCAAAATATCAGTCGGCCTGGTTGTCAATGTGAGACCACCATCCTTAAACACCTCTGGGGATAATCCGTCTGGACCCGCTGCTTTGCCTCGCCTTAGATTGGCTATAGCTTTTTCGACTTCGACAAGAGTCGGGGGACCTAAGTCGACTTTCCATTCTGGCTGTCTCGAAATAGTGGGAAGTTTTAGAGTAGCTGAAGGCCAACTAAACTGTTCCTTGAAGTGTTCAGCTCACCGATCTAAACGTCTAGACTGAGAACTAATAAGCGTTCCATCTTTTTCGGAAATCGTCCCACTAACGCTGGATTTCTTAACCCCGGTTGCTTTTATTGACTTGAAAAATTTGTCTAGTGTTACCTAACGCCGCTGCTTTTTCCATTTCCTTTGCTTTCATTACCCACCACTGCTCACAGTCGTTTCGCAGACTTTTCGACAGTTTATACCAGATTACACGTCACTCCTCGTCGTGTTCGGAGCCCGATGGGATAAGTCTTCGGGAGTCTATCAAATCAACAGAAGCCATTGAGGTCCATTGATTTTTCTTGACATGTTGATTTAAGTCCTTGATAGATATCATTGTAGATGCCACAGCTGTTTGGACATCTTGCCAAGCAGTATCTAGTCGGGACGCATCTTTATAATTGCCTAAGTGATTCCTCAGTTGTTCCTTGAATTTAATCTTTGCTGTTTCCTTTCTAAACTGAAATCTAAAAGGTTTTCCTGTGGTAGTTTTTCTTCGCACGGTAAAATGCAAGCAAACGCGTGCTCGCACTAGAGCGTGGTCGGAGTCCAAACATGTACTCCAGAAAGATCGCAGTCTTCTATAGAGCCTCTCCAACGTTAACTAATCGCAATATGGTCTATTTGAGCCCACCGTTGAGTACGGCTAGGAGGTCTCCATGTCAAACGATGACGCTACTTATGCTTAAAGTTCGTGTTGGCTAGAAATAACCGATTATCTGAGCAAAGCTGCAGCAGACGATCGCCGTTATCCGTTCTCTGAGCTGGAACACTAAAGCATCCACCTAAATGTCTTTCAGATTGGTTCAAGCTATTTTTTTTTTGCGTTAAAGTCACCAGCTAAGATTACCAAATCTGAGTGTTTGGCCCTATGAAGTAGGTCAGAAAGTTTTCTGTAAAATTCATCTTTCACTTCATCCAGTCTGCAGTCGGTGGGAGCGTAGGCCGAAACAACGAAAAGACAACGGCGTGTGTCCCTATCTTTTCGAGTTCTTACTGAACCATTTAGTCGGACAGCACATAGGCGACTGTCGACAGGAATCCATTCTAGAAGCGCCTGTTCTGCTTTCATACTTAACGCAATACCTACACCAGCGAGCCCACGAGAAGTTGCTGTTGAATCGCCAGATAAACGAAGAGTGTATCGCGAAGGTTGTTCCTTCTGACTAGGTGAGGTCAAGTGAATGACCACGCTAGGATCCTGTATGCGTGTTTCGGAGACGCAACATACATCAATGGCGCGGGATTCTAATGACCTAGCTAGGGAGGCTTATTGCCCTACTTGATACAGGGTTCGTACATTGAATGCACCAATGTGAAGTTTGGAGCGTGGTCTTAGTATGCTCGGGACGTTATTTAGTGGGCCGGAATCGTTAGCACTAATGACACAGGAGGAAGTTGAAGATAAGGATTTAGGCTTGAAGGTGGGTGGGGGGCAGGATAAACATTAGGAATAGAAGAAGGAGTTTGATTAAAATGGCAGTAATCTTGCGTGTTGTTAGCGGTATGAGGGCGGTTATCTCTTCCCAGTTGCCCACACTGTGGAGAGGTTCTTCTTGATGTACCTGAAAAATAAAATGGGTTAGGGTTGGCCTGAAAGACCTGGGAGCGTGGCCGCAGTGCCCAAGGAACAACTGCTTGAGGCCGGTCACACACGGCCTTTTTGAGAGAGGTTTTCGTCGTTGTTGTCGCTCCGTACTTGTTGAGGCCTTACTGCCGGAGGCGGAAATCCGTGGAGTAAGGTGAGGTGTGCATTTTTAGGGTCGACCTTTTCTAACCCAGCCTTTCCTTTGTGGGAAGGTAGCATCGCTGCTATGCTGGTTGTCCGAAGAAAACACCTTACTGCCGTCACACCTCTGTACAGCCGGCAGTACGACTTCGTCTTCGGAACTTATATTTGCTGCTTTTGGTCTCACCGCTTTTCAACCGACCTGCCTGGTATGGTAGGACCTAGAGGAACGATTGTTTTAGCCAGTATAGCCCGATTGAGTCATCACGATAGGCGAGCCCGACCACCACGTCAAGGTAGCAGCATGGTCGGGGTCAGAAGGATTACTTACTTCTAGTGTGATATATATATATATATATATATATATATATAGAGAGAGAGAGAGAGAGAGAGAGAGTGAGAGAGAGAGAGAGAGAAAGGGTGAATGAGCTGTTCTCTGGATTCTTAATCATTTCGTATTATTTCAACCGGTCAAATGATATTTATTATAATTTTTCTTCCTCTTTTACTTATTTTCCGTTACTTTTATTTTTTCTGCAGCTCACTCTAGACCATTACCTAAAATGTGCATGAAAAATATAAATCTGGATGACATTCCATTACAGGAACCAGATCATGAATCAGGTCTTGCATTCAACTTATTCAAAGGCGGTTATCAGGTTACAGATTATCTAAATATTGATTCGTAAGTTTCTAACTCCAGCTGGTAATAATTGTCCTAAAATAATAATAATAATAATAATAATAATAATAATAATAATAATAGCTTTATTCAATAGTGTGTTTAGTACAATATGATTTTTCAGCATACAGTGTCTCAACAAGTTACTCTCTTACCGTGTACACATACGATTGGATTTACACCAGTTCGTGTTCACGAAAGTAGCAACACCACCACCAGCACACTTTTACTTGATGACAGAACGATCCTGACTAAAAATAGGTCATGTAGCCATGATTGTTGAACTGTGATTAAACCACAGTTATGGTATATGTTAAAACTAAGGAGAAACTGTAGGTAGTCCACTTTTCCAACAAGAGATCTATAGTTAAGACTAAGAATTTGTGGAATAGACGTTTGATGATTATTGATTCTTTTTAGCGCATGTTGCCATCTACTATAATTAAATACTCATGATAGGTCGTCAACATTTTATAAAGGCGCGTGAGTACACAATGCGATTTCCGAACATGATTTAGCAGTTAAACCAAAACGAAAAAGTAATTTTTTGATATATTTAGGTAAAACGTGGTAGCCCAAGATTCCAAACAGGTCGCCTGATGTAGTAGTACCAAACTCCTAAGTACTGAAAGGAATTTGTCAATCCATGATTCGAATGTATAGCTACTGAACTGACTTGATGCAACATGGAGTGACGTCTTATTGGCTGAAGCACTCAGCTTTCGACTAGTACGTCTGAGATCCGATCCCGCCTCCAGATGTTGTCTTTTGTTATATCTGATAACTTCTCAAGTCACTGAGTCGTATGATCTTTAAGAATCCTATTTAGAGAGTTGTGACAAGCCGACAGCTGTTAGTTTTATCTAGCAAGCTTGCATTCCACTATGCTACATGAAAAACTGACCATCTCTCAGTATTCCTATCTCGTCCCAGAGCCGAAAAATAATGGATTATATGAAAGCCACTAAGAAAATATTTGTTAAGCCTGTCCAACTCTCCAGGTTGAGTGTTTCAAGAAAGCAATACCAGCTGAATTATCATGCTCTGACACTTGACACTGCTTTCCTAGTACGGTGTCACTATTGGATGTAAGTGATCCTCCGAAGACAACGATGATTGGGCATGGGGAGTTACTGAGCATTTTTACTTCGTACTCATTAAGACTCACAAGTTCACCTACGTATTATACATCCAACGTTCTACAGCCAGAGTAAAACTGGAACCACTTAAACACTAGGTATTATGATATCCTATTGTGAAACGATGAACAAGAGAGAAACAACTGTCCAATAATTCTAATACTTTAATTCAACTTTAGGGTAGAAACCTAAGTGCTGACTGAATATTTTTCTGTCACTAATACAGATGAAATATGGGTCTTCGTTGTTACATTCGTCTTATATTTTTCCTTTATATAGACTATATCCTGAAATGGCATCCGTTAACAATCAGTCGGCTGAAGATTTAGACGAATTCGATGGTCATGATTCAGGTAGCAGTTACAATCTTGCTTTAAGATTACGGAAACAAGTCTCTTCTGGATCACTTCAATCTCCTAGTGATAAGAATCATAGACATTTTAGTGAAAATATATCTTTACACGGAAAAAATAAAAATGAAGAGGTGGATGAGTCGCAGGATGCCGTTGGTAATGTTTTAGATTCATCTAAAACAACAATTTGTGAAATCTGTGGCCAATCTATTGTCATTCAAGGAACTTTCCAAACGACTATGCTAAGGCACCGACGAAACTGTAAAGTATGTAATGACTAAGCTACATATTGCTTTGTATAGCTTTGTATATATATTGTGTACCTATAATATTTCGGAAAAGTGGCTTATAAGAATGACTGTTTCTAGAACCATTCGGTCAATGTGAGGAGACAAGGAGAACAGGCTACTGCCTATTATTATTTATCACTTACCTTGTTTCCCATGAGATCTCTATCCATTTTAGTTGGGTTTGTCCATTCTTTCTAACAGAAACCTAGTCATTTTCTAATTTTAACGTCACGATTTACAACGACTATATGTCGTAAAATAAATAGACTATGGATAATTTACTAGTTTTATTTTGTTTCAGTCAGATCTATTTGAGAAAAATGTACGACACTCCTTATGACGTATGACTCGGTGTCATAAATTACACGTATTCATTGTGACTTCATGTTAACATAACGTTAATTTATGTCACATGAAGCATTCTTATTACTGAATTCACTGATCTTAGCATTAATATACAATGATGCTAGGGAAATTTCTTAGCAGACTCTGTCAGTCAGCCAAGTACAACGCAGAACATGGAACATATACACCTATCTAACTTGCCACACGTCAGCACCACAGCAAGATTAGTACCAAATTAGTAGTAGTTGTTACTTCAATGACCTATAAATGGGTCTCTTAGTAGAATACCAAACTTTGAAAATTCAGAGTTTATGGTGAAATTAAACACAATAGGGAGTGAACAGCCCTGACAAATACCACTGGATTGCAAGTTCAGATGAGCATAGGCCAGGAGTCGACTAACAATGTTCGAGTACAGAGACTTTAGAAGATATATGGACTCTTGGGGTGTGCCTTCTATTGACAGACACGTAACCACCCAATCCACGGAATCAAATGCTGTCTTACGATAAACTATGAATATCGGACACCGAAAAGTATGTATGCCCTCTAAAACCTGATAAGTAGTGGAAATTCGACCGATGCACCTACGCTCAGGTCTGACACCAGCTTAGTTGCGAGTCCTTAGACACCCGATAAATGAGATCTAGTATTCTATATAGTATATATGTCAAACTAATCCGTCTAGTTGCATGACCAGTGACTGAGAATACTATTGAAGTTCGTTTGCTTGGATTAATTAGTTAATGAACTCGGAATAAATCCAACCGATTTTTGTCTTGAATTAAAGGGTTTAATAACTTAGGCCGAAATACCCAACATCACTCAAACAGATGATACTCGCTTTAATTTAAGGACAGTAATGCACAACTACGCTATCCGAACGACCATAAACCAAACCCAGTCATATGCACTATGTGAGGAACATCTACCAGCGTATGCACTCCCACCAATTCGGCGAGAAGTCTCACTGAGTAAATGTTAAACTGCACCAATCAAGGCCGTCAACTAATTCACCGAGCAACTAGTAACTAGACGCTCATAAACTCAAGCGGGACCTCGGTTTTCCAGAATACTTAGGGGCAGACCGGCCGGGAGCTGACTAGACACAGTCCGATATAACACTCGACAAGGCGAGGCAGCACTGAACAAACTGTAGCTTTAGATATAGTGGTCGACTATTGAGCTCCACATCCCCCCTTGTATAAATATTTCTTACAAATTATGATTACCAAACGACTTAGCGAAGTAATCAATCCCAAGCAAAACACTGCATTCGCGACATGCTACATCCTTAGTGAACAAGAAAACTAGGATAATAATAAACGGTATATTTACAGGTAGTGAGGTTAAAGTCTCGAAACTAAGTACTTTCCTTGCTGGACTTCTGAGGCCATTCCACAATGTGATCGATTGAACCAGCTTCATACTGCTGCCACATCCGAAAATACAGGGCTTCGATGTCCGCAGTGTAACTGCGACAGCTGAAGAGAGGTGATGACTCCCTCGCCTTCCAAACCTATAAATGAAGATTAGAAAGTGAGGCTTCAAAATTACTTTAGCTCGCATTGCTTGAAGATATTCGCGATTGTTCCCCAGTTTAGTCGCAATACGAACATAGTCTTCTTGACTGTTGGCCACAAGTTCAGGACATCCCAATGTATGAAGCTGACTGGCTGCAACGCGACTTGCCAATGTCTCCAGTGGAAGAGTAACCACCGGACAACCTGCCCATAAAACGTCCATTCCAGTGGTATGGCCGTTGCACAAAGGTGTATCCAAACAGATATCAGCAACCTGAGACGGGGAGTTATTAAGATGTAAGAACTTACCTGGCCACGCCGAACGTGTTCTTCCTTTGGCGCAACGTTACTAAACAGGATACGACGGTTTACTTGTTGAAGACCCATTTCTGAAGCCGCAGCAAGTGCCCCGGCTTCACCAGCAGCTGGGAAACGTAATAACCACAATACACTGTTCGGAACACCTTTAAGAATTTCAACCCACATTCTCATTGTTGATGGATCAACCTTATATAGCTGATTAAAATTACAGAAAACAACAGCATCCTCCGGCAATCCATAATGTTGTCTGGAAGTAAGTATGAGATCACGTGGCACTTCTTCGCCAGCAGAAGCCTTAGACTGTGTTTGCTGTGTCACTAGACCATTATGAATAGTTACACCATTGATAGTACAAGAGGGACTATTTGTGCGGATCATGTTTTGTATAGGTTGCAAAGAAGGGATTGTCAGTACTGTGATCTTTGTGAAGTAAGAAACCTCCTTTCTTTGGTTACCATGAACCTCAACTAGACGTCCTCCATAGGTGACTTCACGCACACAAGCAACTTGAAGTAAAGGTTTAATATCCAAACCACTGACAACGATAGAATTATCTACCACACGTCGTCCTGCAGTGGCGTCCTCCGCACTTTCTAAAATGACTCGGTTGCGCAGATGAGGGAACATCTGTTGATGATCCCCAATAAAAAATGTCTTAGGCATGTACGCCAACTTCTCAGAGTACTGGTGACTCAGGTGCATAGGAGATGTCACCATATCCGTGATGATGTAGTCCATAAACGTGGAACCACTTGTGCCGGGATAACCTAACCACATAGCTTGAATTGGTGCAGGCTTTAATGCGAATATTTCATTGCGAGCGCCCTTCGTATAGCCGTTCATATTTAAGAGGATATGAATCCCATCACTCGCAATTCTATCTGCGGCTTTCCCGTGGCACTGAATTCCACTTAGATCAACGAAATGCTCAGCTTCGTTTGCTACCTTAGCTCTAAAATTGGTGCCGTCGTCAGGTGCAAGTGAATAACAGAATACCTCGACTTTGGTTCGATCGTGTAAACCTGGAATACTCTGCATCAAATGACTAGTTGGATGATTGCAAAAATCCGAGCTAACATAGCCGATTTTTAAACGTTGCCCAGCTGGTAATTTTCTCTGGAAACGGAATGGTTGATGATGCAGTAAAGACACTTTCTCCAAACAAAGAGAAGCATGTTTCCCAGCGATTTTTCTGCGTTGATCATGAGTCAGTGGATATAGCATGGAGTGGTGGGGGTGTACTGATGGCAGCCGGTTTGATTCTAATTGATCCTGAACCATGGAGACAAGTTTCTTCATTCTGTGCTTGTAGTCAGACCAATCACATACGATCTGCAGACAATGAGCAAGATTACAAAAAGCATCAGGGAAGTTAGGTTTCAATTTTAGAGCCGTTTTGTATGACGTTATGGCTTCCGAAAGATTTCCACTATCTTTTAAAATGCTAGCTAGGTTTGAATGAGCATCAGCAAACGCAGGGTTAATTTGAATCGCTCTTTGATAACACTGCATCGCACCTTGAACATCTTGGAGTTCTTTAAGGGTATTACCCATATTAGAATAAGCGTCAGCAAACGTTGGTGATATGCGAATGGCTTCACGATAATGCAGTAGAGCTTCTTGTAACTTCCCTTGTAACTGAAGCATACTTGCGAGGTTAGAGTGGGCGACAGCAAATTCAGGATATATTTCAAGAGCTCGTACATACAATCGTATTGCTTCTTCCGCCTTTCCTTGCTCACGCTTGATGTTGGCTAGGTTGTTTAAGGAATCAGCATGAGTGGGGCACAATCTTAAGGCTGTATTGTAATACTCTTCAGCCTCAGAAACTTTCCCTTTTTCTTTAAGAGCATTTGCCAAGTTACAATAAGCATCTGGAAAATTAGGCTGTAGCTCAATTGCTCTTTTGTACGTGTCGATGGCAAGGTCAATAAGATTTTGCTCGTAGTAAACACATGCTAAATTCCCGTGAACAACTGCGTTATTTGGAGATAAGGTTAAGGCTCTAAGATAGGCTGCTACCGCCCGATCAAAAATCCGAGCTAACATAGCCGATTTTTAAACGTTGCCCAGCTGGTAATTTTCTCTGGAAACGGAATGGTTGATGATGCAGTAAAGACACTTTCTCCAAACAAAGAGAAGCATGTTTCCCAGCGATTTTTCTGCGTTGATCATGAGTCAGTGGATATAGCATGGAGTGGTGGGGGTGTACTGATGGCAGCCGGTTTGATTCTAATTGATCCTGAACCATGGAGACAAGTTTCTTCATTCTGTGCTTGTAGTCAGACCAATCACATACGATCTGCAGACAATGAGCAAGATTACAAAAAGCATCAGGGAAGTTAGGTTTCAATTTTAGAGCCGTTTTGTATGACGTTATGGCTTCCGAAAGATTTCCACTATCTTTTAAAATGCTAGCTAGGTTTGAATGAGCATCAGCAAACGCAGGGTTAATTTGAATCGCTCTTTGATAACACTGCATCGCACCTTGAACATCTTGGAGTTCTTTAAGGGTATTACCCATATTAGAATAAGCGTCAGCAAACGTTGGTGATATGCGAATGGCTTCACGATAATGCAGTAGAGCTTCTTGTAACTTCCCTTGTAACTGAAGCATACTTGCGAGGTTAGAGTGGGCGACAGCAAATTCAGGATATATTTCAAGAGCTCGTACATACAATCGTATTGCTTCTTCCGCCTTTCCTTGCTCACGCTTGATGTTGGCTAGGTTGTTTAAGGAATCAGCATGAGTGGGGCACAATCTTAAGGCTGTATTGTAATACTCTTCAGCCTCAGAAACTTTCCCTTTTTCTTTAAGAGCATTTGCCAAGTTACAATAAGCATCTGGAAAATTAGGCTGTAGCTCAATTGCTCTTTTGTACGTGTCGATGGCAAGGTCAATAAGATTTTGCTCGTAGTAAACACATGCTAAATTCCCGTGAACAACTGCGTTATTTGGAGATAAGGTTAAGGCTCTAAGATAGGCTGCTACCGCCCGATCAAAAATCCGAGCTTCCTTTAGTACATTTCCAAGATTGACATATGCATCCAGAAAAGTAGGGTCTAAAGTAACAGCCTAAAAAATAACTAAGTCAATAAATAGGACTCACTTTCTCAAAGTGATGTATAGCCAACCAAATTTCATTCTGAGCATTAAACACGCATCCCAGGTTACTCCAAGCCACAGCGAATGTTGGGCATGTCTCAATTGCTTTCAAATAGCATGACTGAAATAAAAAACAAAAGGAGATAACAAGTAGTAAACGAGTGCGCTAAGCGGCTGTTAACCAATGGGTCCACAGCTATGCATGCGAGCGCTAACAACCTACAACACACGGCGATTTACCACCCTTGAGCCGGACTTGGTGAAATAACTTAAATCGCAGTGCAAAACTTGCTCTTAAGGGATCGCGCGAAGGGTGGAAGAAAGGGGAACTCACGAATGCATTTGTTCAGAGAAGCAGATCAGGCTGAAGAATTGACTGAGCGGCAACCAGAGACTGCACATAGCTGCTGAAAGAAAAAATCTCGTTCATTAGAAAGGCCGTAGGCTGGCTGAAAAGTTTGTTTGACTTATAAAGCAGCGCGGTGGCCATGTGGGCCATTATTTTAAAAAAGTAAACACAGCAAAAAGTATCCAAGCAAAGTCGCTGCGCGCCGCGGCGACTTGTATGCCGCCTTACTTTCGCCTCATCCAAACGTCCGAGTGCTTTAAGTAAGTTTCCCAGGTCACTTCGTACACAATATAAATCCTAGAAAGAATGACGAAACCGAATGAGATCATACTGGATTGTACTGCAATGCTGTCGCATAGGCGTTCACTGCAGACTCCATGTCCCCAGCAGCAACTAAAGCAGCCGCCAAGTTAATATACCCATCAATAAAATCCGGTTTGATTCTCAGTGCGTGCCTGTAATTATCAATTGCCTCTTTCAACTGGCCTCGTTCTTTGAAGACATTGCCAAGGTTGGAATAGGCTTCTGCCATCAATGGGTTCTGTTTGATTGCCAGCTGACTGAAGTAGGCTGACCTTTCCATTCGGCGACATTGGAAGTGTATAGAGCTGAGAAGCAACAATGTGGATGTATTCTCAGGGTCCTGATGCCACAATTGCATACAGTGTTGTTCTGCCCGTTCATAATCACCAGCTTGATATTCTCTATGTGCTAGCTCAGCGAGACCTAAACGGGAATCATCAGTTAGAAGCATGCAAGGATTGAAGAGAGATGGCTTATGGCACAATACTTACTTGAAACATCTGTTAGACGCAAAATAGAACGTCTTTCAATCATATTGCTTGAAGACCGACTAAGACGAAACAAAATGTCGTTAAGCGCCGTCGCCATATACTGCTGAAAAACACACTCAAACAAAATCTAGAGTTATGATAAACATTACGTTCACAGTTTTTGAGTTTAAACAAAATAGATAATTGCAACCCGACTATAAACGCTTTTTTAATTTTATTTATTCTGAAAGTGGTATTTAGCCTCGTGCCGAAATTAAAAACATTCTCAACAATGGATGCGGATTTGTAGTTTGGGAAGCAAGAATTGAAGAGCCTACATTGGTTCTTTCTGATGAACTTCTGCGGTTGTCTAACATTTATTTAAATAGGTCATCTGAGAACTTAGGTATTAATACGTCTGGTCGTGTGTTACGGAATTTGATTGCTCTGGGAGCAAACCTGCACCGTAAGAGCATTTCATTTTAAACTCTCTCACTATGTCCTCTGAAGTTTTCAAACCTAGTTTAAAAAAGGATAAGTCGGAGCCGAATCCCTTTCTTAGAATTTCATACTTTATAATTAAATCACTGCCTAGTATCTTGTAAGACGACTCGACGTGAGCTTTTTTAACGGGTAGTATTTTCTCGACGTGTTCGGTTATTCTAAAGTTTGTGTTTGGATCGACGCAATAAGAGCGCCATTTCTGCCTAGAGAATCCCACTCTGAACCTACTTTCAGCAGATTTGTTTAGTTGTGGTTCTTGTTTTGAATAAAGCGTAGTTGGTGTTCACATTCACCTTTTATTGCTGTCATCGTTTTACTTCAAAATCTTTGCACTTGTGATTTATACTTTGGGCCCGTTTTAGTTTCCATTAGAATTAACACGGCTAGTAATAATTTTTTCCCTGGTACTTTTACCGTAGCTGGCTGCATTTTTAAGTCTAGTAATAGCCTTTTTTGTTAATATCACTCGGTATTCCAACTGTAATAAATTTACACGCCCTGGGAACTTGTTGCAAAACGTATGCAAATGACCCACGTATAAATTCCCTGTCTCTTGTTACACGTTATGTATTTAATGTAAAAAGTGATAGCATGAAGCTTGCACTGACCAATTTGTGGTTTTATATGATAATCTTAGTAATTCATATCGCGGGCTTATGGACTATGCAATACTAGTGTGGGCGATAGGCTGAGTACCATCAATCTATTAATTGAATTAAGACGACAACCAGCTGCCACTCAGACGACAAGTCACCAAGCTCTGAGAAAGCATAACAGGCGTGACAAGATCATTTGTGGAAAGAATACTGGATAATAATAATAATAATTTATTTCTTGAATATCAGGAGAAAGCCATTTTTAGAGGCAAGATCAACAATAACATATCAGATAGTTGAAATGGTTTAACTGTTATGCAAACTTATTATACAATGATGTACAGAGATATTGGAATGATAAACTTTGTTGTAAACTGGCATTTATCTAGTGTCCACTGCAAACATGGCCTCGGGACGACCTAGTGATGCGGGAGAATAACAGGATGGGTTCATGTCACCAATACGAGGAGTTACATTTTGACAGAAAATGTAGACGTCCAACCTTTTACGTAATATAAAGCAATATCCAAGTTCTGAAAGGAAAGAAGCAGGACAAACAGCAGAACGGAGCAACAGTGTTATGACAACTATACATTTCTGATTATTTAAGCAATCAGAAAAGTATGACTGTTTGAACTGGTAAATACTTGGATATTAAAGCTTATTTGGCAAGTGTTAAATTTTTATCCTTGATAAGTTGGCTATTTCGGAAGTGTACAATAGTAGTGTTCAGACCGGGTCACTGTGAAATTTAAGGTTTCATAAGGTTAATGACACATGCTTCAGATATGATCCGTGAACTCGTATGCTAGATATGAGGTGGTCCGTGACTTATCATGTCTGGATTTCTAGATAATTCAGGAAAGAGTTGCTGGGTCCCTTGTTATTAAAATTACTCTAAGCGAACCCCACTCGGGAAGTACTTCCGCTCAGCTCCGTTATTGCGTCGATTATCATGAAATATCTCAGTAATATCTCTTCAAGCACAACACCCTCGGCCACACAGGTCGTATCAAGAGAGTCCAGTCAAAAGATTATATTGACTCATTCCACCTGACACAAAAAATTAGAATAACCATTGTCAGTGACACTCAACAGTTCAGTTCCCAAGCCCCAAAGCTCCTTATGGTTGCTTTGGTCAATCACTCACCTCTAAAGGCTGATGTACGAGCTACTAGAATGGCTGAAAGTGACTAACTGGGAGGCAAAAAATCAAAAGTAGCCGTTAATGTACGGAAGCCTTTGGGGATTCTTCTGTACACCTAACAAGGTCATTCAAAACTCTTAGTAATCGTTTACTGTGAGGACATGCAAGCGTTCATGATAACTAGGTCATAATTATGAATCCTGAGAACTGCCTGGATCTGCCTCTAAATGAACTCTCCCCATGCACCGTACGTACAGGCAAACAATTCCCAAGTAGTGACCACAACGTTGTTATGTGCAGCTTTGACTTACAGACTACACTGTATAAATGTCCGATTACAATACCTAGCAGATCCTTCCACAAGATAGACTGGGAAAGCTTTAAGACTTACTGCAATGTCTTGATTGAAACAACTACTTCACGGAAGATGATGCTGATAAGCTGACTGGTATACTCTACTCAAATACTTATAATGTACTAAATATAGTTGCGCCTTAAGGACATACTAAACCTAGAATTCCGAAGTGTATGCTTATCGCCGCTACTTCATGAAGAAGCCTACGTAAACATACAAATAAATTTTATAAACTTAACGATTTTTCCTCCCTCATAACTATGAAAGAAATATGCATTAAGGCCAGGGCAGAGCGTATACAGATGGAAGTTGAACTAGAAAAACAGGCTACTGCATAGAATAACCCTATGGGACTTCTCAAGACCTTGCGGAACAAAATCAGTAGCTCTAAGATAAAGGGTGGAAACCTCTTTATCTGTGGCAATGAAGTATTTGATGATGTCCCCTGCAGCATACCTGATAATTTCAGTGAGCTCTTTGCCACCTCACTTACTATTGAAAACCACATAGATGGAACCGAACCCACTACGCCACTATCATGCGAAATCAGGGATATAACATTCACTATAGAAAATATTACCAAGACCATCACTACGCTAAGACATTCATACACTTTGGCCCCCGATGGTATACCAGCCACTGTACTTAAAAATGGTGGCACGGACTTCCACCTGACACTTCTCAAACTATTAGCAATATCACTCTCTACTGCATGCTACCCTACCCTATGGAAAATTACACACGTCATTCCTAAGTTTAAATCCGGACCTGCAGGAAATAAAGAGAACTACCGCCCTATTAACCTAACCTCTGTTGCATCAAGAGTAATGGAAAAAATAATCAGGAGGAATTACTCCAATATTTACTTAAAAACGAACTACTCTTCCCTTCCCGACATGGATTCTTAAAGAATAGGTTGTGTGACACATGCTTGTCAGACTACCTAGATGACATAACTACACAACGGGACAAAGGGCTTCTAGTGTCCAGTTTATTTCTCGACTTCAGTAAAGCTTTTGACAAAGTCCCTCATAACCGACTGCTCATTAAACTTAAGTCATATGGGGTCAAAGACCCACTTCATTCATGGTTTGCATCTTTCCTGGAAGGAGGACAGCAAACAGTAAAGTTCAACAATAGTCTATCATCGCCTAACCCAATTACCAGCGGGGCTATACAGGGAAGTGTACTGGGTCCCTTATTGTTCGTTATTTACATAAATGACATAAATAACGTTATAAAACATGGCCGACCGTATTTATATGCGGACGATCTCAAGATTGTTTATAGCTTTAAACCGGACACTTTAGAAGAAGGCATGACTCTAATTTAAAAGGACCTCGATAACCTAACTTCCTGGAGCCAAAAATGGCAACTACCACTTAACTACAGTAAATGTGGAATCATGCACATAGACAACTATAACCCACAGTCCACGTTTTATTTAAATAGGTCAAAGGTCCAAATACTCCAATCAACAATCGACTTGGGTATTAAATATTCCGGCAACTTAAAGTTCACGGAACATGCCTCCTCTATTATCTCTAAAACTAGAAGATTAACAGGCTTCCTTCTTAAAAACTTCCATACAACGGAGGCTAAACGTACTCTGTTTAAGATATGTGTAAGACCTATACTCGAGTACTGCTCATTTATCTTTTCGAGTATGAATAGCATAGATATTAAACGCGTCGAAAGTGTACAAAGAAGTTTCACACGTCGAATTCTGGCAACTAACGGAAACATGGACTACACGACTAGATGTGAAACACTCTCTTTAGAACCTCTTTGTCGTCGCCGACTACGACATAACTTAATATTCATCTATAAAATAATCAACGGAATACCATTCTCGGCTTTTTCTCCCATGTGGAACCAAATGCCTAGATACGATATTCGGAACTCCGAAGCAACATTACTTATCAACAAATACCAAACACAACATCGCGGTAAGTTCTTTATCGTATTCTACAGCAAACTCTGGAATAAACCACCACAAAATATCCTCACTACTAAATCTATCCTAATATTCAAACGCCTGATCTCCCCATATCTAGAAACAAAAGACTTGTCCCAATATTCGACGACTTACCACTAAACATCGAATCAATAAACAAGACTTATTAGGGTACTAAGACTGCTAACACTAAAATCGTGTATGTTGTTGTAAAAAAAACATAAAAATGGAAGAAGATTCTAGTTTGAAACTGATTATTTTGATACCACTAATCAAATTTATTCTTTTGGTGAAACTAAACTACACCGCTGACCTTGAGGTACTTTTTAGCCAATGAGAATGCACTGGTAGACTAAATCATTATTTATTATAAAAAACGATATTTTAAAAAACAATTGAACATGATTTATGAACTTTCGGAGGTTGGAGACGATTTCATTGAGCTTAAATACCAAGAACCTACCAGTAAGATTAAAGCAATTATTACTTACCCAGTCGGTTTTTACAGATCTTCCTCTATTATATTTTCTCTTTCTAATGGCCGTTTCATATCTTTCAACAATTCTTCCGGTGCCTCCGAGTGACAGGTTTAAGCGCAACATGATTTCTGAGCATACGACTCTACAGTGCTGATACAATTGCACTGCTGACACTTCGCTTACATCTGTAAGAGACGATGCCAGCGTGACAGGCAACTACATAATCCATAATACAACCAATATGCAAGTTTGCCTCAGTGTCAGTTTAGACTTGCTGAAAAAACTGCCTGTTCCTATTGATTTTCTTTGCCAGCAGCCATTGAAACGAAACGTTACTCAATCTCGAATTTCTCTGCACTGTATTTGAGTCATATTGAGGCCAAAATCACAAATGAACTCTCTACGAAGTAGTCCAGAAGCTTGTAGATTAGAAATAATAATGTTTTAATTAAAAATTACAATAAGCCGGTCTAAAGTAGGCATTTTAAACGTAAATGCGCGCGCAACTAGAAAAAATAACTTAATTCTCATTGGCCTTCTGTAGGTCGGCGGCGTAGTTTGGTTTTGCCTTTTTTTCTTTCTATCGCATAATCTCTGTCACTGTCTTCTCGAGTTTATGGTCTAGACTGGCAAAGAACTGATCTTCTTTAAGCAACTTACTCCAAACGCTGGCCTGGAACGTAATCAATGCACCAACAACTCACCGCTCAAGACCAGCCCACACAAACTGGCTGCCTTAACCGAACTTCAAAATACTAGCCTTATCCTGTCTCTGGATAGTCTCCAAAATTCGTCCTGCTCTCTCGCAGCTATTCCCTGAGATTACAGCACCAGGGACAAAAAGTGCGCGGTTGTTTACTGGAAGTGTTCTGTAATACAAAATATACATCTAGTACTGCAGTACTGTAAACTGTGAAGCTTGCTACCGCTGGCTTCCAAATTAATTAACATCTTTGTATATCGTCAACTCCATAACAATAACTCTACTAAAACTCTGTTACAATTATGCCATATCATTCTGATCATGCCTGTAAACCGGTATGCTCTCATGTACAAATTGTTACTTGAGAATAAATTATTATTATTATTATTATTATTATTATTATTATCTTCATGACAAACATTATGGATTACTATCAGAGGAAATCAATCAGAAACTCTCGCTCTCAAAAACTGAACATTTGATATTAACAAGACTTACTCGCGAGAGAACTTTACTCTCTTCAATCAACCACGACTGTTTAAACCTACATTTACCAGAGCTGTGAAAGTGGAAGACGTCCTACTAACAAGCCACATGCTGAAGCCTGAAGGAAAGTATACGAATACTGATGAATATCCCGTATTCACTGAACGACCCTGAAGGCAATCATCCGAAGGAAACCTGTGGATTATTTTTCACAAGAAGGAATGTAGTTGTTCAGTAAGCACTTGGGAATTTGTATGCGGATGAGGCACTTCATGACATTCGAAAATAAAAATTCCTCAAATATTCATCAACGCTGACAGGTGTCTTAACGCAGTAAATTGTTCGACTGCCTGAAAAGGATAAGAATGTGAGGCCTTGGATACTACGAATTACATTTCAATCGTCACAATTGACGCCAACTCACAACTAGAATCAAAGTACATCCGGATAGACATAATGATGACAGAATATAGTGCCAAAAGAACTCACTAAAACTAGTCAACACTCAAGCGGATCGAGAGGGTGTGGGTAAGAACATGGAAGGTGTAGACACCGTTCAACTAGAAATTCTTGTTTAAGTGGGTCTCCCGTTTAACTTCATCAGGTTCATTTAAATCAAGATTACACCGAAACTAATGTCTTTTGGATAGAAAATACCGAGTGCATGTACACGAATGCACTAGGTCTGTTGAACAAAACGGATGGACTACCTGAATTGAGAGGTTCAAGTAATAATTATCTGGTACGGATAACAGAAACATGGAGATCCTTGAAATCATCGACGGAATTGTAGTACGAATAATGTTGCTGTTCTGCAACCATAAGAACACCCTTGTAGGTAGTGGCACTGATTATGCTAAGTGGCACATCCACTCCTCAAGTCTCTAGTCCGGCGTTTCCTGAAGTCGTCGGGTTCCACAAGATGTCAAGTAGGAGTTATTTATAGGATGCTTAATTATGATACCCAGTATGGAAACCAGATTTCAGAAACAATAAGCCTATCTTTCAAATTAGGACACTCATATTTTAATCTAATGGAACTTCAGTCTCCCAAAACTCAACCTTGCTGACTACACCTTAACAGTTAAACAAACACTCCTTCCTTGGGATAATGAGTACTCTTCCTTCTGTTCTAAGTGAAGGAGCTCATTTCTTAGCACTTCCACTCAGCGAAATGTTCACATGTAGCATTATTCAGGGAGTGGTTTCGGGTATTTAAAAGCAGGCTCTTATCACTTCAATCCTCAAGGGAGCTGACGTATTGACTCTGCAAACTACGGGCCGGTGACCTCTTTCTATACTGCCTAAAATTATAAAATCCTCAATGTGTGACAGCTTAAGCGACTACCTGGAATTCATCAATTCCTTTTTACCCAACAGCATAGTTTTAAGAAAGGCCTTTGTTGTCTGTAGACACAAGTTTAAACCATATGAGAAACGCCTATTAACACTCAACTTGTATTGCTTAGAATATATTTGGCTCGAAAGGGATCTCATAATGACTAATAAAGTCTTAAACAACCATAAACACCCATGGGGACACTTATTTAGGACGAATGTAAATACGCATCTTAGAGCGAACACCCACGAACTTGTAGGTCCAACTTCTAATTAATGACAGCCAAACCCTGGAATGCCCTACCGACCGAAACAGTCTATGCAAATACTACTGAGGCATGTAAGAAAAATCCCTCGAATTTATCTTAAAAACTTAGACCAATTTCTCTTTCTAGCTTGTCAATGCTCCGTTTACCCACAATTTTTTAAGCACCTTGTTCTATACCCGGTGGAACTGGTGGTCCATTGATGCGAGACACGGAAGCCCGTGGGGGGGAAGCTTTCATTATTCCGTCAACAGCACTCTGAAGCTGTTTGATGGCAGAGAGTAGAGGCGTGACATCTGAAACTGTTTGCCGTACTGTAAGTACAGCAACTCCAACAATGGGCAGGTGACATTTCCTGTTATTCTGCCTGCACCTTGAATTAGATTCGACTTATCTTAAGCAGCATTAATTGTGGTGGGCATACATGGACTTAACTCAGTGAAGATTTTTATTGAAACCTATGCAGTTCTTATGGAATTGACCGGAATGTAATTACAAACGCTGTTGTCGTATGGTCATGACTCGAAGTTACCCCGAAACAACTGTGCATTAAAAATGAAGGCAGGTGTTATGTTATTGTGGTCGTTTAGAACACTCTCGTGGCCAATGTGGGTAGCGACGCATCTAGCCGTGCTAATTTCATTGACCACAACATGGAACAAGTTACCTATTCGTCGAGGTAGCCTTGAAGTCTTCTGATTACTTCATGCCATATTTTGATATTATCTATATGTAGTGATATTAGAAGTTCGGTGAATCGAGCGAAGTCATGGATGTATTAAACCATCAGTGATAAACCTATTACAGAGCCTTGAAGAACTCCACTTAATACCAACTCCCAAGAAAACACCCCAGAATTGACTAATATTTTCTCAATGAGACCAACCCGGGTCTAATCCACATGAAGATTTTGTTGGAAATTCTTAGCCTTCACGGCCTCAGTAGAGATCTGTAGTGTAGAGTTGTATCAATAAATGATTTTTTGTCATCTATTGATTCTACCCAGCCTGTCTCTTCCACCAGCCGATTTGTGGTACAAGAAAGAAAATGTCTGGAACTACTATGATCACTGTTCTAAATTATCTGGTTTTTTTTAAAAAGATCACAGTTGTCTTCTTAATGATTCTCTCCAGATTTTAACTACTACACCTGTGAAGTTGGTCAATCAGTGGTTTGACGGAACCAGCGTGGACCCTGCTTTGTGGAATATGATGACCCTTTGCATCTTTCAAACCCTTTAGAAGCTCACGATGATTGAGGGACATACTAAATAGCCAGGCAGCGACATGTGTAAAAATCGGGAGTGGTTCATCCAGTACTGTTGATCTCCATATATCTAAAGGTCCTAATGCGTTTATAGTCTCCTTAATTGATTTTTATCCTAAGAAGGCAAGTTTCTAGCATTGTTCCCGGGGATCAGCTGAAAAGTGTATGAAATTTCCCTATTGAAAACATTACTAAATTAAATACCTATGATGTTTGCTTCCACCTGGTCATTTATGATCATAAAAGGCTCGTTGTTATGTGGATCCAAGGTTAAAATCTGCTTGTGAGCTTTCGTTTTGATGTCGGTATGCTTGTGTAATTTCTTTGGATGTGTAATCGCAATTTTATGCGAGCTAATTTTCGTACCTTCTTTGCGAAACTCGGATTTCAGTGATACCTTGGTTCCGAGAAGACTTATAAACTTCTCTCTCTCCCTCTGTACCTAGACTAGCGGCAATATTCCATTTTTTTTCGTTTGTATTAAAATGCTTTTAATGTTATATGTAACCAAGAATCACTATGTTCCTTCGGCTTTGAAACTGTCTAAGTTATAAACTATTGGGCGGGTCTGTATGACTTCGGAACGTGGCTCTGCGCTTCATCTACAGTTGTTTTGAGTCAACTGACCAGTCTTCTGAATGAACCATCCAGCTGATTGACATTGTGTTAGTTTTCTATACATAAGGTGAGCATGAGTGTGTAGTCATATAAGTCGCTATTTAATGCATTCCAAAATTTATAGTCATCTGCAAACAGCAGTAACGTCAAGTAGAAGAGATTTAGCAACTAAGTGGTATAACAAAAATGATAGGGGATCAAAAATGGTGCCATCCAGTACTCCACCATTTGCAAGTGTCCATTCTGATAAGAGCATCATTCGCTCCTTCTCTGCGTCGTGGAACGTAAAAAATGGCTTATTGAAGTTTATATTGAGCCTGTTATGCTAAAATTAAATTTTATATATATAACCTACATGAAGTATTTTTTTGAAGGCCTTGCAAAAGCCAGTGAATATTGCATCTACAAGTAGCTTGCTCTCGTTCATGGCCAAATAGTTCGCTTTTTCAACGCGGTTGTTCGTCAGGCAGCGTAGAGTTCTTGCTATTCTTATGTTAGTAGATTATAGGTCCCCACATGTCTAAAAACAATTTACATCTCGTCGTTTGTAATTAGAAACAAGTTGTCTATCTTCATTTTTATAAATAAAACTGGCAATAGGTTCAGAAAAGAGACATATTGAATAATTTTGTGAGTGGTTCCGAGATAATGTTTCCCAGCTATGAAAATAGTTTAGGATGCAGCCTATCACAATCAAGTGACGTGCCTGATATTGGGCTACTGTGTAAATGAAAAACAGATTTCTATAGTCACAGAAAATAATAGCATGATCGGTATTGATGTAGTGTGGTTGAACAAGGTGTTAACATCGTGCATATCTATAACATTTAGATGTGCACACTACGAGACTACGGCCCACACCGGGTGCTCTAAATGGCCGCAGTAAATAATAAATTTAAATGTTAGGAGGGTTGTCAGGATTTGCGGCGCTATGAAGCCAAACACCACAATTGTTCTTTTAAAATTAACGAACTGGATGGCCACCCATGGCATCCTTTCGTCTAGATTGTAAGGGAAGGTTAGGGGTTTTAAAAGCCACAGCGCTTGTTGGATTCCTACTGACTTATAAGAGTAACCTATTTAGTTTGTTTTGGCACTAATTCTTGCAAGCAGTCAGTCAGCATATAAATGTAAACTTTAGATAGACTATCTAGGCCTACCTTATAGACAGGTGACACATCAATGTATGCCCAAGTCACGAACTTGAGATGTACGCTGCCTAGGGATCACATGCAGAGATAAATCACAAATAAATGCCAAAATAAATACAATTTGCAACTGTAAATTACGTAATTAAAAACCTGAAAGTTTTTTTTTTATGTGAAAAAAGACTGGTACTAAAATTGATACGTAGTAAATATGCTGTTACCGCTGTTTTCAATTCAGACTTTTATATGTTATAAAAGTCCTGACAGTAACATTTCGTCAAAATATTTGAATGTATATAAACTCATATCATTCTGATCGTGCCAGTAAAGTGGCATGCTCTCATGTACACAATGATACTTGAGAATAAAATCTATTTGTTTATTTAAATAGTATTCCACATTTACTGAAATCAACTAAAATGAAGTTAATGGTGCCCTATTTAAATCTTCCAGGACGGTCAAAATATCAAAAATAATTTTACCTCCTTTCAAATCTAAAAACCATCAACATATAGGAAGATTTGAGACACCAAGGTGGAAAAGAGGTGTTTTATAAATTAATGATTCTATTGTTGACTGTTACTTTAGTGGAAGACCGGAAAATTAGTCATTTTTTAATTGATTTGATAACTGACATCTGAGACGGGTAGTAAGGAGAACTTAAATTAGTCCCACATTTATGTGTAATACATATGGTCTGATTTTGTCTAAGTAAACAGATGTATGTGTCTAAGTGCTTCAAAATCTCTTTGAGTGATTTAAACCCCATAATTCGTTGGCTTTCTTGTGGCAGGATAGAATGGCCGTCAACTAGCAATAGTGTGATAATTTGGAAGAGACTGAATCTAAGCTCTTTGACTGATAGTTTTGTAGCCTAAAACTGAAAGCTGTTCACTGTCGAAGAACCCTGGTTCTGCTGATTCGAAGAAGAGTCTAATTTTTAATTCACAAAGCTTTCTAAGAGTTTGTTTTTCTTCCTACATGTACCGCAAAGGTAACCTGTCAACTAATTGTGTTCTATTTATCTCTCTATATGCAGTTACTGCATAGTGTTCTATAAGCCAGGGAGTCATATAAATTGTTGGTAGTTCACATTTGTTCTGGTCTGTATGCTAGCTCAAGTTGACGAGGTAGGTGTTAGACTTTATTCAACAAATAGCAAAAATTTATTTTGGGGCAGACGAAGGGGGCATTTTGTTTAGTAAACTAAAGGAAGGTGTCCTTAATTAGGTTCCGTAATTCTTAAAGGTCAACGAAACTGTATCAGCTCAATAAGCAGCTAATTTTTGAAGGCCAGTTCTAAAACTGCTAATGTTGGTTCCGTGGTTTTCTTTAAGTTTGGTACGTTCCACTCTAATACGGAAAATGAGTGCCATAAAGATGAAAGTGATCAACGTAATTAAGTTGGCTTAATACTTCTACCACCGAAATTTTAGTCGTGTGATTGATCGGAGTGTAATCTAGCGAGTAAGCACCTTTAATACACCTCAGACGGTAGAGTTGAGCGATGTTTTTAGATATATTGTATTCCCCTGGTAAGTTCTACTGTAGCTAGGGTTATTGTAGAATCAATTATTGTTTTGTGTTTTGTCTGACGAGTCTCTTAAGTGAGACTGCTAATAAGTTAAAGAGGACAGAAAACTAGACACATTTTACTGTCGTCAAAAGCAATGCCCATTATTCAATGTCATCAACAAATTAATAAAGTCCTCGAAGGCTATGATTTATTGCCAATTCATAAGCACTCTTGAGTTCAAACTCACTCGGGTGTCGCAACTATTGAAATTATCAACCACACGCTTATACATTTATAAGTTCTTCAAACTAAAGAT